>JAWWNJ010000134.1:0-644324 GCA_037176885.1 Favolaschia claudopus
ACCCTAACCCTAACCCTAACCCTAACCCTAACCCTAACCCTAACCCTAACCCTAACCCTAACCCTAACCTAACCCTAACCCTAACCCTAACCCTAACCCTAACCCTAACCCTAACCCTAACCCTAACCCTAACCCTAACCCTAACCCTAACCCTAACCCTAACCCTAACCCTAACCCTAACCCTAACCCTAGAGCGGCTAGTTCGCCAATGTCTTCCTGGGTTCCGTTGCTAACCCGTGCATTGCCTTGCTGGATTGCTGGTCCGCGGTTTCCTTTCCGAACCTGCCGAAAAAATTTTATATTCTTGTGAATTCCATCGGGGGAGGGGGACCACTAACCTTAACGTATGTGCTGGGGAGTTGTCCCAAACCTTAACGTCCGTGCTCTGGTATTGCCTTGTGTATTCCGTATGGCTTCGAACACAGTGTTTGACCAAGTCGGGAATGTCAGGTGACCTGCGACTCAATCGCTGAGGACACAATCTTATAGCCCTCCTCGAACGCTTCAATTCGAGCCTATACCCAAGGCAATCGGTGCTCAATTGACTGTCGTATTCTGGTTTCGGTCCAAGCCTTACGTTTTCCCTTCAAGTCAATATAGCACCTCAACGAGACCTGTTCGGGTGTTTGCGGTGACACTAGGCTGACTTGTAGGCTATTTGGCACCTTTTTGGTCTCCCCCATTTTTCCTGATTTCTTACAAGGCCTCAGAGTCGGCTATTTTAATTTGCATTTCTTATAAGCCTTGGCTCTGGCTTATAATTTTTTTTGGCAGTGAGTCGCAATTCTTATAAGGCCGGGCTGGTGACTATAAGAGTCGGGTTGTTTTGTTGTTGTTCCTTTCAGTCAGTGGTGAGTGCTTATGATTATTTTGAGTCAAGCAGACAGTTGCGGTATGTTGATTCGATTGGGCTGGATTTGAGTCCTTGGGGTGAATTCCGGTGGTTTCAGGGGGTGAATCACAATCTTGGGCTGAATTCCCTCCCACGGTGTCAACCTTGGGCTGAATTCCGCTGTTTCAGGACCCTCTTTCACGGAATCCGTCAACGGATTCCCGGGGAAGATAGCTAGTGTGAGCTGTGGATTCCGACAATCTGAGGTCGAGTTTCACCCTGGTGCACTGATGAGCTGTGGATTCCTCCCACGACGCTATGGATTCCGGTTGCTTGGGGGACCTGTTGCACGGAATTGAGCTCTCAATTCCCCGTTACCGTAGCTAGTGCTTTTGTAGCTTCCACTTTGCATCTGAGTTGGTTTGAACACACAACTTCGCATTTTGGATCAATTTAACGGCCTTGGACCTTAAAGAAATGTCCAACTTCGCATTTTTGACTCAATTCATAGTCCCTGCTCTACATCCGTTACCAGATTGTCTACTATGTAGTAATACCCATGAATCCCTTTAATCCCCCAAATCCAACCCCCGGATCCCTCCAAACCCCTAAATCCAACCCCCGAATCCCTCCAAACCCCTGAATCCAACCCCCAAATCCCTCTAAACCCCTGAATCCAACCCCTAAATCCCTATATCGTGCGCTAAAATGCTCAAGTTGCCCATATTTCGCATGAATCACAGTCATTTTAACGTCTATGATGGTTAAATAACAACCCCCAAATCCCTGTTAACCCCCGAATCCAACCCCAGAATCCCTCCAAACCCCCGAATCCCCCAAAAAGGAAAGCGGATTCAGGGCCCTGATTCTCGGATGAGATTATTAGGGGAGACCTCTGTTCCTTATAGCTGCTCAGACGGATGTACTTGCGGTGATACAAGTTGGCTTGATGCGGCGTCGTTTTGTAGAAATCAAAACTGCAAGTCAAGCAGGTGCTGCTCTGACTCAAAGTGGCCTGGTGGGTAGAGCACTCTGAATGTGTTCGACAGGGTCAGACTGGGTTGATTGGCTACTATAAGCCTCTGTGGTGTACCGTACTTGGTGATGTACTGTTGGTCTTGGTGTTGTACACTTGAGTACGTCCTCCTGTTGACTCGGTGCCCCGTGATTTCCTTTACGTTCTAGCGAGCAGCTGTGAGCGGCTAGTTCGCCAATGTCTTCCTGGGTTCCGTTGCTAACCCGTGCATTGCCTTGCTGGATTGCTTGGTCCGCGGTTTCCTTTCCGAACCTGCCGAAAAAATTTTATATTCTGGTGAATTCCATCGGGGGAGGGGGACCACTAACCTTAACGTATGTGCTGGGGAGTTGTCCCAAACCTTAACGTCCGTGCTCTGGTATTGCCTTGTGTATTCCGTATGGCTTCGAACACAGTGTTTGACCAAGTCGGGAATGTCAGGTGACCTGCGACTCAATCGCTGAGGACACAATCTTATAGCCCTCCTCGAACGCTTCAATTCGAGCCTATACCCAAGGCAATCGGTGCTCAATTGACTGTCGTATTCTGGTTTCGGTCCAAGCCTTACGTTTTCCCTTCAAGTCAATATAGCACCTCAACGAGACCTGTTCGGGTGTTTGCGGTGACACTAGGCTGACTTGTAGGCTATTTGGCACCTTTTTGGTCTCCCCCATTTTTCCTGATTTCTTACAAGGCCTCAGAGTCGGCTATTTTAATTTGCATTTCTTATAAGCCTTGGCTCTGGCTTATAATTTTTTTTGGCAGTGAGTCGCAATTCTTATAAGGCCGGGCTGGTGACTATAAGAGTCGGGTTGTTTTGTTGTTGTTCCTTTCAGTCAGTGGTGAGTGCTTATGATTATTTTGAGTCAAGCAGACAGTTGCGGTATGTTGATTCGATTGGGCTGGATTTGAGTCCTTGGGGTGAATTCCGGTGGTTTCAGGGGGTGAATCACAATCTTGGGCTGAATTCCCTCCCACGGTGTCAACCTTGGGCTGAATTCCGCTGTTTCAGGACCCTCTTTCACGGAATCCGTCAACGGATTCCCGGGGAAGATAGCTAGTGTGAGCTGTGGATTCCGACAATCTGAGGTCGAGTTTCACCCTGGTGCACTGATGAGCTGTGGATTCCTCCCACGACGCTATGGATTCCGGTTGCTTGGGGGACCTGTTGCACGGAATTGAGCTCTCAATTCCCCGTTACCGTAGCTAGTCTTTCTGGATTCCCCTCAGCATTCCAAGCTATATAGCCAAGGTTTTGCACCATTACAAGGCATTGACTCTGGCTGTTGGTACATGGGCTCAACTGTGTTCACTTGGCTGGTGCAACACAGTCTTGTATTGGTTTGGCCACCTTGAACACTATAAGGCTCTGGTTGTATTGGGTACTGTTCAGGCCTGATAATGGTTGCTTGGTCTTTGAATACGTCCTTCTGTTCACTGTGATGACCCTTGAAGCCTTGCATTAAGTCTTTGTGCTATGTGGTCTTATAATTGTTGGTTGCTACTTGAATACGCCTCTTCCCTCACTCTGATGACCTTGGTTTCCTTTACGATAGCGGGGAGGTTTGAGTGTCTAGTTCGCCAATGTCTTGCTGCATTCCGTTGTTAACCCGTGCACTGCCTTGCTGGATTGTGTGCTCTTCGATTTCCTTTCCGAAGCTGCCGAAAAAATTTTATATTCTGGTGAATTCCGTCGGGGGAGTGGGGTCGCTAACCTTAACGTCCGTGCTCTTGGGTTGTCGCCAACCTTAACATCCCTGCTCTGGTGTTGCCTTGCTGGATTCCGTATTGGTTCAATTGCAGTGTTCAATGCTTGTCCCCTCTGTGCAGTGTCTATACCCATTGAAGTCGATATCCCTAAACCTTGCCAGGACACCAGAGACCTGTAATGCGTGGCTTTGAAGGCCTATCAGTGAGACGTATTCAATTGATGCAGTGCACTTGTCTCTGCACGCAAATGACCGTATATATTCAACGCGTCCCAGTACTTGAGTACCTTCAAGTGGTTCGCTTCAGCCGGTCATAGTCCACCCTTGTATCCCTATTCAAATGCTTCAATTCGACCCTACAACCAAGGCAATCGGTGCACAATTGATTCTGCTATCAGAGTTCCGGTTTTTGCCGTACGGTTTCCGTTCGAGGCCATATAGCAAGTCAACGAGACCTGTCAGGCTATTCGCGGTGAGGCTACCATGGTTTGTAAGCCATTTGGGACATATTTGATTCCAACAATATTTTTACTGTGCCTTATAAGGCCCTGACTTTGACAATAATTAGTGTCGCCGTTTATTTCGCATTAATTATTAGGGCTCGTGTGCCATTATAATTATTCGTTTGGGTGTTTGGGTTGGCTGTGAGAGTTCCTTTTGAGTTGCGTTCATTACAAGGCTTGGCTGTTGGCTATAAGGAGCGTCTCTGTTTTGTCGTTCCATTTAGTTGGTGGTGAGCGGTTATAAGTATTTTGGGAAAACCGTAGAAAATCCAGGGAAAGTTCAACTTCGCAGTGGATTCCACTGGTGTGAGGGGGCTGATCACAACTTCGCAGTGGATTCCACCAGTTTGGGAGGGCAAATGTCAACTTCGCAGTGGATTCCGGCGGTTTGAGTCGGGTTTTTCCAACTTCGCAGTGGATTCCACCAGTTTGAGAGGGCTTTTTCACAGCTTCGCAGTGGATTCCCATGAATTTGGAGTGGTTTTTGACGGAATCCGTCGACGGATTCTCCATTACCGTAGCTAGTCTTTCTGGATATCCCTCTGGATTCCAGCAGTCTGAAGTCGACGTCCCTAAACCTTGTCAGGATATCAGGGCCTTGTAATGCTTGGCTTTGAGTGCGGGTCGCTGAGAATACCCAGATGCATTCTATCCATACGGCTGACTTGCGTTCAAAGGCGATATTCAAGTCAGTGCCCTACTTGAGTGTCTCGATGCCCTCAGATATTCCCGCCAGCCATATAGCCTTATAATGCTGGTCAAATGCCTCGTTTCGAGCCTATACCCAAGGCAATGAGTGGCTAATTGAGTCTGGTACGTTGTGTTTGACTTGAGTACAATTTCCGATCAGCAGGGTCTGTTCGCTATAGGAGACTCAAACGCAGCCTTTGAAGGCCGGTAGTTGTGCCGGCTAGGGGAGACCTCTGTTCCTTATAGCTGCTCAGACGGATGTACTTGCGGTGATACAAGTTGGCTTGATGCGGCGTCGTTTTGTAGAAATCAAAACTGCAAGTCAAGCAGGTGCTGCTCTGACTCAAAGTGGCCTGGTGGGTAGAGCACTCTGAATGTGTTCGACAGGGTCAGACTGGGTTGATTGGCTACTATAAGCCTCTGTGGTGTACCGTACTTGGTGATGTACTGTTGGTCTTGGTGTTGTACACTTGAGTACGTCCTCCTGTTGACTCGGTGCCCCGTGATTTCCTTTACGTTCTAGCGAGCAGCTGTGAGCGGCTAGTTCGCCAATGTCTTCCTGGGTTCCGTTGCTAACCCGTGCATTGCCTTGCTGGATTGCTTGGTCCGCGGTTTCCTTTCCGAACCTGCCGAAAAAATTTTATATTCTGGTGAATTCCATCGGGGGAGGGGGACCACTAACCTTAACGTATGTGCTGGGGAGTTGTCCCAAACCTTAACGTCCGTGCTCTGGTATTGCCTTGTGTATTCCGTATGGCTTCGAACACAGTGTTTGACCAAGTCGGGAATGTCAGGTGACCTGCGACTCAATCGCTGAGGACACAATCTTATAGCCCTCCTCGAACGCTTCAATTCGAGCCTATACCCAAGGCAATCGGTGCTCAATTGACTGTCGTATTCTGGTTTCGGTCCAAGCCTTACGTTTTCCCTTCAAGTCAATATAGCACCTCAACGAGACCTGTTCGGGTGTTTGCGGTGACACTAGGCTGACTTGTAGGCTATTTGGCACCTTTTTGGTCTCCCCCATTTTTCCTGATTTCTTACAAGGCCTCAGAGTCGGCTATTTTAATTTGCATTTCTTATAAGCCTTGGCTCTGGCTTATAATTTTTTTTGGCAGTGAGTCGCAATTCTTATAAGGCCGGGCTGGTGACTATAAGAGTCGGGTTGTTTTGTTGTTGTTCCTTTCAGTCAGTGGTGAGTGCTTATGATTATTTTGAGTCAAGCAGACAGTTGCGGTATGTTGATTCGATTGGGCTGGATTTGAGTCCTTGGGGTGAATTCCGGTGGTTTCAGGGGGTGAATCACAATCTTGGGCTGAATTCCCTCCCACGGTGTCAACCTTGGGCTGAATTCCGCTGTTTCAGGACCCTCTTTCACGGAATCCGTCAACGGATTCCCGGGGAAGATAGCTAGTGTGAGCTGTGGATTCCGACAATCTGAGGTCGAGTTTCACCCTGGTGCACTGATGAGCTGTGGATTCCTCCCACGACGCTATGGATTCCGGTTGCTTGGGGGACCTGTTGCACGGAATTGAGCTCTCAATTCCCCGTTACCGTAGCTAGTGCTTTTGTAGCTTCCACTTTGCATCTGAGTTGGTTTGAACACACAACTTCGCATTTTGGATCAATTTAACGGCCTTGGACCTTAAAGAAATGTCCAACTTCGCATTTTTGACTCAATTCATAGTCCCTGCTCTACATCCGTTACCAGATTGTCTACTATGTAGTAATACCCATGAATCCCTTTAATCCCCCAAATCCAACCCCCGGATCCCTCCAAACCCCTAAATCCAACCCCCGAATCCCTCCAAACCCCTGAATCCAACCCCCAAATCCCTCTAAACCCCTGAATCCAACCCCTAAATCCCTATATCGTGCGCTAAAATGCTCAAGTTGCCCATATTTCGCATGAATCACAGTCATTTTAACGTCTATGATGGTTAAATAACAACCCCCAAATCCCTGTTAACCCCCGAATCCAACCCCAGAATCCCTCCAAACCCCCGAATCCCCCAAAAAGGAAAGCGGATTCAGGGCCCTGATTCTCGGATGAGATTATTAGGGGAGACCTCTGTTCCTTATAGCTGCTCAGACGGATGTACTTGCGGTGATACAAGTTGGCTTGATGCGGCGTCGTTTTGTAGAAATCAAAACTGCAAGTCAAGCAGGTGCTGCTCTGACTCAAAGTGGCCTGGTGGGTAGAGCACTCTGAATGTGTTCGACAGGGTCAGACTGGGTTGATTGGCTACTATAAGCCTCTGTGGTGTACCGTACTTGGTGATGTACTGTTGGTCTTGGTGTTGTACACTTGAGTACGTCCTCCTGTTGACTCGGTGCCCCGTGATTTCCTTTACGTTCTAGCGAGCAGCTGTGAGCGGCTAGTTCGCCAATGTCTTCCTGGGTTCCGTTGCTAACCCGTGCATTGCCTTGCTGGATTGCTTGGTCCGCGGTTTCCTTTCCGAACCTGCCGAAAAAATTTTATATTCTGGTGAATTCCATCGGGGGAGGGGGACCACTAACCTTAACGTATGTGCTGGGGAGTTGTCCCAAACCTTAACGTCCGTGCTCTGGTATTGCCTTGTGTATTCCGTATGGCTTCGAACACAGTGTTTGACCAAGTCGGGAATGTCAGGTGACCTGCGACTCAATCGCTGAGGACACAATCTTATAGCCCTCCTCGAACGCTTCAATTCGAGCCTATACCCAAGGCAATCGGTGCTCAATTGACTGTCGTATTCTGGTTTCGGTCCAAGCCTTACGTTTTCCCTTCAAGTCAATATAGCACCTCAACGAGACCTGTTCGGGTGTTTGCGGTGACACTAGGCTGACTTGTAGGCTATTTGGCACCTTTTTGGTCTCCCCCATTTTTCCTGATTTCTTACAAGGCCTCAGAGTCGGCTATTTTAATTTGCATTTCTTATAAGCCTTGGCTCTGGCTTATAATTTTTTTTGGCAGTGAGTCGCAATTCTTATAAGGCCGGGCTGGTGACTATAAGAGTCGGGTTGTTTTGTTGTTGTTCCTTTCAGTCAGTGGTGAGTGCTTATGATTATTTTGAGTCAAGCAGACAGTTGCGGTATGTTGATTCGATTGGGCTGGATTTGAGTCCTTGGGGTGAATTCCGGTGGTTTCAGGGGGTGAATCACAATCTTGGGCTGAATTCCCTCCCACGGTGTCAACCTTGGGCTGAATTCCGCTGTTTCAGGACCCTCTTTCACGGAATCCGTCAACGGATTCCCGGGGAAGATAGCTAGTGTGAGCTGTGGATTCCGACAATCTGAGGTCGAGTTTCACCCTGGTGCACTGATGAGCTGTGGATTCCTCCCACGACGCTATGGATTCCGGTTGCTTGGGGGACCTGTTGCACGGAATTGAGCTCTCAATTCCCCGTTACCGTAGCTAGTCTTTCTGGATTCCCCTCAGCATTCCAAGCTATATAGCCAAGGTTTTGCACCATTACAAGGCATTGACTCTGGCTGTTGGTACATGGGCTCAACTGTGTTCACTTGGCTGGTGCAACACAGTCTTGTATTGGTTTGGCCACCTTGAACACTATAAGGCTCTGGTTGTATTGGGTACTGTTCAGGCCTGATAATGGTTGCTTGGTCTTTGAATACGTCCTTCTGTTCACTGTGATGACCCTTGAAGCCTTGCATTAAGTCTTTGTGCTATGTGGTCTTATAATTGTTGGTTGCTACTTGAATACGCCTCTTCCCTCACTCTGATGACCTTGGTTTCCTTTACGATAGCGGGGAGGTTTGAGTGTCTAGTTCGCCAATGTCTTGCTGCATTCCGTTGTTAACCCGTGCACTGCCTTGCTGGATTGTGTGCTCTTCGATTTCCTTTCCGAAGCTGCCGAAAAAATTTTATATTCTGGTGAATTCCGTCGGGGGAGTGGGGTCGCTAACCTTAACGTCCGTGCTCTTGGGTTGTCGCCAACCTTAACATCCCTGCTCTGGTGTTGCCTTGCTGGATTCCGTATTGGTTCAATTGCAGTGTTCAATGCTTGTCCCCTCTGTGCAGTGTCTATACCCATTGAAGTCGATATCCCTAAACCTTGCCAGGACACCAGAGACCTGTAATGCGTGGCTTTGAAGGCCTATCAGTGAGACGTATTCAATTGATGCAGTGCACTTGTCTCTGCACGCAAATGACCGTATATATTCAACGCGTCCCAGTACTTGAGTACCTTCAAGTGGTTCGCTTCAGCCGGTCATAGTCCACCCTTGTATCCCTATTCAAATGCTTCAATTCGACCCCACAACCAAGGCAATCGGTGCACAATTGATTCTGCTATCAGAGTTCCGGTTTTTGCCGTACGGTTTCCGTTCGAGGCCATATAGCAAGTCAACGAGACCTGTCAGGCTATTCGCGGTGAGGCTACCATGGTTTGTAAGCCATTTGGGACATATTTGATTCCAACAATATTTTTACTGTGCCTTATAAGGCCCTGACTTTGACAATAATTAGTGTCGCCGTTTATTTCGCATTAATTATTAGGGCTCGTGTGCCATTATAATTATTCGTTTGGGTGTTTGGGTTGGCTGTGAGAGTTCCTTTTGAGTTGCGTTCATTACAAGGCTTGGCTGTTGGCTATAAGGAGCGTCTCTGTTTTGTCGTTCCATTTAGTTGGTGGTGAGCGGTTATAAGTATTTTGGGAAAACCGTAGAAAATCCAGGGAAAGTTCAACTTCGCAGTGGATTCCACTGGTGTGAGGGGGCTGATCACAACTTCGCAGTGGATTCCACCAGTTTGGGAGGGCAAATGTCAACTTCGCAGTGGATTCCGGCGGTTTGAGTCGGGTTTTTCCAACTTCGCAGTGGATTCCACCAGTTTGAGAGGGCTTTTTCACAGCTTCGCAGTGGATTCCCATGAATTTGGAGTGGTTTTTGACGGAATCCGTCGACGGATTCTCCATTACCGTAGCTAGTCTTTCTGGATATCCCTCTGGATTCCAGCAGTCTGAAGTCGACGTCCCTAAACCTTGTCAGGATATCAGGGCCTTGTAATGCTTGGCTTTGAGTGCGGGTCGCTGAGAATACCCAGATGCATTCTATCCATACGGCTGACTTGCGTTCAAAGGCGATATTCAAGTCAGTGCCCTACTTGAGTGTCTCGATGCCCTCAGATATTCCCGCCAGCCATATAGCCTTATAATGCTGGTCAAATGCCTCGTTTCGAGCCTATACCCAAGGCAATGAGTGGCTAATTGAGTCTGGTACGTTGTGTTTGACTTGAGTACAATTTCCGATCAGCAGGGTCTGTTCGCTATAGGAGACTCAAACGCAGCCTTTGAAGGCCGGTAGTTGTGCCGGCTAGGGGAGACCTCTGTTCCTTATAGCTGCTCAGACGGATGTACTTGCGGTGATACAAGTTGGCTTGATGCGGCGTCGTTTTGTAGAAATCAAAACTGCAAGTCAAGCAGGTGCTGCTCTGACTCAAAGTGGCCTGGTGGGTAGAGCACTCTGAATGTGTTCGACAGGGTCAGACTGGGTTGATTGGCTACTATAAGCCTCTGTGGTGTACCGTACTTGGTGATGTACTGTTGGTCTTGGTGTTGTACACTTGAGTACGTCCTCCTGTTGACTCGGTGCCCCGTGATTTCCTTTACGTTCTAGCGAGCAGCTGTGAGCGGCTAGTTCGCCAATGTCTTCCTGGGTTCCGTTGCTAACCCGTGCATTGCCTTGCTGGATTGCTTGGTCCGCGGTTTCCTTTCCGAACCTGCCGAAAAAATTTTATATTCTGGTGAATTCCATCGGGGGAGGGGGACCACTAACCTTAACGTATGTGCTGGGGAGTTGTCCCAAACCTTAACGTCCGTGCTCTGGTATTGCCTTGTGTATTCCGTATGGCTTCGAACACAGTGTTTGACCAAGTCGGGAATGTCAGGTGACCTGCGACTCAATCGCTGAGGACACAATCTTATAGCCCTCCTCGAACGCTTCAATTCGAGCCTATACCCAAGGCAATCGGTGCTCAATTGACTGTCGTATTCTGGTTTCGGTCCAAGCCTTACGTTTTCCCTTCAAGTCAATATAGCACCTCAACGAGACCTGTTCGGGTGTTTGCGGTGACACTAGGCTGACTTGTAGGCTATTTGGCACCTTTTTGGTCTCCCCCATTTTTCCTGATTTCTTACAAGGCCTCAGAGTCGGCTATTTTAATTTGCATTTCTTATAAGCCTTGGCTCTGGCTTATAATTTTTTTTGGCAGTGAGTCGCAATTCTTATAAGGCCGGGCTGGTGACTATAAGAGTCGGGTTGTTTTGTTGTTGTTCCTTTCAGTCAGTGGTGAGTGCTTATGATTATTTTGAGTCAAGCAGACAGTTGCGGTATGTTGATTCGATTGGGCTGGATTTGAGTCCTTGGGGTGAATTCCGGTGGTTTCAGGGGGTGAATCACAATCTTGGGCTGAATTCCCTCCCACGGTGTCAACCTTGGGCTGAATTCCGCTGTTTCAGGACCCTCTTTCACGGAATCCGTCAACGGATTCCCGGGGAAGATAGCTAGTGTGAGCTGTGGATTCCGACAATCTGAGGTCGAGTTTCACCCTGGTGCACTGATGAGCTGTGGATTCCTCCCACGACGCTATGGATTCCGGTTGCTTGGGGGACCTGTTGCACGGAATTGAGCTCTCAATTCCCCGTTACCGTAGCTAGTGCTTTTGTAGCTTCCACTTTGCATCTGAGTTGGTTTGAACACACAACTTCGCATTTTGGATCAATTTAACGGCCTTGGACCTTAAAGAAATGTCCAACTTCGCATTTTTGACTCAATTCATAGTCCCTGCTCTACATCCGTTACCAGATTGTCTACTATGTAGTAATACCCATGAATCCCTTTAATCCCCCAAATCCAACCCCCGGATCCCTCCAAACCCCTAAATCCAACCCCCGAATCCCTCCAAACCCCTGAATCCAACCCCAAATCCCTCTAAACCCCTGAATCCAACCCCTAAATCCCTATATCGTGCGCTAAAATGCTCAAGTTGCCCATATTTCGCATGAATCACAGTCATTTTAACGTCTATGATGGTTAAATAACAACCCCCAAATCCCTGTTAACCCCCGAATCCAACCCCAGAATCCCTCCAAACCCCCGAATCCCCCAAAAAGGAAAGCGGATTCAGGGCCCTGATTCTCGGATGAGATTATTAGGATATCAGGGCCTTGTAATGCTTGGCTTTGAGTGCGGGTCGCTGAGAATACCCAGATGCATTCTATCCATACGGCTGACTTGCGTTCAAAGGCGATATTCAAGTCAGTGCCCTACTTGAGTGTCTCGATGCCCTCAGATATTCCCGCCAGCCATATAGCCTTATAATGCTGGTCAAATGCCTCGTTTCGAGCCTATACCCAAGGCAATGAGTGGCTAATTGAGTCTGGTACGTTGTGTTTGACTTGAGTACAATTTCCGATCAGCAGGGTCTGTTCGCTATAGGAGACTCAAACGCAGCCTTTGAAGGCCGGTAGTTGTGCCGGCTAGGGGGGACCTCTGTTCCTTATAGCTGCTCAGACGGATGTACTTGCGGTGATACAAGTTGGCTTGATGCGGCGTCGTTTTGTAGAAATCAAAACTGCAAGTCAAGCAGGTGCTGCTCTGACTCAAAGTGGCCTGGTGGGTAGAGCACTCTGAATGTGTTCGACAGGGTCAGACTGGGTTGATTGGCTACTATAAGCCTCTGTGGTGTACCGTACTTGGTGATGTACTGTTGGTCTTGGTGTTGTACACTTGAGTACGTCCTCCTGTTGACTCGGTGCCCCGTGATTTCCTTTACGTTCTAGCGAGCAGCTGTGAGCGGCTAGTTCGCCAATGTCTTCCTGGGTTCCGTTGCTAACCCGTGCATTGCCTTGCTGGATTGCTTGGTCCGCGGTTTCCTTTCCGAACCTGCCGAAAAAATTTTATATTCTGGTGAATTCCATCGGGGGAGGGGGACCACTAACCTTAACGTATGTGCTGGGGAGTTGTCCCAAACCTTAACGTCCGTGCTCTGGTATTGCCTTGTGTATTCCGTATGGCTTCGAACACAGTGTTTGACCAAGTCGGGAATGTCAGGTGACCTGCGACTCAATCGCTGAGGACACAATCTTATAGCCCTCCTCGAACGCTTCAATTCGAGCCTATACCCAAGGCAATCGGTGCTCAATTGACTGTCGTATTCTGGTTTCGGTCCAAGCCTTACGTTTTCCCTTCAAGTCAATATAGCACCTCAACGAGACCTGTTCGGGTGTTTGCGGTGACACTAGGCTGACTTGTAGGCTATTTGGCACCTTTTTGGTCTCCCCCATTTTTCCTGATTTCTTACAAGGCCTCAGAGTCGGCTATTTTAATTTGCATTTCTTATAAGCCTTGGCTCTGGCTTATAATTTTTTTTGGCAGTGAGTCGCAATTCTTATAAGGCCGGGCTGGTGACTATAAGAGTCGGGTTGTTTTGTTGTTGTTCCTTTCAGTCAGTGGTGAGTGCTTATGATTATTTTGAGTCAAGCAGACAGTTGCGGTATGTTGATTCGATTGGGCTGGATTTGAGTCCTTGCGGTGAATTCCGGTGGTTTCAGGGGGTGAATCACAATCTTGGGCTGAATTCCCTCCCACGGTGTCAACCTTGGGCTGAATTCCGCTGTTTCAGGACCCTCTTTCACGGAATCCGTCAACGGATTCCCGGGGAAGATAGCTAGTGTGAGCTGTGGATTCCGACAATCTGAGGTCGAGTTTCACCCTGGTGCACTGATGAGCTGTGGATTCCTCCCACGACGCTATGGATTCCGGTTGCTTGGGGGACCTGTTGCACGGAATTGAGCTCTCAATTCCCCGTTACCGTAGCTAGTCTTTCTGGATTCCCCTCAGCATTCCAAGCTATATAGCCAAGGTTTTGCACCATTACAAGGCATTGACTCTGGCTGTTGGTACATGGGCTCAACTGTGTTCACTTGGCTGGTGCAACACAGTCTTGTATTGGTTTGGCCACCTTGAACACTATAAGGCTCTGGTTGTATTGGGTACTGTTCAGGCCTGATAATGGTTGCTTGGTCTTTGAATACGTCCTTCTGTTCACTGTGATGACCCTTGAAGCCTTGCATTAAGTCTTTGTGCTATGTGGTCTTATAATTGTTGGTTGCTACTTGAATACGCCTCTTCCCTCACTCTGATGACCTTGGTTTCCTTTACGATAGCGGGGAGGTTTGAGTGTCTAGTTCGCCAATGTCTTGCTGCATTCCGTTGTTAACCCGTGCACTGCCTTGCTGGATTGTGTGCTCTTCGATTTCCTTTCCGAAGCTGCCGAAAAAATTTTATATTCTGGTGAATTCCGTCGGGGGAGTGGGGTCGCTAACCTTAACGTCCGTGCTCTTGGGTTGTCGCCAACCTTAACATCCCTGCTCTGGTGTTGCCTTGCTGGATTCCGTATTGGTTCAATTGCAGTGTTCAATGCTTGTCCCCTCTGTGCAGTGTCTATACCCATTGAAGTCGATATCCCTAAACCTTGCCAGGACACCAGAGACCTGTAATGCGTGGCTTTGAAGGCCTATCAGTGAGACGTATTCAATTGATGCAGTGCACTTGTCTCTGCACGCAAATGACCGTATATATTCAACGCGTCCCAGTACTTGAGTACCTTCAAGTGGTTCGCTTCAGCCGGTCATAGTCCACCCTTGTATCCCTATTCAAATGCTTCAATTCGACCCTACAACCAAGGCAATCGGTGCACAATTGATTCTGCTATCAGAGTTCCGGTTTTTGCCGTACGGTTTCCGTTCGAGGCCATATAGCAAGTCAACGAGACCTGTCAGGCTATTCGCGGTGAGGCTACCATGGTTTGTAAGCCATTTGGGACATATTTGATTCCAACAATATTTTTACTGTGCCTTATAAGGCCCTGACTTTGACAATAATTAGTGTCGCCGTTTATTTCGCATTAATTATTAGGGCTCGTGTGCCATTATAATTATTCGTTTGGGTGTTTGGGTTGGCTGTGAGAGTTCCTTTTGAGTTGCGTTCATTACAAGGCTTGGCTGTTGGCTATAAGGAGCGTCTCTGTTTTGTCGTTCCATTTAGTTGGTGGTGAGCGGTTATAAGTATTTTGGGAAAACCGTAGAAAATCCAGGGAAAGTTCAACTTCGCAGTGGATTCCACTGGTGTGAGGGGGCTGATCACAACTTCGCAGTGGATTCCACCAGTTTGGGAGGGCAAATGTCAACTTCGCAGTGGATTCCGGCGGTTTGAGTCGGGTTTTTCCAACTTCGCAGTGGATTCCACCAGTTTGAGAGGGCTTTTTCACAGCTTCGCAGTGGATTCCCATGAATTTGGAGTGGTTTTTGACGGAATCCGTCGACGGATTCTCCATTACCGTAGCTAGTCTTTCTGGATATCCCTCTGGATTCCAGCAGTCTGAAGTCGACGTCCCTAAACCTTGTCAGGATATCAGGGCCTTGTAATGCTTGGCTTTGAGTGCGGGTCGCTGAGAATACCCAGATGCATTCTATCCATACGGCTGACTTGCGTTCAAAGGCGATATTCAAGTCAGTGCCCTACTTGAGTGTCTCGATGCCCTCAGATATTCCCGCCAGCCATATAGCCTTATAATGCTGGTCAAATGCCTCGTTTCGAGCCTATACCCAAGGCAATGAGTGGCTAATTGAGTCTGGTACGTTGTGTTTGACTTGAGTACAATTTCCGATCAGCAGGGTCTGTTCGCTATAGGAGACTCAAACGCAGCCTTTGAAGGCCGGTAGTTGTGCCGGCTAGGGGAGACCTCTGTTCCTTATAGCTGCTCAGACGGATGTACTTGCGGTGATACAAGTTGGCTTGATGCGGCGTCGTTTTGTAGAAATCAAAACTGCAAGTCAAGCAGGTGCTGCTCTGACTCAAAGTGGCCTGGTGGGTAGAGCACTCTGAATGTGTTCGACAGGGTCAGACTGGGTTGATTGGCTACTATAAGCCTCTGTGGTGTACCGTACTTGGTGATGTACTGTTGGTCTTGGTGTTGTACACTTGAGTACGTCCTCCTGTTGACTCGGTGCCCCGTGATTTCCTTTACGTTCTAGCGAGCAGCTGTGAGCGGCTAGTTCGCCAATGTCTTCCTGGGTTCCGTTGCTAACCCGTGCATTGCCTTGCTGGATTGCTTGGTCCGCGGTTTCCTTTCCGAACCTGCCGAAAAAATTTTATATTCTGGTGAATTCCATCGGGGGAGGGGGACCACTAACCTTAACGTATGTGCTGGGGAGTTGTCCCAAACCTTAACGTCCGTGCTCTGGTATTGCCTTGTGTATTCCGTATGGCTTCGAACACAGTGTTTGACCAAGTCGGGAATGTCAGGTGACCTGCGACTCAATCGCTGAGGACACAATCTTATAGCCCTCCTCGAACGCTTCAATTCGAGCCTATACCCAAGGCAATCGGTGCTCAATTGACTGTCGTATTCTGGTTTCGGTCCAAGCCTTACGTTTTCCCTTCAAGTCAATATAGCACCTCAACGAGACCTGTTCGGGTGTTTGCGGTGACACTAGGCTGACTTGTAGGCTATTTGGCACCTTTTTGGTCTCCCCCATTTTTCCTGATTTCTTACAAGGCCTCAGAGTCGGCTATTTTAATTTGCATTTCTTATAAGCCTTGGCTCTGGCTTATAATTTTTTTTGGCAGTGAGTCGCAATTCTTATAAGGCCGGGCTGGTGACTATAAGAGTCGGGTTGTTTTGTTGTTGTTCCTTTCAGTCAGTGGTGAGTGCTTATGATTATTTTGAGTCAAGCAGACAGTTGCGGTATGTTGATTCGATTGGGCTGGATTTGAGTCCTTGGGGTGAATTCCGGTGGTTTCAGGGGGTGAATCACAATCTTGGGCTGAATTCCCTCCCACGGTGTCAACCTTGGGCTGAATTCCGCTGTTTCAGGACCCTCTTTCACGGAATCCGTCAACGGATTCCCGGGGAAGATAGCTAGTGTGAGCTGTGGATTCCGACAATCTGAGGTCGAGTTTCACCCTGGTGCACTGATGAGCTGTGGATTCCTCCCACGACGCTATGGATTCCGGTTGCTTGGGGGACCTGTTGCACGGAATTGAGCTCTCAATTCCCCGTTACCGTAGCTAGTGCTTTTGTAGCTTCCACTTTGCATCTGAGTTGGTTTGAACACACAACTTCGCATTTTGGATCAATTTAACGGCCTTGGACCTTAAAGAAATGTCCAACTTCGCATTTTTGACTCAATTCATAGTCCCTGCTCTACATCCGTTACCAGATTGTCTACTATGTAGTAATACCCATGAATCCCTTTAATCCCCCAAATCCAACCCCCGGATCCCTCCAAACCCCTAAATCCAACCCCCGAATCCCTCCAAACCCCTGAATCCAACCCCCAAATCCCTCTAAACCCCTGAATCCAACCCCTAAATCCCTATATCGTGCGCTAAAATGCTCAAGTTGCCCATATTTCGCATGAATCACAGTCATTTTAACGTCTATGATGGTTAAATAACAACCCCCAAATCCCTGTTAACCCCCGAATCCAACCCCAGAATCCCTCCAAACCCCCGAATCCCCCAAAAAGGAAAGCGGATTCAGGGCCCTGATTCTCGGATGAGATTATTAGGGGAGACCTCTGTTCCTTATAGCTGCTCAGACGGATGTACTTGCGGTGATACAAGTTGGCTTGATGCGGCGTCGTTTTGTAGAAATCAAAACTGCAAGTCAAGCAGGTGCTGCTCTGACTCAAAGTGGCCTGGTGGGTAGAGCACTCTGAATGTGTTCGACAGGGTCAGACTGGGTTGATTGGCTACTATAAGCCTCTGTGGTGTACCGTACTTGGTGATGTACTGTTGGTCTTGGTGTTGTACACTTGAGTACGTCCTCCTGTTGACTCGGTGCCCCGTGATTTCCTTTACGTTCTAGCGAGCAGCTGTGAGCGGCTAGTTCGCCAATGTCTTCCTGGGTTCCGTTGCTAACCCGTGCATTGCCTTGCTGGATTGCTTGGTCCGCGGTTTCCTTTCCGAACCTGCCGAAAAAATTTTATATTCTGGTGAATTCCATCGGGGGAGGGGGACCACTAACCTTAACGTATGTGCTGGGGAGTTGTCCCAAACCTTAACGTCCGTGCTCTGGTATTGCCTTGTGTATTCCGTATGGCTTCGAACACAGTGTTTGACCAAGTCGGGAATGTCAGGTGACCTGCGACTCAATCGCTGAGGACACAATCTTATAGCCCTCCTCGAACGCTTCAATTCGAGCCTATACCCAAGGCAATCGGTGCTCAATTGACTGTCGTATTCTGGTTTCGGTCCAAGCCTTACGTTTTCCCTTCAAGTCAATATAGCACCTCAACGAGACCTGTTCGGGTGTTTGCGGTGACACTAGGCTGACTTGTAGGCTATTTGGCACCTTTTTGGTCTCCCCCATTTTTCCTGATTTCTTACAAGGCCTCAGAGTCGGCTATTTTAATTTGCATTTCTTATAAGCCTTGGCTCTGGCTTATAATTTTTTTTGGCAGTGAGTCGCAATTCTTATAAGGCCGGGCTGGTGACTATAAGAGTCGGGTTGTTTTGTTGTTGTTCCTTTCAGTCAGTGGTGAGTGCTTATGATTATTTTGAGTCAAGCAGACAGTTGCGGTATGTTGATTCGATTGGGCTGGATTTGAGTCCTTGGGGTGAATTCCGGTGGTTTCAGGGGGTGAATCACAATCTTGGGCTGAATTCCCTCCCACGGTGTCAACCTTGGGCTGAATTCCGCTGTTTCAGGACCCTCTTTCACGGAATCCGTCAACGGATTCCCGGGGAAGATAGCTAGTGTGAGCTGTGGATTCCGACAATCTGAGGTCGAGTTTCACCCTGGTGCACTGATGAGCTGTGGATTCCTCCCACGACGCTATGGATTCCGGTTGCTTGGGGGACCTGTTGCACGGAATTGAGCTCTCAATTCCCCGTTACCGTAGCTAGTCTTTCTGGATTCCCCTCAGCATTCCAAGCTATATAGCCAAGGTTTTGCACCATTACAAGGCATTGACTCTGGCTGTTGGTACATGGGCTCAACTGTGTTCACTTGGCTGGTGCAACACAGTCTTGTATTGGTTTGGCCACCTTGAACACTATAAGGCTCTGGTTGTATTGGGTACTGTTCAGGCCTGATAATGGTTGCTTGGTCTTTGAATACGTCCTTCTGTTCACTGTGATGACCCTTGAAGCCTTGCATTAAGTCTTTGTGCTATGTGGTCTTATAATTGTTGGTTGCTACTTGAATACGCCTCTTCCCTCACTCTGATGACCTTGGTTTCCTTTACGATAGCGGGGAGGTTTGAGTGTCTAGTTCGCCAATGTCTTGCTGCATTCCGTTGTTAACCCGTGCACTGCCTTGCTGGATTGTGTGCTCTTCGATTTCCTTTCCGAAGCTGCCGAAAAAATTTTATATTCTGGTGAATTCCGTCGGGGGAGTGGGGTCGCTAACCTTAACGTCCGTGCTCTTGGGTTGTCGCCAACCTTAACATCCCTGCTCTGGTGTTGCCTTGCTGGATTCCGTATTGGTTCAATTGCAGTGTTCAATGCTTGTCCCCTCTGTGCAGTGTCTATACCCATTGAAGTCGATATCCCTAAACCTTGCCAGGACACCAGAGACCTGTAATGCGTGGCTTTGAAGGCCTATCAGTGAGACGTATTCAATTGATGCAGTGCACTTGTCTCTGCACGCAAATGACCGTATATATTCAACGCGTCCCAGTACTTGAGTACCTTCAAGTGGTTCGCTTCAGCCGGTCATAGTCCACCCTTGTATCCCTATTCAAATGCTTCAATTCGACCCTACAACCAAGGCAATCGGTGCACAATTGATTCTGCTATCAGAGTTCCGGTTTTTGCCGTACGGTTTCCGTTCGAGGCCATATAGCAAGTCAACGAGACCTGTCAGGCTATTCGCGGTGAGGCTACCATGGTTTGTAAGCCATTTGGGACATATTTGATTCCAACAATATTTTTACTGTGCCTTATAAGGCCCTGACTTTGACAATAATTAGTGTCGCCGTTTATTTCGCATTAATTATTAGGGCTCGTGTGCCATTATAATTATTCGTTTGGGTGTTTGGGTTGGCTGTGAGAGTTCCTTTTGAGTTGCGTTCATTACAAGGCTTGGCTGTTGGCTATAAGGAGCGTCTCTGTTTTGTCGTTCCATTTAGTTGGTGGTGAGCGGTTATAAGTATTTTGGGAAAACCGTAGAAAATCCAGGGAAAGTTCAACTTCGCAGTGGATTCCACTGGTGTGAGGGGGCTGATCACAACTTCGCAGTGGATTCCACCAGTTTGGGAGGGCAAATGTCAACTTCGCAGTGGATTCCGGCGGTTTGAGTCGGGTTTTTCCAACTTCGCAGTGGATTCCACCAGTTTGAGAGGGCTTTTTCACAGCTTCGCAGTGGATTCCCATGAATTTGGAGTGGTTTTTGACGGAATCCGTCGACGGATTCTCCATTACCGTAGCTAGTCTTTCTGGATATCCCTCTGGATTCCAGCAGTCTGAAGTCGACGTCCCTAAACCTTGTCAGGATATCAGGGCCTTGTAATGCTTGGCTTTGAGTGCGGGTCGCTGAGAATACCCAGATGCATTCTATCCATACGGCTGACTTGCGTTCAAAGGCGATATTCAAGTCAGTGCCCTACTTGAGTGTCTCGATGCCCTCAGATATTCCCGCCAGCCATATAGCCTTATAATGCTGGTCAAATGCCTCGTTTCGAGCCTATACCCAAGGCAATGAGTGGCTAATTGAGTCTGGTACGTTGTGTTTGACTTGAGTACAATTTCCGATCAGCAGGGTCTGTTCGCTATAGGAGACTCAAACGCAGCCTTTGAAGGCCGGTAGTTGTGCCGGCTAGGGGAGACCTCTGTTCCTTATAGCTGCTCAGACGGATGTACTTGCGGTGATACAAGTTGGCTTGATGCGGCGTCGTTTTGTAGAAATCAAAACTGCAAGTCAAGCAGGTGCTGCTCTGACTCAAAGTGGCCTGGTGGGTAGAGCACTCTGAATGTGTTCGACAGGGTCAGACTGGGTTGATTGGCTACTATAAGCCTCTGTGGTGTACCGTACTTGGTGATGTACTGTTGGTCTTGGTGTTGTACACTTGAGTACGTCCTCCTGTTGACTCGGTGCCCCGTGATTTCCTTTACGTTCTAGCGAGCAGCTGTGAGCGGCTAGTTCGCCAATGTCTTCCTGGGTTCCGTTGCTAACCCGTGCATTGCCTTGCTGGATTGCTTGGTCCGCGGTTTCCTTTCCGAACCTGCCGAAAAAATTTTATATTCTGGTGAATTCCATCGGGGGAGGGGGACCACTAACCTTAACGTATGTGCTGGGGAGTTGTCCCAAACCTTAACGTCCGTGCTCTGGTATTGCCTTGTGTATTCCGTATGGCTTCGAACACAGTGTTTGACCAAGTCGGGAATGTCAGGTGACCTGCGACTCAATCGCTGAGGACACAATCTTATAGCCCTCCTCGAACGCTTCAATTCGAGCCTATACCCAAGGCAATCGGTGCTCAATTGACTGTCGTATTCTGGTTTCGGTCCAAGCCTTACGTTTTCCCTTCAAGTCAATATAGCACCTCAACGAGACCTGTTCGGGTGTTTGCGGTGACACTAGGCTGACTTGTAGGCTATTTGGCACCTTTTTGGTCTCCCCCATTTTTCCTGATTTCTTACAAGGCCTCAGAGTCGGCTATTTTAATTTGCATTTCTTATAAGCCTTGGCTCTGGCTTATAATTTTTTTTGGCAGTGAGTCGCAATTCTTATAAGGCCGGGCTGGTGACTATAAGAGTCGGGTTGTTTTGTTGTTGTTCCTTTCAGTCAGTGGTGAGTGCTTATGATTATTTTGAGTCAAGCAGACAGTTGCGGTATGTTGATTCGATTGGGCTGGATTTGAGTCCTTGGGGTGAATTCCGGTGGTTTCAGGGGGTGAATCACAATCTTGGGCTGAATTCCCTCCCACGGTGTCAACCTTGGGCTGAATTCCGCTGTTTCAGGACCCTCTTTCACGGAATCCGTCAACGGATTCCCGGGGAAGATAGCTAGTGTGAGCTGTGGATTCCGACAATCTGAGGTCGAGTTTCACCCTGGTGCACTGATGAGCTGTGGATTCCTCCCACGACGCTATGGATTCCGGTTGCTTGGGGGACCTGTTGCACGGAATTGAGCTCTCAATTCCCCGTTACCGTAGCTAGTGCTTTTGTAGCTTCCACTTTGCATCTGAGTTGGTTTGAACACACAACTTCGCATTTTGGATCAATTTAACGGCCTTGGACCTTAAAGAAATGTCCAACTTCGCATTTTTGACTCAATTCATAGTCCCTGCTCTACATCCGTTACCAGATTGTCTACTATGTAGTAATACCCATGAATCCCTTTAATCCCCCAAATCCAACCCCCGGATCCCTCCAAACCCCTAAATCCAACCCCCGAATCCCTCCAAACCCCTGAATCCAACCCCCAAATCCCTCTAAACCCCTGAATCCAACCCCTAAATCCCTATATCGTGCGCTAAAATGCTCAAGTTGCCCATATTTCGCATGAATCACAGTCATTTTAACGTCTATGATGGTTAAATAACAACCCCCAAATCCCTGTTAACCCCCGAATCCAACCCCAGAATCCCTCCAAACCCCCGAATCCCCCAAAAAGGAAAGCGGATTCAGGGCCCTGATTCTCGGATGAGATTATTAGGGGAGACCTCTGTTCCTTATAGCTGCTCAGACGGATGTACTTGCGGTGATACAAGTTGGCTTGATGCGGCGTCGTTTTGTAGAAATCAAAACTGCAAGTCAAGCAGGTGCTGCTCTGACTCAAAGTGGCCTGGTGGGTAGAGCACTCTGAATGTGTTCGACAGGGTCAGACTGGGTTGATTGGCTACTATAAGCCTCTGTGGTGTACCGTACTTGGTGATGTACTGTTGGTCTTGGTGTTGTACACTTGAGTACGTCCTCCTGTTGACTCGGTGCCCCGTGATTTCCTTTACGTTCTAGCGAGCAGCTGTGAGCGGCTAGTTCGCCAATGTCTTCCTGGGTTCCGTTGCTAACCCGTGCATTGCCTTGCTGGATTGCTTGGTCCGCGGTTTCCTTTCCGAACCTGCCGAAAAAATTTTATATTCTGGTGAATTCCATCGGGGGAGGGGGACCACTAACCTTAACGTATGTGCTGGGGAGTTGTCCCAAACCTTAACGTCCGTGCTCTGGTATTGCCTTGTGTATTCCGTATGGCTTCGAACACAGTGTTTGACCAAGTCGGGAATGTCAGGTGACCTGCGACTCAATCGCTGAGGACACAATCTTATAGCCCTCCTCGAACGCTTCAATTCGAGCCTATACCCAAGGCAATCGGTGCTCAATTGACTGTCGTATTCTGGTTTCGGTCCAAGCCTTACGTTTTCCCTTCAAGTCAATATAGCACCTCAACGAGACCTGTTCGGGTGTTTGCGGTGACACTAGGCCGACTTGTAGGCTATTTGGCACCTTTTTGGTCTCCCCCATTTTTCCTGATTTCTTACAAGGCCTCAGAGTCGGCTATTTTAATTTGCATTTCTTATAAGCCTTGGCTCTGGCTTATAATTTTTTTTGGCAGTGAGTCGCAATTCTTATAAGGCCGGGCTGGTGACTATAAGAGTCGGGTTGTTTTGTTGTTGTTCCTTTCAGTCAGTGGTGAGTGCTTATGATTATTTTGAGTCAAGCAGACAGTTGCGGTATGTTGATTCGATTGGGCTGGATTTGAGTCCTTGGGGTGAATTCCGGTGGTTTCAGGGGGTGAATCACAATCTTGGGCTGAATTCCCTCCCACGGTGTCAACCTTGGGCTGAATTCCGCTGTTTCAGGACCCTCTTTCACGGAATCCGTCAACGGATTCCCGGGGAAGATAGCTAGTGTGAGCTGTGGATTCCGACAATCTGAGGTCGAGTTTCACCCTGGTGCACTGATGAGCTGTGGATTCCTCCCACGACGCTATGGATTCCGGTTGCTTGGGGGACCTGTTGCACGGAATTGAGCTCTCAATTCCCCGTTACCGTAGCTAGTCTTTCTGGATTCCCCTCAGCATTCCAAGCTATATAGCCAAGGTTTTGCACCATTACAAGGCATTGACTCTGGCTGTTGGTACATGGGCTCAACTGTGTTCACTTGGCTGGTGCAACACAGTCTTGTATTGGTTTGGCCACCTTGAACACTATAAGGCTCTGGTTGTATTGGGTACTGTTCAGGCCTGATAATGGTTGCTTGGTCTTTGAATACGTCCTTCTGTTCACTGTGATGACCCTTGAAGCCTTGCATTAAGTCTTTGTGCTATGTGGTCTTATAATTGTTGGTTGCTACTTGAATACGCCTCTTCCCTCACTCTGATGACCTTGGTTTCCTTTACGATAGCGGGGAGGTTTGAGTGTCTAGTTCGCCAATGTCTTGCTGCATTCCGTTGTTAACCCGTGCACTGCCTTGCTGGATTGTGTGCTCTTCGATTTCCTTTCCGAAGCTGCCGAAAAAATTTTATATTCTGGTGAATTCCGTCGGGGGAGTGGGGTCGCTAACCTTAACGTCCGTGCTCTTGGGTTGTCGCCAACCTTAACATCCCTGCTCTGGTGTTGCCTTGCTGGATTCCGTATTGGTTCAATTGCAGTGTTCAATGCTTGTCCCCTCTGTGCAGTGTCTATACCCATTGAAGTCGATATCCCTAAACCTTGCCAGGACACCAGAGACCTGTAATGCGTGGCTTTGAAGGCCTATCAGTGAGACGTATTCAATTGATGCAGTGCACTTGTCTCTGCACGCAAATGACCGTATATATTCAACGCGTCCCAGTACTTGAGTACCTTCAAGTGGTTCGCTTCAGCCGGTCATAGTCCACCCTTGTATCCCTATTCAAATGCTTCAATTCGACCCTACAACCAAGGCAATCGGTGCACAATTGATTCTGCTATCAGAGTTCCGGTTTTTGCCGTACGGTTTCCGTTCGAGGCCATATAGCAAGTCAACGAGACCTGTCAGGCTATTCGCGGTGAGGCTACCATGGTTTGTAAGCCATTTGGGACATATTTGATTCCAACAATATTTTTACTGTGCCTTATAAGGCCCTGACTTTGACAATAATTAGTGTCGCCGTTTATTTCGCATTAATTATTAGGGCTCGTGTGCCATTATAATTATTCGTTTGGGTGTTTGGGTTGGCTGTGAGAGTTCCTTTTGAGTTGCGTTCATTACAAGGCTTGGCTGTTGGCTATAAGGAGCGTCTCTGTTTTGTCGTTCCATTTAGTTGGTGGTGAGCGGTTATAAGTATTTTGGGAAAACCGTAGAAAATCCAGGGAAAGTTCAACTTCGCAGTGGATTCCACTGGTGTGAGGGGGCTGATCACAACTTCGCAGTGGATTCCACCAGTTTGGGAGGGCAAATGTCAACTTCGCAGTGGATTCCGGCGGTTTGAGTCGGGTTTTTCCAACTTCGCAGTGGATTCCACCAGTTTGAGAGGGCTTTTTCACAGCTTCGCAGTGGATTCCCATGAATTTGGAGTGGTTTTTGACGGAATCCGTCGACGGATTCTCCATTACCGTAGCTAGTCTTTCTGGATATCCCTCTGGATTCCAGCAGTCTGAAGTCGACGTCCCTAAACCTTGTCAGGATATCAGGGCCTTGTAATGCTTGGCTTTGAGTGCGGGTCGCTGAGAATACCCAGATGCATTCTATCCATACGGCTGACTTGCGTTCAAAGGCGATATTCAAGTCAGTGCCCTACTTGAGTGTCTCGATGCCCTCAGATATTCCCGCCAGCCATATAGCCTTATAATGCTGGTCAAATGCCTCGTTTCGAGCCTATACCCAAGGCAATGAGTGGCTAATTGAGTCTGGTACGTTGTGTTTGACTTGAGTACAATTTCCGATCAGCAGGGTCTGTTCGCTATAGGAGACTCAAACGCAGCCTTTGAAGGCCGGTAGTTGTGCCGGCTAGGGGAGACCTCTGTTCCTTATAGCTGCTCAGACGGATGTACTTGCGGTGATACAAGTTGGCTTGATGCGGCGTCGTTTTGTAGAAATCAAAACTGCAAGTCAAGCAGGTGCTGCTCTGACTCAAAGTGGCCTGGTGGGTAGAGCACTCTGAATGTGTTCGACAGGGTCAGACTGGGTTGATTGGCTACTATAAGCCTCTGTGGTGTACCGTACTTGGTGATGTACTGTTGGTCTTGGTGTTGTACACTTGAGTACGTCCTCCTGTTGACTCGGTGCCCCGTGATTTCCTTTACGTTCTAGCGAGCAGCTGTGAGCGGCTAGTTCGCCAATGTCTTCCTGGGTTCCGTTGCTAACCCGTGCATTGCCTTGCTGGATTGCTTGGTCCGCGGTTTCCTTTCCGAACCTGCCGAAAAAATTTTATATTCTGGTGAATTCCATCGGGGGAGGGGGACCACTAACCTTAACGTATGTGCTGGGGAGTTGTCCCAAACCTTAACGTCCGTGCTCTGGTATTGCCTTGTGTATTCCGTATGGCTTCGAACACAGTGTTTGACCAAGTCGGGAATGTCAGGTGACCTGCGACTCAATCGCTGAGGACACAATCTTATAGCCCTCCTCGAACGCTTCAATTCGAGCCTATACCCAAGGCAATCGGTGCTCAATTGACTGTCGTATTCTGGTTTCGGTCCAAGCCTTACGTTTTCCCTTCAAGTCAATATAGCACCTCAACGAGACCTGTTCGGGTGTTTGCGGTGACACTAGGCTGACTTGTAGGCTATTTGGCACCTTTTTGGTCTCCCCCATTTTTCCTGATTTCTTACAAGGCCTCAGAGTCGGCTATTTTAATTTGCATTTCTTATAAGCCTTGGCTCTGGCTTATAATTTTTTTTGGCAGTGAGTCGCAATTCTTATAAGGCCGGGCTGGTGACTATAAGAGTCGGGTTGTTTTGTTGTTGTTCCTTTCAGTCAGTGGTGAGTGCTTATGATTATTTTGAGTCAAGCAGACAGTTGCGGTATGTTGATTCGATTGGGCTGGATTTGAGTCCTTGGGGTGAATTCCGGTGGTTTCAGGGGGTGAATCACAATCTTGGGCTGAATTCCCTCCCACGGTGTCAACCTTGGGCTGAATTCCGCTGTTTCAGGACCCTCTTTCACGGAATCCGTCAACGGATTCCCGGGGAAGATAGCTAGTGTGAGCTGTGGATTCCGACAATCTGAGGTCGAGTTTCACCCTGGTGCACTGATGAGCTGTGGATTCCTCCCACGACGCTATGGATTCCGGTTGCTTGGGGGACCTGTTGCACGGAATTGAGCTCTCAATTCCCCGTTACCGTAGCTAGTCTTTCTGGATTCCCCTCAGCATTCCAAGCTATATAGCCAAGGTTTTGCACCATTACAAGGCATTGACTCTGGCTGTTGGTACATGGGCTCAACTGTGTTCACTTGGCTGGTGCAACACAGTCTTGTATTGGTTTGGCCACCTTGAACACTATAAGGCTCTGGTTGTATTGGGTACTGTTCAGGCCTGATAATGGTTGCTTGGTCTTTGAATACGTCCTTCTGTTCACTGTGATGACCCTTGAAGCCTTGCATTAAGTCTTTGTGCTATGTGGTCTTATAATTGTTGGTTGCTACTTGAATACGCCTCTTCCCTCACTCTGATGACCTTGGTTTCCTTTACGATAGCGGGGAGGTTTGAGTGTCTAGTTCGCCAATGTCTTGCTGCATTCCGTTGTTAACCCGTGCACTGCCTTGCTGGATTGTGTGCTCTTCGATTTCCTTTCCGAAGCTGCCGAAAAAATTTTATATTCTGGTGAATTCCGTCGGGGGAGTGGGGTCGCTAACCTTAACGTCCGTGCTCTTGGGTTGTCGCCAACCTTAACATCCCTGCTCTGGTGTTGCCTTGCTGGATTCCGTATTGGTTCAATTGCAGTGTTCAATGCTTGTCCCCTCTGTGCAGTGTCTATACCCATTGAAGTCGATATCCCTAAACCTTGCCAGGACACCAGAGACCTGTAATGCGTGGCTTTGAAGGCCTATCAGTGAGACGTATTCAATTGATGCAGTGCACTTGTCTCTGCACGCAAATGACCGTATATATTCAACGCGTCCCAGTACTTGAGTACCTTCAAGTGGTTCGCTTCAGCCGGTCATAGTCCACCCTTGTATCCCTATTCAAATGCTTCAATTCGACCCTACAACCAAGGCAATCGGTGCACAATTGATTCTGCTATCAGAGTTCCGGTTTTTGCCGTACGGTTTCCGTTCGAGGCCATATAGCAAGTCAACGAGACCTGTCAGGCTATTCGCGGTGAGGCTACCATGGTTTGTAAGCCATTTGGGACATATTTGATTCCAACAATATTTTTACTGTGCCTTATAAGGCCCTGACTTTGACAATAATTAGTGTCGCCGTTTATTTCGCATTAATTATTAGGGCTCGTGTGCCATTATAATTATTCGTTTGGGTGTTTGGGTTGGCTGTGAGAGTTCCTTTTGAGTTGCGTTCATTACAAGGCTTGGCTGTTGGCTATAAGGAGCGTCTCTGTTTTGTCGTTCCATTTAGTTGGTGGTGAGCGGTTATAAGTATTTTGGGAAAACCGTAGAAAATCCAGGGAAAGTTCAACTTCGCAGTGGATTCCACTGGTGTGAGGGGGCTGATCACAACTTCGCAGTGGATTCCACCAGTTTGGGAGGGCAAATGTCAACTTCGCAGTGGATTCCGGCGGTTTGAGTCGGGTTTTTCCAACTTCGCAGTGGATTCCACCAGTTTGAGAGGGCTTTTTCACAGCTTCGCAGTGGATTCCCATGAATTTGGAGTGGTTTTTGACGGAATCCGTCGACGGATTCTCCATTACCGTAGCTAGTCTTTCTGGATATCCCTCTGGATTCCAGCAGTCTGAAGTCGACGTCCCTAAACCTTGTCAGGATATCAGGGCCTTGTAATGCTTGGCTTTGAGTGCGGGTCGCTGAGAATACCCAGATGCATTCTATCCATACGGCTGACTTGCGTTCAAAGGCGATATTCAAGTCAGTGCCCTACTTGAGTGTCTCGATGCCCTCAGATATTCCCGCCAGCCATATAGCCTTATAATGCTGGTCAAATGCCTCGTTTCGAGCCTATACCCAAGGCAATGAGTGGCTAATTGAGTCTGGTACGTTGTGTTTGACTTGAGTACAATTTCCGATCAGCAGGGTCTGTTCGCTATAGGAGACTCAAACGCAGCCTTTGAAGGCCGGTAGTTGTGCCGGCTAGGGGAGACCTCTGTTCCTTATAGCTGCTCAGACGGATGTACTTGCGGTGATACAAGTTGGCTTGATGCGGCGTCGTTTTGTAGAAATCAAAACTGCAAGTCAAGCAGGTGCTGCTCTGACTCAAAGTGGCCTGGTGGGTAGAGCACTCTGAATGTGTTCGACAGGGTCAGACTGGGTTGATTGGCTACTATAAGCCTCTGTGGTGTACCGTACTTGGTGATGTACTGTTGGTCTTGGTGTTGTACACTTGAGTACGTCCTCCTGTTGACTCGGTGCCCCGTGATTTCCTTTACGTTCTAGCGAGCAGCTGTGAGCGGCTAGTTCGCCAATGTCTTCCTGGGTTCCGTTGCTAACCCGTGCATTGCCTTGCTGGATTGCTTGGTCCGCGGTTTCCTTTCCGAACCTGCCGAAAAAATTTTATATTCTGGTGAATTCCATCGGGGGAGGGGGACCACTAACCTTAACGTATGTGCTGGGGAGTTGTCCCAAACCTTAACGTCCGTGCTCTGGTATTGCCTTGTGTATTCCGTATGGCTTCGAACACAGTGTTTGACCAAGTCGGGAATGTCAGGTGACCTGCGACTCAATCGCTGAGGACACAATCTTATAGCCCTCCTCGAACGCTTCAATTCGAGCCTATACCCAAGGCAATCGGTGCTCAATTGACTGTCGTATTCTGGTTTCGGTCCAAGCCTTACGTTTTCCCTTCAAGTCAATATAGCACCTCAACGAGACCTGTTCGGGTGTTTGCGGTGACACTAGGCTGACTTGTAGGCTATTTGGCACCTTTTTGGTCTCCCCCATTTTTCCTGATTTCTTACAAGGCCTCAGAGTCGGCTATTTTAATTTGCATTTCTTATAAGCCTTGGCTCTGGCTTATAATTTTTTTTGGCAGTGAGTCGCAATTCTTATAAGGCCGGGCTGGTGACTATAAGAGTCGGGTTGTTTTGTTGTTGTTCCTTTCAGTCAGTGGTGAGTGCTTATGATTATTTTGAGTCAAGCAGACAGTTGCGGTATGTTGATTCGATTGGGCTGGATTTGAGTCCTTGGGGTGAATTCCGGTGGTTTCAGGGGGTGAATCACAATCTTGGGCTGAATTCCCTCCCACGGTGTCAACCTTGGGCTGAATTCCGCTGTTTCAGGACCCTCTTTCACGGAATCCGTCAACGGATTCCCGGGGAAGATAGCTAGTGTGAGCTGTGGATTCCGACAATCTGAGGTCGAGTTTCACCCTGGTGCACTGATGAGCTGTGGATTCCTCCCACGACGCTATGGATTCCGGTTGCTTGGGGGACCTGTTGCACGGAATTGAGCTCTCAATTCCCCGTTACCGTAGCTAGTGCTTTTGTAGCTTCCACTTTGCATCTGAGTTGGTTTGAACACACAACTTCGCATTTTGGATCAATTTAACGGCCTTGGACCTTAAAGAAATGTCCAACTTCGCATTTTTGACTCAATTCATAGTCCCTGCTCTACATCCGTTACCAGATTGTCTACTATGTAGTAATACCCATGAATCCCTTTAATCCCCCAAATCCAACCCCCGGATCCCTCCAAACCCCTAAATCCAACCCCCGAATCCCTCCAAACCCCTGAATCCAACCCCCAAATCCCTCTAAACCCCTGAATCCAACCCCTAAATCCCTATATCGTGCGCTAAAATGCTCAAGTTGCCCATATTTCGCATGAATCACAGTCATTTTAACGTCTATGATGGTTAAATAACAACCCCCAAATCCCTGTTAACCCCCGAATCCAACCCCAGAATCCCTCCAAACCCCCGAATCCCCCAAAAAGGAAAGCGGATTCAGGGCCCTGATTCTCGGATGAGATTATTAGGATCACAGTGGATTCCGTCCCTAACCCTGCATTGCCTTGCTGGATTGCGTGCTGGAGGGTTTCATCCCGGACAGGCCGAAAGATTTTCTATTTTGGTGGATTCCGTTGGGGGAGGGACGTCGCCAACCCTAACATCCGTGCTGCGCGTTTTCGCCCCAGAATCAATTCCCGCCGCCTCCATTTACCACCCGCCAGCCTTAAATACCACCGTCAACCCTACAAGGCTTTAGCCACCGCATGGACTCCAATTCAATCAACGCTACAAGGCTTTGCCCAAGTGTAACCTCAGTGACCCAATAATCACCGACTCGTAATCACCCAACTCGTTTCAATTCAAGCGACCCCGGTAATTCAAGACTATAAGGCTTCGGGTCGCCCGCGATATAGCGGGGACGTCAGAATGGCTAGTTCGCCAACGTCTTGCTGGATTCCGTCGCTAACCCCTGCATTGCCTTGCTGGATTGCGTGCTAGAGGGTTTCATCCCGGACAGGCCGAAAGATTTTCTATTTTGGTGGATTCCGTTGGGGGAGGGACGTCGCCAACCCTAACATCCGTGCTGCGCGTTTTCGCCCCAGAATCAATTCCCGCCGCCTCCATTTACCATCCGCCAGCCTTAAATAATTCACAGTCGCCACCGTCAACCCTACAAGGCCGTACCCGCCTCAATCCAGATGATCACCAACTCGTAATCGTTCTCGGCCCCTTGACTTCAATTCAAAGCTACAAGGCTTCGACTCACAGCTTGACTCAATCGTAACCGCATTGACCACCTCCAACGCTATAAGGCTTGGCCGAATTGTAACCGCTTTGACCCCAATCGTGACCGCAAGCACCACCGACTCCTAGTTGAGTCCGTTGTCTTCAATTCAAGGCTATAAGGCTTTGAGTCGCTCTATACCGCCCCAACCCAGATGTTCACCGCCAATTCGACGCTATGAGGGTTCGAGTCACCCGCGATTGCCCTGACGATATAGCGGGGGTGTCAGAATGGCTAGTTCGCCAACGTCTTGCTGGATTCCGTGTGATTATGTAAGTACTACGTAATACAATTAGTGTAATGTGTTTGTTTTATTCTCTCTCAGCTGGTTACGTGTACTGTTCTCTGTACCGTTTGCGAGCTTTGAACCCATATGGTTTATTCAACACCGGTCCCTCTTAAATTGCTCGTGCTCGTCATTGAAAGCGTATTTTCTCTCAGCTGGTTACGTGTACTGTTCTCTGTACCGTTTGCGAGCTTTGAACCCATATGGTTTATTCAACACCAGTCCCTCTTAAATTACTCGTGCTCGTCATTGAAAGCGTATTTTCTCTCGGCTGGATACATCTACTGTTCTGTGTGCTCTTTGTTGAAACCCCTTATGATTTATTCATCACTAGCCTCCGTTAAATTGCTTGTGCTCGTTATTGAAGTATTTCGTCTCTTTCATCTCTCCGGTGAGCTGCGATTTCCTTTACGATATAGCGGGGATGTATGAGTGGCTAGTTCGCCAACGCTTTGCTGGATTCCGTTGCTAACCCCGTACACTCATTTGCTGGATTGCGTGTTCGCCGATTTCCTGACGAAAGTGAAGAAAAAATTTTCTATTTGGGTGAATTCCGTTGGGGAGTGATGTCGCTAACCCTAACTCCGTATCATTGCATTTTCACGAACCTTAACGTCTCTGCAGTGCTGATTTCGCCATCCATTTGCTTGGACGTCTATATAACTCAAAGTCGATATCCCACTGTAGCATTAAAGTAGCTTGACGCATTTCGATTTGCTTTGGTGTCACTTCAAGCCTACTCCGAGGCAATCAGTCCTAGCCGACTTTATGTCTTCACACCACGATCTGACCTTGTTTCGTTCTTCTTAGCGAGTTCACTGTGATTATCGCCTCTGAGAAACAACAACGCTTTTAGACTGTATGCTTTACGACGTTTAATTCCTAGAGTTTATTTAACAGCGGTAGCTCTTAAATCTAGGGTGCTCTCGTTATTGGCGTTAGCTCGTTCGTTACATCCTTGCTAGCGATTATGCTGTTTATTTAACAACTGTTGCTTCTAAATAATCTTCAAGTCAAGCTGTGTCACTCCTCTTCATTTAACATCTTTCAGGCTTAAATAATAGTGTGAAGACATGCGTGCAATAAAACAGAGAAAACAAAAATACAAAACAAAAACTACACTAAGAGGTTCTGGCTTTCTTAGCTACAGGCTCTTCATCTTCAATGTCATCCTTCTCTTCATCATCATCATCATCCTCAATCTCATCCTCCTCTTCACCATTCTCCTCCCTCTTCCTCTTCAGTTGGTTGGCTTTGTTGAGGGATAAAGAGGCCTCAATAGCTGCAAGGAGGTCTTCCATAGTCCCAAAGCCAACAGGAAGATCCCACTCCTTATCAAGCCTTAGGTCCTGGTCAACTGTTACAGGCAATGCTAGGTCCTCAACATTGACCAAGGTCCCCATGTGTAAAGCTTTGCTGTCTTCATGAGCAGCACAGCTCATCTACAAAGCTTCTAATCAGTACAAGTCATAGATCAGTTTGAAGAAAGTCTGACCTTATAACCTACTTGCAAACCATGCACCAGACCAGGATGTAGTACATTGCCTTGAGGGGTGGAGATAGATGCAATCCCAGACTTGCTAAGAGCAATCACCAGATTCTTCCAGGCCATGTGGAAGTTTTTGTCCATCATCCTGATGTTCTTGTGACTAGCACTGTTGGCAACCAGCTCAAAGTCTGTCCCTGCTGCCCTGGCACACTCCACATCTTCTGAGGTAGGCTCTGCAAGCTTGTACCAGGGCCTGTAGAACTCCAAGCCATCACAGTTTTTCATGATAGCCAGGAGCTCATCCACAAAGCCCACCAAGCATGCATCTCCTTCAATGAGCTCAGCCCTCTGCCTGAAAAGACAGGCCTCTTGAATGAAGTGTTTAGCAAACCTGCCATGGACAGTGTTGGTGTTGGTGCCCCCCTTGCTCCTGAGCCAGTTGTAGGAGCATCTGAAAGAGGCCTTGGATAACCATGTCAGGAAACCCCTCTAGCTGCTTGCCCACTTTCTTGGTGGGCCATGTTACCAGAGGCTGAGCATTGACCCATCTGGGAGTGATGACATCCAGCTTCTGGCCCTTGTGACCCTTGATACATCTTTTGGCAGAGGTCCAGGTTTTCAGACATAAAGTTCAGCAAGGTTGTGTGGGCATCAGACTCAAACCCATACAGCTCTGGGTTGAAGGCAGGCTCAGCCTTGGAAGGGTGTTGGCAGCCACAATCTCTGCCTCAGAAAGCAAAAGCTTGGCTCTAGAGGTGAGCAAGAGGCCATAGACCTGGGGACAAGGGTTTAGTATCCAATCAAAAGAAAGGAATTGACATGTTCTGACCTTGAGAGCACCCACCCATAGATTCCAATCTTCATCAATGAACTTGTAGTTGGGAGCAGAAGTCTGGGACCAGTTAAATCCCTTGACATTCCAGCCTTTGAAGCATTGCATGTGGTGAATCAAGGAATCAGAGTGAGAAAGGAATTCTCCATCTACAGTTCTCCCATTCCTCAGACTCTGTTGTCCAGGATGTTGGGGACAAAGAGAGAGGTGATCTATGAAGATGCTTCAGACACAAGGGGATAGGCAACAAGGCCAGCAAGCACTCACAAATGTGATGGTGGGGGCCATAGTGTTGAGAAGAGAGTTCAAAGCCTTGAGCCAGCTTGGGCAGAGAAGAGGGATGCCTCTTCCCTTTATATCAGGAAAGAGAGGATATCCTGAGAACTGCCCTTGCACAATGTACTGCAGCTTCTTGTAAAGGGTTTTGAGCACCCTTAAGCTGATCAGGGGGTGTTTCCTTGTTCTTTTTAGCTTCAAGAACCCAAGCTTCCAATAGAGCTGCAAATCTCTGTCCAATAGGCTTGGAAAGCTCTTTGCAAAGGCATACAGTCTTCCAAGCCAAAATACTGGATGACTGGACCCAGGTGGTTGACAAAAGCATCCTCAGCTATGTCCACAATGTCATTGGCAAACCACAGATCAATGGAGTACTCTCCAGAGAGAGTTGTGTCATACAAGTCAGAGGTGAGGTCCAACCTTGAGTCAGGGTTGGGGATGTGGATGAGGTTGGTGAGGTAGAGGAGTTGGCATTGCCCTCCCTTGATGAAAGTGACCAACATGCCCCATGTAACAGTCTGGGTGTCTAGCCACTGCCTAGGGGTTAAGCCTTGGAGACGAATGCCTCCATGGCATACAGCTGCCTGATGACCAGACAGACATCAGGGTACTTGTCCATGAGGGTTTTGACTTCCTTGGAGGTGGTGCTCTGGAGATACTTCAGACAGCTCTGTTCATCCTGTTTGTTTTTACTGTTTCTGAGTGCCCTGAGAAGTGTGCTGAAGAAATGGCTGGGAGTGTCTTTCATGGGGGCCAAAGAGATGTTGGTGAACAGTTGGAGCAAAAGGGTCTCCCTGTTGTCATCCAGAAGCAGGTCCACTTTAAGGATGATGAGTGTTAAATAAACCTGAAAAGAAGAAACTCCTTACTGTTGTAGAAAGTCACTAGCCAAGTCCCCTGTACCAAAAGCTTCTGATGCAGCTTCTCCTTCTCATCACCTTCAGGCATCTCCTTCCAGAGCTGGTAGCTAGGTTCCAAGACCTTCCTCAGGGCTGCAACTCTGTGCTGCCCAGCAACCAGATAGAAGAAGGATCCTTTGGCATCATCACTCCATTGCACAAGGATATAAGATCCAGGGTCAGCTGATTCAGGATTTTTATGTCCTTTTCAAAGGCCAGGCAGATGAGACTATGCTTGGGATCTTGCCTGAGCCACCCTTGGCCTTGAGGACCTCCAATGTGGATAATGTCATTGACATTCCTAGAGCTAAGGGGCCTTTGATTGTGGATAGGCCTGATTTCAGGAGACCTGGAATCAATGCCAGGCAGGAAGTTGACCAATGCAGTGGTTAGGATGTGGTTGGCTCCAGACTGCAGGATGGTGGTTCAAACTCAAGGTTTTTCTGAAAGCAATCTTATTTAACAACTCTGGCTGTTAAAGAAAGTGAACAACATACCAGTGCATCAAGTCTAGCCTGTTTGGCCTAGAATCTATGTTCTTCCTAGTGGTTTTAGCATGTTCCTGAAGCTTGATTTAAGGCCCTTGGATGTTAAATAAAAAATCAGAAACATACACTGAGTTCCTCCTTGCTGAACTGCTCTAGAGATTCATCATCACTATCATCAGCAGACTGCTTCTTCTGTTTGGTGGGAGCGTTGCTAGGTCTCTTGGCTTGTAACTGGTTTGGAGGGGGAGCAGACATATGAGATAAGCTAGACATGAGGGGAGCGTTTGGGGGGAAATAATTGACGAGAGCCTGAGTTGTGGTGGCCCTTTTATATCGCTCAGGCCACTGGCTTGTCGTCCATCTGGCTATTGCTCTTTTAGGAAGGTCATTGTTCCATATATCATTGTCTTCGTTATATTACTCGTTTGGGAAGGTCATTGTCGTCCTCCTATGACTCGTTTAGGAATGTCATTGTCGTCCTCCTATGACTCGTTTAGGAATGTCATTGTCGTCCTCCTATCACTTGTTTAGGAAGGTCATTGTGTTCCTAGTGAGACGATTCAGCTATTGTTCTATTGTACAATTTATTTAGTAGCCTTAGACGATAAAGAAAAGCTCTGGTGCGCATTTTTGAGTGTTTTTTTTGTAATTGCTTTGATTCAACCAAGAGTTCAACTCTGAACTTCGCATTTTTGGTTCATTACTTTGATTCAATGCAGAAGTTTCTAGCTCTGACTTCGCATTTTTGGTTCATTTCCTTGATTTGATACAAAGTTTGAAGGCTCAACTTCGTATTTTTGAAGTCCCTTTGAGGGTTAGAATGACTTGTTGCTCTGCTTTCACCCTGTTCCCTTATCATTTTCGCATTTTACAATCTATTTATCAGCTTGGGGTTCATTTCCCTTTATTGAATACAGAAGTTCAAGCTTCAACTTCGCATTTTTGGTTTATTCCTTTGGTCTAATACAAAGGTTGAAGGTTAAATTTCGCATTTTTGGTTCATTACTTTGATTCTACCAAGAGTTAAAGCTTTGACTTCGCATTTTTGGTTGATTTCTATGAGGCAATACATGAAATCCAACCTCAACTTCGCATTTTTAGGTCATTCCTTTCATTGTACCAAGAGTTCAAGCCTTAACTTCGCATTTTTGGTTGATTTCTATGATGCAATACAAAGGTTCCAGGCTCTGGTGCGCATTTTTGACAGCTTTTAACACTCAACTTCGCATTTTGGGTTGATTCCTTTGATTCTACCTAGTATTCAACCCTCAACTTCGCATTTTTGAAGTGCTTGGAAGGGACAGAATGTCTTGTTTTACCCTGTTCTGTTCTGATTTTCGCATTTTTTCATTTATTTAGCAGCCTTGAGCCATAAAGAAAGCCTCTGGTGCGCATTTTCTACTATTTTTTGTCATTGCTTTGATTCAACTCTGAACTTCGCATTTTTGGTTGATTTCAATGCTTTAATTAAGCCTCAACTTCGCATTTTTGGTTCCTTACTTTGATTTAATACAGTGGTTCAAGCCTTAACTTCGCATTTTTGGTTGCTTTCTGTGATTGAATACAAAGGTTCAAGGCTCAACTTCGCATTTTGACAGCTTTTGATACTCAATTTCGCATTTTGGGTTGATTCTTTGATTCGACCTAGTATTCAAGCCTCAACTTCGCATTTTTGGTTCATTTCTTTCAATCAATACAGAAGTTCAAAGCTCAACTTCGCATTTTGGGTTCCTTTGAATGATTCAACCAGCAATTCAACTCTCAACTTCGCATTTTTTGATTATTTAGCAGCCTTGGGCCATAAAGAAGAGATTGGGGCGCATTTTTTGACTGTTTTTTGGAAGGAGAACGTTCAGGCCACCCCATTGTCAATGCAGTCTCATTGTACAAGTTCAGGGCCCACCTCATTGTCAATGCAGTCTCATTGTACAAGTTCAGGCCACCCTATTGTCAATGCAGTCTCATTGTACAAGTTCAGGCCATCCCATTGTCAATGCAATCCTTTTGTTTTCGAGTTTTGGCTCTGTTTGACAGGGGTGGCAGGTGGCCAGAGGAAAAAGGTATATAAGGAGGAGCTTTTCCTGCCACTCCCCAGCATTCTGCACTTCCCAACTGCCACACAAACACCACTCACACTCACACCCCATCCTTGCCACCCACATCCCTACCTCTGCCACCCACAACCACACCCTCCCCTCTGCCACTATGTCCCTCCCTACCCCCAAAACCTTTGAGCAGTTCTATAAACTAGCTCTGGACGATATCTATCCCCCCCTTCCTACCTTCCCCATCCTGCCCAGCCACATGAATAAGGCTTCTGCAACCCTGGAGAACCTGCTAGACGATTACAAAGTCAGCCCCCCTCTGTTGTCCCTGTACACAACCCTTGTGGATGGGTATAACAAGCAAATCTTGGACGCAGACATCGACACTCCCAATTTGGAGGCTGCCTACTACCAGTCTTGGCACAATGTGAAGAAGTTGCAGGAGTTGACCAAGTGGCATGAAGAGGAGTATAACAAGGAGGAGCAACGTCTGAAAACCAACTTGGATGATGCATATGCCCATTGCCAGGAGTATTGGGTCGATCCAGAGCCCCCCTCAGACGGTGAGGAGGAGGATGATGAAAACCGGGCTAACCTGAAAGAGGAACTCAGACACCAGGTGTTGATTGCATGGGAAGAATGGGATGACTTGCATCGATTTTACTCTATGGAGTTTACAGAGGAGGAGGAGGAGGAGGAAGAGGAGGAAGAGGAAGAGGCTTAAGGACTAGTCTTATGATTATGTATCCAAATTCGCATTTTTGGCTCACTTTATTGCTTTATTTTCGCATTTTTGCTTCAGTAAAACTATGTTTGAATGAATTAAAGAGTCATCTTCGCATTTTTGAGTGCTTTTGTAGCTTCCGCTTTGCATCTGAGTTGGTTTGAACACACAACTTCGCATTTTGGATCAATTTAACGGCCTTGGACCTTAAAGAAATGTCCAACTTCGCATTTTTGACTCAATTCATAGTCCCTGCTCTACATCCGTTACCAGATTGTCTACTATGTAGTAATACCCATGAATCCCTTTAAACCCCTAAATCCAACCCCCGAATCCCTCCAAACCCCTGAATCCAACCCCCAAATCCCTCTAAACCCCTGAATCCAACCCCTAAATCCCTATATCGTGCGCTAAAATGCTCAAGTTGCCCATATTTCACATGAATCACAGTCATTTTAACGTCTATGATGGTTAAATAACAACCCCCAAATCCCTGTTAACCCCCGAATCCAACCCCAGAATCCCTCCAAACCCCCGAATCCCCCAAAAAGGAAAGCGGATTCAGGGCCCTGATTCTCGGATGAGATTATTAGGACACCAGGGACCTGTAATGCTTCCTTCTGAACACCTATCAGTGACACGTATGCAATTGATGCAGTACACTTGTGTCTGCCATATAGCTTCGATTGGCGTGTTCGGTGCTTGTATTGTTTACGCAGTGTCTGTACTGTCTGAAGTCGCTATGCCTAAACCTTGCCAGGACACCAGAGACCTATAATGTGTGGCTTTCAAGTCCTATCAGTGAGACACATTCAATCGATGCAGTGCACTTGTCTCTGCACGCAAATGACCGTATATATTCAACACGTCCCAATACCTGAGTACCTTGACTTAGTTCAATGCGATCGCTGGCAGTGTAGCCTTGTAGCGGCATTCAAACGCTTCAATTCGAGCCTACAACCAAGGCAATCGGTGCACAATTGACTCTGCTATCAGAGTTCCGGTTTTCGCTGTACGGTTTCCGTTCCAGGCCGTATAGCAAGTCGACGAGACCTGTCAGGCCTTTTGCGGTGACCCTACCATGGTTTGTAGGCCATCTGGGACATATTTGGTTCGAACAATATTTTTCTGCACCGTCATTATAGCGTCCAACCGGTGACTATAATAATGATTTTAGTTGGCATTAATTATAAGGGCTGTCACTTGGCTATAATTTTTTCGCATTTATTATAAGGGCTGGGGGTCGTCTATAAGAATCCTTTTGCACTTTCGAGTGGGTGTTGAGATTTTTGTAGGGTGTTCCTTTTCATTTTCCTGCTGTCGGAGGGCTGAGAGACGACACACTGAATTCCGGCGATTTGGGTGAGCTTTTCACCATCAAAATTGATGCGCACTGAATTCCTTCCCACGCTAGGGGTTGCGCACGTAATTCCACCGTTTTCAGTCCCCTTTTCACGGAATTACGATCGTAATTCCCGGGTAAGATAGCTAGGCCTGGCTGGTGACTATAAGAGTCGGGTTGTTTTGTTGTTGTTCCTTTCAGTCAGTGGTGAGTGCTTATGATTATTTTGACTCAAGCGGTATGTTGATTCGATTGGGCTGGATTCCAGTCCTTGGGGTGAATTCCGGTGGTTTCAGGTGGTGAATCACAATCTTGGGCTGAATTCCCTCCCACGGTGTCAACCTTGGGCTGAATTCCGCTGTTTCAGGACCCTCTTTCACGGAATCCGTCGACGGATTCCCGGGGAAGATAGCTAGTCTTTGTGGATTCTCCTCCACATTCCAAGCTATATCACCAACATTTTGCACCATTACAAGGCATTGACTCTGGCTGTTGGTACATGGGCTCCACCGTGTTCACTTGGCTGGTGCAACACAGTCTTGTATGGTATTGACTCAATTGAACACTATAAGGCTCTGGCTGTATTGGGTACTATTCTGGTCTTATAATGGTTGCTTAGCCTTTGAATACGTCCTCCTGTTCACTGTGATGACTCTTAAAGCCTTGTATTGAGTCTCTATGCAATCTGGCCTTATAATGGTTGGTCGCTACTTGAATACGTCTCTTCCCTTCACTCTGATGACCTTGGTTTCCTTTACGTTCTAGCGGGCAGCTATGAGCGGCTAGTTCGCCAATGTCTTGCTGCATTCCGTTGTTAACCCGTACACTGCCTTGCTGGATTGTGTGCTCTTCGATTTCCTTTCCGAACCTGCCAAAAAAATTTAGGATAACAGTGGATTCCATCGGGGGAGTGATGTCGCCAACCCTAACATCTGTGCTGTTGAGTTGTCGCCAACCTTAACGTCTCTGCTCTGGTGGTGCCTTGCTGGATTCCGTATAGCTTCGATAGGCGTGTTTGGGTTTACGCAGTGTCTCTACCCATTGAAGTCGATATCCCTAAACCTTGCCAGGACACCAGAGACCTGTGATCCGTGGTTTCGAAGGCCTATCAGTGAGACGTATTCAATTGATGCAGTGCAGTTGTCTCTGCAAGCAAATGACCGTATATGATCAACGTGTCCCAGTACTTGAGTCCCTTGATGCGGCTCGATAAGGCTGATCATGGCAGACCCTTGTAGCTCTATTCGAACGCTTCAATTCGAGCCTATACCCAAGGCAATCGGTGCACAATTGACTGTGCTATCAGAGTTTCGGTTTTCGCCCTACGGTTTCCGTTCGAAGCCATATAGCAGGTCAATGAGACCTGTCAGGCCATTTCTGGTGACACTACCATGGTTTGTAGCCCATTTGGGACATCTTTGGTTCCCACAATATTTTTTGGCAGCGTTAATATAGTGCGGTACAGTCGACTATAATAATGATTTTAATTGGCATTTATTATATGGCCTCACACTTGGCTATAATTTTTCCGCATTTATTATAAGGGCTAGGGCTCGTCTATAAGAATCCTTTTGCACTTTCGAGTTGGTGCTGGGATTTTTGTAGGGTGTTTCTTTTTGTTTTGCTGCTGTCGGAGGGCTGAGAGACGACGCACTGAATTCCTGTCGTCGCACTGAATTCCGGCGATTTGGGTGAGCTTTTCACAATCAAAATTGATGCGCACTGAATTCCTTCCCACGCTGGGGGTTGTCGCACGTAATTCCACCGTTTTCAGTCCCCTTTTCACGGAATTACGATCGTAATTCCCGGGGAAGATAGCTAGGATGAGATACATAGCCTCCCCCAAAACACCACCAGTTTCCAAGCAGCTGCGGGAGTGCCAGGGTCGGAAAATCTCCCTTTATACTGTGGCTCGGAACCAGTGAGTCATGGCCGCATATACGTGTTTCTCCTCGGGTAGAGTCTGGTAGATAATCAAAACGGATAAAAAGAGCGTCAACCGGAGTAGAAAGAACAATTGAATAGGCACCAGCTTTAGAGCCACTGATTCCTGCCGTATACCCGGGCTCCATTTTATTTATTTGTCGGCCCCATTGCCCTCTCGAACCAGCGGACCCCTTCAGTTTGGTCGCTCCGCACTCTCTTGTGGTCTCCCGGCCTAACCCTTCAGCTCAAAGGCCTGGTCCGTCTCCCCGGGTTCTCATCCCCGAAGCCGCAGAGGTCAAACGCACTCACATGGCGGATCCGCAACGTTTATGAACACGAACAGTGGCTTTGTTCAACAACAGCTCCCAGGCCTTGTTGAACCAGGTTCCAAGACGTGCAGGCCTTTGCATTCAATGACGCTAAAAATATTCCCGACTTCCCGCCAGCCATCCCTTGGCTCCGGTGGCACCCCAGGGCAGTACCCCTGCTCGTACCCTTTGATTCTATGAAGCTCTCTTCAAAGGACCGACGTTGAATACGATATCCAACAGCACCGGATAACCCAGTCGTAGCTGAGTGTCCACCGCTGCCTTTGGTAAGTATATCGACATAGATTGATTTTTTGGATCAAATTCGGGTTCCGACTCCTAGTCGTCCGTGTCAGAGGAAGCAGTTCCTGCGTCTGAATTGTCCGTGTCCGTGTCAGAATCATCAATGCAATAGTGGTCAACCGTTGTTCTGCTTGAAGTGTGACAAGCCGATTTCTCAGCAGAGCCTCAACAACAGCTCCCAGGCCTTGTTGAACCAGGTTCCAGGACGTGCAGGCCTCTGCGTTAAATGACGTGAAAAATATTCCCGACTTCCCGCCAGACAGTGGACGGCTCCGGTGGCACCCCAGGGCAGTACCCCTGCTCGTACCCTTTGATTTGCCTCTGCACCCAAGGCAGTCCCCTCCGCCTTGCCGGCGATCTCCCGGTTTCGCTGGTTCCCCCCCTACCGCTATATTCCGCCGCTGTTTTCCCCCCTACCGCTATATTCCGCCGCTGTTTTCCCACTCACCGCTATATTCCGCCGCTGTTTTCCCCCTTGCCGCTGTATTCCGTTCAGCAGCCCTCAATTCGCCCTTGTTGAACAAATCGGAATATAGCGCTATTTTCCAGGATGAGATACATAGGGTTTACGCAGTGTCTCTACCGGTTGAAGTCGATATCCCTAAACCTTGCCAGGACACCAGAGACCTGTAATGCGTGGCTTTGAAGGCCTATCAGTGAGACGTATTCAATTGATGCAGTGCACTTGTCTCTGCACCCAAATGACCGTATATATTCAACACGTCCCAGTACTTGAGTCCCTTGATGCGGTTCGATGAGGCTGATCATGGCAGACCCTTGTAGCTCTATTCAAACGCTTCAATTCGAGCCTATACCCAGGGCAATCGGTGCCCAATTGACTGTGCTATCAGAGTTTCGGTTTTCGCCCTACGGTTTCCGTTCGAAGCCATATAGCAAGTCAATGACACCTGTCAGGTCATTTGTGGTAGGACTAGCATGGTTTGTAGCCCATTTGGGACATCTTTGGTTCCCACAATATTTTTTGGCAGCGTTAATATAGTGCTGTACGGTCGACTATAATAACGATTTCAATTGGCATTAATTATAAGGGCTCGCACTTGGTTATAATTTTTTGGCATTTAATATAAGGGCTTGGGCTCGTCTATAAGAATCCTTTTGCACTTTCGAGTTGGTGCCTTTGACTGTGGGCTGTTTTGTTTTCCTGTTGGCAGAGGGTTGAGAGGCGATACTCTGAGTGGCGGCATAGATTCCGGTGATTTGAGGGAGCTTTTCCCAATCGAAATTGATGCGGACTAGATTCCCTCCCACGCTGCCAAAGGCGGCTTAGATTCCAGTGGTTTGAGGCCTCTGGTTCACGGAATGCATGCATGCATTCTCCATTACCGTAGCTAGTCAATATAGCACCTCAACGATACCTGTTCAGGTGTTTGCGGTGACACTAGGCTGATTTGTAGGCTATTTTGCACCTTTTTTGTCTCCACCATTTTTCCTGGTTTCTTACAAGGCCTCAGAGTCGGCTATTTTAATTGCATTTCTTATAAGCCTTGGCTCTGGCTTATAATTTTTTTGGGCAGTGAGTCGCAATTCTTATAAGGCCTGGCTGGTGACTATAAGAGTCGGGTTGTTTTGTTGTTGTTCCTTTCAGTCAGTGGTGAGTGCTTATGATTATTTTGACTCAAGCGGTATGTTGATTCGATTGGGCTGGATTCCAGTCCTTGGGGTGAATTCCGGTGGTTTCAGGTGGTGAATCACAATCTTGGGCTGAATTCCCTCCCACGGTGTCAACCTTGGGCTGAATTCCGCTGTTTCAGGACCCTCTTTCACGGAATCCGTCGACGGATTCCCGGGGAAGATAGCTAGTCTTTGTGGATTCTCCTCCACATTCCAAGCTATATCACCAACATTTTGCACCATTACAAGGCATTGACTCTGGCTGTTGGTACATGGGCTCCACCGTGTTCACTTGGCTGGTGCAACACAGTCTTGTATGGTATTGACTCAATTGAACACTATAAGGCTCTGGCTGTATTGGGTACTATTCTGGTCTTATAATGGTTGCTTAGCCTTTGAATACGTCCTCCTGTTCACTGTGATGACTCTTAAAGCCTTGTATTGAGTCTCTATGCAATCTGGCCTTATAATGGTTGGTCGCTACTTGAATACGTCTCTTCCCTTCACTCTGATGACCTTGGTTTCCTTTACGTTCTAGCGGGCAGCTATGAGCGGCTAGTTCGCCAATGTCTTGCTGCATTCCGTTGTTAACCCGTACACTGCCTTGCTGGATTGTGTGCTCTTCGATTTCCTTTCCGAACCTGCCAAAAAAATTTAGGATAACAGTGGATTCCATCGGGGGAGTGATGTCGCCAACCCTAACATCTGTGCTGTTGAGTTGTCGCCAACCTTAACGTCTCTGCTCTGGTGGTGCCTTGTGTATTCCGTATGGCTTTGAACGCAGTGTTTGACCAAGTCGTAAATGTCAGGTGACCTGCGACTCAATCGCTGATGACATAACCTTATAGTCCTCGTCAAACGCTTCCATTCGAGCCTATACCCAAGGCAATCAGTGCCCAATTCACTGTCGTACCAAGCTTTCGGTCCAAGCTGTACGATTTCCATTCAAGTCAATATAGCACGTCAACGAGACCTGTTTGGGTGTTTGCGGTGACACTAGGCTGATTTGTAGGCTATTTGGCACCCTTTTGGTCTCCACTATTTTTCCTGGTTTCTTACAACCCCTCAGAGTCGGCTATTTTAATTTGCATTTCTTATAAGCCTTGGCTCTGGCTTATAATTTTTCTTGGCAGTGAGTCGCAATTCTTATAAGGCCTGGCTGGTGACTATAAGAGTCGGGTTGTTTTCTTGTTGTTCCTTTCAGTCAGTGGTGAGTGCTTATGATTATTTTGACTCAAGCGGTATGTTGATTCGATTGGGCTGGATTCCAGTCCTTGGGGTGAATTCCGGTGGTTTCAGGTGGTGAATCACAATCTTGGGCTGAATTCCCTCCCACGGTGTCAACCTTGGGCTGAATTCCGCTGTTTCAGGACCCTCTTTCACGGAATCCGTCAACGGATTCCCGGGGAAGATAGCTAGGACACCAGGGACCTGTAATGCTTCCTTCTGAACACCTATCAGTGACACGTATGCAATTGATGCAGTACACTTGTGTCTGCCATATAGCTTCGATTGGCGTGTTCGGTGCTTGTATTGTTTACGCAGTGTCTGTACTGTCTGAAGTCGCTATGCCTAAACCTTGCCAGGACACCAGAGACCTATAATGTGTGGCTTTCAAGTCCTATCAGTGAGACACATTCAATCGATGCAGTGCACTTGTCTCTGCACGCAAATGACCGTATATATTCAACACGTCCCAATACCTGAGTACCTTGACTTAGTTCAATGCGATTGCTGGCAGTGTAGCCTTGTAGCGGCATTCAAACGCTTCAATTCGAGCCTACAACCAAGGCAATCGGTGCACAATTGACTCTGCTATCAGAGTTCCGGTTTTCGCTGTACGGTTTCCGTTCCAGGCCGTATAGCAAGTCGACGAGACCTGTCAGGCCTTTTGCGGTGACCCTACCATGGTTTGTAGGCCATCTGGGACATATTTGGTTCGAACAATATTTTTCTGCACCGTCATTATAGCGTCCAACCGGTGACTATAATAATGATTTTAGTTGGCATTAATTATAAGGGCTGTCACTTGGCTATAATTTTTTCGCATTTATTATAAGGGCTGGGGGTCGTCTATAAGAATCCTTTTGCACTTTCGAGTGGGTGTTGAGATTTTTGTAGGGTGTTCCTTTTCATTTTCCTGCTGTCGGAGGGCTGAGAGACGACACACTGAATTCCGGCGATTTGGGTGAGCTTTTCACCATCAAAATTGATGCGCACTGAATTCCTTCCCACGCTAGGGGTTGCGCACGTAATTCCACCGTTTTCAGTCCCCTTTTCACGGAATTACGATCGTAATTCCCGGGTAAGATAGCTAGGCCTGGCTGGTGACTATAAGAGTCGGGTTGTTTTGTTGTTGTTCCTTTCAGTCAGTGGTGAGTGCTTATGATTATTTTGACTCAAGCGGTATGTTGATTCGATTGGGCTGGATTCCAGTCCTTGGGGTGAATTCCGGTGGTTTCAGGTGGTGAATCACAATCTTGGGCTGAATTCCCTCCCACGGTGTCAACCTTGGGCTGAATTCCGCTGTTTCAGGACCCTCTTTCACGGAATCCGTCGACGGATTCCCGGGGAAGATAGCTAGTCTTTGTGGATTCTCCTCCACATTCCAAGCTATATCACCAACATTTTGCACCATTACAAGGCATTGACTCTGGCTGTTGGTACATGGGCTCCACCGTGTTCACTTGGCTGGTGCAACACAGTCTTGTATGGTATTGACTCAATTGAACACTATAAGGCTCTGGCTGTATTGGGTACTATTCTGGTCTTATAATGGTTGCTTAGCCTTTGAATACGTCCTCCTGTTCACTGTGATGACTCTTAAAGCCTTGTATTGAGTCTCTATGCAATCTGGCCTTATAATGGTTGGTCGCTACTTGAATACGTCTCTTCCCTTCACTCTGATGACCTTGGTTTCCTTTACGTTCTAGCGGGCAGCTATGAGCGGCTAGTTCGCCAATGTCTTGCTGCATTCCGTTGTTAACCCGTACACTGCCTTGCTGGATTGTGTGCTCTTCGATTTCCTTTCCGAACCTGCCAAAAAAATTTAGGATAACAGTGGATTCCATCGGGGGAGTGATGTCGCCAACCCTAACATCTGTGCTGTTGAGTTGTCGCCAACCTTAACGTCTCTGCTCTGGTGGTGCCTTGCTGGATTCCGTATAGCTTCGATAGGCGTGTTTGGGTTTACGCAGTGTCTCTACCCATTGAAGTCGATATCCCTAAACCTTGCCAGGACACCAGAGACCTGTGATCCGTGGTTTCGAAGGCCTATCAGTGAGACGTATTCAATTGATGCAGTGCAGTTGTCTCTGCAAGCAAATGACCGTATATGATCAACGTGTCCCAGTACTTGAGTCCCTTGATGCGGCTCGATAAGGCTGATCATGGCAGACCCTTGTAGCTCTATTCGAACGCTTCAATTCGAGCCTATACCCAAGGCAATCGGTGCACAATTGACTGTGCTATCAGAGTTTCGGTTTTCGCCCTACGGTTTCCGTTCGAAGCCATATAGCAGGTCAATGAGACCTGTCAGGCCATTTCTGGTGACACTACCATGGTTTGTAGCCCATTTGGGACATCTTTGGTTCCCACAATATCTTTTGGCAGCGTTAATATAGTGCGGTACAGTCGACTATAATAATGATTTTAATTGGCATTTATTATATGGCCTCACACTTGGCTATAATTTTTCCGCATTTATTATAAGGGCTAGGGCTCGTCTATAAGAATCCTTTTGCACTTTCGAGTTGGTGCTGGGATTTTTGTAGGGTGTTTCTTTTTGTTTTGCTGCTGTCGGAGGGCTGAGAGACGACGCACTGAATTCCTGTCGTCGCACTGAATTCCGGCGATTTGGGTGAGCTTTTCACAATCAAAATTGATGCGCACTGAATTCCTTCCCACGCTGGGGGTTGTCGCACGTAATTCCACCGTTTTCAGTCCCCTTTTCACGGAATTACGATCGTAATTCCCGGGGAAGATAGCTAGGTGGCCTGGTGGGTAGAGCACTCCGAACGTGTTCGACAGGGTCAGACTGGGTTGATTGCTTGCTATTTTACTTCTTGATGTATGGTTGACCATTGTCTTGTACACTTGAGTACGTGCTTCCATTGACTCGGTTGCCCGCGACTTCCTTTACGTTCTAGCGGGCAGCTGTGAGCGGCTAGTTCGCCAATGTCTTGCTGGTTTGCGTCATCTAACCCGTGCATTGCCTTGCTGGATTGCTTGGTCCGCTGTTTCCTTTCCGAAGCTGCCGAAAAATTTTTATATTCTGGTGGATTCCGTCGGGGGAGTGGGACCACTAACCTTAACGTCTGTGCTGAGTAGTTGTCTCAAACCTTAACGCCTGTGCTTTGGTATTGCCTTGTGCATTCCGTATGGCTTCGAACGCAGTGCGTGACCAAGTCGTAAATGTCAGGTGACCTGCGACTCGATCGCTAATGACATGCTCTTATAGTCCTCGTCAAACGCTTCCATTCAGGCCTACAACCAAGGCAATTGGTGCTCAATTGACGGTGCTCTTGAGGTTTCGGTCCAAGCCTTACGTTTTCCGTTCAAGTCAACACAGCAAGTCAACGAGACCTGTTTGGGCATTTGCGGTGACACTAGGCTGACTTGTAGGCTATTTGGCACCCTTTTGGTCTCCACCATTTTTTCCCGATGGCTTGAGTCGGCTGTTCAATCACATTTCTTATAAGCCTTGGCTCTGGCTTATAATTTTTTCTGGCAGTGACTCGCAATTCTTATAAGGCCTTGCTTGCCGCTATAAGAATCCTTTGCTCTTTGAGTTTCATTTGCACCTCTGAATTGGGTGTTCTGCCCTATTCCCAGTTGTTCTGCCCTATTCCAAGGTTTCGAGCCCTTTTTCCAAGTTGTTCTGCCCTATTCCCTCCCACGCTGTCTATGCCCATATGAATTCCACCGGTTTGGGAGCCCATTGCACGGAATAGGGCACCCTATTCCCGGGGAAGATAGCTAGAAGCCTTGTATTGAGTCTCTGTGCTATGTGGTATTATAATGGTTGGTCGCCACTTGAATACGTCTGTTCCCTTCACTCCGATGACCTTGGTTTCCTTTACGATAGCGGGGAGGCCTGAGTGGCTAGTTCGCCAATGCTTTGCTGCATTCCGTTGTTAACCCGTACACTGCCTTGCTGGATTGTGTGCTCTTCGATTTCCTTTCCGAAGCTGCCGAAAAAATTTTGGATTTTGGTGAATTCCGTCGGGGGAGGGGGGTCGCTAACCTTAACGTCCGTGCTGCTGGGTTGTCCCCAACCTTAACGTCTCTGCTCTGGTGTTGCCTTGCTGGATTCCGTATTTGTTCGGTTGCAGTGTTCGATGCTTGTCCCCTCTACGCAGTGTCTATACCATCTGAAGTCGATATCCCTAAACCTTGCCAGGACACCAGAGACCAATAATGTGTGGCTTTCAAGTCCTATCAGTGAGACACACTCAATCGATGCAGTGCCCTTGTCTCTGCACGCAAATGACCGAATATATTCAACACGTCCCAATACCTGAGTACCTTGACTTAGTTCAATGCGATCGCTGGCAGTGTAGCCTTGTAGCTCTGTTCAAACGCTTCAATTCGAGCCTATACCCGAGGCAATCGGTGCACAATTGACTGTGCTATCAGAGTTTCGGTTTTCGACCTACGATTTCCGTTCGAGGCCATATACCAAGTCAACGAGACCTGTCAGGCCATTCGCGGTGACACTACCATGGTTTGTAGGCCATTTGGGACGTATTTGGTTCCAGCCATATTTTCCGCACTGTCCAACCGGTGACTATAATAATGATTTTAGCTGGCATTTATTATAAGGGCTGGTGAGCCGTTATAATAATTCGTTTGGGCAATTGCGTCGGCTGAGAGGGTTTCCTTCGAGTTGCATTTATTATAAGGCCTTGCTTGGGGCTATAAGAGTTGAGTGCATTTGTTTCTTGTCTGACAATTCTGGCAGAGTTCGTGTTGCTCCCTATTCCAGCTGTTGCTCCGAATTCCCTCGATTTGGGGGGCATTTTTTTCGGAGTTGCCCCCTATTCCCTCCCACGCTGTCGTTGTTGCCCCGAATTCCCCTTGGTTTGGGACCCTTTTGAAGGAATTGGGTGCCCAATTCCCGGGTAAGATAGCTAGGCGTCAACATTTGACGTGGATCCAACCACGGGAAGTGTCAACGCCTCCTTGAGCCAAAACGGATGTGGAATAAGCCACTGGTTGGGGGATCTAGTGGCGAATCTCCACAACGGACGAAAAAACAAATATGGCTCTGATATGGTTGGGAAGCTGTGGTCCGTGCCGAAAAGGGTATCCATTCAGTTTTTCCATTTTGGGAATGTATAGAGTGCAATGAGGGGATGTCTATTGATTTTCAAAAACCAATAGCTACCAGTTCTCTACGTTGTATTGAAGGCACTTGTGTATGGTAAGACTCGAGTGTCTGGGGAAATAAGCTTTGATATAGGGTATATGAGTTGGTGTTACCAGTTTTGTGTGGGGCCGCATTGATCGCATAGACATTCCTTTCGAGACTTTGGCACCCCAAATCTGACAGAGGCAGAATGCCCAAGTCTTGTTGAACACGGATTCCTGGAACTACTACATAAGTGGTGGACCTGGAGCTTTAAACTAGGGTGGAGGAGGTGTAATGGTATGGTATCGCACAGTTTCTGAATTTATAAGTAAGGGGAAGGACACAGTGAATAAAGAGACTAGCCTCTCATACAACGGAGGAAATATACCTCATTGCCGTTCAGGGATGCCGGGATTAAAACCTCCTATATCGTCCAGGAACCTCCCTGGAAAGGTTCCCCTGGTCAAACGGAGCATTTTTCAAACAGGGGTACCATCGATCACATGACTCCTCCCCTCGCAATGGAGCAAACACCGAAAACAGCCTATTCCACTGTGCAAGGCCCGCGGCTGCGAAAATCTTCGCGTCACCCATCCCAGATCGTGAGAGTGAGGCATGTGATCATATTCTGACACAGGGCTAGCCCCCGTCACCTCCCGCGGCCTTGATATTGCCTTTTCCGGTAATTTTTCGCACTAGAGAGGTTCGACTCCCCCGTTGGTGGCGCGGCGCTCCCGCGGGTGTTAGTTTGGGATGAAACATAGTCTGTGGACCCATACCCACCCATTAGTACCATATTTGGACATGGCTTGCCCACCATTGCAATCCGAGTGCTTGATTGTCAACCACTGGTATATTCAGTACCTTTGAACTCGTCGCCCGCAATTTCCTTGGCGATATAGCGGGGAGGTGTGAGTGGCTAGTTTGTCAATGTCTTGCGGGATCCCGTTGCTAACCCCCGCATTCATTAGCTGGATTGCGTGCTCTTCGACTTCATGCCGAGAGTGCCGAAAAAATTTAGGATAACAGTGGATTCCGTCGGGGGAGGGAGGTCGCTAACCTTAACGTCCGTGTTTGAGGGGGTTTCGTGCTCTGTTATTGACTTGCGGGACAACCTACTTGGCCCAAGTAGGTGCACTTCCAAGGCGGGAGCGCGCTTACGCACCTCTCAATCAATACTTGCTCAAACGGCTCGATGCAAGGGAGAAGTTGAAGGTTACACAAACAAAAGCACAGATTAGTAAGCAATTTCTTACCACATGCTTTGTCAGCAAATACCCATACATGCCTTGGGCCTGATCAACTCGCCCTATAGCCCTATGCGATACTTATTACTGCATATTAGGGTGCATTAAAGGTCGGGAATTCTACGTAAGCCCCACTGGTAAACCAACCTAAACTATACAAAGATTGGTAAGCAATGTCCCACCATATGCTTTGTCAGCAAATGTGCATTCCCTCTGCCTCCTCACCTTGTCGAGAACTGGTTTAGATACTTATTACTGCATAGCAGGGTGTGATGAGCGAACCCCCTAGATTGTCCAGGGACCTCCCTGGAAATGTTCCCCTGGTCAACTAGAGCATCTTATGAAATCGGAGTGCAGCGCTCTGATGATTCCTTGTCTCGCAACAGCCGTTTCGGTCTCTTCGCCCTTGTAAGCGGTACACCAGAGTCCAACTCGCCCAACACTGCTCCGATCGCCATGATTTTTCGCTCAGATCATAGCCTGGGAACAGGGATCTGATATTCTCGCCAGGTTGTGTCCCGCGGTCACCTGGCGGCAGAGCCTTGGTCGCTCGTACCAGCCAAGTACGCTATTTTCACCTTTCGAACGCTTGCCCTCGTTCCCGCCTAATACTGCTGCGATAGACTGGGCATTGGCAGGGGGAGGCTTCTACTTTTGGATTCCCTCCGCAGGCGTCAACATTTGACGTGGATCCAACCACGGGAAGTGTCAACGCCTCCTTGAGCCAAAACGGATGTGGAATAAGCCACTGGTTGGGGGATCTAGTGGCGAATCTCCACAACGGACGAAAAAACAAATATGGCTCTGATATGGTTGGGAAGCTGTGGTCCGTGCCGAAAAGGGTATCCATTCAGTTTTTCCATTTTGGGAATGTATAGAGTGCAATGAGGGGATGTCTATTGATTTTCAAAAACCAATAGCTACCAGTTCTCTACGTTGTATTGAAGGCACTTGTGTATGGTAAGACTCGAGTGTCTGGGGAAATAAGCTTTGATATAGGGTATATGAGTTGGTGTTACCAGTTTTGTGTGGGGCCGCATTGATCGTATAGACATTCCTTTCGAGACTTTGGCACCCCAAATCTGACAGAGGCAGAATGCCCAAGTCTTGTTGAACACGGATTCCTGGAACTACTACATAAGTGGTGGACCTGGAGCTTTAAACTAGGGTGGAGGAGGTGTAATGGTATGGTATCGCACAGTTTCTGAATTTATAAGTAAGGGGAAGGACACAGTGAATAAAGAGACTAGCCTCTCATACAACGGAGGAAATATACCTCAGTCGATATCCCTAAACCTTGCCAGGACACCAGAGACCTCTAATCCATGGTTTTGAAGGCCTATCAGTGAGACGTATTCAATTGATGCATTGTAGTTGTCTGACCAACCAAATCACCGAATATGTTCAACGCGTCCCAGTACTTGAGTACCTCGGCCATAGTCCATCCTTGTAGCCCTATTCAAACGCTTCAATTCGAGCCTACAACCCAGAGAATCGGTTGAGAATTGACTCTGCTACCAGAGTTTCGGTTTTCGCTCTACGGTTTCCGTTCGAAGCCATATAGCAAGTCAACAGGACCTGTTGGGCCATTCGTGGTGAGACTACCATGGTTTGTATCCCATTTGGGACATCTTTGGTTCCCACAATATTTTTTGGCAGCGTTAATATAGTGCTGTACGGTCGACTATAATAATGAATTTAATTGGCATTAATTATAAGGGCTCGCACTTGGTTATAATTTTTTCGCATTTAATATAAGGACTTGGGCTCGTCTATAAGATTTCTTGTGCACTTTCGAGTCGGTGCTGAGATTGTTTGACAGTGTTCTTTTTATTTTTCTGTTGGCAGAGGGTTGGCAGACGACGCTGTGGATTCCGTGCGACGCCATGGATTCCGGTGATTTGAGGTCCAGTTTACACCTTGTTGCATTGATGCGCTGTGGATTCCTTCCCACGATCTCAACGACGCTGTGGATTCCAGTAGATTCAGAGACCTTTTCACGGAATGCCGCCCTGCATTCCCCGTTACCGTAGCTAGTCTTTCTGGATATCCCTCTGGATTCCAGCAGTCTGAAGTCGACGTCCCTAAACCTTGCCAGGATATCAGGGCCTTGTAATGCTTGGCTTTGAGTGCAAGTCATTGAGAATATCCAGATGCATTCAATCAATACAACCGACTTGCGTTCAAAGGCGATATTCAAGTCAGTGCCCTACTTGAGTGCCTCGATGCCCTCAGATGTTCCCGCCAGCCATATAGCCTTATAATGCTGGTCAAATGCTTCGTTTCGAGCCTATACCCAAGGCAATGAGTGGCTAATTGAGCCTGGTACGTTGTGTTTGACTTGAGTACAATTTCCGATCAGCAGGGTCTGTTTGCTATTGGAGACCCCAATGCAGCCTTTGAAGGCCGGTAGTTGTGCCGGCTATGAGAGACCTCTGTTCCTTATAGCTGCTCAGGCGGATGTACTTGTGGTGATACAAGTTGGCTTGATGCAGTGTCGTTTTGTAGAAATCAAAACTACAAGGCAAGCAGGTGCTGCTCTGACTCAAAGTGGCCTGGTGGGTAGAGCCCTCTGAATGTGTTCGACAGGGTCAGACTGGGTTGATTGGCTACTATAAGGCTCTGTGGTGTACCATACTTGGTGATGTACTGTTGGTCTTCGTGTTGTACACTTGAGTACATCCTCCTGTTGACTCGGTGCCCTGCAATTTCCTTTACGTTCTAGCGGGCAGCTGTGAGCGGCTAGTTCGCCAATGTCTTCCTGGATTCCGTTGCTAACCTGTGCATTGCCTTGCTGGATTGCTTGGTCCACGGTTTCCTTTCCGAAGCTGCCGAAAAAATTTTATATTCTGGTGAATTCCGTCGGGTGAGTGAGACCACTGACCTTAACGTATGTGCTAGGTAGTTGTCGCAAACCTTAACCTCCGTGCTTTGGGGTTGCCTTGTGTATTCCGTATGGCCTCAAACGCAGTGTTTCACCCAGCCGTGAATGTCAGGTGACCTGGGACTCGATCGCTGGTGACATCATCCTATAGTTCTCGTCAAACGCTTCCATTCGGGCCTATACCCAAGGCAATCGGTGCCCAATTCACTGTCGTACCAAGCTTTCGGTCCAAGCCTTACGTTTTCCATTCAAGTCAACACAGCAAGTCAACGAGACCTGTTTGGGCATTTGCGGTGACACTAGGCTGATTTGTAGGCTATTTGGCACCCTTTTGGTCTCCACCACTTTTACCGATTTCTTACGAGGCCTCAGAGTCAGCTATTTTAATTGCATTTCTTATAAGCCTTGGCTCTGGCCTATAATTTTTTTTGGCAGTGAGTCGCAATTCTTATAAGGCCTTGCTGGTCACTATAAGTTGTTTTGCAGTTCCTAATGACTGAGGGCAGATCTGACTGTGCTGTGGATTCCAGTGTGAGCTATGGATTCCGGCAATCTGAGGTTGAGTTTCACCCTGGTGCACTGATGAGCTGTGGATTCTTCCCACGACGCTATGGATTCCTCCCACGGAGCCGTGGATTCCGGTGGTTTGAGGGACCTGTTGCATGGAATTGAGCTCTCAATTCTCCGTTACCGTAGCTAGTACAATTTCCGATCAGCAGGGTCTGTTTGCTATTGGAGACTCAAATGCAGCCTTTGAAGGCCGGTAGTTGTGCCGGCTATGAGAGCCCTCTGTTCCTTATAGCTGCTCAGACGGATGTCCTTGCGGTGATACAAGTTGGCTTGATGCGGCGTCGTTTTGTAAAAATCAAAACTGCCAGTTAAGCAGGTGCTGCTCTGACGGTGAGTAGAGCACTCTGAATGTACCTGTTGCTGTTGTTGCAAGGGATGATACTCACTAGGCAGTCTGGGTTGATCGCCTCCATTGAGTTCTTTGATGTATTGTTGACCATTGCCGCCGTACACTTGAGTACGTGCTTCTGTTGACTCGGTGCCCCTTGATTTCCTTTACGATAGCGGGGAGGTTTGAGTGGCTAGCTCGCCAATGTCTTGCTGGATTCCAGTGCTAACCCGTGCATTGCCTTGCTGGATTGCTTGGACCGCGGTTTCCTTTCCGAAGCTGCCGAAAAAATTTTATATTCTGGTGAATTCCATCGGGGGAGTTGGGACCACTAACCTTAACATCCCTGTTGTGGTGTTGACCCAAACCTTAACATCCGTGCTTCGGTGTGGCCTTGTGCATTCCGTACGGCCTCGAACGCAGTGTTTCACCCAGTCGTGAGGGTCAGGTGACCTGCGACTCGATTGCTGATAGCAGGCTCTTATAGCCCTCGTCAAACGCTTCCATTCAGGCCTACAACCAAGGGAATCGGTGCTCAATTGACGGTGCTATTGAGGTCTCAGTCCAAGCCTTACGTTTTCCCTTGAAGTCAATATAGCACCTCAACGGGACCTATTCGGGTGTTTGCGGTGACACTAGGCTGATTTGTAGGCTATTACACACCCTTTTGGTTTCCACCAATTTTTCCCGATGGCTTGAGTTGGCTGTTCAATCACATTTCTTATAAGCCTTGGCTGTGGCTTATAATTTTTTCTGGCAGTGACTCGCAATTCTTATAAGGCCTTGCTGGTGACTATAAGAGTTGCTTGCTCTCTTTCGTTCTATGTCTGACTTGGGGTGCAACCAGAATTCCCGTTGTCAAGCAGAATTCCTGTGGTTTCGGTGGCTGAATCACAACTGCAACCAGAATTCCTGAGACTTGGCTCATTTGAGACCTGTTGTTAAGCACGTCAACCAGAATTCCCTCCCACGGTGTCAATTGCAAGCAGAATTCCACTGGTTTCAGTACCCTTTTCACGGAATCTGGATCCAGATTCCCGGGGAAGATAGCTAGGCTCTGGTTGTATTCGGTACTGTTCAGGCCTTATAATGGTTGGTGATTGTGTGAATACCACGTCTTGTTCACTCTGTACCATTTGACGTGTTGTATTGCAGCTCGGTGGTCTCTGGCCTTGCAGTCATAGGTCTCTGGCTGAATACGTTGCTTCCCTCACTCCAATGACCTTGCTTTCCTTTACGTTCTAGCGGGCAGCTGTGAGCGGCTAGTTCGCCAATGCCTTGCTGCATTCTGTTGTTAACCCGTACACTGCCTTGCTGGATTGCGTGGTCTTCGATTTCCTTTCCGAAGCTGCCGAAAAAATTTTATATTCTGGTGAATTCCGTCGGGGGAGTGGGGTCGCTAACCTTAACGTCTGTGCTCTTGGGTTGTCGCCAACCTTAACGTCTCTGCTCTGGTGTTGCCTTGCTGGATTCCGTATTTGTTCGGTTGCAGTGTTCGATGCTTGTCCCCTCTACGCAGTGTCTATACCATCTGAAGTCGATATCCCTAAACCTTGCCAGGACACCAGAGACCTATAATGTGTGGCTTTCAAGTCCTATCAGTGAGACACATTCAATCAATGCAGTGCACTTGTCTCTGCACGCAAATGACCGTATATATTCAACACGTCCCAATACCTGAGTACCTTGACTTAGGTCAATGCGATCGCTGGCAGTGTAGCCTTGTAGCCGCATTCAAACGCTTCAATTCGAGCCTACAACCAAGGCAATCGGTGCATAATTGACTCTGCTATCAGAGTTCCGGTTTTCGCCGTACGGTTTCCGTTCGAGGCCATATAGCAAGTCAACGAGACCTGTCAGGCCATTCGTGGTGACACTACCATGGTTTGCAAGCCATTTGGGACATATTTGGTTCCAGCAATATTTTTCTGCACCGTCATTATAGTGTCCAACCGGTGACTATAATAATGATTTTAGCTGGCATTAATTATAAGGGCTCGCACTTGGCTATAATTTTTTCGCATTTAATATAAGGGCTAGGGCTCGTCTATAAGATTCTTTTTGCAGTTTCGAGTTGGTGCTGAAATTGTTTGACAGTGTTCTTTTTATTCTCCTGTTGGCAGAGGGTAGACAGACGACGCCGTGGATTCCTTGCGACGCCATGGATTCCGGTGATTTGAGGTTCAATTTACACCCTGTTGCATTGATGCGCCGTGGATTCCTTCCCACGATCCCAACGACGCCGTGAATTCCAGTAGATCCAGAGACCTTTTCACGGAATGCCGCCCTGCATTCCCGGGGAAGATAGCTAGCTCGTCGATGGGGGCCCCAGCGAACGTGAGTTCCGCGTCAGTGGTGGCGATCCAGTCCTTCATGGCCGCGACGCTGACGATGCCGGCGGGCAAGGACGGGGAGGGCTATGGGAGGTTGAGCACGATGGTCATCTGAGGATGAAGAATTTACCGCGGCGCTGGTGGTTGCAGCGAGGGCAAAAGCGAGGAGGATCTCGAAGCGCATGTTTTCGCTGCAGAGAAAGGGAGGTTAAGAGCCCTTTTATACCTGGTTGATGTGAAGTTATTTCCTCCTGAGTTAGGGTTGTATGCACCTGAATTGGAACAGAGAATGCACTCAACCGCAATGTTCAACGTCGTGCCCAGTTTAGCCATCTTGCCGTGGCGAAAGGCGAGAATAGCTGGAATGAGCTTCTCAATCAAGTTCCGCTCCCGTTGTGCGAAAAGACTCAAGAGCGAGGTTCTGCGGCTGCCTTCCCTCGATCTGCGTGATAGATACCGAGGTCAGTAAAACGAACTACACGCCCCTCGGTGGAGGCTGCCTGAGACGAAGAACTGGGTACATATTCTGACTTGCTTGACAGTCTGAGGTTTTGGCACGCGTCAGGATCAGAACAGACAGCGCTAGATGCGGGAACTCACGGTCTGGCAGGGGAGTGAAGTTCACAGCGTTTTCTGTGCTTTTGCGGGGTTGTTGGGAGGACCGATGATAATGCTATCAAAGGTTGGCGACAAAAGTTCGGACAAAATTTTGGAAAAACTTGACCAAAATTTTTCGAAAAATGACCGCCTTGCGAAATAACTCGTTTTGGCCGGTTCAGAAACCGTGGGAACAAAAAATTAGTTCGGACAAAATCTCCTCGAGGGCCGATTTTTTGTCGCCAACCTCCAAGAGCATAATCATCGGTCCTTTGTTGGGAGACTCCTGGGCGTCTGATCGAGTCGTACCGAACTGAGAAGTTAAGCCGTCATTCTCGCACTTCGGTTTCCCGTAAAGGTCACAAATACACCAGGGGCAAGCCTAAAAAAAAGCCGCAAATCCGACTGCAGTCCTGCTTCCCATAAGACGGGGTTACAACAGTTGGGCGAAGGGGTATGATTTTATACAGTATGCGAAAATGGCAAGTTCACACAGTAGGCCATTAAGCGGCCCGTGAAAAGTCAACCCACAACTCCGACCTTCAACGCGGCCGGAGGGGAATCATTTCAGCGAAAAGGACGAGCCGTTCTGAGTGGACGCGAATTCCCTCACCCAGTGAATCACGGTTCATGCACAGTCAGAGGACCAAATAAAGCTGAGTGGCTTGAAAGCAGCCTGAACCGGGGGGACATACAGCGGAATCTCGGTGAGCGATAACTAAACGGAAGTTGGTGTCTTCGACGAGTGGATCCAACCTACAATGATTCATCCAGACTAGGGTCGACGAGTAAACAATTGAGATTTCCCGAATCCCAAGAACACTTGAAAGGCGATTATCGAGGAAATAACACACCGTAGCATTCCGCGAGTTGGAGCAGAGCGAGAAACAGATGACGCGTACGAACAAACGGTCGACCGAAGATGACTTGACTCCAACGGGGAACGGAGGAAAATGATCTGCAGAGAAAGTCATTACCATCACAATACCCCACAAATAGCATACGCGGAAAAGAAAGCATGGAAGACACGCACAGATCTTCATTCAAAACGTCTCCCTCACCCGCACGTTCACCGCCAAGTTCGCAGCTTCTGGTTCACCGTATCGTGGCGTTCCCGCGCGCCATTGATCACGCTCAACGCCTGACCCCGAATCCTCTGTGCGCATTCCAGTCTCGAAGGCGGAGATTCTACAAGCGCCGACCGACCGCAGAGAGAGAGACAAAAAGTACGAAGAAAACAAGCAAAGCGAAGAGAATCAAGAGTACTGTAGTCGGGTCGGTCGATTGGACGACGGAATTCAAAGCGTCAGCAACGGCCAGGGTGCCAATACAATGGAGGGAGGGATAGGTGAGTGAGTGATTGCATCAAGGACAGTCGAAACTCGCGTTGACCGTGAGCACGCTGATGGACGATGACGGTGAGGAGCAGGCGCAGAGTGTTTGGTCGTGATTGCCAGATGCCTCTGATGCGATCAAAGTCCTTTTGCTTCCATACCGCCATGTCCTCTTTCCGATTCCAAGCCACTGGGACTTCTGGCAACGTTTCCACCTGGCGATGCTATCCATACGGATGCTAAACCCACGTACTGCTGCTTTTTCTCGAGAACCTAAGTGCCGGCTGCACACTTGGATTCAGCTCGAACTTCACGATCGTCGATCCCCGAGTCAAAAAAAAAACGAAACTGTCGTACTGCTTCACTGCGGAGCTGCACCGGTCACTTCAACTCTGCGACTCAATTCTCCAGCCGTATCTCTCAAGCTCCTCCTCAGGTTTATCATCCAACTAGTCGTTACAGTCCCCGAGTTGACGACTTCCAAAACCGTGGATATTCATAGTGGAACCCGAATTCAGTCTCAACATTCCACTTGTTCTCGGTCAGAGCCATCACTACCTGCGTACTCTACCCAGGGTCTATCGGCCAGCGAGCGCCGATCAGTTGAGATTCCGCGTACAATGTACCTTTGCGCTCGTACCGAGTTCGAGTCTCGGAGACCCTCTGTGCCCGTTGTCAAATTTCATGCTTTTTTTTTTTTGCTTCCTTGTTTGTAACTCGACGCAACCATTCCCTAGTGTCTGTCTATGTGTTTTTTTCCGCAAGAAAACCAATGTATTCGACTCATTCAAGCTCATATTCACCACACTCTTCGCTTCACAATGAATCACATCGGAATTCCTTCCCCCATCGATCACGCTCCTCAAATCACAAACAAACGTCAGTAGTACACCTCCCGAACACTCCGCCTCAATCATTTGCGTCGTCTGATCTGAGGAGTGTATTTGGCCCGAGTTCGACGCTCGGCGACCCTTTATAGCATAGATGAAGCAGAACTCTTTTTTATTTTCTTCATGGTGTTTATCCTGACTGTAAATCTCTCTCAAAATTTGACTCTTCCGAGGTGCGTATGTATGCCCGTGTAACACTCCACATAACCACCATCTCACCTATCCCTTCTGTGATAGGCCATCTCCCCGCACATACGCGTTCTCATTTACTAACCAAGCCCCCTCCTTCCCACCTAGACTTTGTTCGTTAAATCAGGGTCACCGCTCACTGAACAGCGCTCGTCATTCAACCGGAGTTTGTTCAACGCTCAATCCGGATTCCGAGTTCGATTCTCGGGATCCTTTGGAATTAACTGAATCCTGAGATTTTTTATTACTTGCATTATTCCTTAAGCACCAACGTTCCGGCGCGCGCAGTTGAACTTTTCTCCGCACCGGATAGCTCTCAACCGGGTTTTGAAATTCTGCCAGTCCTGGTGTACAGATGCATTCTGAATTCAGCTTCAGGCGATACTAGATCACCATGGACGGTAACGACCAGTCAAGTGTGCAAAACGGGATGAACAGAAGTCGGTCAATGTTTGATTCGGGTTCGAACCGCATGGACCTATGTTTCAGAATTTTTTTGCACGATGCTTCCGGGTGTTGGACAATATCTCTCCAATCGAAGCCGGAATCTCTACTAAAAGGGAAATTCAGGAATAAACGCGACCCAGTCTCCTCCAGCCAATCGATTCCCTTCCCACCCCTCTACCGCTACGTATGAGCAGCCTTCGTTCTAACTTGAGATCACGAATCTTCACAATGACCATAGCACCTCTCTCCGCCGGCGCACCGCTGCATCGATTACATTTCCAGGTATGATCGTCGGAGTCGCAATCGCGCATCCACGATTGACTGGTCGTTCACCCCGACTCCTGCTTTGTACTCTTCAAAATCGCATCTAGGCCACCCGCCATCTTGTAAACAAGACCCGGTGCGGAGAAATCAAAGAGTAAGCTGGCGAGGAAAGCCAATGATGAGGATCTTGTGAGTATCGAGAATTTCAATGCAACCCTAAAAATCAATTCTGCTTACTGGAATTCAACTTCCCCCAGGCGCAAAAGACGTAGCCACGAAGTATAAGGACTGAAGCAACATCGAATCCAGTAAACAGATAGACTTGAATAGCTTGGTAGATACGGCTAGACTGTTGAAAGTGACCGTCGTGACCCGCCAGTGAAGTACCACGTCGGTTTCGTTGTTTTTTTGAGTCAGAGAACGTGAAGTCCGAGTCTGGAGCCAGCACAGTGTTTACTCGAGTACAAAGGAGCGACTAGTAGTTGTATCAGAGTTTGATTCGAGTTTGCTGAGTAAAAACGTCGCCTGAAGACCCGAGGAATGGCCAAAAGGATGGGAGTGGGACTCGGGTAAACCCCGGAAAAAGGCTGATAGTGGGACTCGGATGCTCGGATAGAAAGATTTCAGCTCTGATAGTGGGACTCGGCTGATCGGCACATTAATATAAATGATGTAGATCACAGCTCGTAATTAGCTTGAAAATACCGCCCCGACGCTTTAAAATATTCCCTAGCTCCACGCAGTGGGCCTCCGCGGCGAGCGGTAGCACCACGCAGTGGGCCCAGCGGCGAGCGACTGCACCACGCAGTGGGCCTAGCGGCGAGCGTCAAGGGGGGTCCGCGGGGGTCTCCCCCGCGCGACATGAATTAAATTTACAGAGTAAACAGCAGAAAAAACTCGAATTACTGTGTAAAATTCATCAGATATGCCGTCAGGCTGAAGGAGGGGGGTCTGAAGGGAACCACGTTCCCCACTGGGAATATAACAGTGCCGAAATAACCCGAGAAAGACATTAAACAGATAAAATACACTCCTCGGCTCTGAATGCCGAGGATTGATGAATCGTTGATTTACTGATCGCCGGTTGATTGCAGTTGATGCAGAACTGATCAATAGTGGGACTCGCTTAAATAGCCGAGTCCCACTCCCACTGTTCTGGCATATACTCGGAAGACCCAGAGTCTCAGAATTGCGAGGAGAGCATGGTGGTACGGAATCAAAAGGTGATTGATCGAATCAGAGGACACTGCCAATCACAACCAAGCACTTTAAATTTGCTCTTCACGGTCATCGTGCTTCTGCGTCGCGGTCAGCTCGCAGACTCCTGGCTTTCACTGCGTCTTCGAATTGTCTCAATCCCATAGTTGCCCCTCCCTCGAACGTAGTGCCACCCTGGACGAAACCGGGAAGTATATGAGGGGACGTTCACGGACCAGGTGACGGTCCAGGTCAGGGCGAGCAGGAAAGGGATCGGTGGTGCGAATGGAGAGTTCTGTGCGTGTACTCCGCTTTGGTTTCCGCATACACGATCGAAGGGATAGTTATAACGGTAACGACCTCGCCTAGACAATATTCTCCTTCTTTCTCCGTCGGACTTTCAGTCTGAGTGCATGCCAATAAATCTTTGATGCTCGGTGCCTTTCCTCGATCAAGGCGAACTAGGTTCTTGATGTTCACTGCGCGAGAAACGCCGCCAGGTACGGATTCGAGTTATCTACGACGTGGGGATGGAGTGACATGCGATATGGCTTTACTAGCATTCCCTCGTTCGAAGATAGCGCGGTATCTCCCCAGCGGCAAGCCACAGACTGTTCGGCTCCCGATCAAGGAACACGATATGTCGCCATTCTTGGAATTCTAAAACAAACCGAATATGTTATGGTTCGTTATAGGTACGCGAAGTGGTTCTACTGTGATAAATTCCATTCAGCATGCCGGCGTCTTTCTCCCTATCGCGGAAAGGAGCGTCAACATTCGTCCAGCTGACACCCTGCCAAACAAGTATATAATACTCGGACCTTTTGCAACCCAAAAACAACATCTATCGTTCATTTATAGGTGCGCAAAGTCATCTGCTCGTGATTTCTATCAACCTTTGAGTCCTACAAATATGCCAGGCAAGACTTTGCATCCACCATCCCCACGATGCGCTCCCTTCTCTTCCTCACCGCATCCATATGCATACTAGGTTCTACATTCTCTGCTGGTTCGTCGTACCCCGCATTGCTAAGAAATCCCAGGCTCAACTAACCACCCTTCAGCCTCGGCTGCCTCGCCTCAGACAAGCCTCACAATCACCGTACCCAGCGCCCCCACCGCCCTCACCGGTGAGTGAGATTAATTTTCCTAATGACCACACGGCATATTGTATTGTACAATCTAATGACCGCTGCAGAAACATTCGTCGATGGGACTACTACGATTTTCTTCGGCGCCAACGCAGGGAGTGGGTCGCAGAACGTAGTCGAGGCATGCAGCGTTTGCACCCCCTGAGATTTAATCTCATCGTAGGTTGGCAAGAGTTATGATGAGTCTCCCTTGTAGGTTGGCAATGTACCGTAACGCGTGTAAGAAGATAACTTTCCCTTCTGTGTGATTAATTCTACATTACAAACAAAATCTCTAAACGAGCAGCAAGCCTCAAAATGGATGAGGGAACGCGGTATTTCGCCATTTGTGGAATTCTAAATCGAACTGAATATACTATGAGTCGTTCATAGAGATATAGAGACCCAATGTGGTTGAACTGTGATGAAATCCATTGAGGACGTCGCCGTCTTTCTCACCATCGCGGAAATTTCAAGGAGCGGCAACATTCATCCAGCTGACGCCGAGTGTTCCCCTCCCGATCAAGTGAATGGTACTCGGACCTTGTTGTAGCCCAAAAACAACATCAAGTGTGTTCTATTTCATTTATAGGTGCGACGAGTCATTTACGCGTCATTTCAACCAACCTTTGAGTCTACAAATATGCGAGCAGCGAGACAGGTTTTTGCATCCACCATCCCCACGATGCGATCCCTTCTCTTCGCCGCATCCATATGCCTACTTAGCGCTGCATTCTCTGTTGGTTCGTATGTTATCTCAGGACCAATCAATCCCACTCTCCGTTCAGCCTCGCCTCAGATCGCGACCCTCAAGGCTCTCTCTCTAAATCAACCCTCAGAAACCATTATTTCCCCGGGACGCATCGAAATCTCCGCTATCGGATCCGCAAATGCGCAGGGTGCTACAACCTACGTCGAGGTCGTAGAATTCAGTTCACTCGTCGAAATCCTACCAAGCCACACAATCACCATATTCAGCGCCCCCACAGCGTTCACGGGTGAGTAAGATTTACTTCACTCTACTCCAATCCAATCACGATACGCCGTATTATCGAGTACAGTCTAACAACCGATGCAGAAACATTCGTAGAAGACGCCTCTGGTCTCTCCGAGACCGCTATTCTCATCGGCGCGACCGCGGGGAGTGGTCCGCAGAGCGTGGTCGAAGAGTGCCAGTTTGGAACCAATAGTCTAGGAACGTGTCGGGTTCAATTGGTTGGCATATCGGGAAGCAGCGCCGTACTCACTGAGTCTGGCCCGGTTGTTCCGTTTACGACGTTGACTGCGCCGAGTCCGGGGTCGACTGGCGAGAGTCAGTCGGGTGGTGGAGGATCAGCCAGCGGGGGTATGCCTTCTCCTTCGTCGAACGGTGCCGAGTTCCAGGCAAAGATCAGCCAAGCGAGTGTTGTTTTAGCGTTTGCAATGCTGGTAGGAGGGTGGTTGGTATGAGAACTCGTATGAATAATCTGTGAACGACGAATCATAATTAAGTAGGAACTGTTCCGTGAATAAATCAATAAGTAGATATATTGATGCCTTTTTACACTTTCGGAGGTTTCAAGCGAGCGTCGGAAAAAATGCAGTTGTTGTGGCGCAAACTTACGAGCGTCTTCCTAGATCAATTGGCATCGTTAGTGCAGTCGTACGAGATTCGCTTCGCAGTAGACCATTGGGTATACGTTGCATGATTCTTTCATAAATCATGAGACTTCGGACAAATATCACTGAATGAGAAACTCGCCTGGACATTTAGAGCGCGTCAAAGTGAGCCCCAACTATCGAAATGAGTGAGCGCAAGCCGAGACGAGAAAGAGGGTTCCTGTGGCATTCAGACGTGGGTCTCAGACTGGCGGACTCACTGACGACGGGGGAGACAACTGCAAGCACAAAGAACTTTAAGAAGACGTTGATTTTGAGTGCAGAGAAAGAGTCATCGAGTCTTCGTAGTAGATACTCCAAGGAAGATTGATGGGACCAGAGCAGCTACTAGTAATTCTGACCTGAGTTTCTGCGCCAGAGATTCTGCTTGAGGCTGGACGAATGAATGGAGAGTGCCAAACGCGCTCCAAGTGAGTCATGACCGAGTCGTCAATTCACCCATTGACTCGCCGGAAGAGACAGATTTCGGGCAGAAAACCGAAAAGAGCTCGAGAGGACTATCTGACAGAGCTTAGAGGACCGCAGGATGTGTGGCAAAGACAGCATGGGGATTTTGGGCCAACGCTCGCGATTGATCATGGTAGGAGGAGCGAAGAGAGGTGACGTTCACGTCACACATCAGTCACACCATCATCCTTCCACGTTGCTTCCACGTTGCTTCCACGACTGCGTTTCATAATAAGGTTTCACAACGCTCCCTCGTCTTCCTGCTTTTCCCCCTGAAGACAATCTCAAGCGGAGAAAGTAAAATGCTGGGCTAACTCTAGGGATACACTGATACGTCGGGGTCGGGGTAGGTCTGTGTGGAGTATCTTGAGCAGAGTCAGCAGACTACTGAGTAGGTGCGTCGTCGTCCCGCTTTTGCTTCTCCTCTTTCCCCAGAATATCTCCTTCTCTCTTGACTCTTCCCGTGCGCGCTTTCCTTCTCCTTCTTCTCGCTATCCCGCCTTCTTCTCCTTGTGCACCTTCATTTACCTCTGCTGACGGCGTAAACTCTAGACCACCGACATCCTCCGAGTCCGTGCTTGCCGCCAGTCAACATCAGTCTCTTCCCCTTGAAGTGAAGCTATGAATCCCCTGATGCCACGCCCTTTGCCTACTCATCCCTGTGGCGTGACCGAGTGGGTGGGAAACGAGGCAAGGAAGAGGAAATTATGGACGGCTAGGAGAAGGAAGGACAGTGACGGCGGGTGCACAGGCGCATGTGCTCTTCGCAAGGTTGATCACCAGTCTGTCTGTCTTTGGTTTCGCTTCTATACTTCTGCCCCTCCCCCTTCTCCCTCTTTCATGAACACCATCCGCCTGGCCCTTTTCTAAATACTCTCCCTCCCCACCTCACTGCGGACACGCCATACCCTGACCTTGGGACGACAAACTCGGTGTGTTGTTCGCGTTCATATTGTCCTTCCCTCCGTGAGTATACCGTCAAACGCTCATTCGCATGTATCATATCCCTTGGAAACATGAATGCGTACTTCCCTTCTTTCGCTGTCCCGTCACCGACTCGTTTTCTTCTATCGATTCGTTCTTCTCGTGTTCGACTCCTTTTGGTTTCCTTGTCTCGATTCTCTTTCTCTCGCTGACTCGAATATCACTGCCAGATCAGACCGTCCCTCACCCCCCTCGAATCCGCTTCCCTTTTACGGGCTGAATCTTGAAACAATTATCGTTAATGGACAAATGGATCTCATCTTACCAACCTGAATGGATACATGGGAGAGTGGTGAATTTGAACGACGACAAAAACTAGACGGTGCGTTGAAATATTGAACAGCATACAAAATTAGACGAACGCGAATTGTGAAGCGGATAGCTGATATCTAGTTATTATCTGAATCGCGCAAGTCAACATGCCGTGCAGTCGTCATACCGCAACGTCTCGGTAGCCCATAGCTCCGACCCGCTCATCTGATACTCCAACATCTTAATATACCTCTGCAGCTCTGGACTATCTCTCCTCGGCAAAACCGCTTCCGCCGCCTCGCCGAATGAAAATTCCATCTCGCGTTGTAAGAAAACCAACACGCGCTTCGCAGAACGAGCTGTCATTCCGCTTGCGTTCATCAAGGTGGAAATGCTTGAAAAAGTCTGAACCTCGAGTGTCGAGCCGCAGGTCTCCTGAGCTGTTTTGAGCTCCTTATCGTAGCTCCACGCGTCGTTTCCGTAGATGAGAGGCTTCGTGTATATGTCATCCAGCGGTTCCGTGACGGCGAGGTCTGTCGTTGGAATAGCAAGCCGAATGCAATATAGACCGGTCGCGGTGATAAGCCTAGAAGTTTTGAGCGTCAGTGGTTGAGATGAATAGAGTCAATCAATTTAAGACTAACGGCCCGCCGATGTCCAACTTCCGCCACTTGAGATACGCCTTCAATCCTATATTTTCCTGAGCACGTAACGCGTCCGTCTGGGATTCCATAAACGGTCCCAGAGCCACCAGAATGTTCATAGATAAAACTGGATCGGATGCATGAAGCTCATTCCAGATTCGTACGACATCGATTCGATGGGATTGTCTCGGATGGGCATCCGATGACCCTGCATCAGCGATAATACACCATTGGTGAACGCTCGACCCTCTTCCAACGACATGTCGTCAAGAAGGTCTGAACTCCCAAAATTCGTCAGCAATAGGCCATCGAATTGTATGATAGATGAACACACCATCTACTAGGAAGAGGAGTGTGAAGAGTCGGCACGCATGATTCATCCTATCGTCCACGGATTCTGGCCATGTAGCACACAACCCGTAGCAGAAATCCGAGTCAATGAATTTCCTGCGAGCCTTTTCGTTAGGGAATGGCCAGTGCCCAAGAAAGTACGCATTGACGTCCAGGGATATATCTTTTCTCATCGGGTGAACCTTCGGGACGAAGATGGTGGGAGGTAATCCCGCTATCCAGGATGGCAGAGCCACGCCCACTTTAGCGGAAGATTGGTTCGTTGTGAATGTCATGAGTCAAGGGGACGAGAGGTGCAATGTCGATGTAGGGTTGGTGGAGAATCATTTATATGTTTTTGGGCGCCAAAGCTCTGACGTGAATCCCAAGTCGCCGTCCGCTGTGAAGGCAGAAAAATTTGAATATATATTGGATAGGGATCAGATTTGGTTAAAATTGTCGGAAGAATTATACATTAAAGCTTAGGAAGCTGTTATACCGTGACGTACCTTAGACCGTTATTCCAGCGCCCGTGCTGTACGGAAAATTCTTTACTTGACGAATCCGTGAAGAGAATAAGCGCGCACCTAGCGTGTTTCACTGGTTTCGAAGTCCGTTTAACCGTTATGTGGCAAATCCGACCCTTATCTCAAGGAAACTCCGAATCATGCTGCTCTGACTTTCGACAACCGGTGTCAGTATTGTGTACTTCTAACAAAGGCGCTTTCGACGGCCACTGGCATGCCAGGAGCACGCGTAAATTTGTTTGCACAAGTATCCGAAACCTGGGAAGGTTTGCATTGTATCTGCTGTCGGGATACCGTCCAGTGCGACGCCCCCGGGGTGAATAATACCGACCGCACACTTTACTTGGAGCAACAACCGCGAATCTTCACGGGTAGAGTGGGCGCAAGGGCCGAAGCCAATGAGTACGTACGTGTTCGAAAATTGGGCTCAAGGTTGAATCAGATTGCTTACTCGTCCGGGAGTGGGTGTGGAACTGCGCGCTAGCCTTCCGAGCGAACGACAAAGGATTAACGAACGACCAAGCAAACCTGAATCAAATCGAATAGTGAGGGCTCAATGGAAATATATCAAAAAGAAGGTCCTAGAAGACACGCACACGCCAAGACATAATTTAGAATTCCCCAGTCGTTAGGTGCCGGATGACCGAGTAGAATCGTTGAGCCAGCAGGAGACGGAACGAGATGCGAGGGTAAACACACCAAACGTTGAGTTAGCGCTTGAATTTCAATGAACCAAAGTTAAGCCGCTAGCTCGTGAGTCGTGGATAGATCGATCGGATCGGATTGGCGGGTAAGCTATAGTTTTCGACTGGGGAGTTCGAATGCCGCCAGGGTTGTGGCGTCTGGCGGGTGAATTACAAGGTTGAAATCCTTCTTGAACTTGAAATCCTTCTTTGAGCAATCTCCGAGACGGGTTCCTGCGGACTCGGAGTAGTAGTCATGGTTTGACAGTCGAATCGGTTGTTTTGACATCGCAGAGAGAACATGGCCATGGTGGCATGAAGCAAGAGGTGTTTGACTCACCATTCCCAGCGGATTGTGTTGTATAATAGAAAAAGAATTTCCCTGCACCCCATAGACTCCCCGAGAATCGAACTCGGATTGAGCGTTAAACGTTGAACGAACATAAATTGAGGAATGAGCGCGGCTCGAACGGTGACTGGTGAACGTTGAACTGTCGCTCTAGGAGCAGAGCTTCTGAAGCGGATGAGAACGACGGGATGCGGGGAGAGTGTAGCAAACCGAAGAGAGATGGGTGAGATTCTGGCCCACATGGTTGCGTACAATCCGCTTATATGCATTGGCATACTCGGAGTCAGTCAAATTCCGGAAGGAGTTTCCAGTGAGTATAGACATCATGTACTTAATTCGGAACCTTGAGTATCGCCACGAATAAATCTTTGAAAAAAAGGTGCGGATTTCTATTTGCCAAAGAGGTCGCCGAGCGTCAAACTCGGACCGAATACAGTCAGTCTGTCAGTTGATGCAAGCGATTGATTGACGTATGGTGCTCTGGAGTGTGTACCACCGACGTCTGTTTTGCGATTTGTGGAGCGGGGAGGAATTCAGATGTGCCGGTGGGTAAAAGAAAGGCGCAGGGGCTACGAGATTTCTTGTTTCGATGGGAGCAGGGAGGAAGGGCTCAGAATATGGTAGTTTCGGGTCCCAAAAATGTACGAGGCCTGGAACCAGTGAGAGGGTCTCCGAGACTCGAACTCGGTACGAGCGCAAATGGACGAGACATAAGCCAGCACTGGTCGGCGCTCGTTGAACGGTAGACCCGGTGTAGAGTAGGCAGGCAGCAGTGACTGCGAGAGCGAACGAGAACGAGCTGAATGAGAGGCAAGTTGAGACCGTGAGGAAGCGTGAAAGTCCAGTCGTCGCCGACTCGAGAACCGAAAGCTGAACCAGATCATATCTAGAGCAGAGAGCAATAGACCAGCGCATGCTTCTAGAATGGTCGGCGGAAGACTTTGAGTGACCCTCGCGGCCCGCCAGTGAAGTAGCAGGACAGGTTCGTTTTGAATTTTGACCGACTCCGAGTGACTCGTCCGCCCGATTGAGTCTTGTTCTCTCGAGGGCAGTGCAGCAGTAGATATTTGTGGCCGTCGTATGATAGCCCCGTTAGATAGAAAAGTAGAGCGTCTTCTTATTGGCAACGTCGAGCACATGGTGGTACGGAAGCAAGATATGTTTGATCGCATCACACCATGCCGACAAGCACGAGCAAACACTGTGCTCTCAGGCTTGTTCCTCCCCGTCATCATCCGTCGGCGCGCTCAATGTCGACGCACAATGCCACGACTTTCGACTGTCCTCGATGTTCTTTGCCACTGGTCGGACGTCACCCTCGATAACACAGACAACTCTGACGCCACCGACGCGCTAGATTTCCGTGACTCGAATATGACAAATCCCAAAGCAATCCCGCTCATTTCTTGCTAATTCGCCGACCGAGACTGAAACTCGACCCCTCCCTTCTCAGCGCTTTCTCTTCTTTGAACTTGAGTTTCCTCCTCCCTTCTTGCATCTTTTCCCATCGCCACCCTGGTTTCCCTCCTGTGATGACGAAACGAATCAACGAACCGCGCCTCCCCTCGTTCGCCTGTCGTCTTCTCTTCGGCTTCTGTAGGAATGTAATCGGAATGGTAGTAGTGCGTTCGGATCGGGTTGAAGGGTGCCGTCGAGGGAGGGAAACGCGATGAAGGTTTTCGCGACTCGGTATGTTTCCTGCCTTCGCAGTTTTGCCCACTCTTTCTCTCTAATTCCGAAACCTCCACTCACAATTCACTGATATTCCGCATCCCAGGATAATCAACCTAAATGTATATCCCGCTACCAGCAGAGATTATCGCGAATCCCGACGCTCCGTCTCTCCCTCGTCGTACATGGCACTGGACAACTCCTGCCATTCATCCGGCTCATAATCACCCTCTGGAATCTCCCACAGCTCACTCTGAGTCTCCCAGTGTTCGGTCTGCATATCCCAAATGCGCTGCATGCCTCTATTTTTCTTGCCTAGAAAATTCGTCAGCTTTCGCCGTCAGTTACAACGACATGTCAGAGAACCTCGTACCTCGTCGCTTCGCCGGCCGCGCAATATCCATCAACGACACCACCATCGGCTCGTTATACGACCGTTTCTCCTCGCTCGCCTCATCCCCAAAGCCTGACTCCCACTCTCTGGCGAAAATTAAACCAACACTCGGCGCGCTAGTCGTCACCGGCTCATCTCCGTCAATCTGCCGTGTACACACAAACGAGTCGCCATTCCACTGTACACCGTCCATCCTCCCCGGATTCCGCCGTTGCATGCTCCCTCCCGGCCTGTGGAACTTCTTCCCCTCCTCTTCGTCTTTCGCTTTATTCGCGAGAATCGCTTCTTTGAAGGAGAGGCCTTTGCTGGCTGCTTGTAAGCGGAAGGCCTGTGCTCGGCAATAATCAGCATTCAATGCACGATCTAAAAGCAAGGAAGGAGAAGGAAATTATTAAGTACCTTGCGCACGACTTTGGGTGAATGGGGTGATATGTCTGAACGCGTCATTTGTTCGAGTTGGTGAGTGAGTTGTGGAGAGTGTTGGTTGTGTTGCTTGCTGATCAGCGTGGAGACGACAGATTTTATATATAGAGGTTTTGCGCGCCCGAGTCATTTCCAGTCGGCTAGACCGACAGTCGTTCCTGAATCATGGACGATTCAGTTTGACTCTCACCCGCAAAAATGCGCTGTCGGCATAACCCGGCAGCGCGGAATGTTCCGACTTGATTGCGCCCCGGAACCATCGGCTCAGGCCTTGTAGACAAATTCCAAGTCGCCGCCTTTGGCGCTGAAGTGGGCTTCGGGAACGCGAGATGTATTGGAACGACTCCGTCGTACGTGTTTATCATATGCGTCCTCGTACATCGTGTGTTCCAGGCTACCCTGAATTTCCAGTTTCGTTCCATGGTAAAGCTGTTTCAACCGTCGCATGTTCACTGCCTCGGTCTTAAAGTGCACTCTCGCTCTCGAATAGGATAACTCATTCAATTCTCGACTTCAAAACCCTCTCCCGTTTATCCGTTTCGATGGCTCGTCTCCTTGGAATTGGTGCGCTATCCTTTTCTTTCCGAATTATAGATACAGATAATCACTAATCAGGGGCTTCATTAAACTGACCTCGTTCGTTAGGGTTTAGAATGCATAACATTCAGTTGATGTGAGGTTCGACTCCTCCATACAACGATGAGGCGGCAGTGTTTATTTTTCGAGTCTGACTTAGCGGGGTACGTGCTTTGCGATTGCTTCAATCCTGCTCGAGTCACAATCATGTTGAAGGACGATTCTGGGCGAGCAGGTGAGTCTCAATGTGGATAGCTGCCAGCAATGAGGTTTTTACTTCGTTGGACTACCACCACTCTTCCATCATTCTGGTACGACCCACTCGCCTTCCTTCATCCCTCACGCGGTAGTATCGGCGGCGAATAATTGAGCCAACTTGGTTCAACTCCGATATGTCCGCCGTCCGCAAATTGAACACCGGCATACTTAGATTTGAACAGGCACGCGACGCAAATATAGGTCCCACTCCCGCTCTTAATTTTGTCCCTCCCCTCCCTCGGGTATTGAATCAATTATCAGATAAGTTATGCTATGCTGGCGACGCGGGAAGAGATCTTAGCCGATGCATTCTACCTGTCGTTGCGATAAGGGTTGGGAGATCGTTACATTGCAGTGAATTGTTCAACACTTGGAATTGGGTTGGCCGCGGAGTCCTATTTGGAGAGTGAACGGGTTCCTGGTTCGAATAGGTATGCACTAAATATTGATAATTGATTGTTGAAATCGGATTCAAATAATTTTCGAGGATCTGAAAATTTTCTACAACGCTGGAGGGTTGGAAAAATATTTGGCCAATACTTAGAAGTGAGCAAGCGAATTTTCCTGTTTTCTTCCTCCCAAGAACAGCGGCAGCAAATTGTTACTTGGCTTGTTTGTAACCGCTTGGTCGTGACACATCATCACAGTCACATCAGATCATCTTTTCCTCTCCCACCACGTCGCTTTCGTCGAACGTCGCCAGCTCTGTTTACTTTTGAGGACTACGATTCTATGAGGCGCCACTATCTCCTCAGTGCGTTATGATAAGCACTGGAACGGGAAACGGAACTCGCGGATCGCTCGACACATGATAATCGATTCTCCCCGACGCGGCGACGCATGCCCTGTGGCGTTCTTCTGGCACCTCGCGATTTCAATTTCTCGTCTGTCTATCTGTTCTCAAAATGGTTGTGCTACTCTTCGCAAAGCTGGATAAACGATCTATTCCTGGAACCCCCAGCATGACTCATGTAAAAAATACTATACTTTAGGCCAGTATTCGTTCTACCTCTGTGATCTCTGCCAGTTTTCGGCGTCTTGGTCTCGGGAGCCAAACCCCTCCGCTCCATCTCCCTCTCATATGCGTCCAAATCCCGATAACTGCGCCATACGGACTGAAATTTGATAACCGTCCCTCGAAAGAGCTTTCATTATACCGGCACGCTCGTCCCGCACATATTTCTAGAATCGCATTTCCACGCCTTCTCTATTCTATTAATTATCCTTGGCCGTCGCCCCCCTAGGCCTGTGCGCTGAATCTCCCTTCTGATCGACTCGATATTAATTTCATCGTCGCTGGAGTGTACATTCCGTGGCGCATGGCCCACGCTATGGTCTGGTACGTTTAATTTTGGTTTCCCTCGACGCAGATGATGCTGACAACGGAAAAACCTCCGTAGGTGTCTCGACCTCACCAGCATCCGAACGCACAAGGCGCCCTCGATAACGTCAACGCCCCCGCCACAAAACTGACAGTATCTTGAATCGTTATCTCGACCAACAGTTTGTGGCGTCGTAAGTCTCTGTATGTCAAATTTCTAGGTTGAACGTGATACTCATAATCTACTCAGCGAAACTCTAGACGAACAAATGCAGAATACAGTGTGAATAGGTGTGAATGCTGCTTTTCTGACGGTTTCATCTAAGCCTGCGTTTCGCACTTTCACTTCTGCGCAATTTAACTTGGACTCAATCAACTCGTCCAGGAACGATCAATCAAAAGCGGCGAGGCGGGATTTCTCGTCAGCAAAACATCCGTTTTTCCGTAATGTGGCGTCTCGTCCCCCTATATGTTCCCGTCCTCAAGGTAACTCTCCTTTAAACTTTCTCCCAGGAGCCCGCGTTGATTTCTTCGTTCTTCGTTCGTTTGTTCTCTCTCCTCCTTGTTGGATGGATGGATGGATCTTTATCCAATTTCACTGCTCCCTGATAAACCTGCGACCTTCGCACGACGCTCGGCGTTGTGGCATTCAATGGCGCATCAATCTGTCATTGCTGAGATCACGCATCACCACCGAGACGGGTAATATTGCGTGCGTACGTAATGACAGACAGTTTGATGGCAGCAGGAACGGCGGTTGGTCAGGCCCCCGGTCACTACCTATTAGGTCCGTCCGCCCATTTGGGCAGATTTACCCTATGAATTTTCGGCGTTTGGAGGCAGATTTACCCTATTCCGGACGGACATATGCCAAAATATTCGATTTTCGGCCTATTTTCCGGTGTTTTTCTTCCGTTTTTGCGTTGGCGCCTCGATTTTGCCTGTTTCCCATCGTTTCCCGGCGTTTTCAGGCTGATGTGGTCACCCTTGCTTCAATATGAGTTGGTAAAATTTTCTCAACCGTCGCCATGAGGTTGAAAAATGGACCTTGAGCCCCCAGATTTACCCTATACCCGGACGGACCTAGCTCGAATTCAGGCAGATTTACCCTATTTTCCGGACGGAAAATCGCGATTTTTGAAGGCAGATTTACCCTATTCCGGACGGACCTAGTAGGTAGTGACCGGGGGCCTGGTTGGTCGAGGCAGTCGGTCGGTCGCATAAAACTAAACCCCACCGCCTTATCAGTGGCGTTGCCTTCCCCTTCATAACCACCACCACCGTCTTTAGACCCGCCACCCAGCGCCCATCGTGGGCGATGCCGACGTGGCCTGACTGCTAATCGCCCGCCTGTAACTCCTTGGTATGCCAGGCCCTGCGAAGAGCTATGGGCCGGACCATTACCACCCCGACGAGGCTGTCTCCTACGTCTCGCTCACCATCATCAACAATTTTGTGCTCTGTGCGTCTCTTTGCCCTCTCCTTTGAACGATTCTAACTTCAAAATCAAATAATTAGACTCGACGGCGGCACTTCTGGTATACGAGCTGGTGACCTCCCTCGACGACGAGGTCGCCAAGATCTGGTCTATGCAATGGCGCCTCCCCAAGATCCTGTTCATGCTCAATCGCTACGTTATTCGTTTCATGCTCGTGTACGTTTTCCTTTTCCGTTCCGGCTGTCTGTCTACCATCCGCATCCGCTCCCATCGCTTATAATCCGATGTCCGCCGCCGCACAGTGCACTCTGGATCCTCGCCGACTACCCGGGCACCTCAGCCGAAGTGCGCTTTCTTTCTCCTTATCCTCCGATCTCGATCATCCCCGCTCACCCTAAGTTACCTCTAGTTCTGTCGCATCTACGCATATTGGCAGATGATCCCGCTACGTCTGGCGATACTAGCAGCACAGGCTTTGGTGGTGATGCGAGTATGGGCTATTTGTGCGTTATCCTTCTTTCCATTCATGATTATTCTCTCCGGTAATCTCTTGCTTGGCTTGGCAGACAACAACTCGCGCCCGATGTTCTGGCTTCTCTCGATCCTCTTTGCTTGTGAGTCTTCCTCCGTTTTCCGTCGGACTCGATCCGTATGCTAATTATTTAATCATTCTTCCTCACAGTCGAGGTCGGCGTCGTCGCAGCTTGCATCACCGTCGCAACGAGCGACACTCAAGGTTCGTCCCTCCTCGTCCTTACTCGTATTTCACGCGACGGAAATTGACTCGACGACCGCAGGCATCGCCCAACCCGCCCCTCTAAGCTGCGCGCTATCTTCTTTTTCCGGGTATTTATTGCCGCGATACGGCACGGGGACTTGGTGCGTTCGTTCTCTATCATGTTCCCCTTCCATCGAATCTCCAGCTCATTGATTTTCCGCTTCATGGGAAATAGGATCGCGCCCGTGGCCTTTGAATGTATGTGCCTTAATTCATTTCCGCGCTTGACTCATGCGGCGATTCGACAGTCATTATGATCATCATCACCCTACTCAAGATCATACCGCGCTGGACATGGGGTGGGAAGGCGGGGTTGTTGGGGTCTGGGGGGAATCCGACGTACGTCGCCGCTTTCACCGTCGTTGCTCTGCATTTTGCTGACAAGTCTGCATTAACACAGTCTGGACATCCTCGCGCGCGACTCCCTCATTTATTTTCTCTTCATCTTCAGTGCGTTTTCTCCCTTTCTCTTGTGACCTTGTCCGCGGCGTTGACGAAACATATGCGTAAAGCATTCAGCCTCACCAATGCCGTCCTCTATGGAAGGAGCTTTTCGGCGCATTATCGTGGTATTCTCCTCGGGTGTGTTTTTCTCTCCCCTTCCTTGGTCTTCCCACCCTGCCTCCGTCTTCCTTTCGCTCACTTTTTTTTTTCCACTCTCCTTTTTACGATCTCATGTTTATTTTGACATGACACTCACGTTGCCTTTCGCAGCCCAACCTCCGCCGTCTCCTGCATCGCCGTCTCCCGCATGATGATCAACATCCGTTCCCTCCCCTCCTCCTCCATCCCTCACCCATCATCTACCGCCGCCGTCTACGACCGGCCCGACCTCAGCTTCGCCACGTACCCCGCCATCGCAGACCAGTATCACACGATTCCGGATACAGCTGGAACAGCGACGTTTCCTGGGGCGGCACATTTCTCGCCGAAGGGCGGGAAGTATGGCGGTGGAAGTGGGGGGGATGGCGGCATGAGCCCCGGATATGGCTACGGGATGCCGCCGGGCGGGTACGCGATCGAGCGCGGTGCGTATTCATACGGGGATATGGGGCGGAGACCGAGTACGGCGCGGACAAGTGAGGATGTGACGAGGGTGGGGGATGTTGAGTTTGGTGGTGCATATGGTGCGGACGGGGACGATGATAGAGACGGGGAGGGTGAGAGGGAGAGGCGCAACAGGGACAGTACGTTCGAGATGGGGACGATGAAGGTGCTTTGATTTTTCTTTCGCTGTATGATCATGACGGAACGGGATATGACTGGATGGAAAACAAAACTTTGAGGGGGGGAGTTGCTTACGCTACGGATACCCCGAAGTCAGGGAACTAATATCTAGGACTACACGTAGACATCTATCATTATATTTTACTCATTCACTCACTCGGTTGTTACATGTGTGTAAACTTTTTATTGTACGCTACTATCCAGATTCTTCTCCCTTGGTGTTTGGGAACAAATCTGGCGTCATTCGAGCGTGATCCATCGTTCGTGAACAAACACTTGGGAGGTCTGTAGGTGAGCGCTGCTAATTAATTATCTTGCTTTGATTTTGCGACTGGGGATCTAGGCACGTTTCGAAAGGCGGGCAGATCAGGTCTATTGTTGTAGATTTGAAAATGACAAATTTTGTGCAGGGGTAATGTTGATCAATTCAAGAGCATTCTCTCCGAGTCTACTTCCCAATCTCCAGGCCGCCCCAGTAATCACAGCCCTACAGCTTTCCTCAGAGCCGCGTAGTTGGGAGTACCAAGACCTGTAACGGGATCCCAGCCCTTCGTGGCGGGGAATCCGCTGCAATGGGTTAAGCAAACTTAGCCAGTAACAACAAAATGTTCAACGCACTTCGTGCTGCATCCCGGATTATTGCCTATGAAACCATATTAGCGAACCCAGTAAAATTGGTTAGAGGGTCCCATCGTACCTGTTGTAATATCGTTCAAAGCAGCACGGCCCTTCGCACTGTACAAGAACGGATTGAGAAAACCAAGGGGTGGTTTTCCTGCCGCGATCAGTTCATCGTTCAGGAGCGCAACTTAAAAAGATAAGATTCGTCAATCAATCTCACACAAGGACAATTCAGACCTATTGAGGCAAAAGTTGGGCTACTGCAAGAAGTTCCGCCAACTACAGGTGACCGTTGTAGTAAGAAAGACTTCAGGTGATCAGAAGATAACAACATACCTGTTTCGAACTGTTGGGAATTCCAAGGGTTATATGGGGTTGATATTATTCGAGTTCAATTTGTTCACCTGTGAATCTAAAGCAAAGCTGAGAGGCTTGTATCATGCAAGAGGGAGATTCAACTATACCCCAAGCAATCTCAAAGTTCTCTCCCTGGGCGGCAACGTCGGGGAATCCTCGGCCGGTTCGGTTGAAACGACCGCTGTTCGTGTTTCCCAAACTGTTGAGGTACGTAGCAACGTCATTGGTCTGAATGTTATTTGATCGTCGGTAAAAATCCTGACCCGCACTGATCAAACATACCTGGTAGCTAGGGATTGGGAAATAGTTTGAAAACCCTGAGCTTCAGGTATGAGATTGAACGTGCACTTTGATCGATAACAAATACTTACCTCCAGACGAAAACGATGAAGCGGTTTCGGTGATCCCACCTGTGGAACCAACAGACGTGACGCTGATAGGAGTGTTAGCCGGTTCACCAGCCCGGCTACGGTACCTCTTACAAAGGACAATCGGCAGGCAGAGTAGGCATAAAGTTTGTGCTGGTAAACACAGAGAATCGGCGTTGTTAGGAGAAATAACTATTCTTTGTACCATGGTTGAGGTTGACTCCCGCTCACGCCGCCTGTAACATTGGAACACGAGATTAAAGAGATAATCGCCGGGGAAAATCTTTCAACGAACCATCTCCCGAAGAGAATAGAATCGAGGTTCCTGCATGGCACACAGGTTAGCGAACGGACTTTAAAGCAATTTGATAAGACCTAAGGCCCCCAACTGCATATAAGTATTGCACAGCGTGCTGATAATCTATTGTATCAAAATTCAAGCATAGTTCAAAAATGCTACTCACGTTGCAACCGAACGCGACAGATCTGTCTCTTCATATGTATAGCTGGTGGTCAGTACGTTGGGTCTAGTACCAGTAGGTTCTCCGATGAGTGCTGCAATCATGTCCCTGCGAAGAGTGAAGAGCGTAAGCTGAGTCGGAACTCGTCAAGATTAAGGAAAACGCACATGAAGCCGTTAACGCCGTCGCTGCCGTACTCGCCGACGGAGATGAAGGTGACAGGGACATTGGTTGCGAGACCAACGGTGTACTGGGACGGACGATCAGAAACTCGTAAGTACGAAAAGAGGTGTCATGCGAACCTCCGTGTCCAAGTTCTACGAAGATGATCGCATTAGAGATGAATTCAATTTTCATGATTTTTGTACGACTCACAGCTTCGACTCCGGCGGAAGATCGTGGGGTTTGAGTGTTCACACCGCCATCCTGACTTTGGAATGTGAAACTCGTGGTTGACACCATATCCGGTCGATAGCTGGTCAGGAATGCCTATGAGATCACATTCAGCGTGAAATTCATTGAAAAGAGAAAGACTAACTTGGAGGTCGGCTTGGTTTGCATATTGTCCGACGAAACCTGAGACACCGAGCTTGTTGCTTTTTTGGGTGGCAGGTGTGGTTGGCATACCATACATCGCCTGCAAGAGTAAATTTCGCAGCCAATCCTTCAACAAACAACACAGAATGAAAAAATTCAAAATATAAGTTCACCTGGAGGCAAGCAGGCGTGATAACACTATTGCAGGAGGAAGGAACAGCCTCGGAAGCAGACGTTACATTCTCCGCCGGCTTCGTCTTGCCAGCGGTAAGTTTAGGACGCCCTGTCAAAGGTCGCGTGAAGCTCGTGGTAGGGTGAACGAAGTCGATATGATCTTTCAGAGAAGCCGGGATGGAATATTGTAGTGTCCGAATACTCGTCTTGCTGGAATCGACGTGACTAAAGACGGAGAATTCGGTGGACAGGAGTTGATTGGCTTTTCCGACTGGGATCACGATTTCGACAATGTCGCCTGCGGGAGTGACAGGTGCGGAGGATATGCCGTTCTCGGTGAGCCAGGTTGAGACAGCAGAGATGGTTTCATTGGTGGGTTTCACGAATGCGGCAACCTGATCGGAGAAATTGTATTTTTAGAGTAGGAGTCGCGTAGAAAAATAGATTATACCTCGTCGGCAGTGAGGTGCTGGCCGTAGAGGGCACTGGCGGGGTCAGAAACCGCATACAGTGCGCTCTCGAGTCCAGCGATGTTGTTGGGCTTCATGGCGATGCGTAGAGTGAGATCGCTGGCGACGGGAGCCAGACCAGACTTCACGAAACCACGAGCGGGTTCAGAGCGACTGTCATGAACCACCATAGCTCGACGGTCCATGGGGGTCGCTGCAGCGAAAACAAGCGCGCATGCGATGACGGCGAGAGCCAGAACCATGACAGTTGGGGAGTGAAGGCGCAGAGGCGAGCACAAGAGCAGCTGGTCAGTAGAGTCGTATTTATATCGACTTGAATTAGACCTAAACAGAGCGAAGAGATAATGAAGAACATGCGACCAAGATTTGGAAGAAAAGGGCGTCACGAGTGCATCTATTTCTTGCAACATTGCGTCGCGATGGGTTTCTTCGGCAGTTTGACGAACGATGGCTCCAATCGATTTATCTCGGCGAAAGGGTCGAACATGGTCGAACGCCTTAGATAAGAGGCTGAAGAATTCTCCGTCATCCTGGTCAGCGAGTTGTTATCCAGGCGGAGTAACACAGGCGAACAGGGTTAATCTTTATCCGCCACGAATGAGATATGCGTTCATTTTGGCCCACAAACAGTCAACACCAGTTTGTTTCTCTGGTGTGACGATACGGAGTTCCGTAGTCCCGACGAGGCACATGCGAGGTATTTAATCGAGCAGATGACAAGTTGGCGTATATTTTGCGGATAGCGCCAGCGGGAGAATAAGTAGAAAGACTCTCTGAAAGATGGCGGCAAGAGCCAAGTCAGGTGCCACGTCATGTCACGAGTCACTGTGACCGGGTAGCTTGTCGGCTACTGCCGAACTGCTATCGTGGTTGGATTCGACCGAAATTTGTACGCAATCTGTCGGTTTTGCGAATTCAACGTCATATGAGCTGTTTGCTTATACCTATGTCTTTGTTGAACTTTGATCGATGAATCGTGGGGATTGTAATTCTCAATCAATTGAAGGGAAATCGAACAGCAGCTGTAGGGGCGGCCCCAACGAGGCCGCATCTGCGTTCGGAAGCCTTTCCCGTCTGTTTATAAAAAACGAAACAAAAAACCTCATAAATGAGGGCACACGAGCGACCAAACTTCAACACTGTAAGCGGAATTCGATTTTTTTGTCCGACAGCTTGATCCGGCTTCGGAGCAGCCTCTGTTCTTCCTATCCCAGATTGCTGCTGCATTACAGCAGCAATTTTGGAGTATGGATAAATACTAAACTAAGTTCAGAACGGGCTGGATTGAACAAGTTCGAGAGGCTCCTTACATGCCGAGATCAGATTTGATCCTTCATCTTCGGCATTAAGTACCTTTGCATACCGTTGTTGAACTCTTTGCTCAACGAATTCCTGTGGCTTGAGTATTCGAGACCCGACGCTACAGACAGCCTACACTCTCGTGGTCTGCCGCTGGCGTTTACCTGTGAATTGAAATTGGGCAGAAAAACCTTGGAAAAACAAATTGAACTCCTCCAGATGTTCAAATGAGTGGTGCCACTGGAAGATGGCACATCTCTTCACCTTTCCAGTGTGAATCACGATGATAGTCCGTATAATGGTTCTAATGAGAGTCCGTGCGAAGTGGATTGGGAAGTGAGCTAAGATGAAAGGACATGACAAGGACTAAAGCAAAACGCATCGCTGGTGGTCCACGTCCTCGAAGACGCCCGGTTTGAGCGGGCCCCCCTGGTTCACCGTTCGCATCATGTTGTAACCACTCTCGTCTATACAATTCGTCGCGAGGTGGCGATCTTCGTTTTAGTTGCGAACAAGGGACAGTGTAAAATTAGCTAAAATCAGTCACGATCCGATCCTCACCGAGTCGCCACCAATATAATTCCAAGGCTTGGCAAAGTTGCCACCTTGTTCAGCCTGAGCTCGTCGCCGTCGCTGTTGTCTCGACACGAGATACTAGCGTCAGTGGAGCTGCGACGGGAAACAATCAGTGGCAAAAAGAACAAGAACAAGAATATCAGAGTATGAACTCGGTTGAGAAACCAAGAAGAACAAGAGTCGCGGAGCAAAACATTGTTGGCGGAGGTGGATCCCTTGTATCCGACATATTTGGCAGCGTGGGTTGTCGACTTCGGTTCTGTCTTAAGTATCATATAAGAACCATGCGAATCTTCCTATCGTACCTTCAACTGGCACCGACATAATGCCTCCCAGTGAACTGTCCGTTGACCTTTCATGTGGCAGATACCCCCTCCAGCTGAACGCGACGTACCTTGCCACAGAGTTGCCCACCCGCTGGCCGTACGATGCCCGTGTATCCTCCAGAACTCCCAGCGCATTCGATGCGTGTGATCAAGGACTTGAAAATGATCCCCATCTACATCCAGGCGACCGGTTCCTCCTCCGTTCCGCGACGCTGAATACAACGAAGGTTAGTTGTATATTTCGGATGGAGGAGTGAAGTCGAATTTATCGAAGCTTCCGCTTGTAGTTTTCGTCGCGGTCGAGCTTTCCCGCATCGTACCTCAATGCAGGTCCCATCGATGAACATGACTCTCTCGCCGTTTCTGCCTTCGCGGAGCGGTACCTGAATATGTCTGATCCGACTCCTGTTGAAGTTCCTCGGAGGAATCTGTGGCCCATTGACTCTGTACGGGAACAGGTAAGCACCGACTTACCCTTTTCTTATCATTTGCCTATCAGAACTGAATACCCTCGTTAAAATCTCTGAAGCTATGGCCGAGATTGGACACGGTGTTCCCAAATATCTCGGAGATATCCATACCAACTCGGGTAGTCGAATACGCCCACCACCCGGAACTTCCTTCTCTCAAGCTGAATGCAGCGCAGACCGACAGCCGCTCCCAGCGACAAGCACTTGCCTGTTATTTCTGTCGTGGGCGCAAAATTGCCTGCGCGCGCCCTACGCCTTACTCGAATGACCAGACATGCAAGTGAGTGCTTGCCGAGTAGTTGATGAATTTTCGATACTCACTTCTATACCTCGGGGTAGTCAATGTAGTCGACGGGGAAGAGAGTGCGTGTATCCTCCGGAGTCGCGGAGGGGACATCATGCGCGAATGAAGAGCTTTGTTAGGCGTGGGCAGGCGGTGAAGATTCCTATGCTACCGAGTTTGAACTTTGAGCTTTGAAGCCACGAAGGTGTGTTTTCCTGTTGTCAGCATTTTGCAAAGCATAGTCATGTTATTATGTAGCACGTCCTTAGCTCACCATTTACGATCCAAATTTCGTTCCTACAAAAGCTGAAGAGAAAACGACAGCCGAAGACGGGGAGGCGTAGCGCATTAATTCATCACAGGAGGGAGATCAAGCGGGTAATGAGAAAAATACACAAGAAGGGAGAGACTATAAGAAAGCGACGAACGCTGAGGACGGAAGAGTCAAGTCAAGTCAAAGCAAATTTAACGCGTCGGTGACGTCAGAATTATCGGTGTCATCGAGCGTGAAGGTTCGTCCGGCGGTAAGACTCTAAGAGCATCGAAAACAGTTCAAAGTCGTGACATTGTGTGTCGACAGTGACTCTGAGCTCGCCGACGGATGATGACGACGAGCCTGAAGGCCCTGACATTGACAAGAGTGCCAGACTGTTTTGCTCGTACTTGTGGCGAATCTGGCGATCGGCAGAGGACACAAGAAGCGAGGGGCACGCTACAAGTCACGGAGTCGTAAGCGTAGGCCACTCGTTCGTTCGGAAGCGGTTCTTAGACGCAATGTGCGAGTTTGAGGTGGTGGTTGAAGACAAGAGCACTCGGCCGAGCCATGGCCGAAGCGAGGCAACGTGATCGGTTCCCACGTTTGTCTCTTGTCGTCGGCCACGTCAGCGACGGCGACGAGTCGCCATCGTCTTCTCACTCACGCCACTCCTTCGTCGCTGTGCATCGCGATGTCCACCACCCACACCTCCACTTCATTCCACTCGTTTGACCAAATCCGCGCCTCACACTCGCCAGGCCTCTCCTGAACGAAAGTATGAAGTTCTTCGCCTTCGCCTCTCGTCCTATAGACTGCTATAAATCGGTCTTTTTGATACATTATCCTCCACAGTAATTTCTATGTCTCTATCTGCCTGAAGACGTGATGCTAACACCTCAAAATAGGCCCACCCCCCGCCAATACTTCATCCACTGCTCCATGTCCTTCCCCGACAACCCGAAGTCCACATCGCGCAAAGTCTTCGACGCAGCAAGCGCATTAGCCATGTCCAGTCTCATCAACCCGAACGCCTCCTCCTGCGGACGCTCTTCCCGAAGTGAACGGAAAAAATCAAGCAGGTGCGTGGCACGCAACGCCGTCGTGGCGCTCTTCGGTTGTTCTCTAACAGCGGTTTCCAGTCGACCAAGCCACTCCGCGTAGGGCACGATTGGGGCATCATCCAACGCGGAAACGGCGGCGGCCGCGAGTGTGCGCCATGGCACCGATCTCGGATTGATCAAGTGCAAGATCTTTCCCGTCGGGAGGTCCAGGAAATCGATGAGGGCGGCGGCGGCGACGTGTACCGGTATCCACGATACGTCCTAAGTAAAATTCGTGCGTACTCACTCAGCCCTCCTTCCAAATGACCGCATATACGAAGAATAACTCACTCTGCTATCGTCAGGAAGACACCCAGTAATCTTCCCGCTTTGGATAACCGCCGGCAACCACTCCTGTGCGTTCCACGATCCGTTTATCCCGCCGCACAGCTGACCCACCCTCACAACGAGCAGTTTCGCTTTTGTTGGGTGCGCCGCAGCGGCGATGCGAAGCATCTCCTCAGAGACCCATTTCGACTGCTCGTACCCGTTCCCAGCGGCTACACCCGCGTTTATCGCGATCTCTGGATACCCATGTGCTTGTGAGTGCAATTCAGCTGGTGGTGGGGTATGGAAGACTCCGATGGAGCTGGTGTATAGAAGAGTACGCGGTTCTGAGGCCAGTGAGAAGTCGATGAGGTTGCGGAGGCCTTTTATGTTACGCTCGAATGAGCTCAACGTGATGCTGAAATTCACGGGCCAGGCTATTGAACGGTATCAGCATCGTGAAGAGTCGCGGATTCCCTACTAACCAGAATGGATGATATGCGTAACACGATTGTATAGCTGTGAAAATATCCTCGTCAGTACAATCAAAACAGCCACTTTCTAACAAAGAGGTGACTGACCTCTTCGTAGACCGCTTCGGACACTCCAAGATCGGATTCCGACAAATCACCCTCGAGCAACGCGAGCTTCTCATCCCCTAAAATACCACCATCTAGCCCCCGCTCAACGAGCATCCGCTTCTGGCGTTCGAATAAATCCCCCGCGCCCGGTGCCGCCCTATTGAATGCATACACTTTGCTCACACGCGGGTCCTGAAGCAGTTGAGCGAGGAGGCAACATCCGAGCCCTCCCGTGGTCCCAGTGACAAGCACCGCCATACCCTCTCCTCCCCGAATGAGAGGAGGATGCGTTCCGTTCGCCGCGGAACTTCGCAAATTACCGGTGTACTTCGCCACCATCGCGTGCATCGTATGCGTTTTTGCCTCTACACTCTCCACCTCCTCACCATCCTCACCCCCTCCTACTTCAGAAATAGAAATATCTCCCAAACGATACAAATACGCCCCCAGCCTCGCAACACTCGGATACTCATACACAAAATTCTTTGTATGCCTTCGAGTGTCGAGGTGCGTGTGCTCGCGCAGCGCGTGTAAAAGCGCGTTCCGGATCCACGTCGCCTGCAGACTGTCGCATCCGTGTTGGAAGATATCCTCCTCGTCGCCCACCTCGTGCGTCAGGACGCTGTGGATCGCCGCACGCACGAAATTTCGTACGGATTCCTGAGACCAATCAGTCGGAGGGAGGATATCATTCAGCGAGGTAGAATCGTCGACGAGCTTGTATAGCGCGTCGATCTCTTTCTCGTAGTCGGCGATGACTGATGCTCGGCGGACGGTCATTTTGGCGGTGTACGTGAATCTATTTTGATATTATTTTGGGTCTGATGTTTTCGGACGGTCGATAACCTACGGTTTGTCAGGCTTCACCACTATTATCATTTCCTTGAACAAACGCGAGTGCTGCGGGGCGATCTCGTTCATTTTCACTACCGTGTTCCTAAAGGTACGTGAGGTTTTATGACATTCTATCCTGGGTGATACGGACGAACCAGATCATGTTTCGGAACTCAGCAAGCTTGACTTGGTCTTCGGGATCGAACTTGTATGCTGGCTGGGGCTCAACGATGACGCCTGCCTGGAAGCGTCCTCGGCCGAATATCACCGAGGACCGGACGTGAGGATCTTGATTCAGGAGACTCTCTGACTCAGACGGCTCCATCAGCGCATAGAAAAATGGTTCCGCATGGATGAAGACATACCCAGCGGAGTTGGATTCGTCTGGGAGCGCCCGTGAGTATACACCGATTCGCCAGAGATGAGTAGTTAGTTAAAATACCTTCTCGCCCGTGCTATGCATGATCTGATCGTCCGTTCTCCCATAGACTTTCCAGTGACCAGGCTTGGTGGGATGAGCCAGCAGTAGGTCTGAGGTTGCGAAGGCCCCTTTGCCTCGGACTGTCGTGTTCGTGACCGCAGGTGTGTAGAATTCATTGGACTGGGTATACATGATCCCGTCAGAGGATGGAGCCGTGGATCGAACCAGAGAACGACACATACGACCATGACCAGTTCAAAGGTATCATTCCCGTGCGGAATCATCTCGGGCGTCATGACGCTCGGGAAGGTGAAATATTCCCAGTCGGTGGGACCGATTTCCGCTACATGTGAAATGTTCAGTATTCATTCATGTTCCGAAGGAGTCCGGGTGAGGAGATTTGCTTACATGGAAGCACAAGGCTGACCATCCCGGCTTCAGACCTATATCATCGTCATCAAAATAGACCAGATAACCACAGAAACGGGTGCTGACAATCCGTATTGAATGAACAGTGTGACACCTTGTGAAATCAAGAAGTTCCCGATTTCTTTATTGAGAGGGCCACCGCTGTAAAGCTAAATGCCGAAAAAAGTTATTCAGGTGAACTATGATCTAGCTGGTGAAGGATCAATACCCACAATACCAGTCCGCCCGGCTAACCATCGTACGCATTCTGGCTTGCTAGCCCACGTCTTGCAGAAGCGAAGTTCAACATACTCGAATTCCGCATTCACTGAATTGCCCACCTCAATGAACGATGGCACAGACAACAGTATATCGGTGTTGGTGGCCTTAGCGCCGTCGAAGAAAGCTTCCGCGGTAGGAAGTAACGGTATAGCCCTTGGCAAATTCGAGGTGATAACCAATCCCGCTGAAGCCTAGAGAGAATTCAATTGGCTATTTTCAACAAATGGTATTTTTGAACGCGCCGACCAGAATACTTGAAGAATTCCCATGACTTGGCGCATCCAGATTCCAGTCATCATGGGGGTCCTACTGAACGATGTAGATACTCACTATGATACATTGGCGTCGCATGGAGGGAGATCCGTTGGTTAGTGAGATCGCGTTCACCGAACCAAGGGAAGAGTGCAGTTTCTAGGCAGCGTTGGTTTGACCAATAAATTGGTTTCGGAAACGACGTCGATCCTACCGCAAAATTATCAAAACGACTAAGACAATGATTATAGAGCGAAAATCATACCCGAAGAGTGTACTATGAGCAGAGTAGAATCTGGGCCCATGTATTCGTAGGGAACGGATTCGGGCACCAGTATGCGTTCATTTTCAGGAAGAAACAGATCTTCGAAAAGTGGGAGCTGCGAGATATTTGGGGGCTGTGTTTCTGGATATTTTTCTCTCAGAATGTTGAGGGCGCCGGCTAAGAGGTCCTGCATGGAGGGTTCTTGACCAATGAGGAGGCGCTTAACGCCGACCTTGTCAAGCAGGTGCGCGACCGCAGCGGGCGAGTTCCGTGGAGAGATAGGGAAGACGGTGTAATTTGCTCTGAAGCAGCTGTTGATCATGGTGAAGTACGATATAGTATCTGATTTGAACATGAGATACCGATAAGAATAAAGCAAACTAAAACAAGCGCACCAGATGTGGCAAGGATGGCAATCACAGGGGTTTTGGCCGCACCAGGGACCCAGTTGAAACGATCCCTGAGGATCTTCGCGCCAACCCAAATGGCATGGACGGCCTCTGGCCAGTAAATTGTCTGCGCGGATCCATCCGCACGAGAGAAGCAAAAGAGTGCGTGGTCGGGGCTGTTCTGGTAATGCCAGTCGCACATCTGTGGCACAGACAACGTTCCATCGAGCGGTGGTGGTTTGAAAGTGGTGCATGAAAGCGCCTGGTTACGGGCGACCTTGGGTACTACGAGACGTCGGTGCGTCATGGTTCAACGGTGGCGAGTACAATATACAACGATGCGAAGTGGGAGAATGTAAGACTCGTCAGGATTTCCATGCATGATATGCGCTCACGGGAACTATCTGCCGCCCTTCTGTACATAATTCGATTCGAACGTGGTATGTATCGAATTCTAGCTTGGATTTCAACAACCCCATCAATTACAACTTACTGCAGCCGCTCGATAGTCCGAAGCTCACTGGGGACAGCGGGATTCCAGTGGCCAATGTGCGAACGTTCATTACTCCGGAGCTTCCTTGACCAGCAGTAACAACAGCGGAGACCATGGAGGTTCATGGTAGATGTATAACTTACCAGTAAGATCGGGAGAACCGCTGTCTGTTTTGCACGCAAAACACGGACAAGAAGACGCAATGAATTGGTTTGTATGCCGCGGCTGCCTAACCCAGCACGAAGTTGATTTGAATCTGGCAGCACTTTCAACATTCCGCCCGAGTGTTGGATAAATTTGAGTGATGGGAGGATATATTTGGGCTTCAAAAGACGAAAAGAAGCGTCCGAGGACATGGCTCCGGCGCGAGTTACGCCCGGAGAACCTACGGCCTGTGTGAAAGAAATTCCAAGGCCCATGGAGTTCCCCAGGCAATGGAGCGGGCGGCTGATGTTCGTCATCCTTTGATATATGGGGTGCAGGTCGGAGGGTTAGACACATGATTCAAGGAAAAGAACATTGAAATCAATTGTTTATAATACAAGGTCGTACACTGATAATCGATCATCTCTTTCAAACGTCGTGAGCTGCCAGTCACCTATACCGTCTGCGCTAGCCGTTTCCCAAGCTCCGTCTTCAAACGCAAAATCATCTGCTCCTCGTCAGGTGCATCAACAACCGATATCCCAGCCGTCATAGTCTTGCGCTCAGGACGATGAACGGACTCATAAACCTGCATGCGCCGCATATGTCCCATTCTCCACAGCTTGAAAGCGCGCAGGCATGAGCTAACACAATCATTTCAAAATAGATTTGATCCACATACTCGAAGTTGCTTCACGAGAGAGTCTAACTCGGCCGTCACTTGCACGTATTCCCTACCTTTAGCCACAGACCTGATGTCATAGGTCCGCAAATAGTTGAGCCAGTTTCGTTGAACCTCGGGTACATGGAGGCGCTCCTGCTCCAACGTGGGCCAGGGTTTGATGCCAAGGAAGGAGTCCAGGGTTCGAAAGATCAAAGTCTGAGCGCCGGAACTGCCGTCAGTGTTATCGAGAGCCCAGCCTTGGAAGCCCTGAACATAGGCCTGCGGAAAATAATCAGCCATTGGTTCTGTTTGAATGGAAAGTACAACAACCATCCAAACTTTCGGCGATAGAGTGCGTTCGACCATGGTGTTGAAAAAGAATTTGAGAGTCGTCCGCAATAGGTCATTGGCGGTGTGTAAAGCATCTCGAGCAGCGTCCGGATTCTCGGCGTCCATGTATGCGATTGCTTTGGCGAAAAGAGTGTAAACGGGGAGCATCTGGCATGAGAAAGAGTTCAAGCGATCGGATGAGATATAATTCTATATTTTCTTGAACGGACGTACCATCGATTCTATGTCAATAACAAATTTTGTGTTTGAGAATTCGGTGGATCTATGGAGATCGCCCATGCCAATGGTCGCACTGTACTGCACATGGTCTGCCCCAGCAGTGAGGTTGCTATAGCATATCGAAGTCAAGCAGCCACTAGGAGACGAGATTCCAAAGTGACGCTGCAGAACTCGCCAAGGTAGCTCAAGCTCTGCTGGAAATACAACGGAGACTTCGCTTTGAGCCGCGCTGACGATGGGTATAGTTCCCCAGCTACCACATTGTCAGTATCAGCAATGATCAAGATGATCGTGAACACTGCACCGGTAAGCATGTCTAAGAAATGATATGCAGGCAAAGAACCCAAGCCAGGCAGACTGGAACGAACGAGTATCATGAGTCTCCCATTCTTCCAGTGCCTGATCGACCTCGGAGGTGTTGATGCGCTGCGCAAGCTCGAACCGCATACGCGCTCTGAACGAATCAATAATCTCTCTGTTTCGAGCGCAGTCTAAAGATGGCTCCTCGACGGGGAGCAAAGGCTCCATGATCCTCGATACCCAATGATATGGCTGAAGCACCGATGGCCATGAGTTCTCGTATGTGGCGATCGGGGGCCATGCTCCACCGCCGCCAAGTTCGACGAGGTCACGGAGAAGTTCTAGTGAGCGGTGTCTTGAGGGTTCGTGGATGATTGGTTTGGGATCTGGTTCGACCGTTACATCGCGGGACAACGAAGGGCTCCAGAACGAGAAGATCCAGGAGAGCATTGCGAGGGATGTAAATCAAGGTTTCGGTCAACTTGAATCAGGCAGGTGTGCGCAATAAAGCACCTTCCATCTCGCGCAAGTACTATTCTCAACCGTTATTGCATGTTGTGGTGACAATTTGGCGTGACCTTGATGACCATGCCATTCCCGCTCCGTGAGCGATTCCCAGGACTCAGAAGGAACGGCTTTCTCCATGGATTTTCACCTGGATAAACATGGCACATTAACCGTAACGGAGCATAAGCATCGAGCGGCCGCTTAAAGCGAAGTTACCGGGAGCGATTTCGTTTTTCTCGGGCTTGTAACCCCCGATCTTCTTCTGTGAATGACTTTAGAACTTAAGACGGAATGCCGAAAGATTGAACCTTACAGCTGCAGAACGTTCGATCACTGCCGCCGGGGATGACCGCTATTTTGGTGCATTCTTTTTTTAGGCAGGAATGAAAAGCTGGACACAGAGGACACGTTTACGAGGCCATAAGAGCTGTCCTTGGATTTCGGCAGTGAGATTCGACTGAAGGGAAAGAAGGTCTGATTTTGGAAGCCGAATTCACTAGCTTAAGGAGGAAGGCTTGGGAATTGCCTGAGGAGATTGATTCTCCACGATGTCGGTTTGCCAGTGGAAGTAGATTCCGGCGAAGTCGATGTCGCTTCCTAAGCCTTCCTTGCAAAGCCAGCCCAGTCTGTTTCTCTTCAGAGCCGGTCGGGCCTAGGAGCAGTTTTCATTTGTCTCAGTTAGGGTCATAAGTCCGCAGAACATCGAGCGTCTTGATATTGCGGGAGAACATGGTGGTACTAAAGGAAGAGGTGTTTGATCGAATCAGACGCTACAACCAATTATGATCAAATAACCGGCTCTTCATGATCGCCGTCATTGGCCGACACTCGCCGTCGGCGTCCTCACCGGCACCCAATGTGAACCTTCCTTTCAATTGTCTTCGATACCTTCAATTGACTGGGAAGATTTTGCCCTCGACGATACCGATAACACCGACGCCACTCTTGCTCACCCACGGTTACCCACCGAAATCTGACTCGAAACCAACCACCGTTTCCATTGCTCTTGTTATTTCTCTTGCTTTCCGGAGGGTCTCAGGGTTCCCGCTGGTGGCGTTCGCGGCTTGGGCAGTGAGACGAGCACAAAAGACTGCCAACGGAGGAACATATCACTCCGCTATTTACGGAATCCGAAAACGAACCGAAGGCTGAAATTAGTGTTTGAATGGCTATAATTGGTATTCTATCTGGTGCAAGTCCTCTCCCGTTTCGTTGCGAAACTGACAATTTAGGATGATGTACTCGATGTTATTTTCAGCCATGCTCCTCCGTGGACTTCTCCACCACTACCAAAATTAGCATCTACCGACGTACGCGTCCTGCTGCGTTGGTGGATTGCTTTCAGCTCAACCGTATTGAATTATGGAGCATTATATGTTGTCTTTTTGGTGAGGATCGCGGAATGCCGAAAGATCGGGCGTCACTCTTCCTGCCCGAGGATACTTTCTAGGTTCTTTTCCCAGGCAGATTGCTACCGTGCTTTGCGGCGGGGGCCCCACCGGAATGTCCGAGTTCAAGTCGGTAGCCCCACTTAAATATCCGAACTCAGACGCCCCTGCCGGTAAATTCTAAATAATGGTATGATTCTAAATTTTTATCAGCTGTACTCAGATCTCATCGTGGTCCGGGAGAGTGGCAGTCTCATACCACGTCCTTCCGAAGTTGAATTCTATTAAAACATGTAGGAGTTCCTTTAAGAACCAAGGTCGGGCTTGCGTTGAAGAGCAAGAGTTACTGCGCATAAGTTCAACAAACTCCTTCCTCACTCGCATAAATAATAGTTTATCGCTACCAGACACTATGTCCAACTCAACCAGCACCGTGAGCGCCGCCGCCGAACTCGAATTCTTTGTGTTTCGCTTACAATTAACCCAGCCCCCATCTTCCACCCAAATCCTCGTGATCGGAGGCGGCCCCGCTGGCTCATACTCGGCCGCAGTTCTAGCTAGAGGTTGGTTTGATTTCCAATTCAAGCTATATGACCGTCTCGTTGACTCAGCGCATACAGAGGGGTTCCAGGTTACCGTCTTCGAGAAGGATATTTTCCCTAGATATCACATTGGAGAAACGATGCTTTCGTCGTTTCGTTTATTCCTTAAATATATCGGTGCGCACGAGGCCGTCGAAGAATTTGGATTTGCTGCCAAGGTTCGTCTGTTTTCCTCTTTATATTGAACGTACGAAGGAATATGCTTGAACTTTCATCAGGTTGGCGCCGCTGTGAAATTGAACCAGCGCAAACGCGAAGGATGTTCGTATCTATTCTTTTCAGCTTTCTTGCCGGCCTCACTCATTCGTACCTTTGCTCCTCCTAGATACCGATTTCACCCATGGAGGGGAACACCCCGAGAGAGGTGCTTTCAACGTCGTGAGTTCACTCCTGCTTCAATGGCACAGCGTCAGAAAATGCTCATGGCAATCAATATACATACATCCTAGACTCGCGCAGACCTGGACGACATCCTCCTCAAACACGCCGGCAAATGCGGCGCATCAATACACGAAGGCGTCCGCGTCACCGACATCATCTTCTCTCCAGACCACCCAGGCCAGCCGATCGCGGCGGATTGGAAATCAGACCAAGGCAGCGGGCGGATCAGCTTTTCGTACCTCGTCGATGGATCCGGGAGAGCCGGCATCATGTCTACGCGTTACCTCAAAAACAGGAAATTCACGCAGAATCCCGTGTTGAAGAACCTTGCGACTTGGGGGTATTGGGAGGGGACGAATATGTACGGGAAGGGAACGCGCCGAGAGAATTCCCCCTGGTTCGAAGCGCTCACAGGTGTGTAATTACACACTCAATCAATTGTGTTCGAGTTTTCCTTGTATTCGTACTTACTGATGTGGTTCATTCAGATGAAACCGGTTGGGCGTGGTTCATCCCTCTTGCCCACAAGACCTCCGTAGGCGTGGTCATCACGGAGCCGGAAGCGCGTGCCAAAAAGGGGAATGCCTCCGATGCTAAAGAATACTACCTCGGCCAACTTGCCCTCGCGCCAGGGACAATGAAACTCATTGGCGACGGCAAGTTTGTCGGCGACACTAAATCGGCTGCAGACTACAGCTACTCCGCCGGCGAGTACGCTGGCCCCAATTTCCGCATTGTTGGAGACGCTGGAGGTCAGTTCCTAATTCTTTTAGACTTTGACGAACTAACGCTATAAATTCCAGCATTTGTGAGCAATTTGACCGTGACAATTTTCCTTCACAAGACAGCTCACATTGTACCTCTATCTAGATCGACCCGGTGTTTTCGTCTGGAGTTCACCTTGCGTTCACGGGTGCGCTTTCGGCCGCCACTACGATCGCTGCTTCCATTCGTAAGCATTGCACTGAGGAAGAGGCGAGCGCCCTACACAGCAAGAAAGTTTCAGTATCCTATACCAGGTTCGTGACACTTCCTTGCAATCGATGTTTGCAGCGGAAATACTAAATACGTCGTGGTCAGATTCCTGCTTGTAGTTCTCGGCGTATACAAACAAATCCATCACCAAGAATCAACCATGCTTTCCGAAGTCGACGAGGACAACTTCGACCGCGCTTTCGACTTCATCAGGCCCGGTGAGTACTCCTCATCCCAGACCCCACCACATATCGCAGCGATGTTTAACAGCAGGATTATTATTCTCCAGTCATCCAAGGCGAAGATACCGACACAGCGAAAATCGCGGCAATACAAAAGACGGTCGACTTTGTCGGGTCCGGGTTCGGCGTGCTTCAAGGCGGAGACCCACAGCATGAGGGGCTGAGTCAGCGGTTCGACGAATTGTTGGCGGAGAACGGACCTGCGGTGCCCAATAAGGATTACATGAAGCCCGACCTCCTCGCCGCTAAAGCCAGTGGAGCCGACGAGGAGAGTCAGGATATTCTGCAGCGCATCAATGCACGCAAGGTTAGTGCTTTTTTTTCCGTGGATTCGAATGATTCACACTCACCTGAACCGCCTTGAAGGCGCTGACGGGGATGTTTAACTGGAACTTCGAGGGTGAGAGTTTGAATGGGTTCGATGTCGTGTTGGATAGAGGTTCTTTGGGTCTCCAGCGCGTCACTGTTCGGTAGAAGCTTCAGGCGATAGTTTTGAACACCGTAACCTGTAAAAACATTTTTAGATACGGCTGTGAATTTCGATATTGCGTAACCCTAAACCCGTAATGCACGGCAGTTGAGCAGATGATGTTCAACCCCCGAATTTGACCCCAACGTTTTCTACGCTCGAACCCCAATTCGTTCTGCGTGGGGTTTTCGTGTGAGTCAAAGCGGTATGCCGTGTAGTGTAAATATCCCCCACGGCCGCCAGCCAATACCCGGGGTCTCCCTTTTCCCTGTGTAGCTATTGTGGGACGTGACCCACATCGGCGCTCCGCACATCTTCCCCCCGCGCCGACCCATAAATACAGACAAGTCAATGCGCACTTGAATTTAACAAACGCACTTTGTTTTGTTTAGCGCTCAGAAAACACAAATGGACGCTAAACAACAAATGGACGGACACCGCAAGACACTTACCTCGGCAGAACAAGGCCTAGGCCGCGCTCCGACTCTCCAACAATCGAGCAACCTCCAAGCGCTCTTCAAATCGGGGAAATATCTCTTCGGCGTGGCTATGAGCTATCCAAGCCGCCATGTCGCGAAAACTGTCGCTGTGACGGGGGCGGATTGGTGTTGGATTGTAAGTTGTTTCTTGCTTCTCTTCTATAGTTCGGTGTGCTGAGGAGGGGTTGAACCCAACGAAAGGACGCAGAACACGTCGCGTGGTCCCCCGCACTCCTGGTTGAATGCATCCAGATCATTATCCACGAAAGTGCCGGCAAAATGATCCCCGTCGTTCGTGTGCCGACGAAGACGTCGTATGAATACATGGTATAAGCACGTATCAATCCGCGCAATTACCCTCACCTCCAAATCCAATTTATGACTGAATCTCAAGCATCTCAGGCATGGTGCTTGGACGCAGGCGCCGGCGGTATCATCGTACCGCACGTAGAGACTGCCGAGGATATGAAAGGAGTTATAGCTACCTGTCGTTTCTCGTGAGTGATCATCGCGAATTAAACATATCTTGTTTGTTCGTTCCATTCCACGGTCTGAGCGCGTATGTACAGACCAATTGGACATCGTTCTTTCCCCCCGTTTACATTCGTCAGTAGTCGTTTTCAGATGTTTACAAATTGCGATTTTGACCGGCTTACCTATGTCTAGATACCGGGAGTCACCGACACCACGCCGGAGGGCGAGTCACTCTTCAGTCTGGCTAATAAACATTGCGTGATTATTCCGCAAATTGAGTCGAGGCTGGGGATCAAGAACATGGAGGAGATCTTGAAGATGCCGGAGATCGATGCGTTTATGATTGGAGGTGCGTCTTGTTCTTGAATTGAATGAAAACTTCGCAATCGTATAAACTCTGAAATAATTCCGTTAGCCGGCGATCTACAGCTAGACATGGGTATACCTCCTACGATGCGAGGAAACGAGCCTGAATTCGTTGCGGCGATGGAGAAAGCCAAGAGGATGTCCAAAGAGACCGACATACCTCTCTTGGGCGTTGCATTCGGGCCCGAAATGATTAAAGAGCGGCTTGACTATGGATACCGCATCCTTGTCTGCGTTATCGACCTGCATGCACTTGCGTTTGGGATCATCAAAGCGATCAAGGACGCTAAAGCATTGGCAGAGGAGCACGTGGAGAAGCGACTCGGACACGCCAATGGGAATGCGTTGAGGGAGTGAGGACTCGGATACTTGGCGGGTGCGTAGATGGCGATTGCCACTGTGCGAGGCGGGTTTCCGAGGCAGAAAATTCTTTACCGCAATGTGATGTAGCCGTAACAGCAAGCCTGGAGGGTACAAAGATCAGTAAATAGAGCGTAAAGTGTAGGGTGAAAGACAAGAGCGCACCCGGACTACCCGAAATCCTTGCGAAATCCGACGTCGAATCCATATCGGTTTCAAGGAAGGCGTCGAATGGTTCGAATGATTCGCTGCCTGAGATCCGCCAGTGCCAAAAGCGGTACCAAACAATCAGATACACTAAGAAGTTGGTTTTGACGGGTTTGAATAGCCCGCAAGATGTTGAGACCACGAAAGAGTCCGGATTCCGAGTCCGACGTGGCACCTTTGCTAGACTTGCAACAAACACAAAGAACATTGAGATTTTCGATGAGCAAGGTACGCAGAAGATCCTTCAAGCACCTTGTCCCGTATTCTCTGCAGCGAGGCGCACAGAGCCACAGAGCTCGAGGGAATCGTCGAACGCTGAAAGGGTTGATGATGGAGGGAGGAAAGCCAATACGCCATCAATCAGCAAGCACGTACAAACACGCTCGCCGATGATCCGCGTGACATTCCGTGACATTTCATTGTCTGCGTGACGACGCAGCACATTGTCTCCTCGAACGCTTTGCTTTTGTTCTTCGGCTACCTTATATTTATGGCCACCCAGAATACCCTTCACCCACGTTTCCTCCGTCCCACCCACTCACGCTCTTTTCTGACCACTCACGACCATGCTCGACGCACTGTACCCACTTTTCTCAATCTTTTCATTCCTTGGCTTCATCCTCGTCCTCATTCCTCTACCATGGCACCTGATCCAGACCCGGATCCCTGGCATTTTCTTCTATATCATGTGGAGCGCTCTTGCATGTCTCAATCAATTCGTTAATTCGGTCGTCTGGGCGGAGGATAGTATTCTTCGGGCTCCGGTGTGGTGCGACATCTGTTCGTCGATCTTTCTTTCCGACGTTACTTTCGCTGACGAGGGGATAGCTATAACATTATGATGGGCGCGTCTGTGGGTATCCCAGCCGCCACTCTTTGTATCAACCGCCGCTTGTATCAGATCGCGTCTACGAATGGGAGTCTTTCTTCTAACAAAGCTGAGGTGCGCATGAAATGAATTTTGCCTCGTCTCAAATGTAGCTAACTGCCCCTAAAGCTGCGACGCTCGGTCCTCATAGACGGCCTGTTATGTGTATTCTTCCCTCTCGTGTATATCGCCCTACGTGCGTCCTTTACTCTCTATCTCAATACTTCTCTAAATTGCTACCCGTATCCGCAGAATTCATCGTACAGGCGCATCGTTTCGACATCTACGAACAAATAGGCTGCTACCCCGCCCTCTACAACTCCATCCCTCTGTACTTCCTCTCAACGATCTGGCCACCTCTCATCTCCCTCATCTCCTTCGCCTACGGCGGCCTCGCTCTCCACTCCTCCTCCGTTCTCACACGCCGTACCACGCTCTCCGACTCCCTCGCTTCCGCTTCCATCACGCTCCCCCACTACCTCCGCATGCTGATCCTCGCTACGCTCTCAACCCTCCTCACGCTCTCCCTCGGGATCTTCACCATCCACTCCACCGCGACTTCCACTTCCACTCCCATTCACCCCTGGCGCTCCCTATCCACCGCCCCCCACATCGACTCCATCCCCGTACTTGTCTGGCGGTCCGACCCGCGTCTGCGAGTTGCCCTTGAATTCACGCGCTGGACTGTCCCCGTCACCGCCATCTTATTCTTTGTGTTCTCAATCGGCTTTGCTGTTGAGGCTCGAACGAGTCATCATCATCTTGCTCTCAACTCCGCTTGCACTTTTCTTCTACGACTCGGCGGCGGGAAGTCAGCAGCAACTCCTCAAAGGGAAACCCCATCCCCCTCCGCATCGAAGGAGAAATTCGCCCTCGGAGCCGGTGTCGGTTTCACAAAACCTTCAACGCCGACTATCAACACTCGGGGGGACATCTCACTCCCGGCATACACCTCGTCCTCAGGCTCTCTGACCGTAGGCTCATTTGGCAACGCGGATATCGACGTGAGCCGCGCTCGCTCCTTCACCTCCACAACCACCTCCTACGCCTCCGATTCATCTCACTTCGTCGACGAGCAGCTCGACCCTCATGCAAAACCCCACGACAACTCCGATTGCGATATCCTCATCATCTCGCCAAATCCAATCTACGAGCTAGATTCAAATTCTAGTATCCACACCCCTCCGCCTGCCTCTCCCTCACCCTCTCCCGCCTTATTCATACTCACACCCGCCTCGGCGACGTCCTTCGCCTCTTCGACGGCGTCGAGCGGAAGTAGTAGCAGCTATGGCACGCTTCCGTCCCATGTGGGATGGCACGCGGAGGCGTACCCTGCCTCGCCGTCGAGCGTCGCTCATCCGTATACCGAGGACGGTGAGGACTGGGAAGACGGCGATATTGGCTCCCGCCACGATATCGAAGTCGCTCCGCCTTCTTATTTTGCCTCCCCACTTCAACTGTAGCATTCGCCTCATTTCCTACAATCCTCAAGCTGACTCTGGGAGTTCAGAACGCCGAATCCACGACAACGCACGCATCTACAAATGTTGTATCCACTAGCATTCCTCACTTCTGTGTACTGTCCCTGTTTACATTGCAGCAATAAATGCATCTTTGCCTCTCAAGACCGAAAATCGACCAAAAAGTTGCCGAAAAGTCAGTCGAATTCGATTCATCAATTTTGCAGTGCTGCCGTTCTGTTCCGGTGATGTGGCAGTGCCACCTCCTTCCTTTTGACCGTCATGGTGCCACGACGGTCGTCGCTGCTGGTACGAGTAGATTCACTGTGCTAATCCAGCTGTCTCGCGTCCGGCATCGTCGACCGAACTCTCGTCTGGAACGTCTATCTCCCTACGCATCGGTGACGCCCTCGATTCTATGAAGCGTCTTTGACATGACACGAAAACTCAGAGTCTCCGACTAAGATTCCGACTCTCTCCCCTCTCTGCTTACGTTAAATCGCAACATGGGCTAGCGGCGAGTCTGATCCGACACAAAACTGCTGTTTCCCTGCTATCTTGCATTCAAAAAAAACTACAGGCAGCGCAAGACGGTCCAAGACGGCTATGCAGATCATTTTGCTCACAGGACGGGAACGTGGCACGTGCGATGCAGCTGGTGTGCAACGAAGAGTCTCAAGTTGGTGCGTTCCCGAAGCGAAGTTGATCAGTGGAGTGTCGTCGCACGATCCCCGACCCCACAAATCGGCGCACAATCCATTCAATAAATTACCCAACACTCAAAAGGACTGAATTCATGCTTCTTTGTCCAGCCGCCGCCCACGATTAATTGAATTATACGTTCGCCTGGTCTGCCAAGATACCATAATACTGTTTTGAAGAACGAAGAAAGAAAGGACTAATTATACAGCAGTGGAGACGATGAGATCCTTGCGGCTGCCTGGACCATTATCATAGCACTCCCGCTTGAGCCCATGTCGTGCCATATCCCCAAAGCTAGCAGGCTGAAACAGCTCATTCTTTTAGCTGCCCAATTAAAATCGCGAAAGGTATTCAAGTTTGGTTCTAATGATCGAGGTACACTGTTCACGATCTTCTCCAACAGCCTTCGTTCGTATCTCAAGTTCCTTTTGTACCATGATTTTTGCCCGGTGGTGGAGCACTGGTCTATTCCGGTCAGTCGTATCAAATTTTGAAACTGAGACACACGGGTAACCGTATGGACCGTGTTCTCATGTCTCACCTCGCGCTCATATATATCCGAGGCACAGACGAAGTTTCCCTCTAGCCCCCAACAACATGTCCTCCCCATTCCCGCCTGGATTTGACGTCGTTCAGCTGTATGTGACGATCGGCTGGTTACCTCTGCTTCCTCCGACACTTATTCACGAATCCCTCAGATCTGGCCCCGAGGTAATTTCCCTAGAATCTCCGCCCGGATGAGACGGTCAACGTATGCAGCTCATCACATATCTCGCCGAATGGTCGTTGTTCTCTACTCTTACTGTTCAGCTGTGTTAGTGCTCCCGTTCTGCCCGTTGGAGCATACTATCTTATCTACTTTGTGCTAGACCTCTACTACCAGGCATTCCCAAACGACCGGCTTTGGACGAAATCACTTGTTTATCTCATTTACGCGATTCACCTCGTGGAAATAATCTTGGCCACCATCTCCGCGTTCAAGACTTTTGGCTTTGGATTCGGCGACATTGCGGCCCTGACAGACTTCGACGTGTCGTCTATTTGGAGCGATATCATCCCCGCGCTAGGTACGGAAGACGGTCCATCACTGGGTTGCGCGTGTTTATGGACATCACAGTCTCTCTCATTGTTCAATCATTTTATGCGTATCGTCTGCGCCTGTTATCTCAGTCGTGGTCTATCCCTGGACCAATTGTGGCCGTTCGTAGAACGCTGTCTTCCTCAGGATTTATACCTGATTCCCTGAATTTCCTCAGGCATCTGTGACTGCAAACGGCTGCGGACTAGCAACGGTTGCGTTCGTGTTGAATGGTAACTTCCCTACACTGAAGGGCAGAATTGTGATTCAAGCGGTTTTAGCGGGAAATATTTCACAGCTCACCAGTCAAAAAATCTCAATACTCGGGGGTGTGAGGGTTTAGTGATTCCCGAACCGCGTTCGTGTTGATTTTATCGCTGTAGATATGGTTGGGAGGTTCTGCTCTCATCGACATCGTTATAGCGGGATGCATGACCTACTATGTGAGTCTCTTTCTCTTTATAGGCATCGTTGACCTCATCCTGCATCTCCTCAGTTGACAACTAATGATGCTGGATTTCGCCGCACGAAGGAGTTGGTTTCTAAATTGGTTCGGTTGACCATCGAAACGGGGGCACTAACAGGTATCGTGAATTGATCATTCGATGATGGATGAACCGACCAATGCCTCGTCAATGCAGCCATGGTCGCGCTTTTGACACTCATTCTTTTCTTTGCCTTCCCCGGCAAAGTTACTACTCAACGCCGGCCAACGTGATCCCTTTTCTATACGCCAACACCATGCTCGTTGTCTTGAACGCGCGCTTCCAAATTGTAGGGGGGGGCGCTCTACATACACATCCGACGTCAATATCGTCTCAAGCATGGGTTACTCGCGCGACACCACGACTACCGGCGGGTCGGCAACTATCCGCGGTAGTGATGATGAAGCGGTTGTCTCAATTTCCCGGCACGCTTTTACACGCTCAGACACCGATGCTCCGGTGGAGATGAAATTCATTCATCGGGTATGTGTTGGACGACTCTCACCACAGTATAGGCTCATTTCCTATAGGACGGGGAACCAAAGGAACATGTGGCCAGGTAGAATCGGAATTTCAACACGGAAACTCTCTTGCACTGCGTTTTTACCCATAAAAAACGGCCAGCGTGCCGGTGGTCGTTTATCTGATTTCGGCCACTTTTTCGGCCATTTCGCCGAATCTGGCCACAGCCGCGCATCCGCCAGAAAAACGGCCACTCGGACAGCCAACCGTCCACACATTTCGGACTCTGCGCAGACATTTCCGTGAGCCGGCTCACGTTCGGCTGGACAAAACACGTCGAGTCACGTATGTCACATCGTCACCCTTCTTGTCCTAAACCGTCATGTCCTGGGGCGACGCGTCAATTCCTCGCGTCATACCTCTCACATCGTCTCAAGACTTGCTAGGCACACTGAGGCACTCGATAGGCACCTCAGGCTCTCTTTTCTCGTCGTTTCACCGGTTCTAACGCGTCTGCTATCGCCTGAGGGGTACGCGCCAATAACGTATTTTTCTCGGGTCTTCTAAGCTTTGGAAGACGCGGAAAACCTGCAAACATTATCCAGTACCTGTAAGGTATCTGTCATGCATATGGGATGGAGCTCAATGTTCTCTTTCGTAGATTAAGCGGTGGTTGGCAGCACGGCGCTACAAGGCGCTACCCGACGGTTCCCCATACTAGACGGGTGGTAGGATCGATTGGTTGACGTGGTATCGGAACCGTGTGAGTGAGGATGGGCTACTATTTCTCGTGAGTACTCAAGGTTGTTTCTTCGTCCGAGATAGCGTGTTCCTGCTGCCAAGAGATCTACATTTCCTACCCTCAAGGTGTGTTGATGCTCCTTGTCGGGCAATGCCTTTACATGCACTGCGCACAGGCAGAGCTGAACGTAGCTGCCCCACCAACTCCAGCCTGCCCAAAACCGTTAGACACGGACACCTCCGACGCCCGCGCAGCCCAACAACTTCCTCCTTTCTCCACGTGAACTAACAAGACGATGCGGCTCTGCAATTCCGCGCCCGCTACAGGAGAAACAGCTCGCTGTCTGCGAGCAAGAGGCATCCAACGAGGTACGCACCACTGCTATTGCCGTCGCGTGGGATAAAATGGCGCGACCATGGCCGTCTGAAGACAAAACTGCCAACGGCACGCTGGCCGTCCACTTGGCCGTCCAGACGGCGGCCACGGCCGATCATGCTCAAAACGGCCATGGACGGCTGCCATTTTTGATGGGTGAAACGCAGTGTTGAGTCGTCGACTTGTTTCGTTGATAAAATAATCGCATTGTTTTCTTTGCCACGGTACTTACCACCCAATCAAGGGAGACTCGCCACTATCGGAAAATCCAACTTCCAAACAGTGAGGTCAGTTGAAGTTATCTTATCTGCTTCGGATTGTTCCGGCGATTGAGCTGATTGATCGTTCGGGTTTTTCGGCCTTCTGAATGCGATTTCCAAAACTCACGGCAAAACTGCAAGTTCGATTTTTGTGAAGTTCAGCCTGCTACGCGTCAAATCTGACTTGTTGTTCACATAGCAAGGAGTGTAACACAAATGTCTCGTCCGCCCTCATTTTTGCTCAGTGTTCGCCGACAACTCGTGAGGGACAACGCCTCCAATGTAGGAAAGGTTTCCGTGGGATCTGACCCGTATTTCTCCTGGAATTCTCTGAGCAACAGGGGCTCAAAAACAAAGCAGCCAAATCCTGGATTCCGATGCCTTGCAACTCATACGGCCATCGCCACCAGAATGTTGCAAGAATCTCATTACACGAGCAGCCGACATTTTATCGTATGTTCCCTACCAACAAACCTCTCACTTCACCGAAGTATCTTGTGCCGCGGCGCAGATTACAACAGAGTCCATGGGAGAGAAGCGCCGGCTCCGACTTCCTTCAACCTATCCGGTGAGCGTTTTATTGCAATGCGTATCATCGGACCAAGAGGGCCATGTGATTGGTCTCGCAAGCTACGACATGGCACATGCAAAATTCGGGCCGAATTCTGAAAATCGCACTGATTTCTAGCATAAAACCCCGATTCAAGTTCGTCATGACTATGGTTGAACAAGACGCATCCTCTTACCAATTGATGAGCCTCTGCCCACAGTCGTGTGGAAGTCGAAACTGAATCTCCTGTCAACCTGCTTTTGTTAAGGTTCGCAGCCACGGCATGACTCGCTTGATTCCCACCTGATTCTCACACACTGAAGCTCTTTCGTCACCGTTTCCCATCTCGCATAGAGTCTTCATCTTAGTCCTTCCTGCACTGGTCCCCAGGATACTTTACCACCCTCCACACGACCTCAGAAAGCTCTTTCTCGACCGGACGACCGATGACCGAGCCTCAGCGCATGCAAATCCTTCCGCAACAGCGCTCAAGCGACCCGCACGCGAGCCAGTCGTCCGCGGCGGATCAGTCGCCAATAAGCGAGAACGACATCGGTGAATATCGCGAGCAAGACCGATTCCTCCCCGTGAGTCCTCGTTTTTCTGCAAAAATTGCGCAACGAGCGCTCTCGCTAGCTAGAGTCGGAATCTCCCCACATACCTCATTCACTAACCAGACACCAGATCGCCAATGTCTCGCGTATAATGAAGGCTGCAGTACCCCCAAGTACCAAGATCGGTAAAGACGCGAAAGAATGCGTTCAGGAATGCGTATCCGAGTTCATCTCTTTCATCACTTCGGAAGCCGCCGAGCGCTCGTTGGTGGAGAAACGCAAGACGATTGGAGGCGAGGACATTTTGTACGCGATGAACAGTCTCGGGTTTGACAACTACGCCGAGGTGCTGAAGATATACCTTGCGAAGCTGCGGGAGGTGAGCATGAGCTTCGTGCATTTGAATGGTTTGATGGGGCGTGCTTACTGAGGGGGGTTTTGCGACTAGCATCAGACTTCGTCCGCCAGTACAAGGGTGTCAGACCCGTTCATCGAGCCTCGAAGTGGAGGAGGCGTTTAGCTGACCGCGGGTTTAGGGTGTACGCTAGACCGCAGACAAATTGAAATTCATATTGCGTTTCGCAGTTCTAAGAGGCAACGCACCGTACTTAGACCTCGACCCATCAGAATAGCCCCGCAAATCGTCAGGATGGCTTGCCATATCGAACATACAACCGCCGCGCATGCCTCCAAATGCGGCGAATGATATTTTTCTTCGATTTTCTAGCATCTGCGCTGCGGAGTCAAGTTCCCAATTTCCCCATGAACGATGACTCTACAGTAGGTAGTTCAATGAGGACTGTACAAGTATTTGAGTTGTTTTCCCTGTACCACAGAGCTTGACTCGTCTCGTCCAGGACTCGAAGGCTCGTGGTCAACAAAATTCAAGTCAAATTGAAATGTGACGTCGGAATTGACCCGTGGAATGACCTGTGTATTCAAGGAAAGCCGCCCTGTATAATGTAGATGTCTTCCAAAAGCATAGATCCAGCAGGTTCCCATTACTAGCCCTGAAAATTGAGGACGACGAAGGACGAAGATGAGGGGACCGGTCAAGGAAAATTTGCGATCTGATCGCCGAATCATTCCGAATGTTCAGCTGATCGGAGTTATCGGCCGTTAGTTCGAAGATTTGCAACCAACAGTTCAAAATCGTCCTCGTTGATCTCTGGGATGGTATCACATTTCATTTGAAAGCTGTTGAGCTGGTTTACGATAGATCTTTGCTGACAGGGCGGAAATTTTCGGCAACCCAAGGAGCGCACATGAATGATGGAGTCTAGGCATTCAAATTTCAGGCTGTAGGTTAAGCTTTTGCCTGCTGACAGCTTTTAAATTTGTGCGAGTTGTGTGCGAGGCAGAATGGGAACATTTAAGATCAATGCTGCAATACTGCATGTTCGTGGCTACCAGCCGCACGAGTACCTAATAATCTAGTTAACTTCTCGTATTTGATGGGGGCTCGGACGGTCAGACTGAGGGCGAATAAATTCTCAGAACTTGGCCTGAACTTTCTAAAGTTGCTTGACCTCACGACTGAGGCACTGAGCCAGATTCCAGCTCTCCCTTGGAATCTTTGGATCCGTATATCTAGGACCGAGATTCCCGCGCAGTAACTTTAACTTCACCAGCTGATATCTCGGCTTGTGATATCTCATATTTGGCGCAATTAAACGCAGATGGTCCACCATATAATACCCGCTCACGAGCGACAAACAGCCAGAACATCCCCTCCGCATGGCAACCTTCGACGTCTTTTACGCTCTGGGCATTCATAGAGCCCCAGCCTCCGCCTGCATCCCCGAGTTCGAGCGCTTGATGGAATCTATCGTCGACGAGTGTGTGAATCTCCTTCCCCTTGTGAAGCAGAATTATCTCAAGGTGGATATGGTGAGGGGCGATTCGTGCCGCTCAACAAACTGAATTTACCGATGAATCCGTGCACGATACTAGATTTTTCAGGATGAAAATACTCCAGCCCTCGAGATCGGGCCGCGATCCCCAGCTGTTTTCGTCGTGATTCAAGCCCTGGTATGCAGTTAATATTGTTTCTGTGGGTTCAAGGAATATCCTCGATTAACGCCTTCACGCGCCCCATAATCAGACTCCGGAAAACGTTCGGAAGGTAGGCAACATCCGCACGAGGATGATCAGAGAATTAAGATTGTCTGTAGGTACTGGCATCTCCCGAACTTCGCAAAATATTTCAGAAGGGGAAAGATTTCGGAAACCAATCCTCCTTTTTCGCTTACAGCAAGGTCCTCATTGACCAGATCGACCCTCCGGCTCCCGATAACGGAATTCAAATGGTGTTTGTTTATGACGGGCCCCTCGATGAAAACCATATGCGCGAATTCGACGACTTCATGCGCGGTTTTGTGCTACTTCCAGGCATCCAGGAAAGCGTTGCTAGGTTGGAAATGGTGGGCAACGGAGTTTCCTTGCGGTGATCGCATCTCTGTTGACTGACTGCTCGTTCATTCGCAGTGGCAATCCACCAACATACTTGATGAAGACGTCCAGGATTTTGGGTACTCGACGGAGAGTCAACCTATGCTCTACTGTGCTACGCTCAAGGTGAGACGGATTATTATATACCCAGGCTGTGAATGCATTTGTCAGTGACTGAGTTGCGGATCTGCAGGATTCAAGTGTGGATGCAGTGAAACAAGTATGTACCGCAGCATTTTATTCCCTTCCACTCGCCATTTTTGAATGCTTTTCTATTTCAGATGATGAGCGATCCGGATACTCAGCGATACTTCGCGGAAGGCCGTCAGCAATTGGACTTGAAGAAGTACGGGTACTGGTTTGTGGCGAATGTGGTGACCAAACTTGATTAAGCCAGCAACAAGGAGTAGGAGGTCTCCGATACATTGCTAGTTTTGAGTGGGGATAATGAAGTCGACCTGTGAATACATGTATCAAGAATCGTTCAACTACGAAACAAGAGATCCGCTTCATGAATCATGATCGCCTGCTGTGATTAGCTGAAAAATCTGCTTTGGGCTAAATTTAAATTGAATCATATGGATTGGTTTTAGGACCGAGAGACGGGAGCCAGGAACGAATGTTTACAGTCGAGTAAATGCGGTCATTCGAGATTCCCACGGTTCAAGTCTTCCGCGGCGAGACTAGTCTGTATTTTGCCACGGGGGTGATGCACGGAGGTGGGCATAATGCCGTAATGTACGGATTGGGAAATAGTTCCCACTGGCCATTGACAACATACCACGACTGTTCCTCCGTCTATTGCTTGAGTTTGCATATAGATCACTCAGAATAAACTGAGTGAATATGTGTGCAAAGTTTGAATAAATTCTATAAGTGATACGAACGAGAATCTGCGATACAGCGGGTGGCCGGCGGCCAACCCGCCAAAATCTGATCTCCTTCAATTGTGAACCTTTTTCTTCCATTGAAGTGGGGAGTATTGTCAGATTTGAGCTGTAGGAACACTCCGAAGAAGAAAATAGACAAATACGCGTCGTAAGATACGCAGCGACGCGATTGATTCAGTTTGATTCAAATCATTACGGCATTACGCTCTCCAATCGCGGATGACAGCAAGTTGACAGACTACATACACCGCAGGTACGAGGACCATTGTATGTAGCGTCTGTTTACAAGAGAATACGGCGAGACTGTATGATACTGAAAATCAAGTGAATAGGGAATCGGAAATCCTCGATGCTTCTGCTTTGTACTGTCTGAATTTGAGGCTATACTACGTCAGAGATGCGACTCTGGGTATACAAGCCTGATTTTGTCAGCTAAGTCAAGTTGACATCCAAATTACTTACTTGAAATCGAATTTAAACTCAATATACTCAATAATAACCCGTCCAGCTTTCACTGGCACTCCCGTCTAAGTACCTGGACGGGAATGGGCTGCTTTCTTGACTATCGTTGCATTCGTACGTCGGCACCCCAGTCCGTCTCCTACCCTGACCACGCCGTTCGACGCTGAATCGCTTAGCGGATGGGAGGGGCAACGCCGCGGCGAGGTTCGAATCCTCGGTGTGTCGTGAAAGACCACTGAAAAGACTTTTTTCTTTCAGAAATTCCCGAGTAATGAACGTTGAACTAATGGCGAGTCGTTTCAGTTCAGTTTTTACCCCTCTCCTTTTATGAACCGTAACGCATATATCAAAATCAAATCCTATCGTCTCATTTTGTATTGACTTCACTGCTAATGGCGATCATACCAACCAGCGGCAGAAACGGAGAGAATACTTATACTTGGAAGGGTGTCAAGCGCAAGTTGGTTTTGCGAGGGCGGTGTGATCATGAGGAGGTGGAGATGATAGGGAAGGTATTGAGTATCCAGAGGCCTAGGAGGGGAGGGAGGAAGTTTATCGTACCCTTGGTTGATGGAGGCGTGGCAGAGAGGCCAGCTATTTGGGGGTTGGGATCAATGCTAATAAAGAAGAATTCGCTGCCCAAGGTTGGGCGTGAATCGTGCGGCTCTCCCATCTTAAGTAAGTCTTCGCCGTGAGATTCGTCAGTATCTCGGCGATTTGTTTTTCTCCATAGATTATTGTATCCAAGCGCAAACCCATTCCGACGCATGAAATCTGATTCAAGTATATCGAGCGAGTCAGAGCAACGGAACGTTGTGATCAAGAAAAGTCTCAGGGACAGGCAGATAGATGATAGAGTAGACTCTCCACAACAAGAATTCGACGTAGAGTACCCTTAGCGGACGATGAAGCAATGCCGAATGGGAAGCTGAAGAGAAGGAGATGCGCAGTGTCGAAGCGTGTCCTGATAGCCTCCTGCAACGGAGTCGCATTTGTGAGAAGCGCGACTCAGATGCAAGTCTTGCAGCAGAGATCGTGAAGCAGGCGTTGAGCGAATCCGTTGCACATAGATGGTGAGACCGAGACGGGCGAGCAGTGAGTAAGTAATGAGCTCACAGCCGCAGGACACGACAAAGGGCTGGTATGGATTGTAAGTTGCGCGTAAGTTGGGAGAGGATGGCGGCACCAGTGTATTGTATGAGAAAGGGAGAAGAGAACTCCAAGTCGGTTTGTCATAGCAGAACAATTGTCAGATCCCAATTCGCGCTGCTGCCATCCCTCAGACTCTTAAGCAAGTCTCGAGAGTCGATCCAGAGCCTTGGTCGAGTCTCGGGTCTCGTCGTTTCAAAGTTTGCTCGCCGTGGCCGCCGCCCGTGAGGGTTTGGTTAGGGTCCTGGGTCGCTAATGACGGAAATCGCGGCCAGAGCTGCGTCCAGCAAGCAAGCTGTATATTGGATTGCGTATATGAGGTACAAAGCGGCGACAATCGCAGGCCAGAGTGAGTGAGCGGTGAGTCGATGACCGTGGAGGAGAAGGAGAAGAGGTGGGAATGTTTGGATCGCAGCTGATCGACAAACAAACAAACATCCTTCTCTCCAACTTCTCTCAGCGTCCACCATCGCCGACCCCAACTCGTTCTTCGCCGCCCAGAAGCCTCGTCAACGATCTATGAAGCTCACAGCCACTCTCCACCCCCTCTCCCGCGCTAGTAATGATGACCAGCCATCTCGTTTTTACACCCAATTCAAAGAATTTCGCGCTCAAAAGCGGGATGCGGTACTAGACCACCGACGACGTGGATTGGATTGGATTGGATTGAATTGAATGGAGGGCTCTCACATGGTGCTCTGCGCTCCAGGGTTATTCGAAGACGGCGCGTGTTTATGCTAGGAAATCCAGCGCCACAGCTGACTCCATTTCTTGTTCCTAGCGTCCAGCTATCTTAATATCTAGACCCCAGCTTCGCCAGGACCTCGACATCCAGCTTACATTCTACTCCTCCACTCTACATTCTAAGCGGTTTTCCAGCTTCATGCCACTTGATGTCGTTCTACGGACGCTTTTCGATCTCTGCGGACTCGTATTCGTACCGATCTACATATTCCACCCCGGCTTCATCGTCGTTCCGGATAAACGCGGCGAGCGAGCCTCTTCCTCCTCTCCCCGCCTCAGACCCCACTCGCGCTGCTCGTCCTCTCGAGGCTTGGGGCATGCTTCTCTCCAAGTCGAAGCCGCAGTCAGTCTACCGCAAGACGGTACGTCCTTCCGCCTCCCGTGCTCTCCCCTGCTCGGAACGCTGACCCTGCTGCCTCGTAGCCTCACTTCTCCCGATCGCCCAAGCGCTGCGACTCCGCATGTGCAAGAGTCAGCGGGGAAGACGACTGCCCGCTCCGCGTCGCTCACTGCACCGCCTAGTGGCTCCCTCGGTATGATTCCGCACGCACCTCCGCCCTTCCTTTCTCTCATTCCATTTCCCAGCTGCGCTTATCCTTCCCCGCCTCCCTCACTCGCTGAATTCGATTCCACTCCACTCCCCCGACGAGAACTCTTAGCGCGTGCGCGTCGTAGGTGGGGAGTGACTCCATTGGCAGTGCAGGAGCGCACGCACGCATCCTCCTTCATCTGGGTGGGTGCGGACGGGGACGACGTCCCGCAACTCATATCTCGCTGCGGATGTCGGGGGTATCTTCCGTCCTCGTCAAGTCTCCTGAGCGCCACCGACCCACCTCCGCTTAGCTTCCTCCCCACTTCCTGTAACCAGCGTCCCACCTCGCCGCCATTGCCGCCTTCGATTGACGGTGGATGCGGTCCCCTTTGACTAGCGTGTTCGTTCCGCAAGCCGTCAAAATCGTCCCGCACTCGCGACCCATTTCCTTGACTCGAAAACGTCTCTCTTCATCGGCGGTGTGGGTGTATGTACCCTCCCCGCTGCTGATACTCTGAGATTGACGTCCGAAGCGCAGTACGCCGAGTCAGTCGTTCGTCCGTCAAGTCTTGGCGCCGGGCACTCTGGACCAAGTTACTCGATATCCGCTCAATGACGTCCTTCTCGGTTGGCGGTGTGGATACGCGTGTTGCTCCTGCTGCTTATGCTCCAACGTCGGCGCCGTAGCTGCGGTCATTGACACCCGCGTCGACAACGCCTCCGCCTGGCAGCACCGCCACCCCGATCGATTTGCTCGACATTTTCTGCACGACGTCCCTCCGCATCGGTGGTGTCGCTGAGTGTAGCTCTTGCACTGCTGATATTCCGTTCTCGCCGTCGGAGCTATGGTCATTCGCTTGCTGGTCGACGACACCGCTGTGTCGCATAGCCCGCAGCCCAGACTAATTTCCTCGATATCTACTCGACGTCCCTCCGGGTTGACGGTGAGGGTGCGCGTACCCTCCGCGTTGCTCACTCTTTTGCGCCGAGGCCTCTGGGCCGCGTTCCTTCGCGGATTCGTCGACGAAGCACTTGCTTGGCAGTGTGGCAGTGTTTCACGCTCCCGACCCATTTTCTCCATCTCCTCTGCACGACGTCCTTTTCGGTTATCGGTCTGGATCCGTCGACGTTCCACGTTACTCATACTCCATTGTCAAGGTCGCACATGCAGCATTCGCATGGTCGTCGACGACGACCTTCGTCTAGCTGCACAACCTACTCCCGCCGACCCATCTGCGCGCTATCCCTCGACGACGTCCTTCGCGGTTGGCGGTGCAGCTGCCCGTACTCTCCGCGCAGCCCCCAATTTGACGCCCACGCCGTTGATGCGGGCGTTGACAAATTCGTCGACAACGACCTCCGCCTGGCAGCACCACCACTCCCACCAAATCTTCCCGATATCCTCTACTCGACATCCCTCCGGGTTTGCGGCGTGAACGCGCCTGCCCCACACTGCGTATACAGGCCTATACTCTCACTTTCAAGGCCATGGATGCGCTCGTGGGGTCACTGGCGCTGTGCTCATCGTCGGCGCAGAAAGTGTCCAAATGGGGATATTTCCCAATATTGCTTGTGTGACGCGGCATGAGCTTTCTCTTTCGTGCCTATGATACTGCGTCTTACGATGAACGTGAAACACCCTCGTGGCTGCCATGTCTGGTATCGAATGTTTTATATTCCTTCGGTGTTCCTTTGTGTAGTTGCAATAGGATAGCCTTATTTGAAGAAATGCTTTTTTGCCCTGATTTCAGTCATTTTTGCAAAGCAGATTAGTTACTCCTTCCACACGAAGTACTCCCTCGGAATAATGCTAATAGACCCAGTATTTATCTTCGCCGGCCAGATATGTAGTACTGTAATAAACAATACATTGTTCAGCTTTCGATCAACCGCGTCCTTTTTGCCTTCCTAGCAGACTCGCACACGAATTCCTCGTCTTCTGCCCGCCGCTTTCGAGGATTCACATACTCCGAAATCAGCCGCTCTGTCTCCCGGCTGAATACCTCAGTATGCTCTACACAAAGTGTCATGGAAATCAGGAGTATGCTCAATCGAAATCTTTCGCCACTTACTCTCGCGAACCGCAGGTACGAGGACCTTTTGTTTATATTGTCTGTTTATAAGAGACTAAGTCCGACTCGTATTCGGATTCGGAGTCATAGTCCAATTCTTCAAAACGATCCGACTCGGAACTAGAGTCATCGGGATCGCAAGCGAGAGGGATCTCTGGTGCTGCGCTTAGAGAAAAAAAACAGAAGGGCACTAATTGGTTAGGTGAACTCACTTTCCAGCATAGGGTGCTCCTGATCCGAGAATAATCCAAACAGTGGCTCTTTCAGCTCGACTGCCACATCCTGACTTTCTGGATCAAATCCTTTGCCTTTGTGAAACTCGCGCAGGCCGCTGTATGCAAACTCGTCCCACGAATATGTCCCTATTTCGACCCGGGGCCGGAGGGCTGGGAATCCAAGTTCAGTAGCTTGCTCTTCAATCAATTTTTCTGCACCAGATGGATCCAGGGACCAATACCAAGGGTGCTCTGGAAGTTTAATGGAGGCTGGTCTTGTTACAAAGTCTCGTGGCGGGCACATAAACAAGTAGCCTTGCGGTCGGGTGTTGCAATGCTTTCTGGAACTGCCTAGCTCAACTGTGACACGAATGCCATCTACGACAACTAAATCCAAAATGAAATTAGTATAACAATTAGCTAGGTCTCGAGAAGAGGTGTACCATATTTGTGAAAATCAGATTTGACATCCAAACGACCAAAGATGTGATTAGCCTGACACAACCACGCCGTTTCTGGGATGCAACGGAAACCATACTCGAAAAAGGACCGCGGGATCTGCTTTGATGCACGGTAGGAAGCTCTACCGAGCAAGTTTGATAAGTGACGACTGCAGTGACGAAAAAAAAAAAAATACCGCATCCAATTAGATGGTGCCATATCGAATCTTAGGGATGAAAACTTGCTCAGCTTATAAAAGCGAACGATCTTGACATGTTCAGAGTGCAGATGTGGCAAAGCCACCATTTGAAGTGAGTTACCGGCACCAGCATCGTAATAAACGCCACCGACATGTGGCGTAGCGGTCGGAGAAATCATACGATGCCCTGTACTTTTGGCGAGGCAGTTGTAGGTGATGTTGTGGTATTCCTCCAACGTGAGAATTTTTACAATGTGGCTTTGATTGTTCGAGGAAAGAACGTCCATGGAAGATAATGTCCTGTTAAGGAGTTTGGGACGGTCAATATTAATGTCCTCGTCGGCGCTTTCCGAGTCGCGTTTGGGCCCGTCGACAGAGAGGCGGCCGTTGAAACGATTCATGAGCAAGGTATAATATACCTGGTGCACCAGATGTGAATTGAAACGTTTGACCATATGGCCGACTGACTCACCTCTGTGAGCTTAAGAGTGGAATAGAAGTATTTACGAACTGACTAACCCAGTGTTAATAAATCACTGAACTGTGCAATGGACCTAATTACCTCCACATCATCCAACTGCGAGAAGTTAGAATCTTACTCCATGTGTCAAGTCAGCACATACCACATAGGCATAAATATAACATGTTAATATCGCAGAGTGGTGATAGATTTTCAGAAAATCCTTGAACGGAATGAAATCTTCACCAATGATTGGAACTCTCCAGAAGTGTAGAGTGGATTCATACGCACCACCATGGAAAACAACAGCCCAGGTATTTTTCCACCGCGTAGTCCCGTAGAGCTGGAGGACGTTTTCGTGCCTATGAGGATTAATTGATGGTGACAATAACAGATGTTTTGAAATACCGTATATCCATATACATTTCAACATCTCGTTTCCATTCCTGTGGACATCGGTGACCAAACAGTCTTCGTCCCGAGCAATGCACTTGCCTGTTCCGCGTTGGTGCCTTCGTAGGTTGCCACGGTGAAGTCGCGACCTTCAATTTTAGCAGAACGAACGATTCGAACACTGTATCGTTTCTGGTCAAAACGGACTTGATCGGAATTTGGACCGTCCACATATAATTGATGCTGTAGAAATAAATCTCCCAATGGAATGCGTCGAAAATCTGGCATGATTTTCAGCTGCATGTCATGGGATGTAAAGAAACGCACTGGAATCGAGCAGCAATTCCCAATTGCTCGATTCATTCAAGCGGTCTGATATCACATCAATAACAGCCTTCGACGGCAAGCGCGTAATTGACACTGACCTGTATTACGAGCATTGACAACGGCGCTTTTGAAATATAAACGGGGCCCTTCGCCATTGCCGCCCGCACCGCCGCGCTGGCGTCCCCTTCCGCCTGCGCCTCCGACTCCCCCTGATACTATACACCTGTCAAAGAGGTCAAATATCTTCTGAAGGACACGCACCGTTAACTGTTGTAACAAGGCTGCCTGGGAGTGTACTATCAAGAACTTCGTATTCGCCATCGTCGGACTCCATGATGGTGAGGGAGGAGTGGGGAGAGGCAGAGAAACAAGCAGGAGACGCCTAGCATTTAAGACGGCGGTCAAGAATAACGAACACACAGCCGCATTGCAGCCGGGACACAAAGCTGTAGAACGGGCGCTTGTCATCTATTTGCGTCGAACTGGAGCGAAGGAAGTAAGTCTAGTAAACGAGTCACCAGAGACAGTGTGGTATTCGGATTGGAAACATATTTTAGCCCTTACATACCTGGCTCGCTCGACACCTGTTAAACCGCCGACGCTGGAATATGTGTAAATCGACTTAAGGTCAACGGTGAATGGTTTGATGCTTACCTCTAAACTGAACTGAAACATGTACAGCGCCCAGGCCCCACGAAAGGAAGAGAGGGACATAGTAAGGAAAGAGGTTGTTCAATTGGTTCGGGATGGCTTGGTCCGTGGCCGATGCACGAGATTGAAAGAGTGTCTTTATAGTCTGGATGTCGGAGGTGGGACGTGGTGGGTCTAAGAAGAGGAGATGAACTGTACTCGATTTTAATAACAAGTTCGGTTTTCTTCAGATGAGGATTCTGAAGAGCCAGGACGGATATTCATCCGAAGAAACATTATTCATAATCCGCACCCGTCGATTAATGGTAACCGTACCGAGTGAACCGAGGTATAATTGAGGTATGTAGATTCCGTGTTTCAGGATAGCCACAGAGTTCGGCCGAGGACGTAGGTAAGTAAGGAGGAAACGTTCGAGTTAATCTGAGCTGACCGTCGTCGACGTCTTCAAATCTAGTACTGTATTGAGTTTCGAAGCGACGGCTGAGACGCTCAGAATTGCATATGTAGTAGATGCCACCCAGCGGAACGACAAATTAGGTAGTTCATCGTGATATTTCAATGCCAAAGAGTTGATGAACAGGAGTGACAGCCGCAGAATTCGAGTAAACATGACGATGAGAGTGTGCGAAGCAAGAAACAAAGAGTCTGTGTTTGGGCGAGTGCGAGTCGTTGAGATGCTGAGAGAAATGGCGGCCCTTGCGTTCATGAAGACCCGAGCAAATTGGAGGTTATAAAGCAAACTGGAAAGAGAGGGTACGAAATTGACACCGTAGCGCCGAGAACCGTCATGCAGAGTCGGGAGGCACAGAGCTGGTGAATTGTAACCAGAAAACGGCACACTAGAGACGCCGATGATTGGGTCCCAGTTGAGACATGAGGCATAGGAAGCATCCTGGAGAGCGGTGTGGTGGATTCGAGAAAGCTTTGCTCCCAGTGATTGGGGCAGATGAAGTCTGGTTGTGTTCCGAAGAGGAGATAGCATCATCAAGCTCGCAGGCTGTGAGTGAATGAATTGAACTCGGATTGAACTGAGAACTTAGGCGCGAATTGTTGCAAGAAGAAAGTTCCAGTGATGCAAGGGCAATTAGCGCTGGCCAAATACGAATATAATATGCCTTTTGGCGTATCGTATTCATATCCGTATCGTATTTGCCTCCCGGGACCGTATCATATTCGTAGTATATTGTACTCATAGTCATAGGGTTGAATACGAATATATTTTGAATATATTCAAATATATTTTGGGTTGCAAAATTTTCAAGCAAGTGCTCCAAAAACAGCTCAAATGAGGACATATCCTTCTCTCCTGCTGCTTTGATGCATTATAGTGCATTTCTAAGGAAGAATCTCCACCCCAACACTGAGACGCAAAGCCAAATCAAATTGTTGTGATGGTCGGTGTTCACCCGAGATGCCCGGGTATGCATCGGAACTGTTGCCGAGGCGTCGGGACAACAGTTGTCAGCCGGCCGGACTATTATGTTGATTTTGGCCCTCGGCACTAGGGTCCTGGAACACATTTGATGGCAGAAGTTGTGGTAAAATATATTTGAATACGCTGGGGTCCATATCGTACTCATATTCATATCGTATCGTAGTCATATTCTTCCATATTCATATTCACTTCCCCTCCCCGAGCCGTATCGTATTCGTATTCCGTTGAATATATTCAAAATATATTTATCGTATTATATTTTTGGCCAGCGCTAAGGGCAATGCAAGGGCGCGGTCAACTTGAAGGCAAAAATGTTGCTGAGCAATGCAGAAATTGTGTTTCCAGAGAAGGAGAGGCCAAGGTAGCGGAAAGAAACTGAGTAATGCAGTGTTCGAGCGAGCAAGCAGTTGGGTGGATGACAGAAGAAGACAAGATGGGAAAGTTTGGATCACAGGTGATGGGCAAACAAACGGCTTGCTGTCATCGACGACGACCCCCCCCCCAGGACGACGACCGACTCTTCGACCCTCAACTTGGGGTCTCATCAAGATTGATGTCGACGTCAATATCTCTTCCCTTCGTCCGCTTCTCGCCTGTTATGCTTTGGGAACGAATTTATCCCCGCTGGCAGTCGACCACTCAAGACTTTTTGCGCTTGGTACTTACTGCGCTCGCCACACGAGGCAGAATATAGCTAGCGGTGACATGCGTGGGAGGGGCAGAAGTACGTTTGACTCGCCGCAGTCTGCGAGCTAAGGAAAGCCAGGTGAATTCGAAAATGGTGCGTTTTTCTTTTTCATTCTAGGGAAACGAGCGCGATCTCACTTCATTTCTTCATCTTCACCTACAGAACTACACATCTAGCTCTTATCTAAGTTTTCTGAAACTTTCTGATTTCTGCGAACTCGATCTCCATCGTCCGCCCCCAACATCATCGTTCCCGACGCACACGGCCTTTCGGACTGGCCCATTACTAGCCTCTTCCCCTCCTTGTCGCTGCATGTCGGTGGCATCCGAGCCCATCAATCGCGGTCGTCTGCTCGACGATTCGCGCATACGCCCAGCGGTGTCTCTGCCGACTCTCCCACAGTCCCACTCGAAATCACACTCCAACTTAACATTGTACGTCCTTCTCCTCCGATGTTCTTGTCTTCCTAGTATGCTGACCCCGCTGCTTCGTAGGCTCGCTGTGATACAGCAGCTACGAGACGTCTCCCCACGCCCTCGTCACTCGTCCACCGACCACGACTAGGTAGAATTCGACCCCCAGCCGCCACATGCACCTCCGCCCGTAGGCCTCCCCGTTCTGCCCTCCCTTCTACTCGCTGTCCTCGGTTCGTTTGACGTCACCGTCGAAACCGACATCTCATGGCTCGTTGTAGGCGCCATGAACACATGGAATGGCCGCGGTTGGAAGTCATAAAGGAAGACGAAACCGTGCCGCCCTCTGATGAGATTGACGGCGAGTAAGCACTCCTGATGACTTTTAGCCGGTAGGTCTTGACACGTCGACAGCGACGTGTACCTGCGCCTCACAAAGCTGTTGAAAGCTTCGTCGACGATTTACAAGTCCTTGGCTCTCGTACGTTCGCTAACTTCGAGCATCTTCTCAGCTCACCACCGCTGCTGTTCAGGGCCTACCAACACCTCGCCGATTCGAGACCGGATTGACCCGCTCACCGGATGCCCTTGTTTAGTACGACGACGACACACGGTCCTCCTCACCGCGGCCTTGTCTCGCTGGTGCAGTATCCCTTTGCGCGAATTCAGCGGGGTTTCGTTCCGTAATTATTCCGATTTTACTTTTGTGAGAGAGATTCAATTTCTGATACACTTGCTGTGCTTCGGTGGACCTCCGTGTAGGAAATTCTGCGGCAGCTTCAGTATCCGCCGTGTATTTCGTTGAGTATGTGTTATTGTGTGTGAAAGCTGTTGTTTGACAATAAACTAGCCAATCAATGGACTCGGTTTGGTGATTATCAGCCGTCGGCTTCGGAAAGAAATGGTCTGGAAGCTTCTCGCTGTTTCGACCACACAGCTTTATTCGATTGTGGGTCCATCGAGGACCTTGTTGTATTTTGACAGATAGCGAGTTTTGGATTCTCATTCACCCATAGCTAGTGCTGTGGCATAGATTGGGAACTCATGGCATTATAATGCGTGAGCTTATGCTAGTTAAATGCTTTCGTGGCGGGAGTTGACGCACAACTAGTTCCTAAGCTCGTGGGAGGTGAAGGTAGATGATGATCAAAACTCGTTGTACTCTGTTCTTGTCGAGCTTGGTCGTCCTAGCACTAACAGTCTTCCTAGTGTTATTCTTTCATGCTCGCACAGCCCCGAGCTGAACAAAGTGTGGGAGGACAAGGTATCCACGGCCCTACCTTATTGTGGGCGTAGCGACATGTATAAAGGCAGGCCGTCCACATCTTTGTTTCTCTCACCCACGATGAGCACCCGCACAGGGCAAGAACAGCGAAAGCCTCGCAGAAACCCGCAGGAGATGAAGAAGAATGACCACCGAAGAATTACATGTGATGAGTGCCTCGCAGCTCGTGTCACGGTGACAATCATTCTCTATTACATTCCTCACTCATTGATTTGCAGTTGACAGTGCGAGAATGAGAACCGAGGGGTTTGCGATCGGTGCAAAGAGCTACGCTTGCCGGTATGTGAGTATGGGCTTGATCCACGATATAGGGAGGCGCGCCAATTCGCGTATTACCAGGAGTCGCGGCCACATGCCCCGCCGACGCAGCACAACTCTTCAAACACCAGTACACACCGTTCCACGGCAGCTTCCATTTCTGCAGCCACGAACTCTCCTTTTGCCGTGCCGCAGTACAATTCTTCATTCACTGCGGCCCATCTCTCGACTCTTCCATTCGCTGCTGCTTCATACGCTTTGCCGACGACTACATACGCTCCGGGTCCGCCTGCTCGATCGACCAGGCGTGCGTATGAATCGCATCTCTCGGTTCAAGCAAATCAACCTTCCTCGTCATCGAACACCAGCACCTGGAGGTCGCGGGCCATGTCTTCTTCTGTACCTCGAGTTGCAGCTTCAATGACACCCAATTTCGGACGGAGTGAGCTCTCACACCCTCAAGCAAGAAGAAGATCCATTTCGATGCAACGTCCAGAGTACCCTTCACCAGGGCGCTCCATCCATCGTTCCTTGTCAACAAACCATCCCCCGTCCATGTCAAATTCAATGTATGTTCCCCCCTTCGGCACATACTCCCTCCATGTACTGGCACACGACAATCCATCCGTTCAATCCGTGAGGCATGGAAGACGGAGATCGTCTTCCGTGGTTCAGTCCTCTCTTTTGCACCCTGTTCCCAGCACCCATGCTCCCTCGTCATCAGCTATGCATCCGGCGAGGAGAAGATCTTCCTCCGTCTCCGCGCAATCCTCAGTTCCGCGCCCAATGTCGTCAGCTACGGTTCCTCAGGCTGCGTCCTCGTTAGGTGCGATGTTGACTCGGAGGGGAAGATCTTCCTCTTTGTCTCGTGAGCTGCCTGACACCCGCCCCAACTTGACTACGCCGCATGTCATTGCGACACCGAGGCGTCACAATCATACCGAGTACGACTTTTCCAGCGTCACCCCCCTTCCATTTTCGCCCTTTGTTGCACCTGCACCTAGTCCATCGTCTTCTCCGAGGTATCATCCGAGAGCGCTGCCGGCACCAATGCGAGTGCAGCAGTCCTACGAATTTCCGAGTGGAACTAAACCTGGTGTGTGCTAATTACTACTGGTTCCGTTGATATTCCAGAGATAACCTGCTTCCAGTCCCTCCCGTATCTGCGACAGTCGCATCGTTTATGCCGCCTGGGTTGCCGCGATCTAAGTGAGTCGATTTGAGTATGGTTCATGCGTAGCTAATCAAGCTTTGGCGTAGTCTGCGACCCACTTACCACAGGTGATCGTCCTATTTCAGGCCTCACCCGTCTGTATGGCACAACCCTCCACACCGGTGCTCGTTCTCTCTTTCTGTTTTATTATTCTGATGTATTTAATTGTCTTGGACCTAACGTTCACATATCATGCATCCCCAGTTTATGTTGACCTCATTATGCTCTCTTACATGTAACCCCCTCTATGCTCTGACAATATATTATGAAGTATGATGTATGAACTTTGCAACAGAATTCAAACCACACCGGCTCATCAAGGATCTTCGAGGAATAGTGTATTCAAGCGAACGAGAATAGGTACACTCTAGTCTTCCGATTTAGACATCAACTGCCTGGCCTTTTCCCACAATCTAGTCCGTTTTATCATCTCGTTACTTTTGGGCTGAAAGGTGGGAAGAGTGTACGGAACGATTGAGACTGAAGGGAAGCATGACCTGAGTAGATCAGCTGCATGGCGAGGTGAACTGATGGGAGAGTCGAGAGGATGCCAGAGCTCGAGTGTCTTGTGGCTAATCTTGGCTCGTTGAGATGTGGTGATATCGACGGCGAGAGTTAGCTCTCGCAAAAAGAGGCAATGCTGAGCCAACGAAGAGAGGGAGTTGACCGTGGGGTATGAGTCGGGGGAATATCTGTAGCAGAAAACTGCCCGAAGACACAGCTCTTCGATCTGCGGCCACGCTCGTGCCATGGCATCCAAGGATTTATCATCCAAAGTGACTCCAAGCGTGCAGAACAACTTTACGCGACGTAAATTGGAATATGCCAACAACGGATGTAGGGAGTCGACTGGAATTCTGTACGCTTTTGGGTCGGCAAAGACGGTATCGTTTCCATACAGCTCAAGTTGGATTGAGGTGAGGTGAACAGAATTGCAAGCAGAATATAGTGCACGTAGAAGGGGGCCAGCGTGGGGAGGCTGGTGAGCATCGATCAACAATGAACGAAGGGGCGACCCCACCGTCATAGTCACAAAGTTGGTGATGCATTTAAGATCCGCTGCCACCAACACGAGCTTGCGTAAAGCAGAGAACGCAGTGTCTGACACAGTATCAGGGGATGGCGAGAATATGAGGTGCCAAACAGTGAGATGTTCTAAGTTCGGAAGGCTTGCGATGTAATTGCAAGCGGGACCGTTCAAAGAATCGACACAGAGTGTCCGGAGAGCCTGCATTTCCATTACCACAGACGATACTGTTGCCGCTACCATGGATGTGTAGTCCTGATCCTGGGGAGGCTCGGATTGAAGATAGATGTGTTCCATCTGAGGAAAATAGGTTCGAAGGGACCGGATAAACGGGATCCGAATTGAAGGACCGTCGAACAGAATAGTGAGGTTTCGGAGGCGAGAACCAAGCAGTAGATGGATGTAGGGGAAGAGAGGGGAGGAGGAGCGACAAGATAACTTGCGCACGTTGGGAAATAACGCGTCGCAAGGGATGTGAATGGTGGATTCCAAGACCGATGGATCGAGATAGATTTCACCCCCTTCTTCGTCCGAGAACGTTCGTATCCGTCGAGAGTACTTCAGAACCAGGTTCCAGTCCTCCACTGTTGGCGATGCAACCATTCTCTGAAAGGCTTGATCAGTTCAGCGTCGGACAGCGGCTTAGAAACATACAAAGTACCCATCCCCGCAGATACACCAAGTGCTGGAAGGTAGACACTTTAAAAGCTTTATGATGCCGTTGCTCCGCCTCCACAGAATGTCCAGCGCGGGAACGGAGAAGTTCTGGCAGGTCGTGGCGAGCTGAAGGAGAGATTTGGCGTTCGCTGGCCCAAGTCCACCTTGCTCGTCGAGATGAATCTGTCTTGCAACAGAATCTGGATATTGCGAATTGACCGAGGGTTCCTCGACGAACTCTTCAAAAATCATTTGGGTGAGTTCCGCGACGTTCCAGCATCTATGCATGAGTGTCGTCGTGGTGAGAGTGAAAGATCGAGATGGACCCACGTGGGAAGTTGTGTTGCCGAGTGCCGGTTCAGTGGCTGTCCTGATCGCGAGCGTCTGATATCGACACGCACAAACAGCCCTGTCGTCCACCACGACGACAGATTTTTCACGTTTCACTTGGGATCTCTTCAATCTCGGTGTGGACTTTAAAATTTTCTGAATCTCCCGCCTTCTTTGTGCTTGTCTGGGCTGGGAACAACCCCAATTCAAGATGTCATTTTTCTACTGCTGAAAAGCCAATTTGCGCTTTATGTTAGCGCGCTTGCCACACGCAGGAGGAGCCGTCACAGACCTACGACTCGATGTACCGCATCCCTGCCAGTGGTCACTCAGCCTACGGCTAGCTCGGTTGAGTCTGACGCGCCGCTCTTCCTTCGATGCCGTCGCCTCTCTCGCGCACGGCTCTCACATCTCGGAGCATAGAAACCGACATCGGTTGGCACTGGTGAGACTAGCAGGAGGTAAGCATTGCTCCTTCTTTTCCTCCTTACTCCCTCCCTCCTCGCTCACGACTTTAGACGACAGGTTTTGACACGTGCAAACTGACGCGTTACCTGTGGGTTTCAAAGCTCCGTCGACCATTTCAATCCCGCATCCCTTGTACGTCCGCTCATCGACTTCAAGCATCTCCTTCGCTGACCAACACTGCTCTTCAGATCCGCCAACGTCGCACCGCGCTGATTCGAATACCATGATCAGGGATGGACGAGATAGCATTGCGCCGGTGATGGCGTTTGTTTGGTACGACGACAACAGACAACGATTCCGCCTCTAACCCATTCCAGACGGCCACCGAGTCGCCGACATGCGTCCCCGCTGTCTCGGTGGTGCATTCTCCTCCGCGCGAACTCAGCGGGGTTTCGTCTCAGAAACTCCTCTGTCTTTTCACATCCGCTCACGCCTCTCCCTCCCTCCGCCCGTCCTCGTCGCCCTTGATGTACCCGTGCTGCCGCCACCGCATTGGCCCTCTTCGGCGTACATTCTGACGTGTTTCGTCGGAATGTATATCCAGCGACCAGTATCGGATGAGGCTACTCCCCTCCCCCTCGCTGCCTGCCCCGCCGTTCCCGCCGGATCTAGGTGTCACTTCACCACTCGCCTCTGCACGCCCGCTCGACGCCGCCTCCCACCGCCGTAAACCCGTTCTTCGACCATCGCCTGTCTTTTCGTTGCCTTGTCCTCCTCATCGTCGGCGTAGACGTAGACGCGAACCCCTTCCTACACCCACACCACATCCACTTCTTCACTCCGACGCATCGTTTTGCAGCGCGTGTCTTCGTCGCTTAACACATCATCGCCCATGGTTACCTGCCGCCTCGATGCACGCCGGCTCGTCTCTCTGCGCTCTGCAGCGACGGGCGAATAGCGCACGTCGTTCCTTCCTGACGGTGCTGAGAGGTGGCGCGCGCGGTGCTCGCTAGCTCGGATATCCGAGGGGGATGCTGTGTGCCTATGGAGATTCGGTCCCGCCACCAAGGCGCGCGTACGTCGTTCCTCCTTGTTGCGGGTGTTAACGAGGGCGGCGTGCCCATATGCCGCTGTGACTGTGTGGTACATTCAGTCACGTCGCGTTCGTCGTCGGATCCGTCAAACAGCGCGGATTTCCTCAGTAGTATCTCAGCATCTTCACTCGCCACCACTGCCGCCCTCGGTCCACGTACCCTCCGCATTGCCCACATTCTCTCGTCGAGCCGTGGATGCGTACGCCCGCGCATATTCGTTCTTCAAGTCGGGCGAGTCGTCGGCTCGGCAGCTCTCAGATCTCGCACTCCGGCCCGACTCGCTTCACTACCTGCCTCATCCCTGGCGGTGTGAATGTTCGCGCCCCATACACCGCTCATTCTCCCGCACTAACTTCTGGGATGCGTCCACTCGCGCGCCTTTCGCCCCGTCAGTCGACCAAAATCGGCTCAGCAGCACTCCGGACTGCGGCTCAATTCCGTCTAGACTCACATCACTCTCCTCGTCGTCGAGGGTGCGGATGCGTGTAATGCTTATGCTCCTCCTACCCCGCTCTGAAGGTCATGAATGCGCTTGGTCGCCGTTCGTTAAGTCTCGACACCGGCTCAGCGCTAGCTCCCACCCAATTTCCTTCGGTCTTCCTCAGCACAATGTCTCCTCGCTTGCGGTGGGGGTACCCACACTCTTTGCGCTGCTCATACACTGTCATACTCTCAGATTAACCTCTGGGCTGCAGAGATTCACTAGCTCGAGACGAGTCGTCCGTCAAGTCCTAACGCCAACCCCTCCCGACTCGTCTACTCGCTGCTTTTCCAAGCAATATCCCTCTCATTCGTCCGTGTGATTACGCGTAGCGCTCATACTGCTCGCCCTCCGCCTTCGACGTCGGAGCTGCCACCATTCGCATACACGTCGACGCCTCCGCCTAGCTGTACGACCAACTCCCGACCCATTTCCTCGATATCCGCTCGATGATGTCTCTCTCGGGGTGCGGTAGGGGTACATGTACCCTCCCCGCTGCTCATACTCCGGCCGCAGCGCCGTGAACTTGCTCGTGCGCTTACTCCTCGTCCGTCAAGCCACCGAGATCTGCTCAGCACCAGCTACCCCTCCCGCACGATTTCCTGCCGACTCGCCCAGTGAGATGTCTCCTCGCTCGCGGTGTGGATGCATGCAGTGCTCCTGCTGCTCGTACTCCGATGTCGATGCCGTGCATGCAGTCGTGCCCCGCCTTCGTCGTGCTCGTCCGCGCCGCCTTTATTGCCCAAATGGGGATATTTCCCGATGCGGCCTTTATGACGCGAAACAATTTCTGTTTTTTCCCTGCGACGGTTGTGGCGGGATGGGAGACAGGTGACGCTGCAGAGAGTGTCCATGGTCGCGGCGTCACGGTTGAGGCGCCAGGTAGCCTTGGTGGTGGTGGCAGGGTAGAGTCTTCCGTTGGGTGTAGGCGGAGAGGCCGTTTGGGGGAGTCGGTGGGTATTTTCGAGCAGCTAGGCTGTATTTCGAAGGGAGAATCAAATGGGGACCTATCATAGAAACACGTAGGTACGATTACTAAGAATCAAAGGAACGAAAATCCTTCATCTCTACTCCCCAGACGTGCACCAAACTCAAGTTGTGACAATGATAGGCGTGCTCCATCCTCCCTGGTCCAACGCAGAGAAACGCGAGTTCAGAAGCCCGTTGGCATCCGTGTACTGAACGATTGCAACTTGCTATGTATCAAACAATTCAAGTGAGCACTCGTCGATTGATTCGACCATCATCGACACTTACCTGACGAGTACTCTGCTGCACCGCAATCACCGCCGTAATCGGCGAACCGAGCGGAATCCCTGTCGCGATCGTCGTATCGACAACCCACGCCGCAGCCCCGGTCAACCCCGAATGATATGCCGACATGATATTGCCGTTTGTCGTCTGGTAGAACAAGCGCTGGGCAAGCGCGCTGAGGGAGCTCTGGACGGTGAGGTATCCGTATCCCGCGAGCTTGGTGGACGGGGTGACGTTGACGATGCCGAGGCTGGCCATGGCGGCGGAGTCGCGGTTGACGGACCATGTGTTGGCGCCGCTGGCGTTGGCGGTGGTGGCGGGCGAGCGGAGCTCGACGAGGCTTCCGTTGTCGAAGGCGTAGGCGTAGATGCCGTTGGGGAGGCCGTTCATGATTAGCATGTTTTCAGGCTGGAGCGGGGTGAGAGCGTTAGCGATGAGGAATTGTTCGAACTGAATGTATACCGCATACGTCGCCGCTTTCGCAGCGCCAATGAGAAGAGCGATGAAGCTGAGTGCGTACTGGAAGGCAACCATTCTCGAGGTGAGTTGATTTGAAGTTTGTCTACCAGAACGAGGCTTTTTATATGTTGAAGACGCACAATATTTATAGCTCAACTTGCGAAACTACAATTGTCATCGCTTTGTGAACTCTGCTCTGATGCGAAGTTCAAGGAGGATTTGTCAGGTTCAAAGGAAGTAAAACGACCATCATGCTAGTCATATGCTTTGCTACTGCTTTGCGGCCGCACAGTATCTCGTTATCTTCCTGGACGTCGACGGCCGCAAAGAATTAGTGGAATGGAAGGCATCCCAGCCATATGCTTGCGGCCGTACAGTATTGATGTTGCGAATGTAGGGCTAGGAAAGCTATGGACTCACTTTCGATTATCAAAGGTTCCATCCAACGTTGCGGCCGTCCGCAAGTGTACGTGACACGCTACCTTCTCCCGAATTTGCGGAACTGCAAGCGATTATAATAGAAACCAGTGAAATTGCGGGATTTGCATTCGGATTGAGCGAACGCAAACATGAACCAGGGCCAGACTTTGAGCTCACTCACTGTAACTGCTCGCCCTGTACACGAGGCTGGAAAAGTGCCACGACAAAAACCTCAGTGGTTCTTGCGAAATGTCAGAGATTTCCTAACGGTAGGACGCTGCTAAAACCTGGAAGGATCACTATTTTCCGATTTCACCTCAATCTGGACAAAGTGCGAAACAGACGCAGCATTGAAACTTCGAAATTCATTGCGGCAGTTCTGTCCGAGTCCGGCGTGTCGGCAGAGGTCCAATTTGAAGTCTTCTCCCCCCTGTATTCTTTGCGGAGAAGGCACCCAATTCGCTGACTTCCCGCTGCAACAAAACCGGAGTTTCTATCACTATGATCGTTGGATAATGGATATGGGAATCAAACCCGGTGTTCTTTAATCCTGAAGAAATCATGATACCCTTTTCTGCTTTTTACAAACTACATATATAGTATATTTAAACCTCATCGCCGGCAGGGTAACAATAAATTGTTCAGGATTTAGCGTGTTCTTCTTGCAATCCGAGTTCGATTGCGCAGAAATGTCGAACGGGATATATTCTGAGGCTTCGTTCGGGAAGAAAATCAAACACTAACGGATTGAGTGAAGCTTTCGACAATATTAATCAGCGGTGAGTTCAGGAGGAGTAGTTCATTGGTTTATGATGGTTTGACGGAGTTGGCGAGGGATTTGTTAGAAGAAAGGACTGATGAGGATGAACATAATCGGAGGTTGGATGTGTTGGTGGAGGAGGCTGAGGAGGGGCTATTGGAGATAATTGTACCTAACCTCGAATTCGAAACGCTACGAGGACACTCGCGCTACGACTAAAGAAGCAATCGGAATTGGGATGGATTAAAATGTGTCTAAAGCATATAAGACTGTCAGATATCGAACATTGCTTGTTGATGCGCCTAAAGTGCCTCTCGCTGCGGCGCGGACACGTGGGAACCAAACTACGCCCGTGTAACATCACTGTAACATCACACCATCAGTCACGCTCACGCACTCAAACTTGCACCACGATGAGCTTGGACGAACACCTGCCCTTCGAGCTGATTTCGAAGATTTTCATTCACTGTATACCACGCCATGGACGAGTCAGTCCAGACCCACAACTCGCCCCCCTTCTTCTGCTTCAAATCTGCCGCCGATGGCGTACGATAGCGCTGGCTACACCTTGGCTATGGAATTCCATATTTCTCGAGTTTTTCCGAGGATCGGGATCCACAGCGCTCCCTATTTTGTTTGGCGACGAGCCAGCGCCCTCAATTCACCCTATCGCCTCTCTCGTCGAGCTCTGGTTCAGCCGTTGCGAGGGATTCCCTCTATCCATCACTTTGCTGGCGCAAGAAGTCGGACTGGACCTTCCCTACGGTCTCATAGAAGTCATACAGAGCAGGTACTCTCGGTGGAAGCGACTGGAACTCAGCTTGGCAAGAAAATTCCTAGGCGATCTTCTCAGCGTCGAAGGTCGTTTCCCTTTCCTCCAAAGTCTTGCCATTGGGGACAGCAATGGCGAAACCTTGGATTTCGAAATCAAGCGGGACGTGTATCGCAAGTCACCCGCACTCGAGGTTCTCCGCATGCGAAATTCGTACATCGACCCGCTGTTTAGATCGGTTATGGCGGGCGGCCCAAAACCACACACGGTGGAACTTTCCCGAATCAGCTTCGGTGTCGATCATGTCACCGACCTCTTCACCCTGCTCCCTGACCTGCGCCATCTCACTCTGCGCGTTAATCACCCACCCAGCGCCGTCTCTGGTGAGCGGACGCTATCGAATACTCGTCTCGAGACTTTGGTTGTAGAAGGGACCGTCGATTTTCTGTCATACATCTCCGCACCTGCGCTTAAAAACCTCGGCGTGACGGTGTGGAACGAGATTGAAGCGAGGACAGTTGTTTCCTTTGTTTCACGTTCGGGATGCGCGCTCCAAGGCCTTTCTATGAGAAACGCCACCATGTCGCACAAAACATGGTCCATGTTACTCCCCGTAGCTCAAACAGTCTTCACGCTGGACCTACACAACACTTCATTCGGAAAACACATCCTCTTCCCTCGGCATCAAACGCCTACCCACCTCCGGAATCTCTCGATCGTCACTCGCGCTTCATTCGTTGGTTATGACGAGGTCTTTCGGATTTTGGACGCGCATGAAACGGCGTCATTGGCGCGAGTGTACATCCGAATCCTCAAGCACCTGAACTGGGGCGGGAACACCATTGACGTCCCCGCGCCGACGCCCGAGGTTCTTGGACGCTTTCGACAATTTCGTACTCGCGGGCTCGCTATTACTCTCGAAACACCTGACTTTCGGTGGCCCGTGGATGCAACGAACGAGGTCGAACCAGGTGAGATCTTCCACCCGTTAACGCAGCACTGTTTGAACCATTTCTCCTTCGCAGATTTCAACATCTTCCAACCCGAGGAGCCGATGCCGTTTTCAGTTTGGTGAACGTGAGTTCTCCGATTGCCTTGTTTATCACACAGAACCTAATTTCTGAAGTCTTTCTTTGTAAACCTTCTATGGAGTACTACGACCACGATATTTGCAGGTGTATATTACTGAACTCAGCGCGGAGACGGTAGCGTGGTCGAGGGAGGTGATGAGGTGCAGAATGTTGGTGATTAGGGCGATAGGGAGGGGGTGAGCGGAGTGCGAGGAGTGTAACATCTGGGTGGTGGGGAGGAAGAATTACGGGAGGTGTCGATTTAGGAGAGGTTACGTTCAAAGCGAGTGCTTTCTTCTTCGTTGGACGTGAAATAAAAAGAAAGAGGGTTTCATTACGACTCGCTCAATCTACACAACTAACACGCCATCCCCACTCCCTCCCAAACGCGAATCAAAGGATATCCGCAAGAGGACCAAGGATGCTCTTGAGCTTATCCTGGAACTCCTTCTTAATCTCGTCGATCAACTGCTGGGTTACATTCGACGTCTGACGACGAGCGAGCGAACCAAGAAGGCTATGGAGCTTCTCTTCCAGCTCCTTCTTGATCTCGTCGACGAGCTGTTGCGTAACATTGGAAGTTTGTCGGCGGCCGAGGCTGAGGGGCGCGAAGAGTGCATGGAGCTTCTCTTCCAGCTCTTTTTTGATTTCGTCCACGAGCTGTTGAGCGATATTGGAAGTTTGGCGCGATTCGATGGAGGTGCTGGAAGGGTAAAATCAGAGGGTATAGATGACGTATAGAGGAAGAATCACGCACTCGTCGACAGCCCGTCCACTCATGGCACCATCTTTCCAGAACCCGGTAGCAGCGCGGGCGACGACGACGTCGGAGTCGACAACGCTCCGGCCGCTCATGGAGCCATCTTTCCAATAGCCGGTGGATGCGCGAGCAGCGAGGGCAGAGTCTTCGTTATGCTATCATCCAAACGTTAGCTCGTGTGACTGAACACATCCGGGATTACGCACGAGGGGAGCCGCAGCCACCAGCGTCGCAGACACAGCCAAAGTAAGCAGGGAGAGATTGAAGCGCATTGTAGACTGAAAAACCGAAGAAACGAATGGGAAGGGAAGGAAGCAGAGGAGAGGAGAGGAAAGCAAAGAAAGAGCGATCTCAGATCGTGGAGGAAGACAGACGGACAGCAGAGAGACATCGAGTCGGTTTATAAGGTGTTTCCTGGGCGACGCGGAAGCGTGCCGCCATCATGTTTTGATTCCAACTTTGTTTCCCCGGGTACTTGTTCTTCAATTCAACTCAGTCAGACTCAGTCAATACGTGCAAGAGAAGCTAAAAAGTCAGCGAGGAAAAGACTGGAAAAGAACCCAAATCGAACTGGACACGACTACCTTGAGGATCCCGTGCTGCGGTATTTGATTTACGTTTCGGAGCCGTGTTCGGCTCCTCGTGATGTGACTGTCACGCGTTCGTGACACGCTGTCTCTTGTCCTTCTCTCCCATCTTCGATGCTTGACGCCTCGGAGCACATGAGTATACAGCTGGATCCCTCCCTAGTTCGATCTTAAACGCTGTCTGTGGTCTAACTCTCCCTCTCCTCGTCGAATGTCTTGTTCCTGCGCAGCGCTCAGCGTTTCGGTTGCCGTACGACTTGTGGCGAACTTTGACTCTTGAACTGGTGGTCTTCCCGTCCAGAGTTCATCCGATGTCTCTCTTGAAACTCCATCGCTTCGCTAGGGCCACCTCCCGTTCCTTTCCCAGCATTCATCGGTTCTTCATCCCCTAAATTGATTGGTTTGCTTGAGGACACTATGTTCTACTTCGTCAGTCGACCCCAACTTGTGCTGTAACTCTCGTATGTATGTCCTGAACTCCGCGATTCAAGATACCGTGATACCATCTCACTCTATAACTTATCTCTGTTTCGAACTCCGGTTTGTCGGCATCCACTTCCTCGTCCACAGGACGGTAAGCTTCCGTTGTATATGGTTTATAGTACCTCCAAAGTTGAAAGAAATTTTCCCGCTCTCTCTCTGCGAGAATGCTCGTTTCAGAATTAACTCGCTTTTTCCTTGAATTCTCTTGAACCTGAGTCTTTGTTGAGGACCGTTTGTTCAATCGAAGATCGCGCCGATCTGCGCAAACTGTCAGCGCCATACGACATTCACCTGCCAAGAGATGGACGCTCATGCTGCAGCTGTATCCCCGCGGGGACGACACAAATTTGCAGAGCAAATATGCAGCGCTGAGGTCTGTCTTACATAGAATCCTGAGAGCTTTCGCGGAGTGCCCTCAGCTCTGAATCGTTATCAGATCCAGGATTTCAGAATTTTTTGTTTTGTCTTCAAGTATCACAGTTGCGATGTGAAATTTCCTGAGCCATCCGGAGATGTTGTGTTTCAGCATTGCAACGTTCCATCAGCCGTCGCGTGCCAGCGTGTGTCATGACATTCGGCAGCTTTTCCGAGTCGTCACCGAGACTCTCGCTTCACCCTTGTCCTCCACCTCCGCGCCATGGCCTCACCCCCGGGTCCCGTCCCCCTCCCGCCTCACATTGAAACCATGTTCGCGTCCTTTCTTCGCCATATACATCGACATCTAATTGCCCCTGATCCCATCCGACAGAACGAGCTCGCAGCTGATCGGCACGCTGCTCAATTTCTTTCTCTTTGGGACGCTTTTCATTCAAGTCTGTGCGTCGCCTCGGCTCCTCCACCTGCCTACCCCTCTCACTCACTTTCATCGCTACCTGAACAGATGTCTATAATCTGTGTTTCCCGAAGGATATGCTCGCAATAAAGTTGCTCGGTGTGTCCCGCCCCATCGACCTTCCAATGATAATGATACTGATAAGGCGCCTATCCCACCCATTTCATTCGCAGTGTACTTCGTCTTCCTAACGATGCTCGTCTGCACCTGCCTCAACGCAGCAGACGCCTACTACTGGTTCGCCGCCGGCTTCGGCGACATCGTCAAATTCGGCCAAGCCCGCTTTTCGCCGTTCTACACCCCGCTCATGGGAAGCATCATCGCGCTGGTGGTTCAGCTGTTTTTTTGTTACAGGATTAGCGTGTTTCGCGCGGGCGCTAGTTGGTGGAGTGGGGTTATTGCTGCGGTGCGTTTTCAGTCTTTTTTCTTTGGTGAGTGAGAGTGAAACTTACGCGAAAGGAAGGTGTCGTTTTTGCAAGCTGCGGGAGGGATCGGTGGGGGTGTGAAGGCTTTTATTGCGTCCAATGAGCAGCATGATGAAGTGCGGACGGTGCTTGTATATGTGCGTCAATGTGTCCATCTGCTTTCCGTGCGTGTGAGGGACTCATTCACGGACATCTAGTTGTGGCTCGTGGGCGACGCTGTCGCTGACATTATGATTGCGGTGACGATGACCTATTTGGTACGCACAATGTCTCTCCGCCGAACTCGTTGTAATCATTTTTGCAGTTGACGAAAGCGTCGGAACCTGAAACTCGGGATATCGTTCGCGGGGTGGTTCGCTTGATCATAGAGACGAATTCTTTCTCTGGTGCGTCCCCGTTTCCTTCTGATATCATCCTCCACTAATTGCGATTCGCATAGCATCTGTGGCAATCATTGGGCTCGCTCTTTTCGCTGGGATGCCGGTGAGTTGTATCGATGTCTGCTGCCCGCATGGCTCTCATCATCGAGTCTCAGACATCCGACTACTTTATCTGCCCGTGCGTTGCTTCCTCCTCCCCTCGCTTTCTCCTCATTCAACGTCACCCTCCGTTTTGTAATTCTAGTACCATGATCTTACCTGGTCTCTACGCCAACACCCTCCTAGTCCTGCTCAACAACCGCGCCGCGCCCTCCCGCCAACGCCTCCCCTCCGACAACGTCCACTCCTCCGAGAATCACATCTTCAACAGCGGGGGTACCAGCACCATCAACGGCACCTCGAGTCTCCCATGGAAAGTGTCCTCTCCGCCGCCCATGACGCCGCAGATAGGCAAGTTCGACTCGTTCCCGCGCCCTAGGTACTCGGATGATATTCCTATTGGGCCGTTCGTCGCTGCGCCGAATCCGCTGGAGGATAGGAGGCCCGGGCGGTCGCCTGTACTGCTTTCACCACTGGATAGTAATAGTACTAGGAGGAATCAGCAGCATCTGGTGAGTGGATGGGACGACGCGAGTTATAGTGTGAGTATGAGGGATGGTTCGGCGAGGTGGGAGGACGGGGATGATACGAAGAGTTTTGATTTGGCTGATGTGGAGGTGCGTTTTTCCTTTCGTTTCGTTTTGGAAGCCTTGGTGGTTTTCGTTCGTGGCTTTCTTTGAGTCTGACTTTGTTGTTTGTTTGTTTTTAGAATCACCCGTATGGGAGCCAAGGGACGTACGTTTCGTGGGCACGATAGCGATAGCCCCTCGCGTGCGTCTTCTGTAACTGTATCAACCCCACATACCGCTGTAATGCCAGATTTAATCGTGTCGAGCTCGCTGATCTCGCAATGTCAGTTGTTTCATTAATATTGACCTTTCGGTGACTGCTTGGGCCTCTTGAATTCTTCGTGCCTCTTTGACTCTCGCGTCCAATTCCGATATGTGTCCCTCAAATGAGTCTTCAACAAAACGACTCGGGCGATGTCCGTCCGGCCGCTCTTCTCCCGTCCCCCTCGAGACTCTCGACTAAACGAAATTTGAAATTTCTGCTCATCTCATGGACCTTCTCAAATACGCTCCGGTATGCATATGCAAGTTTTTGACTAGAACTTCTTACGAATATGCCCTTCCGCCTCCATCCTTCCTAAATACATTAACAGCGTCTGCTATACGTGATCCAAGAAAGATTCTCAAACCTCCCCCAAAGCTGATTCAACAACGTCAATTCCTAATTGTCCTATTGTCCTACTTATTTGATGTGGGTACTTAATTTTTGTATGTACAACATGGGGAGAAAGGTATGAACATTCAACAATACATATCGAATTCGAGGAGACATAAACGTGTGTCGATTATAAGAACGAATATAACATACTAACAGCTGTCCAGACCGCAGAAAATGTCATTGACACGAGGAGACGAAAGATCGAAAAAAGGAAAACAAAAATCCACCGTCCTATTCTCTACCGTTTACCAGAAGGAGGCTGAGGGTGCTTGCACCTCGGCTTGATTTTGTTGCGCTTCAAAGACAGCGGCCGATCGCGTCCCCTCAATCGCACGTACACGCCACACGCGTTACACAACTTCGCACCGGTCTTGCTCCTCCGCCACACACTCGTCTTGCGAGTATGACAATGCGAGCATTCCGGCCCGCTCCCTTCGCCCTCGCCCCCATCCTCCTCCGCATCGGCGTCGGCTTCGATGAGCGCGAGTGGCCGGAGTTTGCCGCGCTGCTGGAGGTAGAGGCCGCAGGCGTTGCAGAGGGGCAGACGGGTGGCGGGGTTGCGCCGCCAGAGGGGGGTGGTGGTTGCGCTGCAGTGGGAGCAGCGTTTGGTCAGGGGGATGGGAGCGGGAGCGGAGGGACGGCGTTTGAGTGGGGGGAGCGGGAGGGTGGCGGGGGTGGCGGGGGTGGAGTCGATGCTGCTGCGGCGAGATGAGACGCTGCTGGATGTGAAAATGGATGTGACGGGGGAGAGGCGGCCCGAGGAGGAGGATGAGGAGGGGGAGGAGTCGCGGGCGAAGTGGGGGTAGGCTGAGGGTGGGAAGTTGTATGAGGATTCGTCGAATGGGATAGATGATGAGCTAGGTATGGTGGTGTCGCCGAAATATTCGGGCCATTGTTGAAAAGTCTCATCCGCGATTTGACCCATCCAATACGCATTCTCGCCGTCGGATATAGCGGAAGCCGACTGAAAGTGCGTTGGGTCGAGGTGGAGCGGGAGGGGCGAATACGACGGAGAGAACGGGATCAAATCGGGTTTACAGTGGAACTGGTGGTGAGATAGGGGAGGGTATTGGGCGGAATTGCGGAGAGAAAAGTTGAAGTCGAGGGCGTGAGCCAACGAGGCGCCGCCACCCATGGACGCAAATTGCACGGAACATTCTGACGTGCTGCTATGAATATCTGCGAATCCCAGAAAATGAGAACGTTAACGATGTCCTGGGGAAGGAAGGGGAAGAAAATGTTAACGTACCTTCACACTGGAGGTCCCACTGCCATTGGTATCCTTCGTTGTATGACATCGCTGAGTGAGGGTCCATTCGTATATTGCTGCTTCGCGTGGGGAAGAAAAACTGTATGAGCGATTATGGGGAGAGTCAGGCAGCACGCGAAATAGCCTACTTTTATAACAGCCCTCGTCGACGGATCCAATCTCGCCTCGATTTAGTCGGACCGCATGGAGCCGCCGGTGCCTTGGCTTGCTGTGCCCGCAAGCGCAAATTATGGACAGCTGTCAAGCGATGGTATTGATGCATCGCGAGGATCCATTTCGAGGCAGGCCAGTTTCGTGATTTATTTGCGATTAATTGATTGATGATGCTGGGTTGTAGCAACGGTTTTACTTCGGGAGAGTTGGGTACAGTGGTCTGTCTCAGAAGCGTTACGGGGATTTTGTAGGCAGTACTTTGAGCAAACGACGCACACATTTGGAACAAAGGCTGTTGGTGAGTGCTGGCATTCCGATCGATCATGTCTCATACCCTTGTACTTTGCCGATTCCAGCATATACCAACCGAGGAATCGTTGGAATGATATTATTACGAACAACCCCAATTCCTTTGAAGAGGAATGACGTTCAGCGGTGGAAAACGATTCTGGCGCCGACGTGTCGCATCGATGGTTTCTTGGCGACGATTTTGAGAGGTGGACGGGCGCATACGTTTTCTTTTGTAAATGATGAATTAAGGTTGGGGCAGTAAGTCGCCGACTCGCCGGTGCATGGTGACCGCCACCTGATCGGCGACGATGACAGGAATTGCCAAATTGGGCTTGCGAAACAATAGAGACAAACAACGAGTCATGACTCAGATTCGAGAGAGCCGCCTCCACTGCATTTACTGGAATCGTTCTGGAAAATACTTAGGTCTTTTTCTTGATGTTGGCTTTCATGGAGCCCGAACCGCGTCGTTATCCTGAAAATTCACCAGGGATTATTTTCAGGATGGAAATTGAATGAACGTTTGAACATTGAATATGCACCGGGAGTGCGGTACCACAGTCCCGGGTCCATAACGCCGTCGCTGTCACCTGCGTGATGGATTGTTGGGCAGAAATCGCTGTGGGAAAACCTTCAATCACTGTGTGAAAAACCGATCAAAAATCTACCCCGCACACCACGGAAGCTAAGGCGGACTTGTATTCAAGGTAATTATAAGGAGAGTTGAGACGCGACGCGGACCTGAGAGGTTATTAAGCGCGGTTTGAAGTCTGCATTGGTTGCGTGGAAGGCTGATTAATTGTCAGTGTCAGTGTACGGTTGAAACGCGTTGGTTGGTTATACTTATCGATCTTGAGGTTGAGGAGGCGCTCGAGCGCTCCCCGTGCAAGCTAGTCGTTTTTTGGGTGAGGTGGAGTGTGCCTGGCGCTGCGAGTGGGAGTCATCCCCTCAGTATGTATTCGACCCCTCGATGAACGGGTTATTGTAGCATGTAATCGACCCCAAGCACGATGATGGCTTCGTTCAACTTTGAACGGCACCAAGGTTCTACTCGGCATTCACGAATTCACCGCCGTCTGCGCAGAAGAAGCTAGCGGAGCGCAGCATAGTTATCAAATCTGCTTTTTTGTGTTGGAGACGCTGGGAGTCCGAGACGCGTTTTTTGAGAAATCACGTACCCCTTACATTCCCGTGTATGCGCACAAACGAGAGCCTGCCGCGGCCGTCGCCTCGCTTTGTAATTTTAACAATGGAGCTATCGAGCAAGATGAATTTTTGTCCTTGAATGTCGGGGAACTACATAGAACTTGAAGAGAAAAAAAGCCAGCAAGAATTGTATTCGTGTGAATGCTGTTTTGCTTTCCGTTTCACCGTGTGATCTTGTTGGAGATGGATGTAGGGGGATGTAAGTTACAGTAGTGGAATGACTGAACTGGAGGGACAGCACTTAAAAGGTTTCTTGCCGAAGATAGGTTAGGTAGCCAACGAACTGGTTTGGGTACGGAGGATGGGATGAGTGTATACTTGATCATGAGGCGCGATATCGGACCTAGAGCTCAGATTCAGAGCCATTAACGGAGCACTGGCAAATCCAGAATGCACTGGAGGTAAAATTCCTCCGGATAAGGCATTAGAGATCATGAGCAATGCGGCTGAACATAAAGTCAGCAAAAGCAAAGGGCGATCGTGCTTACCTCTCCCTTTCATTCCCACAGTTCAATACGAGTCTCCACACCACAAGGTAAATCGAATCAAGAAACATAAAATGCGAAAAACTGGAAGAAAAATAAGTACGAGTTACACTGATCCATGCAGTCGTCCGTCCATCGAAATAGTATCATACATAATCATCGCCTACGCTCCGCGCCATCTCAAGGTCCATGTCTCATTGGGGGTTCTGAGGCGAGTCGACATAACGCTCGCTGACTCGCGGCGATGCAGCTTTCGCCCTCGCTTACCACTTCCCGCCTTTATGATTCGAGCTCGGGCTCGGCAAACAGCAGCCACAGCAACGTCCGATGAGGAATAAGATGGGTGTGACAAAGAGAAGGAGCCACGCAATAAGGGTGAGGTAGAGCGCGTTGCCCATTATTGCGGCGCCGTTGTTGCCTTCTTGCTAGAAACAGAACACGCGGAGTCAGTATAGATGATTAGGCAACAAGAGAGTCGTAAATTTAAACGGATGTTCGAACGAGAACGCTCACCTGCACCCTCTTCTTAATCAGCTCGAAGAAAGCGATATCGAATATGAACACCGCAAACGCCGCCGAGCCAGCGAACCCGCAGAAACACGACGAGCAGCAATCCGCTAGGGGGGCGCCGAGGAAGGCGAGGAGCGCAAGGGCGAAGGAGATGAGGGCGATGCCGAATGCGACGATGTGGAGGACGAGGACTTTGGTTAGGTTCGAGGCGACGGCGTTGACGGAGGCGGAGAGTTGTGGGGGGAGGGAGCCGTTGATGAATTTGCCGGCCTCTGTTGAGTGAGTTCCATCAGTAAGTTGCAAAAGACGATGCCAGAAAGAAAGAAAGAACGAAATCAAGAGGAAGGGGAGGAGCAAGGACGCACCGCTCAAATTATACCCGACATGCGCCTGCGAACACTGCAGCCCCTTCCCGTCTTTCAAATCCGTGCAGAATCCCAGAGCGCCGAGGTCGACGAAGGGGTTTGTTTGATTTGCGAGAGCAGTAGAGGCGGTACCGTTGCCGAGGTCGATGCGGAGGAAGTAGACGGATTTGAAGTAGGGGACGTCAAAAGCGACCATACCGAGGAGGGCGGTGGCGGCGGCAACGGAGGCGAGACCGAGGACTTTGTTCCAGGAGACCATCTTGGAAGGCGGAGAAACTGCATGAAATGCTAACTGAGCTTTTCTGACGAGGTGGATTGAAGGGAAAAAGACGCACTAAGTGGCTCGTACGACAAGAACGAATGAAGTTAACGAAAATCGATCTTCTTGAGAATCGTTTTAGTGCGGTGCAACCAGTGCGAATGAAACTGGGCAAGCTGGAAGAAACGAAGAGAACGAAGAAACGAAGAGGCAAAGGTCCGCTGGGGGAGAAGGGAGAAAGGAAGTGAAGGAAGAACGAAGAGGGCGTCGTTGCCGCTGAAGATAGTCTCCAGGTAAACCCATGGCGATGACTGATAGATCGTTGTCATGGAAAACATATGACGCCGTGATCGGCTCAGGCAGGGCAGGCCCCCGGCCACTACCTATTAGGTCGGTCCGCCGATTTGGGCAGATTTACTCTACGAAAATCGGCCGTTTGACCTCAAATTTACTCTATCATGGACCGAAAAATCACAAAATATTCGATTTTTCGGCTATTTTTGCTGATTTTGTCCCCATTTCGCTCTAGAGGCTTGTTTTCGTTGGTTTCTGGCCATCTAGGCCTGATTTTATGCTCGAATTGGGTCAACAACAACTTTGAAAAAATTCTCGTCACCCTTCCCCGAGCCAGGTGAGGCGGGATTTGGCCCTCAGATTTACTCTATCTCGGACGGAATTTCGTCGTTCGGACCCAGATTTACTCTAACTTTGAGACCGAAAATTGCGATTTTCGAGCTCAGATTTACTCTAAATCGGACCGACATAGTCGGTAGTGACCGGGGGCCTGGCAGGGCGCTGTGCGCTGACGCCCAAGAAGCGCCCGAAATGCCGAACAGCCGCGGCAAAGAACTGGCAAGCACGCGGGAGAAAAAGAATATGTTCAAGCAGAAACATTGCAGATGGAACATCGAGAAGAGATTTGCCCTCGTTTAGCCCTTCCACTGTGAGTGGACGAAAATGAATCTGAATCTAAATATTCTCGCTTCATTGGAACTTCATTGGAACTTCCTTGGCAACTTCTCCGTGGGGAGTCGGTGACTCGGTCTGAATCATACAGGCCCCATAGGCCCCCGGTCACTGACATATAGGTCTGTAACATTGAAAACCCGAATTTCGGCCTGATTTACTCTATTTTTCGGCACTGATGGCGCTCTGGCGGCTTCAAAAACCACGATTTTTTTCTGAAAATGCGCGCAAACGCTTAGTTTAGAGGAGCTGCATCGCCCTATCTAGTCAAAACCTCCGTCAGATGGCTGGTTCGCGAAATAGACCTCTCAGATTGGACGTTGTTTTACTCTATGGAGGTTACAGACCTATATGTCAGTGACCGGGGGCCTGGCCCCATGCTGGAAAAACGATTCAGAGGAAAGGGCTGGAAAGGGCCGATGTGAACCGTCGATCATTCTGTCATCGATGGGCGTTGACGAGAGCTCGTGGATTTGTAGACGTGGGCTGCTCTCAGATTGGTCGAGCCAGCGAAAATCTCTTTGGCGACATAGATGCATTATGTGGTTGACGTTCGTTTCTTAGTTCCCATACCCATTCAGGAGCAAAAAGTATGGACAAAATGTTTGCCTAGTTAATTGGTGTTAGCGACGGGGAATCAACGTTCGAACAATGTTTTACAGTCAGTTCTGGTTTGGCATGGCTACGAGTCTCCGGCGTGGAGGAATCAAGGGGGCGAACCGGTTGCTGTCAATGGAGTTCGATTGAGCCTTCTGTAGGCATTGGTTGTCGGTTTCTACGTCTACTATCTTGTCGCATGTTGAACATGACTTTTCATATCCGTTCATCATCTCACCTTGATCTCACCTATGGCATCCGCAGATAGCGAATATGACGTTGGAAACTTCCAGCATTTTTCCTGGCGCGATTTCTTTTCCATAATCTTGCAATCAACGAAGGGGTTCATCTCGGTTGAACCGGTTCAACGTTCAACGTTGTTCGATCAACGATTTCTGCTTCGAATTTCTATCTGATAAGGCAGAGCAAAATTGAAGCAGCCCCAACATATTATACTGACTACATCTACTGGTGGCTCAAGTGAGTGTTGCGATTCCATTTATCGCCCAGAGTGTCGCCAAAGATTCATAAGATTCCGAAAACAGCTTGCATGCACGTGTTCGTGGGAGGCAGTCAACGCGCCACTGTCACGCTGGTCACGGCTCGTTCTTCTCTCTCCCATCCTCGCAATTGCCGCTGAATGGCTGGATCACTGTTCCTTCAACTCCCGTCGGAACTCATACTCGCTTGCCTAGAGACACTCCCTCTCGCGGATCTGGACTCCTGTGCTGACTGTAACCGCCTTCTCCACGAAATCATCACCAAATCCGTCCTTCTCCATTATCGGCGCGAACAGGCCCGCGCAGGGGTCGAAGAAAATCCATCTGTCGCTTCAAACCTGGTTATATCTGATCGCCTTGGCAAACTACATCGACGTGAATCCAACTGGCTCAACTTCGAGCCTTTCTCTACTCATACAATCGCTATCGATTTCGCAACGACTGGGCTTTACGATTTGACGAGCGACGCATATTTCGTGGGGGATACGGCAGATCCGAATACTCGGATGTGTACTGCCATCAAGTATATACATACTGCGCCAGGGGAGACACAGTGGAGAACAGTCGATGGCGGGAAATCTATCATTGATTTCGGCACGTCGTTGGAAGAACACGATCTCATCGCGCTAGTTACATAGTAGGTTTCACGCTTCGTTTGCAATTCTTCGCGATACTTAACTCTCACATCTTCTTCAGTACAATTTATGACCGGAATCCTCTCATGTCTTCGGTGGATATCTCGCTTTTGAAGTTTTCGACTGGGGCACCGCATCCTCTCGCTGCTCAGCCGGTGCTTCACGTTCATGATGTAGACGTCTGGCGACACCGACCTGGTATCTCGATCGAAATTGTCGGTGACACACTGGCTTTATCCATGGTCTACTGGAGCCACGAGCTTCGAGATATGGACGTTCTATACCTGTTCAATTGGAAGTTGGGGAGGCGGCGTATGGTATGGTATTCATCTCTTCGGCTGGGTCGTAGCCCGGGTTTCCTCACTCCTCCCATTCAGGATCCCATTCCCGTGTACAACACCGGCATGATATTCCTCACCGAAGGGATGCTAGTCCTACCAAACTCCTATGACGAAAGCCTCGACGTCCTCTACATCCCCTCCGATCCCGCCGAAGAGCCACAACTCCTCCACTCCTTCCATCTCCCCGAACTCATGCAAGACACCTCCATCCGCTCCTTCCAATGCCGCAGCTCGCCCAACCCACGCACTACAACCACTTGTCCGAGCAGCGCATCGTTCGTCCCCAGAACATGGGACGCGCTATTGATGTTCTCCTTGCAAGTCGGCAACCACACCACATTCTCAGACCACGTGCTCATCGTCGATCGGCCCCGCTTTTTCGGCGCCATCCAAAACGCGCGGGAGGAGAATCCCGAGGGCGTAGAATGGGACGATTGGGGACCAGACTGTTGCCGGTGGCTCAATGCGCAGGAACTCTCAACGCACTATATCACCACCACCTCCGGCAGACGCATGGTCACCATCGCACACGATGCGTTCGAGCGTCCTGCGCCGATAACAATCATGGACTTCAACCCCTCTGCGGTTCAAGCACATTGGCATCTGGGGGTGGTGGAGAGGGAGAAGGCTACGAGTAGGGTGGTGGAGGCGTCGAGGCAGCACTTAGAGCTATTTGCGCGGCCGATTGCGTCCGGGTTACCGTACTTGGAGATTGTGTCGAAGGAAAGGTTTGATTATGGTGCGGTGTCGATTAATGATGAGAACGTTATAGGCGCACGGGTGAGTCGTTATTGTTCATCGTCGCGTTAAATTGCGGTCACTGAAATTGGGAGCAGTTTGGGGATGTGGCGTCGCTGGATGTGATACATTTTGGTTGAATCTCTTCTCCATGTATGCATCGCCATTTTCAAAATTCAAAACACTTGCCTCTACCAACTATCGGTATGGTGTACCTCTACAGCCGTAGATCAATAGACTCGATCTAGGTGGTACGACTCTGCATATATTCCCCCACAACCTCCTTCGTCTCACTTACTGCACCAACAATCCCCATCGCAAGCGTAAGGAAATCAGAGCAACAGACAATCAGCCTGAAGCCCTCGTCAATCCTTTGCTGCAGCATCTCCTTACTGACGATGCCGACGAGCGGAACTCCTCTCTTCTTGGCTGACATTGTCGCTCCTTCTATGACTTGCACGAATTCTGGTTCGTCGCCCGACATGGCGAGAGAGAGGTTCATGTCGAGGCGGAGGTCGCCGACTAAGAGAGTATACATAAGAGATGAGTGCGAATCCGATGGAGGCGTGAAACTCACAGCCGATCATAAGCGCTGAATTCTCTTTTTCGCAGACATCCAGGATGGACTCGAGATTCTCGAAGCCGAGCCTTGATTCGACTTGCGGGATGATTGCGACGTGTTTATTCGCGATGGTGAAGATCGTTTCGCCGGGAGGAGTTTTGTCGGTGATTCCAGGAATCTAGCCCACGGTTAACTCGATATCTGAGCTGAAAACCAAGGGATATATACGAATGTGAATGGCGGGAACGATCTGTGGCCTGATGGGCTTGTATTTGGATTCGAAGGTTAGTCAGTATTCGCACTACTGGATTTGATAACCATTGGTATAATGCTCACGGGAATCGACAGGCAGCGACAGCCGCTTTCAGTTCCTCTGCTGACTCGATGTGCGGAAGAATGATGCCCCCTGCGCCGGCGTCCAGGCAGCTCGTCTTTCACCCATCAATCAGTAATGCTCAACATTGGCAGAGGAAAGCTAAGGACGAATGAATGAATGACCGACCCACCATAAAGGCAAACGAGGTCTTCGTAGGGACTCTAACCACTGGAATCATCCTTCCAGCGCTTTCATGGATGATGACTTGGATACATTCGACGAGCACGGCGGGAGACCATGCTACGTGTTCCGCGTCCTTCGAGTTTGATCATCAACTTGGGTGCCAATCGAGGAGGGAGAGAAAAGCGAAGCGTCAAACGGGGGCACGACGTACGATCCAGCACCAATCGGCATTCGTAGCGGCGATGACCTTGGCGACGTGGCGACTCGGAAAGCTCAGTGTCGTTCCGATAACGATTTTTCCGGATTTGATGAGAGCTTGGAGGTTGCTTGGTTGTTGGAGCGTTGTGGGCAAGAATTCGTGCTGCTGTGTAGGACTAAGGGTGCATTGCGAGGTGTGGTCCAAGGTCATTTGGTGTGGTGTGGTGAACAGAGAGGAGAAGAGGGCAAGGAGCGGTGTTAATATTAGTGGCAGGGTTTCTATGTAGCCCAATCGTACGATAATTTGGGGGTCGAAGAGCGGCGCAAGTCGCCAGCCAGTCTGTTCGGTTCAGAGGATCCGGATCTGACTTGCTTCGAACGATACCTAATCCTTCGAATATTCCTCGAAAATCATGGCATTGAAACGGGGTATAAATACGAGAATAAAGAACCCCAATGATATCAAAGCCCAATCGGTCCCTCCGTGTGCAAAACGTTGAACCTATTGAACTGCAATCAACCAAAGAATGAATCAAGAGAGCTAGACAGACAGACAGACCTGAGCGGATCGTACTTCGCGTACGTAGCCTGTAACTTGGCGTAATTCGGATACGTCGCAAACGAATTCTGGCTTGCGTCTGCTTCGTTGACGTAGAGGGGGACTCCGGGTGTCGAGGGTGCTCTGCGACGACACATTATATCAAAAAGAAATCAGCAAAATAAAGGAAACGCGGCTTACTGCTGGAACAGCAACTCGAAGCCCTCCTGTACTGCTTGCGGTTTTGACTTCACCGTCGGCTGATAGATCAACCAATAGTTGATCGCGCCGTAGCTCACCCCGGGGCTCCCCATCGCGTTCTCCCCACTCGCACTCGCGCTCCATTGGAAGCTCGGTATCGGCGACAAAATGAAGAACGCGCTCGCTAAGCTCGTCGGCGTAAACGCATTAGAGAAGTTGAGAAAGTGGGTGTAGGCGTCCCAATAAAGCGCTTCGTCGCCCACGATGGAGGAGGCGCCGAATTGCTGCCCGGAGCCGCGCGCGTCGCCGGGGATGAGGTGGGAGATGTCGTGGTAGGAGAGGGGGGAGAGGGTTTGGGAGGTGCTCGGGATGGTTAGGAAGGAGCTGAAGATGGCTTGGGGGAGGGTGGCGGTGGTGGTTTTGTAGAAGAGGTAGACGGAGTGCGAGGTGGGGGAGGTGATGTTTGAGTTGAGGAGGAGGATGAAGCCTGGGGTTGTTTTGGTTTAGTTGGAGTAGGGATGATATCTGAATACACTCTACGCGCCTGCTTTGGGATCGGTTGTCTCGCGGATGTATTTGGCAGAAGCGTCGCTCAGAGCCTGTGCCGCGGAGCCAGGGTACTAATAGTAATAGACACTCGGAAATCAGCAAAAAGGATTCATTATTCTGAATCGAAACAAACCAACTCACATTAATCACCCCACCAAACCACTCCTTATCGTCCTTCGTCCCCGTATGCGCCGCATGCAGCTCATATCGCGTAACGATCCCGAATCGATTCGCCCCGCCTTTGAGCGCTTGGAAGAGGTCCGCGTATTGGTTGGTGGCGGAGACGGTTACGAGGTCGCCTGTTACCAGAACGACGTCCATCTCTTTTATGCGGTCGGCAGACCAGCCGTAGAGAGGTGACATGAAGCTGATTCCGCCGCCGAGGAGGAGGCCGGTGCCGACGTCGCTGGAAGGAAGGAAGGTGGGTTTATAAATGTAGCAGGAGAAGAGAAGAATGAAGTAGGATTAACACACCTCGCTCGTCCACCAATTGCAGAAACACCAAACTCCTGCACGGCATCCGCTGCCTCTCCCCAATGAACGCCAGGAAGGACGGTGATCGTGTCGGTGGTGGGATTGTACGTTGTGGTATCCATACGCGCGAAAGAAATCAACACCCCATCCGTAATACTTTCGCGACGCGGAGATTAGCCTGGGCATAAGCGCTCGCATAAAAAAATTCTTACATACCTATTCCATCCGACCATCGCACTGTGCGCCCCGGCCTGGACTGCGTACCTCGCGCCCATACGATATATGTTCTTCATCGCGCTCTGCACATGCGCGGAAGACTCGGGGTAGACGATGCAGCTGGGACTGTCGAAGGAGTTGAACAGGTTCCATGTGTTCTCGACGGTCGACTCGTATTCGGAGCCGGAGAATTCGACGTAGGCGGAGCCGATGTCGAGAGACGTGAGGGCGCATGCGACGGCTGCGGCAGAGGCGAGGGGGATGGAGGCGAGGGCGGCGGAGTCTGCGGTGGAGGATGGGGGGACGGAGATGGTGGTTCCGTCGATGGTGATGGGGACGCCGGCGACGGTGATTGTGGTTGGCGTCGAGTCGGCGTAGGCTGTGAGTGCCAGAGAGAGAAGGAGGGCAAACGAATGTAAGAAGCTCATCGCGGGGACGGCGATACTCGTTGGCTAGTCCGATGAGGGCTTATATGCGGGTGCGGGTGCAAAATTTACGGAATATCGCTTGTTTTGCCGGACCAATCACAGCGATGTGTACCAGGTACTACCTGTTCATGAGCGTGGATTGAGCGAGGAGCTCAATTGACACTCATGGACCCCTTCACGCGCCGCGAACAGCTGCGCAGCCTCTTCTCCAACAACGGGAATATGATCAGTGTGCCGAATTTTCATAGTTTTTGGGGGCGGACGACTGGGAGTGGGAGTGGTGGGGTGCATATTCCGGGGGATAGCATTATGATGGATAGTACGAGTGCACCTCCGGATGGTGAGATTGATAGTGCTAAGAGTTCAGAGTTGAGGCCAGGGCGGAGTTGGTGTGTTTGAATAGATTGTTGTTACTGTATTAGATTTGAACATAATATTTAAGAAAGATTGCGGTTTGAAAATTGTAGTTTTGCCAGTAACTGAACAGCAGCATACCTATCACAGCCTGAGGTACCAACGGCGGTAGCAGTCTTCGTCATGTATGTACCGGGACAGCCGGCTGTTTTCTGACCGATTGTTGGATCGTCAAAGCCCATAGCTCGTAAACAGTCTGAAGTGGTGGGAGGAAGGAACCCTCGGAAGCCCGGGCCGAAAGAACAAAATCGTGGCAAAACACGTGCGTGTTGATAAGCATTTTTACCCGGTGGCCAGCATCTCCGGCTCTTCTTTCACCTTCCTCAGCCACATCGTGGCTCTCCCGCTCCCTCCTTCCCTCCTTATCTGAGCTAGACGAGGATAGGCGCGATGGAAGGCTCTTCGTCGTCGTCGAGATCGCGGTACCACCAGCAGCAGTATCAGCAGCAACAGCAGGTCCAGCAGATGCAGATGCAGCAATTGCAAATGCAGCATCAGCAGCAGATGCAGACGCAGATGCAGCAGGGGGCGCCGAAGTGCGTCCTTTCGTCGATTCGTCGATTCGATTCGATTGAATGAAAGCTGAATTGGGTGGGTGCACAGGTATATGGCGGATTTCTCGAAGGCGCTGGCGTTTGAGGTGAAGATTCTGTTGGAGGAGGTGGGGAAGCTGAGGGATGAGAAGAGGGCGCTGCAGTTTGAGATTGAGGAGTTGAGGGGGATTAGGGCGAGGCATAGTGCTGGGATTGAAGGGGGTGGTGGGGGGTATGGGATTGGGATGGGAGGGGCGGCGGAGTTGGGGTGGGTGCGTGCTGATTTTTGCTTTCTCTCAATCTTATCTTTCTTTCCCTCCCTTTGTTTCCCTCCTTCTCTCACATGCTGATGCGTACATCGATCTGTAGGCAGCACTCCAAGCCCTGGAAGGCGGACCTCCCGCACCGGACGAGCGACCCCCTTCGCCCCCTGCACCGGCTCCCGGTGGCTGGCGCGTCGTCCACCCGCCTCCTGCGCCACGTCGCAAAGCGACTCCTGCTGCGAAACAGATCGTCGCTCCCACACCGGCACCCGCTCCTCCGCCGCCGCCTCCAGCGGATACGGGCCCCGCGTGGTCGCATTGGCGACCGAATCCGCTGCTTTCGCCGACGGGGGCAGGTGCGGGTGCGGGGGAGGTGGTGGTGGCGAGTCCGGTGGATAGGGAGGGGATATTTGGGGCGAGGACGCCCCCGCCTGGAGGTGAGTCTGGCGGGAAGAAAGGGAAGGGTGCTGCTGCGCCGCCTGCACCTGCGTCTGCGCCTGCTCCAGCTGCGCCGCCGGCGACGATGAGGATCGCGCCACCAGTTGTGCAGCCGAGTGCGCCGCCGCCGCCGCCGGTGGTACCGCCACCCATGATGACGGCGAGTAAGCCGCAGAATCAAGGGAATGCGAATAGAGGAGGTGGGAAGGGGAAGAAGAAGCGGTGATTGATTTTCTTTCGACTGTGAAAAAAGTTTGGAGGTGTACGGTGCGTTTTGCTCGCTTACTCGCCGCTCGTTCCTTCTTTGATAAAGTTAACAGTCAAAGTGGTATGATGTATCTTGTGTAGTACGAATAAGGCTGAGTTATTGTATTGTGCGTGTATCCTTCTGCTTTCGTTTTACTGCGATTATGAATTTCTTGTATGATTTCCTGGTGGTCACTCCGCGAGGATGGCGTCTCGACGGTGATGTCTGAGCAAAGGTTCATGGCAGGTACAGTTCATCATTGTCGTGCTGGTACGCATGACATCGAAGAGAGTTCAGACGATTGCATCGTGTAGGTACCGCCGCAGAGTCTTCGCTCACTGTTGCACGTCTGCTCGGTGGAATTCTGGTTCGGTGAAGGACTGCCAGCAAGGGGATGAGTTTCTCGCGTTCTCTTGATCTCCTCCGAATTTCCTCACGGCTGATGTTCATTCAATGCAGAGCGCTAACTACATAGAACGATGAGATGTTTGGGACGCCGGACATTGAGATCATATTGATGGTCTGATTTTATACTCGATGAGCAGCCTGCGCAGCTGGTTGGAACAGCGACCGGCTCTGCAGTCATGAGTGCCCTTGCGATGCCAAGGTTATCGCTTCGTTTCACCCAGTCGCTGTGAGCAAACACAAAAAATCGGGTCAGCCGAAGTGGTGCCGATCAGCGGTGATCTCCGGTCACATCACATCACATCACGGAAGTCGAGCGACTGAGACAATCTCTGCGACGACGACGACGATCCTCTCATCTCTTCCCCGCACTCCGCGCCAAACCGCCGATGGACCGCGCCCCGGCGCCCGCCCACCCGCCTTCAACGCCACTCACCGACGCGGAGGCTCAAGCTCGTATCCAAGCGCTTCAGGGGCGGCTCAGGACTCAGGTACGTGCCTCGCCGGCGTGTGGTATCAGTGTGCTGAGAGCGGGGTGTACTATGAACAGGCGAAGGAAGCGTTGGATGCGTACAATGTGTGTCTTTCTTTTGCTTCCTTTTCCGGGATTCGCGGGCTGATGAGTTGTAGGAATTGCGAGCGAGGTATAAGGAGGAGAAGGAGAATGCGAGGAGGCTGCATGAGGTGGGTGCGCTTCTCTTTTTCTTGTTCTATCCTTTCGCCTTTTATCGTTGCACCTCGACGCTCGTTCTCACGAATATATACTAGACGCTAGCGGATCAATATCGCGGGATTCGGGAGAGGGAAGCTGAGCTTGGACGGAGAGAGACTGAGGTGGCCGCGGGGACGGATGAACTACGCACGGAGAATGAGGTACGTCTATGAACATTCTCCCGTTCTTCTACTCGACACTCCTCAACTTTCACAGACCCTCCGGCGGGAATATGCCGACCTCCGAGCGACCGAAGCAGAACTCGATGCCCGCGCGCAGAAGCTGAAGACCAAAATCGATGATTTCGAAGAACAAGCCACGGTGCGCTCGCCCTCCTCCTCCCCCCTTTCCCTCCTCCTCTTCCCTCCCTTCCGTCCATACATCTCATCCGTCTCATAGCGCTTCACGCTCGGCATGCACAACCACAACACCCAAATCGAGAACGAATACAGCCAGATCACTGCCAGGGAGGAAGCACTTGAGCAGGGGAGGGCGCTGTTGGAGGAGAGGATGCTGGGGTTCAGGGTGGAGACGGAGGTGAGTTCTCGTTCGGCGGTCCTTATCTCTACTAGAGTCTAGAGGCTCGATCATTGATTTCTGGGTAATCCGTAATGCAGCGACTCGTGAAAGACGCGGAGACGAAAGCGGAGAAGCTGCGAGAGGGCTTTCGCGGTGCGGTGGAGGAGAAGAAGGCTTTGAAGGCGGTGAGTTTGGTGCCTTGCCGTCGATTTCTCGTGAATTGACCAGAGGACGGATGCATTTTCAGGCGCTTGATGAGGCGAAGGAGGCTTTGGATGAGAAGGATAAGGTACGAATCAATGTATTCTCATCATACGCACGACCTGAGCAATTCTTCTTTTCACTTTGACGCAGGCTATCGCATCGCTGGAGTTGGAAGTTGAGGTGTGTTCATTCTCTTTTGACTCGCACATTTTTCATATTCATTGCGTTTTGGTTTTCTTTCAGAATCTCACCACCGACGTCGACGCCGCAGCCGAAATCGATACCGACGAGGTCTCGAGGCTGACGAGCGCGTTGGAGGCGGCAAAACTGACGATTGCGACGCAGGAGAATGTACGTGTTGTTTCACTTCGCCTTCCATTGTTCACGCATGTCTATTCCTGCTCACAATGGTGGTGGTGTAGACCTTGAAGGAGGTTCGCACGGAAGTCCAGGTGTGTCTGTTGTCCATTGATGTCCTCTTTTTGATGAGCGTCGCGATTCTAGGAGAGCCGAGATTCTGCTGAGGTGGAGGTTTCGAGGCTGGGGAGCGCGTTGGAGGCGGCGAGGTTGACGATTGCGACGCAGGAGAGTGTGAGTATGGGTTTGTCAGAGTTGTATTCGACGTGGGCTGATGGAGGACCGGATGAATATGGATAGGCGTTGGAAGGGGTTCAGCGGGAGTTGCAGGTGTGTTTGGTTTCCCTTTTGTATATTGCGCGCGTTGCTGAGGGGTGGGCAGAATTTGCGTTTGGAATCTGATGCAGAACGGGCGCGGAGTAAGGAGGAGGTGCGTTCGAAGGAGGCATTGAGAGCCGAGGTGAGGATGTCCTTTTCCTTTGTCCTGTGGCATCAATCGAGATGGATACTGAAACTCGACCAGATTTCTCAGCTCAAAGAAGCAGCTTCTGGGGATGAGGATCGGTATAAGGAGTTGGAGGGGAAGTATGATGAGGTGATTGTGGTGCGTCTCGTCTCGAATGTGATTTCGTCTTGCGCTGAGAGATTTTTCGTCCTGAAGGAACGGGATGGGTTGCGGGGGTCGAAGGTGCGCTATATGTCTCGCTGTATCGCGTGGATTGACTGGTTGTTTCTGATTTGGCAATTCATAGGCGGACATGGAGCAAGAAAAACAGAAATTGAAGGAGTTCATACGGAAGCTGCAGGGGGATGTGAAGCATTTGGAGGGGAAGATTTCGGAGAGTGTGGGGAGGGTGACGAATGTATGTCTCGAAATTCCATTCTTTCCCTTCCCTCCGGAGATGCCAACCAGCTCTCGTTTTCGATCTATTTCCGCCTTCCTCCTTCTGCCACTATATTAATTCTAACTGACGAAATTCAAGCAGGATTCACAACGGATGTCGACAATCGAGCGGTTGACGTCCAAGGCTGAGATTGAGGCGTTAAAGAATGAGGTGCAGACGATGAAGGACAAGGTTCAGGAGCGGGATGAGATTATCCAGAATTTGAAGACGGTGGGTCCTTTCTTCCTTTCCCTCCCTACATCGCGCATTGATGTCATGACCAAAGCAATGGCAACAGCGTGCAATGCTGCAAGCTAGACCGCATCAGCCGACGCAAGATCCTCGACAAGTTCGTTTCCCAATTTTCATTGGTGTTGCGTGCTGAGATTGATTCAATTAGAGACCTCCGCAGCAAGTGGGTGGTATGCGACCGCTTCCTCGATCTATCTGAGAGTTTGTTTGGTTCATTTCAGTCGTCGTCGTCGGCCGTCGTCCCCGTTGACGAACCCGTGGATGCTCTTCATCAACCAGATCTCCACCCACCAGACAACGCTGCCCCGCCTCCTTTGGTGGTCAGTCGCATCTGTCTATCGTTATATAACAAAATATCAATCAACTTTCCAATATTCTTAAGGCGACCGTCAGAATGACGCATAATGAAGAACGCTCGCTTTATAATGAGTTCATGAAGCAGTTTCCGGTTCCGGAGGGGCGGCCGCCTTTGAAGGAGATGGAGCCGATAGGGACGGGTGCGCTTGAGTCGTTTGTGAATGCAAGTTTCCATTTTTCTCTTACGTTTCGGGTGAGGGCATTCATTTGCTGATTGTCTGAATTTGGTTCCTTTCGTATAGCCGCATACTACCTCAAGGTAACGCTTCTCATCAGCGCTCTGATATTTCGCGACACGCTCATCTCATCGTACTCCAGGAAAAGCCTACACTACCCGAAACGTACCCTGTGGCCCCATCCTGTGCACGCTCTCGTCTTCGTGCCGACACACAGATACGACAACAAAGCGAGTTGTTGGGTCGCTGCTACGGCGTTGCTATCGCATGTCGGGACCGAGGTCGATTTTTTCATGAATCGGGGCAAGAGTGTTTATTATGCGGGGGTCTATAGGATTCATAGTTTGAGGGGCGTGCATCCGCCAGGGTCGGTGGTGCCTTCTGATGTGGTGAGTCAATTCGATTCGATTGATTTGCTGCACGGCTGAATTACGCTGTGAACAAAAAATCCGCAGTCTTCGATCGCGATGAAGAAGGCAACGAAATATACCGGCGAGCTGGATGATTTTTTCCCGGAGGGGAAGATTACGACTGAGTGTTTTGGCATGCAATGTGTTGGATTTGATTGGGAATTGTATGAGGCACTGCGGAAGGATTATCTGGCTGCGAGTGGCGGTGGTGGGGGAGATGGGAAGAAGAGGAAGGCGGGTGGGAAGGAGTTGAGAGATGGTGAGAAGAGTAAGGTGCAGAAAGTATAGTCGGAATCAGGTCGGAATGGAGGGACTGTTTATGACGAGGAAATAAATTAAATTTCTCTTGTATGTAATTTATTTTGTAGCTAGTCTATGGACTCGCTACGCTACGGGAGCTCCATTGCTTCTGGAATTTGTAAGTCCCGAACTTGGCGGATTTTCTTAACGGGATCGACAGACCGTTTGAGTCAGAGTGACGGTGAAAATCGGCACGCGACGCGATGCAAAGATGGCGACTTTGCACGATAGCACTGGAAGATCCATCATTGATTCCTTTCTACAATTTGATTTCTTTTGAGTATGACTATGGCACACGTTACAGACTAAAGAGTCGTAGTATTACTATTACTGTAAATCTTCCTATGTAAGGCAGAGCAAGAAAATGACATGAAAAGAAGGAGAGCGATAGATACAAAACAAAAGGGGGGCCGCCGGCCAAGAAGGTATAAAAGTGGCAAGGTATAAGTATGAATGTGAATGTGAATGTGAATATAAAGGTCGTCGTGATTTTTGGAGTATCGTGGTAAGGTGTTTGATTCCCAAAGGAAGAAATGAACGAAGAGCGAGCGGATCACCAGTGAGATCCATCCTCGGGATACGCAGGCGGGGGAGTACCGCCGTACATAGCCCACGAAGCCGCCTCTTCCTCGGTCTTGAGGATGAAGCTGTTCTGCGCGTCATACGGGTGGGCGGGGGTGGGAGAGACGATGACGGGGTCTACAGGGGAAACGTATTCGTGCTCAAGATCGAGCTTCGACATGTGGTGCAGCGTAGCAGGAGCAGCAGGGGCGTAGAATTCGGCGGAGGAGGGTGGGGTCGTATAGGGTGAGAGGTAGTCGGAGGAAGAGGAAGAGGATGGGGAGGAGACGCTGTACGCGAAAGGGGAGGGGAGTGCGGTGTGCCGGGGAAGAGGGGGATAGGATGGGCGGCGATAGATTGCGGGGGCGATAGATTGAGCGTACGCCTCCTCCGCATCCTCTTCCTCGTAGGGCTCCACCATGTCATCGAGTAGCTCCACCTCAGACCCGCTGGCGACGATCATGAAAGCTTCAGTGCGGCGCGGCTCCAGGACGCTAGCGACGCCGGCCCTGCGGCGCCATTCGTTTACTTCCCTTCGTAGGGCTTCAGCTTCGGTATGTAAGGAGTGGAGCTGCTGGGCCGCGACGATACGATGGCGGCGGGCGGATTGGATGTAGGCGATGGATGATCTTGTGATGGCTAGGCGCGATGGGCGGCGGACACCGGCGAGATTGGGGAGCATGGCGGCGAGATCCTGCGTGAGATGGGTTGTTAAGGCTGGAGCAAAGCTTGAGCGGGGTGAGGACTCACCAAAATCCGGGCGTTGAGCTTATCGCGGCGCTGGCGCTCGACGAGATTGTGGGATGCGCGTCGAGCAGCGCTTTCGGCTTGTTGCTTTTCGTCATCTACGGGGGAGACATAGAATGCAGCATCGGCAGAGATTCTTCGTCCAAAATGACCGACGAGTATCTCGCTTTCTGGGGATGACAAGGGAGAAAAGGGGTGCGTGAAAGAAGGACGAGCGGAGTTGACCGGGGAGAGGGAAGAAGGGGAACACCCGGGCGACGACATGATGCTGAAGGACCAAAAGACAGCGCAGAAGGAGAAATGCAAGGTGAGCTGGGGAGCTAGCAAGTCGTCGTTAGCATAAGCAGAATTGTTTGGAGGAGAAGAGAGCACGCACATTGAGGTTCAAACTAACAAAAAAAGAGGCAGACTCCAAGAATACGAATGATAAAAAAAGGTAGTGGAGGCGCAGAGAAAGTCGAAGGGAAGAGGAAAGGCGGAACAGCGACGAGACGCATCTGTTGCCGTTATAAACACTACGGTCCCTGCCGATATCAGGGATGTTGCTTCTCTTACTGATGCCTGTCCCCCACAATGATGGGAGATCGACAGAACCTGGGAAGATGTTCTCTTGGCAAGCAGGCGGCGGAGATCTGGACAGAAACGATGATTCGGGCGATTGGGGAGGCTCATGATGCATGCGTAAGATTTTCGCCCTGGCAAACTCTTGATTACCTGCGGAATACATCGGCAAGGATAACAACCTGGATTGAGTCAGGTAATCTAACGTATGGTTAAGCGACGGAAAAATGGAGGAAAACGACTGATGACACGTGTCGAACGCGTATCGTGTTTGACAAATCCGTGATGCGTCGTCTAGGATCCTGAGCTTCAGACACCATGACATGGTTTCAGCCTTCAGGTCGGGGAAAGAGCGAGGAAAACGACAACGCTGAATGGACCGTGAGGTAAATTGGAGAGATACAGAACTAGGCCGAATGCGCAAACTGGTTGAAGACACAAGTGCTGGCGAGTTTGAAATTTCGGAATGAATTTCATTGATGGCAGCTGAAACTGTCTGTGACGGAAGCTTCCTCGGGTATCGGACCGACGGTTCAATTCCAATGACACTCAGTCTGAAGGCAAGTCTGCAGCGTTCGATTTCGCGAAAGCCTCCTCAGCGGTGGGCGCGGGGGCACCAACGACCGATAGGATGGGGATCCTGACTCGTAGAACACGGGCCTTTCTCGTAGGGTCCATGCGCTTAGTTCAAAGGTCAAAGGAGAGGTCCAGGGACGAAGATGTGCTTTGAACATTGGAATAATCCCTAGGCCCCAGCGTTCGTGAATCGGACCGGCCGAGTAATGTTACCTTACCTGACTTACCTTACCCGACGATCTAACATAGGGGATCTGTGGGTTCGTATAAGTATGAGTATCGTAAGCGATCCGGAAATCCTCGAGAGTCGAAGTCCAGGGCGAAGCTCTCCAGGAGACTGGATCCCAATGAGTCGAAGGTCAAAGTGCAAGTAGCAGGGGTACCCGGAATGATCCGTTTGATGAACAGAAATCGGTGCACGTGCATCAACGTCACCTCCCTCTCCTCTCTCGCTGGCACCAAGCTGGCACGTCCGAGTCGAACGAGTCTCCGATTCTTTTGAAGCTCTGGCGCATGCTATCTGCTTTATCCTTCAAGACTGAACCTCATGCTTCGCTATGCCCAAACCTCCGTCAATATATGCAGTGGAGGCTGGTGAATATCCGACTCGCTGTAAACGTCGATTGGCACGGGCATAGGCATATGATACTCATTGCTGGTTTTCGTGGCAAAGCTTTGGGGGCCCTTATCGGACAAAACCAGTGTTTTTGCACCTGAATGGTCGGGATCCTTAAGGATCCCGAGGGATCGGTCGGGAATGGTCAGGATCCCGATGATTCCTGATGATTCCCGATGATTCCCTAGGGATCCCGAAGGATTTTGAGTTTTTGTTCACAGACCGTTTATGTCTCCCGATATGGGATCCCTCGGGATCCCTGCTCCTGGGGCAAAAAATACTCTTCAATAATATATAAGACTCTGTCGGGATCCCGACGACTCCCTACCTTTTTTCAAGCTGTCCCTGTCACGCTCCCGAGCGGTCCTCAAACCATCCAAGCTCTTTCCCTCGCGACCATGAGGCTCCCATCACCAGTCCAAGTCCTTGGCGCGATAAGAAGCACTATTTTTAGCAAGCCAAGTCCCTGCTCCACAAGTCCGCAGCAGCCGTGCGACCGGGCCAAGTAAACCAAGTCAACCCAACCGCGGCCACGTGAGTTTCATTGATTTTACCCTCCTTGCCTTCCTCCTCCATGTCTGACGCACTGGAGAACCTTCGTGCTGCCTATCAGATCCTCAAGCGCAATGTTATACGCACCCTCCGTACTCAGCGCGGGGCAGAGACCCAACTGACCTTCCAAGTCAACGAGGCGTTACAATTTTTCGAGGCTGCTGAGCTTGTACGCTACGGTTACCTTGCTGATACATTCTCACTAGTCAACTAACGCTGCCTCTTAGCATCGCAACATCATTCCTGCTGCAGAGTACGCCACAGTTGAGCAGAGCATCACGGACATGATCTCCGACCTCAACGACGCTCGACACCAGTCATCTGACCCCCCGACTGGCTCCCGTATCACTGTAACGACTCGCACCAATACTGGTGGGCGCCCTCGTATCGACATTGACCCCGCCTTCCTTTCCCATGCCCTGACTCTTCGTGGGCCGACCCATCTCGCGGAAGTCTTTGGCGTCGCTCCTCGCACGGTGCGCCGACGAGCGCTCGAATATGGGCTGGCTCAGCCTGGAGCCCCTGTCTATGTCGACTCACCGCAGGCCGACGGCTCAGTCTCTCGTGTTTACACTTCGACCTCAGCCCCTATGTCCACCCTCACTGATGAAGAGCTTGACGGCCTTCTTGCGGACATCTTGCGCACATTCCCCAACTTCGGCAGACGTATGATAAAGGGACGCCTCCGTGCTGCCGGCTATCGTGTCCCCCGCGAGCGTATTGCCGCCTCTTATTTGCGGGTCCATGGCTCGCCAGGTCAATTTGGTGCTCGTTTTATTCACCGTACTCCCTACAATGTAGCGGGTGCCAACTCTCTCTGGCATCACGACGGTCAACATGGTGAGCTTTTCTTTCTCCTTCCTTCACTATCTCAAGATCTCACTTTGCTTTTCTAGGCCTCATCCGATATAAGATTGTCATCCACGCTTTCGTCGACGGCAAATCTCGGTTTGTCACCGGGATCCGCGCAAGCAGTAACAACCGTGCTGAGACAGTTCTCGAACTGTTTCTAGCTGCCGTCGAGCTATATGGGCTCCCCAGCCGAGTACGGGGTGATCATGGCACAGAGAACATCCTTGTCGCTATTCTGATGGAGAGTGAGCGCGGTGTGGAGCGTGGATCGTATATTTGGGGCAGGTCAGCGGAACTTGCACACCGAGTCTCTTCATGTTACTCACCGTGATCTGCAGAAGCGTCAACAACACTCGCATAGAGCGGCTGTGGTACGACGTCACCCACGGCTTTGGCCATAAATGGAAGTCTTTCTTCCTCGATCTCGAGGTTAACCATGGGCTCAACCCGACCATCGATGTCCACATTTGGCTCCTGCACCATCTCTTCCTCCCATCCATTAACGCAGATGCGCAGGAGTGGGCTGATTCGTGGAACGCACATGACCTCCAGATTCGCGGAGAGCGCACACGTTCCCCTCGCGATATTTTTCTGTTCAGCATGCTGCAGGACGGACCTCGTGGGCTTGAGCGCATTGTCGACGCCCCAGATGATGATGTGGCAAATCCCTCGACGTACGGAGTCGACTGGGACGTCATGGACGACCCCGCTCTCATGCGCCACCATCTCATGCAAAATCCGCAGGCATGGGCGGACCACAATCCATTTGCGCCAGGGGTGGAGGATCTCTCAGACGTCCCGTGTGAGCCCCCCTCTTGCCCATTCACTGCAGAGCAGCTCCAATTCCTGGACGACAATCTGCGAGCCGTAGTGGATGTCACTTCGCGTAGTATGGAGATTCGGAAGATTGTTTGGAAGGAGGCGTTTAGAATATGTAATGAGTTTTATCAATGAATGGACATTATATCAATACGTGATGCGAATGAAGGAATTAATATCTGCCGCTAAATAGCACCCGCGTCCTATCCATCAATTCCCTAAGCGCTTTCCTCCCCCTCTACTTTTGCCTCCGTCTCTTCATCCCATGCCACACATTCTGTCTTTTCCCACCGAGGTCCTAGATGAAATCTTCTACGATTGCCTCCCCTCCCCAGAGCTTACGGCGATTTCCACCTTTGATTCTGCTCTATTCATACATCCCTCATGCACTTCTGCTCCTCTTCTCCTGTGCCAGATCTGCAGACGATGGCGTCTTATTGCAATTTCTACTCCGCGACTATGGGCTTCTCTCAACGCGGAATTTACAAAGCGCTCAGAGCTTGTCGAGATTTGGCTTAATCGAGCGCGCTCACATCCGTTGTCGCTTAGGCTTGGTGAGTCTCAGTGATCATTCATACTATTTCCTACCTTATGTGCTGAGTTAGGCCGTCCAATATTACATCCTCACCAGCCTTGGTACTCCATCGAAGCTCACCCGCATCTGCCGGATAATGTCTACGCCGGCTGGAATCCACGTCATCTCCCCCTTCTTCTCCCAAAATTCCCCCAATGCGAACGGCTTCACATCACGGATATGTGTTTCCCACCTGGCTTCCAGCCTCTCGCGCTTCCCCTCCTCGAGAGCATCTCATTCACTGAGAACTCTGAACGACGCTCAAACGCAGCTACAGTCATGTCTCAGCTGCTACTCAATGCACCTAAACTGCGGCAAATGCATTGGCATGGGCCCCGCTTCTCTGCGCACTGGCCTAACCTGTCACACTTCAGTTTGAAGACACTTTGGTTTGCTGCTGACAGCCATCCAATCTCCTTGCTCACCCATGTCACACACCTTCGCTTGGATTTTCACCCACATTGGCAAACTGCGATCAACCCCGAAATCTACCTCCTTCCCAATGTCACAACGCTCTTTCTCAGTGGCTATGATTCCAATCTTGCCAGCTTTCGTCTGCCGGCTCTCCGCCACCTCATTATCGGAGACCCCTCGTGTGTTTGTGAGGACCATGATACAGGGTCTATCGTTCACCTCCTCGAGCACTCCCACTGCACGCTCAACATCTTTGAGCTTTCCGAGCGGGCACATACAGCAGACTTTCTGACATTGCTCACGCATCGAGCCGTCGCCCCTTCCATAACGGCGCTTGTTATCTCGTCGTACCACCTCAACGAACTCTTTGAACGGCTGGAACGGGATATTCCCGGAACCTTGCCAGACGTTGTGAAACATCTACGTCCCGTCGACCGGTGCTTTCACATTGACTGGACGTATTTGGAGGCGACAGCGGGAATCTTGGCTTCCCTTCTATGCGCCCAGTTTCCTCTGCTCTGTCGCCTCACGCTTGACGACATATTTGAAGGTCAATTTATCACAGAATCCCGCACCCTTAATGTTCCCGGCAGCAGCGCTCTCACCGTCAGACGGAATTCCAACCTACGTCAGGCGTATGATGCATGGTGGGTGGCGTTTAAAGCAGAGACTCCGGAAAGTACCTTGAAAGAGGTTGGGAACATGGAGATACCGTTGGGTATTCTTAGCGATCACATATATAAACGCTCGCAGGGTAGCCAATACAGCTCTGGATACTTCAAGCTGAAGCTGCGATGGATACCCTGACACGGTGCGATGTAACGATTCATTCAACACATTTTCTGGTTCACAATTACCGCAAACACTCTGAAATATATATACGAATGTATCTAAACTACAACTCAAATTTATTTCGACTTATGGCACGACTCAACTTGCACAAGGTGTGCTCCACCATGAAGACGTCAAAGCAAATCTCGTCACGAACAACGGGAGGGAGATGTGCTTCCAGGGTCTCAAACACCGTCTGAAATCCTCGTGTACAGTCCGCTGCAGTTGACCGCTTTGGTTTCCCCTTCGCATTCAAAGGGCGCGGAGGAATCAGACCAAGTTTTTCCAGTCCAGCAACTGCGCCCTTGTTCATCCACCAAATTGCCTCGCCCATCTCCTCGATGGTCGGCGGTGAGACGAGTTGGGGGCTGGTGTACGTGTAGTCGACGGCGAGGAGATATGAACCAAGCGGACCAAGATCCATGAAGCGGGGTGCGTTACCAACCCTGCCCCTCAGCCACTTCCAGAAGGTGGTGAAAGGCACAGCGGATCGGCCCTGATCACGCTCCCTCCGCAGCAAACCCTCAAGGTTTTCTGTTCGCACTGCAGCGCTGTAGTTGACCGCAAGACCGACCGTTCGTCCGTTGTTGTGAGGCCCGTAAGCAGCGGGATTGCAGAAGAAACCCGGGGCTGGATCCTGGCCATGCACACCACGATAGACCTCCGCCGCGTCGTCCATAGCCCTCTGGAAGTCGGCGTCGTCAGAATAGCGCAAGCGGGAAAGACGGAAGAATTCTGTTCCAAACGTGATGCCTCGGAAGATCAGGGCGCTGAGAAATCCAGAGTTCGTAGCAGCAAAGTCTCTTGCGAAGGGTCCCAATGGGCCGGCAGCGCGGCGTCTCGACGGCGCGAGCTCTCGGAAAGGACAAAAGTAGTCCATATCCCGCTGCATCGTCTCCTGCCAAAGGGTCGGTGCGGGCAGCGTAGTACATCGCGTGGCTGCCAACGCCTCGTCAATGAAGTTGGTAAGCCGTATGAGTCGGCGATTCGGAGGGGGAGCGAGCTGAGACGTAGACGGTTCCGATGACGTAGCCTGTGAGATAAGACGGCCGACTGAAGAGGGAGCGTTGGTGGTAGAAGAATTGGTGAGTCGTGCGAGCCGGTGATTTGGAGACGGTTCTGATGGTGCGGTGCGGGAGATGAGACGACCGACTGACAAGGTAGCGTTGTTGGAAGGCAGCTCCTCGATCGGCATTTGCTGGCCAGGCGAGGCAACAATGTGCTCAGGGGCCGATGCCTGAGGTCTGCGAATCTGGCTAATGATCCCCCCCACCCGCACCAGCATCTGAGACTCTTCGCTGAAGCGGCTGGCCAGAGGATGGGCCTGGAGCTGAGCACGAAGGGACGTGAACTCGCTCTCACAGTGCTCCCGCGCCGTAGAGTCCCCAAGGATGTATTTACGCACTTGTGTATGTGCGCGCCACACCTCCTCCAACAGCAGTGCTTGTGGGCCAAGCGTGTCCGCAATAGCCTGAACCAGCCACGCTTGATACCGAGCCATACCATCCACAGGAAACTTCAGCCATGAGGCAATAATGCGGGTGCAGGTCTGAACGACGGCACGGAGCAGTTCATCGGCAGAAGGGAAAATGCGGTTGCGCCTAAATCAAACCGAAATTTAATGGGATTTCACAGCCGCAAAGCATGACTCACCGATTCGTATAATCAAATGTTGACGGCGCAATCGGGAGCCCATAGTTTGAAGACACAAAGGCATACGACACGGCGCGACGCTCAAGCGCCGAGGCAACATCAAACGCCAGTCTTTGTATCCACCCGGTCGGCGTACCCCCCCTCTGACGCGCAGACAGCGCCTCCGAGATCTGCCGAGGGCAATATGCGTCAAGCCATCGCCACGCAAAGAAGTTCGTCAGCATGATGCACTCCCGATCCAAACGAGTCTGCAAGGACGTGAGCGCCTGAGCACTTTGCAGCTGTTCCAGCCCCGACCATACGGCCGCAAAGTGGACGGCCGTCGTATCGGCAGCCGGGGACCAGATCAAGGCTGAATATGCTGCGTCCAGTGACGGGCACTCCTGCTGGGCGCCTGACTGGATGAACAACGTCCACGCCGCCTCAACATCTTCACAATTTCTTGCAATAGCCTCCCGCGTGAGAGCGGCAACCAACGCATTGGATCCTAACAAGCAAAATAAATTGAATATAGTTATCGAACATCATCAGCTCAGTGTCTAACCTGGATTCCGACTCGCCCTCAGCACACGCACACGTCCCTCCTCCATCGCCCCCAAACCAGCCCTATTCCATTCCGCGCTTTGCTGGTGTTGTGAACGGCGTGTTGTCCGGTTCATGGACGGCTCAACCACGGCCTCCGTAGCCGCGCGGGTGTACGTTTGAGAAGCCCAAGCGCGGCGTGGAGGAGGGGCAGGTACCGGTGATGCTATGTCTAGAACTGATCAGAAAGGTGCAAGGTATACAGAGAAAACTCATACCTCCAGCCGTCTGCGCTGTTTGTCGTGTACGTTTGCGTTGGGGCTCCTCTCCAGCATCTGATGAATGCAAGTCAGAGAGAGTGAAAGAGAATCGTAAGATGACTGACCAAGGCGCCCCTCGTCTACCTCCCGCCTCTTCCCGAGACTGGATCGCAACCTACGCGGCGACGAGTCATCCCTCTCGCTCTCCTCATCCCCTAAAAACACAGTCAATGCACAGCGTGATGTCGAAGACGTCACACTCACCTCCCTCCTCTCCAGAACCTTGCCCTGCCTCCCCTGCCGTGCTTGTGCTGTCTCCTGAAAACCAAGTTAGAGAGAAGGCATGGATGTGTACCATTCGACATACCTGCGTTGTTCATCTTGCGCCGACGGCGGCCGGCTACCGGAAGCTTAGCAGCAGAGGGCTGCTTGGCTCGGACACTGGAACGTGTGGCACGAGGGGCCTTGGGTGCCGCCGAAGCGTCTGGAAGTATCTCTGCATCCGTCTCGTCTTCCCCCTCCTCCGTGTCCTCCTCCACCACCACCTTCTTCTTCTTGCGAGTTGCCTTCGGTTTAGCGGGATCCTTTGACTTCGCCGGCGCACTTCTCTTGCCACCCTTTGGAGCACTGGGGGGATTGGTGGGAGCTGGCTGCTCATCGCCCCCGTCGTACTCCTCAACAAGACCGTCTGCAAGAAAGAAAAAGTGTCGTTAGCTTGGGAGCAGACGCAAAGCAAGACACACAAACCATACACCGCTGCCGAGGGTTTCGGGATGTGGTGCGGCAGCGGACCCTTGCTCCCAACCGACGGAATATGCATCGCGGCCCTAGCAGCCCAGGCGTCCCACGTCTCCCACGCCTCGGAGCGCACAACATCTTGGTCAACCATCTCATCGTCGGCACACTCAACTCCATCCACCCACGGCCGCCGTTGACTCTCGGGCAAGCGATGGCCCGGCGCAAACTCCCATGAACCGGTATTCACCCGCTTGCCATCTAGCTCGGTGGTGATGGACTGGAGGAAGAGGTCGGGATCAATCCGGACCTTGTAGTGCGAGGGGAGTTGGAGAAGGAAGTAGTAGACCATAAGGAGAAGGGAGCGAGCGATGAAAGTGACGAGCGACTCTTGGTCCATCATGAGCACGCCCTCACGCACAAACGATGCCCGTGTCGTCGTCGCAGGACCCGGCCAGCCCTTCTCGACGCGGTTCGTTACACTAGAAAGAAGACTCAGAAGAATTCCAGCGGCAGAAAAAAACAGCACGAACCCCGCGTGAAGCATCTCTGGCGGGAAGATGAAAGCTTGGTTGTTGGGAAGGGCACCAAGGGTCCAGCGTGCCGTGCCGTTCATCATGCGAGAGGGCGGGTAGAAGATGAGGACGAAACGGTAAGCAAACTTGTAAAGTTTAGCGGGCTCGCCGTTGACAAGGTTTGGGCTGCAAAGAGGTGGTGTGCCGCCGTGACGCCGCAAGCCGGAGAAGTTGATGGATGTGTGGCGATCGAGAACAATGAAAACACCGAGTTCGAGGATGTGAAAGAACCCGGGGGTGTATTGCTCACCCTCCGGCAAATCCTCTGGAAGATCGCTGTTGGCGCTCATGTGGGAGAAGTGGGCCGGGTCGTCTTTGTTATCGGTGTGGGCCCCGCCAAAAAAACCCATGTCAGACGCGAGCGTCGGCGCTGGAATCCCATGTTTAGCGGCATCCCGAAAACAGACAAATGGTGACGAGACTCACCGCCTTCCTCAGCGTCACTCTGCGGAACATCCTCCTCCTCCTCCTCCTCCCCCTCTGCTTGTCGCGTCTTCGGTCGTTTCGCCGATGCAACGTTCGCCTGACAAGTACCGTAGGGGTGGTTGGCTGCAACGCCTACCCGTGGTGTGTTGCTCAAGGAGGACAGCTGCTGTATACGCTCCCGCACTTCGCGCGGAGCCTCACTGAATGCTGCAGCTGAGATAGCTGCACCGGCCTAGCCAATCAATCAGCTGGGTCAAGCTGGATATGAGACGAAGAACGCACCATCAACAGCCGCCGACGAATCCGAGCATCATTCTCGACCTCTTCGCTCGTCATTTTGGCGGCAGCGTTTGGAGCCACAATAGAGGTCGGGGACTCCCCTGACGGGCCCAACGTGTAGCATCGGGCCGGCGGCTGGACTGACTTGCAAATCTTGCTCCGCTCGTACGCAATGCCGCCGGTCGGGGGGTCGTGAGTGCGATTGCCCTTCTCGTTGACCTTGTACTTCGGTCGAGTGCGTGTCCGCAGATGACGCGGTCCAAGGAACTCGTCACGGGCGGCATCGAACTCGTCCAGCATCTCGCGGGTAACGACACGCCTATGAAATTCATATGAACACGAATATCCAGCCGTATAGACTGAACCTCACGCACCCGCCAGTGACCCAACATTGAATCATGTCTTCCTCCGCCTGCTGAGACCCTTGGATGCTTCGCGCGAAGACCGCATCACCCTCGCGCAACTGCAAGAGTCCTAGAGAACTATTACACTGTGTACACAGATTGTGATTGACAATACGCACCTCTTGCCTTCAGTTCAGCCAATGTGCCGGCCGGGATTTGCCTCTGCTTCTCCCGAGCCCAAGTTTCCTTCAAGCCGGCAACGCTAGTGTCTTGGAAATAAACGTAGGTGGTGCCCGGTATTCCCGCGCGCTGGGGGTGATTCTTCACAATGAAAAGGCGCGCGAGAGTCGGATCCCGACCGGGGAGTCTCAAGAACGGTGGGTGGTGTGAGTGGGTGCCGAGACGATGTCCCAACGGAGACGGTTTGGGTTTCGTGGGTGAAGAGTTTTGACGCGATGAACCGGCAGCAGCAGGAACTTGCCCTCGAAGAACGGGAGCCATAACGAAGGTGGTAGGGAGAAAGAGAGAGAGGGATGGCGGATTCAGAGCACCAGTGCGGCGTATCGTCGCCGCACAATGACGCAGTTGGATTGGGAGCTTGCGCTCGGTTAAATCCAACTGCGTCATCGTTCCGCGAAGATACGGCGTCGGATTCCCGCTCAATGATGCCGCGCTCCCCGCCATTGGCTGGACGACGCCTCGGAACGCCGCTCCGCAGCATTGATTTCCGCCAAGACATTCTCGTCTTGAATTTCTCCCTAATGCCTCCCCCTGCCCTACGCACAATCTCGTACGAAGATGCGCGACGTCTACCTTGCGAATTTCACGCGGCTGGTATTGTTCAGCAGCACAGAGGGCAGTGGTTTCTCGACCTGTGCTTGTTGGGTCAGTACTACTTGCCAATGTATTGCCTTACGCCTTCTTACCGCACCTATTTCAGAGCACCTGTTGATCAAATACGGTATAGAATTGTGTTGCGCACGATAAACATTGTTGAACTTAACCTCCAACCCTAGTTCGGACGACCGGAGTGCCCGCCGAAGCAGACGTTGAAGCGACAGACGGAACGGCGCACATGTGCGGAATGGAGAGAAAATGAATACGGATAGATGTACATTGTCGACGACTTTAAGAACATTTTATTGAAAGACAGAAACCCTCGGGGAAGACAGATGTTCGGTGACCCCGACTGACAGTCCTCAAAGAGCATTGTGTGAGTTTGCAGAAGACGAAGAAGAATCGACTAAGTTACTTACATTCTGATTTCGGATAGACGTCTATTGACAGTGCGATGGGCGGCGGCGCAGAAGGTCAAATCGAGACGCGGGGGCGGTGGGCGGCATTGAGCAGGGTCGGGTCGTGCCTTGGTTTGGGCTGTGAGACCTACAAACAAATTAGCTCTCTATTTTCTTTTGGATTTCAAGGATTTGTGAGGATTGACGTCGGACAGCGCGGGAGCGGCGGTGCCGAGACCGAAATCGAGACACGGAGGCGATGGGCGGGTTTGAGTACTGTCTAGGCGTGCGTGAGTTTGCAGTGCGGGAGCCCGAGACAAAGTACAAATCTACCTTTTTGTATTTCGAAGAATTGTCTGCATGGATGTCGACGGCGCGATGGCGGCGGCGCTGGGGGCAATAGCGGATGCGGGAGAGGTAGGGGTGTTGTTACAAGCTACCGTATGCGCGTTAGCCTACGGCAAACGAAGAAGGATTGAGTGAATTACTCACATTTTGATTTCAGCTCTGATTTTGAGGCGGTGGGTGATGGGGGCGGCGCGGGCGGGCGATCGGCGGCGCCGAAGGCGATAGCGAGCACAGGGGACGTTAGAATGTAGTCATACGCTACCGTAAGCACGTTAGTTCACGGGAAACGAAGAAGAGATGAGTGAATTACTCACATTTTGACTTCAGATCTGATTTTAAGGCCGTGGGTGATTGGGGCGGCGCGGGCGGGCGATCGGCGACGCCTACGGCAATAGCGAGCACAGGGGACGTTAGAGGGTAGTCGAACGCTGAAATGGGTGCGTTAGTTCACGGAAATCGAAGAAGAAATGAGTGAATTACTCACATCTTGATTTCAAGTCTGATTTTGAGGTGATGGGTGATTGGGGCGGCGCGGGCGGGCGATCGGCGGCGCCGAAAAGCAAATGTAGGCGCGGGGGCGATGGGACGCATCCGGAGTCTGGGCGTGCGTTGGGTTGGGCGGTGGAATGTACAAACAAATTATGAATCTGACTTTTTTATATTTCGAGGATTTTGGACGATCGACGTCGACGGCGCAGCAACGGCGGCGAGGAGGACCGAATAGAGACTCGGGGGCAATAGACAGCATCGGATGGGGTCTGGGCATGCGTTGATCTGGGTTGTGAGAGCTCGAAACAAGCTAGATATTTACCTTTATAGATTTCGGAGATTTTTGAGAATCGGCGTCAACAACCCGGCGGCGGCGGTGACGGCGGTGATAGCGGAAACAAGAGAAGTTGGAAGGAGAGACGAACGCTACCGTGTGGTGTTATTTCACAAGAAAGAACGAAGTATTGAGTGAACCACTAACATTTTTCACCTAGATGTGATTTTGAGGTGAAGACGGCCGGGGGTGACGCGCGCGGGTGATTGACGCCTTATTTTGGTGCTTGGGAATCGGGGATTTAGAGGAATACAGTGCGAGAATGCCTGAGGGCGTAAAACGCTCGTCAGGCAACGCGTCGAGGACGAGATGGATGAGAGTTGTTGGTGAGAGCTGTCACTAGTAGGTCACACTGTGATCTTGGTTCTGAGTATGCCGAGCCCCGCGCCGAGCCCACGACCGGGCGGCGGGCCGCGTTCGTTCGTTTTGACTTGCCGTTTAACTCAAATTTGGAGTTGTCGAGCTTGAAATTGACCCGGACGGTGAGCCGACTTTTTGTTTTCCGTGGTTTCTCTTGAGATGAAGTCAGCTGCGAGCCGTTGAGTGCTACAGTTCGTTGAGTTCAACTTGATCATGTGTGGAATATCAGTATCAGGTACTCCTAGATATTTCTGCCTATCCCCAGATCTATAGCTACTGTAGTACTTGTCAATGGATTGACTTTAGGATCTGTGAGGATAAGCAAGATTACATTTATTTCAACTTTGGATCGGCGGACCGTCCGAGAAGACGAAACAAGTCAGGTCGAGGTGAAATGCAGAGAATTGAGTGGAACACATACCTTGGTTCAAGCGGAGTTGGGTGGGGTGTCGAGTTAGAGTCGGGGCGGCGAATGGAAACAAATTAGCTGTAAATGTAATTGAATTATCAGATGGAATCAACGGAAACGAAACAAATACTACTCACCTCCCGAATTCAGATTCAACTCGCAAATTTGATTCAAGACGGCGTTGTATCGTACTTGTGGAATTGAACTACATTGAATTGAAGTCTTCATTCCTTTGAACTCGGCGTCGAAATAAGGTGGATGAGGCACCTATAAGACTTCTATGAGCGAAAGAATGAACGAGAAGAAACCGAACTCGACTCACCAACATAGTACTTGAATTGAACAAGTTGAACTTGAATGAATAAAGATTGAACAGTTGGATACCACAAGATGTGACGACTCTTCCAAAGGATTAAGGTCAGCCTCGAGTCGAGGCAATATGTAGTTGGTTAGTTAAGTAGTTGAATAGACTACTTACGAGCAAGGTTTCAAACATACCTTGCCAATTGAAACACGCGCGCGATTGTCTCCTCTCGTACGTCTGGGCATTCTATAGCTACTGTAATTTGAACTCAGTCAGTATTACTATTAGTCAACCAGCATTTGAAATTGAATTCACACCCCAGCAAGCCTACCTTGCATAGTCTCGGCGGCGTTCAAACGGGAGTTGACCTTGCAATCAAACAGGTGTAAGTAGTTTCGGCCTCTAGAGAAAGAGAATGAATGGTGAAGTCAGTATCAGTACTTTGCCTTCGCGGCAAATGCTTGAAGTTGAATCGGAGTAACAATATGAACGCACCTGAGGGTGTACGAGCATAGTGGGGCATTGACTTGGTAAGGGTGAGTTGAGTTGAGGTTGAACCGGCATGGTTTCGGCCTGTACAGAGTCGGAGCTGAGTTGAGGTCTAGTAGTGAAGGAAGGAGTAAAGAAATTCAAGGTTTGAGTGCGCACCGGTAGAGTTTTCGGTATTGAATCGAAGTATAATGAACCAATAGAGCTAGGATTGTATAGTTAGCGTAATAGGATGTATAGCTAACGAGTTGCGCAACTAAGCGAAGCGTAACGCACTAATTCAATCGCAATCAACCCGTTTGACCAAAATTTACTCCGACCTAACCCCGCCCTCTGCTGCCGTTTTGAGTCTACAAACCGTCAAGTCAGCGTGAATTCCGACCCAAACGAATAAATACAACGCACTACAATGTCCGTATTTACCCGAATAAATCGATTTTTATACAAAAGCCTGCGCGAATTCGTGAAATTCAATTCAAATATGCTGAAAATCACTTACCTGAGTGGAGAACGAGACGAATCTGAGCGAATTTGTATCAACTCGAAAGAAGGTAAACGAAGACAAACTGAAAACTCACCAAGTCAAAGTTCAACAAATGAAGCCGACTGAGCTGATAGAGTCAGTTAGCGCGTTGAGCGCGGAAAACAAGTTCCCGACGCCGCCGACATGCCACCACCTGCACGACACCTCAAACTCGCCGCCGCCGCCATTCGCTCGCCTCCCAAGACACCTGCAAAACACTGAATCCACTCCGCCAACTCACCCGCGGTCACCAACACGGACCTCGTGCCCGACACCTCGTTCCAATCCCGCCCTCACATCTCGCACTCCCAGCTCCAAACACGTCGGGGACGCAAGATCCCTGCACAAGCGCCGCGGGCGCCTAACTGGTCAAATCAGCGCGCGCGTACGATGGAAATCGACACGACGCACCTCCACTTGCGCCGAATGTCAAGTCCCCCACGCGCCGTATCCGCTCCGATCCCGCCGTTCCGACTCTACAAACAGTCAAGTCACTGGTCGGCGTCAAATTAAGGAAAGCGAATCAAAATAGTGTACCGCGTCCGTGATTGCCAAAATGAACTGATTTCCATACAAACTCTGCTCGATTTCGTCAAAATTAATTCAAATACACTGAAATCACTTGCCTGAGTGGAGTACAAAATGAAACGAGACGAGTCCGAGCGAATTGGAATTGGAACGAAGCAAAGTAAACGAAACAAGCGGAAACTCACCAAGGCAACACGGCGGCAGAGGTTTTCAAGCAGAACGAGCTGTTGAATTGAGTCAGCGCATTGAAACCAAGAAAGAAGAGAAAATTTGATTTATACCTAAGGTAGCGAGAAAGTTGTTCGAGCGGACGTAGCGGCTCGAACGTAAGTATACAATCTGTGGAGAGCTAACTAGTACAAGGTCAAACAAAGCAAACTGAAATCAAATCAACCGGAACGAAGAAAGTAAACAAAAGAAATTGCGTAATAGGATGTATAGGTAACGAGTTAGTCACTGAATGATTTACAGTAGTGTTTTGTTTGATTTCACCCTCTTCCTCGCTCCCGAACGCAGTTTGCCAACATCAACTTCAATCTCGATCAACATCGATTCAACGGTTTGAATGGGTTAGATACGGATTCTCTAGACTCACAGGTACGTTTCTTGAACCTTTTTCTTCAGTCCTTTTCAACGTTTGATTGACCCGCTTTCATTTCTTCAGTTCGCCAACTTTTCCTACTAATTCAAACCAAACGTGCTAATTTGCTTCAACCGTAACAACAGGCTGAGGCGAGTTTTCTTTTAGTCTATTGCTTCGATCGATTCCAACTTCGTTGACTCTCTTCTAGCCTTCAACTTTGACTTGACGAACACATTAACACCCAGATTCTGACTCTTTGAGGTGAAGATTTCAAGTCGTTGTGTTGTGTTCAAACGGTGCGTCGTTCTGCTCTTCTCGTTAATTCAGCTATCGAACTGACTTGTTCCTTTTCTACGTTTGCAGATCTAACGAATCCGGTGTTGTTTCAAGTCGAAACCAGGGATTCAACTCGGGAGGTACGTCTTGCTGTTCAAATTTGCATAACAAGTCAACTGACTCCCCGCTCCTCTAGAACTTGAACTCTTACTATATTCTCATAGGTATGTAAACCTCTATTTCTATGGTCGATTCAATCCGCTAACATACTCGCTTCTTGTCTTACAGATCCGAGCCCGTTTGACTGTTATGACCTGTTATGACCTCGGATTGGGGGGGTCTTGGTTGGATTGAACCCGAGTCTTAGGTTCGGTTTAATTGGTGCGTCGCTTCAATTCTTTGAATTCTATTCGATTCAACCTACTTCGCATGTCCTCGCTGATTAGTCGTGGTTCCGGTTCAAGCGTATTGAAACGAAATCAGTGCGTTGTTTTTCACGCCTACTTTCTCTTCAACATTGCTGACTTCGTTCTAATTGATAGCTATACGCGACAAGTTTTCTCTTGGTGCGAATCCTTGATTCTTACTCTATGCCCGTTCACTAACTTGGTTGCTTTCAGATTTTAGACTCCATTTTCAAGCTCGATGGATTACTGACTGGGATATTGACTTGTACGAAGGTTGCGGCGGTTGAAGGTATGTTTGACTTGAATGTATCGTCTCTGATCCTCACTGACTTGGTTCAACTCTATAGCAGATGACGACGGCGCATCACAATGGTGAGTTTCTTGATACTCTGACTCGTAATAGCGCGATGAGACTGACTACAACTTTTCACAGTGTCTTGTTGAATAGGCCGAAGGCATTGGGGTTAGATTGAGGGTCGTCGGTGTTGGCGGATGAAAGGTTGCTCTAGGTGCGTTGTCTTCAGTCTCTTTGATATTTCTTTCAACTTGCTGACCCTTTGATTGCCTTCACAGAGCGGGTGTTGTCAATTACGGGACGGACTTGACTTCCATTCAACTGAAAGGTGTGTGTTCGAGCTAACATTTCATTCAACTTTTTCTGAAACCAGGTCTTCCTTTGTGCTATAGCCTTCAAATGCGAAACTACACAGTGGTATGCAATAATTTAATTCATCATTGCTTCAATTGCTTCAAATCTGACCTTGCTTGCTATCGGACTGTAGGTATCGTTCGATACTCGGCTTGTTTCGGCGCCTCGGTAATAACCAAATCGACCTTGTTTTCTTACTCCACTGACTTCATTCCTTCAGGATACACTTGAATTCAATCCCTCGGCGTCTTCTATGAAGGATTGGGCTGTGGATATGAGAGGGAAATGAGTTTACTATTAAACAAGGTGCGCAATCGATTACTTCGCATATCTCACCTGATCTGACTTTCTCTTCATCCCAAGCCCTTGCTCGTTCGAGACCATGCTACCGTATACTGAGACTATGGTGGTGCGCACAGATTTCTCTTCACTTTCCACTTCACGCTTGAACGCTCGCTAACTTGAATTTTAAATCCCTCAAGGCCGAAACTACGACTCTTTGAATTCAAATCCAAAATCACCGATCTCTTTCACCTCAACGCTAACCCTATACAACTACGTGAACCGATTCTGTTATCGTCTCGGGAAATTCTAACTGACTTCGTCTTTGAGAGCTAATCCTAGTTTCTGGTAGTTCAAGGAATTCTCGCTATACTGAAACTATGACGGTGCGTTCGACGTGAAGTTATACTTCACGCCTTGCTCCACATTGACCGAACCCTCGCAGTCAGGTAGATCAAAACTATCGCGGTTTGAGTTGTAATTCAACTCCGCCCGGTCCTTTCTCTTACGCCGAGACTACGCTCGCATTGTGAGTTGATTGTTGAATTGCGCGTGTGTTTTCAACTGCGATAGGTACGCGAGTATTGACTCGAGTCGGTACTGACCTTAACCTTTGAAGGCCTGCTTGTTGTTCAGGTAAGCTTTCATTCGTTCGTTCGGCTTCCTGTTGATAACCTAGTTTCGACTTCAATTCAAGTATCATTCCAATTCAACTTCAGGCAAGCTAGTTCAAATTTTTGTTTCGTCTTAATCTTATACTCGCCCTTCACAGGTTTCATCCACATTATATTCAGAGCCTCACTTGAGTGGCTTCAAGTAATTGAGTTGAGATACACTCCGGAAAGCAATGCGCATTGACTCGGAAGTTGCACATTTCGACTGGTAAGCTTTATCGAATCCATTTTCAACATATTCTTTCATTCAATTTCGTTTCGATCTTTTCGATTCGCGTCGCGTTCGTCTCCCTTCAATTCAAATCACTCAATCATTCTTGCTTCCTTCCATTCACCGTTTCGACTGAATTGAATTGAGCGGTAGATTTGGAGGAGTCGAGCATGTTGAGGATTTCGGTGAGCCTCGCGTTCGGTTGGTTATGTACATTTCGAGTTGATACTGGAAATGGTTTCCAGTTACAATCAAACAACATAAATAGGACCTATTTCGCGTTCGAGCTTTACGCGCGGTTCATTGAATCTAATCGGGTTGACTGCGGGCGATTCAATTCAACACCGTTCGCCTGATTCACGCGAGTCGGATTTTCAGCTATGGATGGACTCAAATGTATTCCGTCCTGATTCCAATACAACAACACGAACACGCTTGTACAAAGGTAAAGAATGTCATCACAACTCCAATAACAACTTGGCTACAACTTTGCCTTGACAAAAACTTGATTGACAGGTGGCTCGCTTTGACAAAGGCATCAGCGGTGTGTAAACGAGCAGACGTGGAGAGCGTACGGTTCTTTGTCCTCGATCACCCAGGCCACGAGCGAAGGAATATCATTCCGGTCAACATGTGCTGCGCCAAAGTGGGAAAGAATATCGCAGCTGTCGACCTGCCCTCCCGCGGGCGGATAGCAAATGGTTACCATTCGTCTCGCCGTGCCGGTGGGTCCTAGGGTATATGCCCGAACGGGCGTCGGCTTGTGCGCGATGGGGACGATGTGGAAGATTGGCGGGGGGGCACTGTTAACGCCATCGACATCCGAGGAGGCGTAAACCGCCTGTCCTGCCCTCAAGATTTGAAAGCGCGAGTCGATATATTCACCTAAGTTGGAGGGAGATCAGCGAGTGACTGTCCGATAACGAATGCCGCACGCACCGGAGCTCGGGTGAACAAGCCGGTTGTTCATCCGCGACTCAACAGGCAGGGAGACATACACGTCCAGAATGGCGTTGACTTCGGCCAAGTCAAGGGATGATGTGCTATCGGAGCTAGCGGCGGAGAGAGTGCCGTTTGGTGTGCCGGGCAGGGAAGGAGAGACAGATTCAAGGGCCGGGGGAGAGGAACAATCCGAATCAGACGAGTCTGAGGTGGGAGGGTTGCGTAAAGAAGGTGGGGAATCCATCAAAGGTCGGGCGGGGAGCGGATACTAGTTATAAGCCCCGGGAAACATTTCCCGAGTTGATCGGAGATTGTCGATCGTGTTCCGGGCAAGTTCCGGGTAAGTTCCGGTCGATGTGATTAAGGTCCGACCCTCATGACGTAGTTGGGCTGAGAGCTAGCGTACCCAAAAATAGAACTCCGTCATCGCCCGCGGTTCTCGGAAACGCCAAGAAAATCCCAACCGCTCTATTCGACGTCGATACTCTACTAGAAGGTGAAGGCGTCAAGAACGGCCTTCACCTCTGCTTTGAACGCCTCCAATGAGATTGTGAGAGCCTCTTTCTCTGCACTCCCTGAGTTGTCCTCTAAATATCCATCGTCGATGTCGGATTCCTTGAGCATCAGCTTCAAAATTTGGTCGAAGCGCTGGAACCGAGTGTTAGTGCCAAGGGGGGGCAGCACATAAGGGTTGCTGGGGCTAAAAAAGAGGGCAAGACGGCGACGAGCCACTCTCGCTTGGCCAACGTGGGTGCGCCCGTTATTAAACGTCTTCTTGATTAACCCTCCCGCAAGTACCACATCCAGGAAACCGATCTGAAAACCGTCGGCGACGACGGAGGCAGCGGGCGTCACCCCAAGCGTGCCGCAAATTGCCTGAATGTGTTTCTCTTGCATGCAAATACGGTATCCGGTGCCGTACGATGCGGTGGAGGCGTGTGCGATGCGCTCATAGCGAGAGGCAAACCGCCGCTGGAGGTAGGTCCGAACACCATTATCTGCAGCAGCAGATCCTGGAGGAGGCGGTGGTGCCATGACAGGGGGGGCGGGAGCTTCTTGCGGTGCTGCAGCAGTGAGAGGCGCAACCGTGGGGGTAGGATGATTGACCGTTGGAAGGACGGGCGGCGGAAGTGAGCCGTGTATGCGAGGGTTTTGTTCGCTAGTGACATCCTAAAAAACTATGTGAGTCTTCCAATCAAGGGCGGAGTTTGTTTAAGAGCACTTACGCCATGAAAGATGTACACAGTATATACCGGCGTATGAAGCGCTCGTCCTAGCTGACTCAACAGCGCGGCGCATTCCTGAGAGTCAACCGGGATAAGATTGCTGAGTTCTGAATCAGCAGTGGCCTCCAGCTCTGCCCAAGTCCCGCCAAGTTCACGCCATCCGGTGCTCCAGTGCATATAATCCTGGCGAATGTCAGCGGGGCTTCGAAAGGCAGTACCGACATAAAATTGTGAGCGATCAAGGCGACTGAGTCGGCGGCCAAGGGCTCCAGCAGAAAGGCGAGTAATGAGGGTTGCGTCTGGCGCGTCAGTCGCAGGAAGCGTTTGTGTGAAGGTCCTCCCCGACTCGCAGGTCTCCTGGACGGTAACAAGGTATACAGCTGAAAATACAGGTCAGCGCTGTGGATGTACGAGTTCATGAACGTTACCTTCCATCGGTGTTGGCGGGCGAATCACGTTGGGCACAGTGCCTTGAGAGGAACGGTCGGTCTAATCGTTATTGGGAGAACTGCAGCTTGGCTTACCACTGTCAACAGCTAGGGGGACGGGATGGGAACCTCCCTCAACGACAAACGGGTTTTCAGGGATGTCGTGTATGACGGCGCCAGCAGTACTTGCCCGATGCGAGGGATCGAGGTGCTCGATTTTTGAGATCAAGAGCTCGATGTGTTCGCGATATGTGAGTGCAGACACTGTATCAGGGGGTCATTGTGGAGATCCCCTGCCCGCACGGATGGTACGCACCGTGCATCTCATTGAAAAACTGAATCTCACTCGTAACGTTTGCGTACGTCGCGTCATCATTGCCTGAGCCGAGTCAGTCAATACATCTGCATAGGGGAGTTGTGTACTGACCGTCAGAGTCCACTTCCATGCGCGCGTTGCCTACAAAAGGTTTTGTATTGCAGCTTTCGAGCTCGGCACAACACTCACGCGGAGGGAGTAGGCGAGAAGGAAGGTGTTCGTCGGGGACGCTGTTGCTTTCATCTGCGTGGGCATCAGCATCAGTCCCGGGCGGAGAGAGCCTGTGTTTATGCGTACGTCCAATATCAAAAACATCCGCATCTTTTCAACGTTAACGAGCAGGATGCAGCTGTGGAAGCGTTACGCACCTGTTCCGCCTTGATCGAGGTCCAGGTTATAGTCTGAAAGGATAAAGCAGCGGTGGTGAGTGAAGGGAAATGTGTGGAGATGGAAAAGAAAAGACTACCGTCTCCGAGGATCGGGCTGGGTGGATCGGAAAGCTCGATAGAGGGTTCTCGGACAAGCGGGATGCTTTGCCCCAACTCTTCATCGTCAGAGGAGTCTGAGACCGTTGTGGCTGAAGCAACAGCATAGCTGTGGGTGACGTCTGCTGGGCGGGGAGCAGTTCGTGCTCTGGGAGGGTTGCGTCGGGGGGGCATGGTGAGACGCACGGAAAGGGGAGCGGATTTGCGGTCGCCTTTTATACATCGGTCGCCAAGCCAATACTTCCGCAATCTTTGAAATTTTGTCGGCACGCGGTACATATCTTTGAAATTGTTTTGTGTCTCATGATATTTCAAACACAGCGATCATCGTGCTATTTGGTGAACAAGAATATTTTCTGTCTTTCTAACTCGTATTGTGCTCGCGATTCAAGAACTGAGAGTGAACCCATGCATCAAACTTGCTGGCGCAACGAACGTCAGTGCTCGGTCTCTCCAAAAGTATCTCCTTGAGATGGCGATCCAGAATAACATCTATGCTGAGGAAACACGTATGAAATCCAAGAGGTGTTCCCACGTTGGAGTCCTGTATATGCATTGAGTGCAAAAGCTAATGCGTGGCTGCAGTCAGAACATACCCCCACATTACGCCCTTGGAATTTAAACTAGGACAACGACTGAGCTGCAAGCGAGAAAGAAAGTTCAAGGCAACATACGGAGATCTTCCATTGATCGTTGATGGGCAGGAGATCAGAGTCAGAGCCGCTGCGAAGAACAAGGTTAGCGCGCAGGATAGGATCATCGCAGTCGGCAATGAAATCGTCCTCAGTGACCTCAACGTCACGCAGCTGCGGCGGGTGACCGTGGCCCTCGAGGTAGTGGTGGAGGCGTAACTCAAATAGCTTGACGAAGTAAGGCATTGTGAAATCAGCGCGGGCCCGGGTGACAGTATCGAAGCGGAGGTGGTCCCCGACATCGCTGATGGTTTTGACGCGCCGATCATAGAGAGCCACCAAGAAAGGCAGGGCTCCGAGATTACGAATGGTCTAGACAGCGTTGAGAAGGGTTTGGAGAGGGAGAGATGGTATCACCTGTGCAAGTCGCATTCTCCCGATGGTGATATTGAAACCGTCTTGCAGAGCGAGGAATTCTGGGTGATTCCAGGGTGATGGGTGCCCCAACAGAATGACGGCGAAAGCAGAGACGATCCAGGCTTTGTGTTCTGCTGGGCTCCGGCCATTACGAATGAGGTTGGGCTTGGTGAGGCCGCAACGTTAGTAAGCAGATAACATAATACGAGAAAGTGTCGCACCTGCATTCCCGGCATATGTTTAAGGATCCATTTCCGCAAGGGATGGTTGGCGTCCATAGCTTGTGGCACCGGGGTGTCCCTGTGGAAGTCGTACCACATATACATCAGATCGTATGCGTCAGGATCGAGGTGAAGGAGGAAATTGGCAGGAATCTCCATGCCGTCTCGCCCGTTGATGAGAGCAAGAATAAGCCAGATGCTGATGGGCAGGGGAGCCTGTTGGAGGAGGAAGATGTGGAGAGCGAGGAAAGCACCGTGAGCTCTGAAGGTATTGATGCGCTCCGGAATCGCCTCATCAAGAGGGGTAAGCACGGGGTGATACATTCTTGAGCCTGCTGCCTGCTGCCAGAAGTGGTGGCTAGATGTGAGGACCGTGCAGGCTTCGCGCATCGCCGCACGCTCAGGTCCAGCGCCGTGGGTCTGATGCGAGTCACGTAGTCCGCTATGAGGCCCGTCAGTAGTGAGACAAAAGGAGGATCACGCGGTGAGACGTACACGCGGTAGAGGCGGAAGGGATGGAAGAACGAGGCCAGCGAGATGTTGTCCTCACATGCTATGACATCGCTGCGGCTAGTAAACTCCACGTCTGGGTCGACAGCACGTCGCTGAATATGCTCTAGGAGGTCGAGGAGACAGCCGGCAGCAGCGGAAACGGTGTTAGCGTTGATGGAGAGATGAGGGGCAGAAGCCACGTTGCTGTTGACACGAACTTGTGCATACACGTCGTTGGCCCATTCGAGAATATCGGAGGGAGGCAAAGCGTCTGCACCTATTTGAAGCGGGATGAGAGACGGCCGAGGGGGAGGTGGAGTCGGAGGAGGTGAAGGTATGAATAGTGGTGCAGCGGGAATATCGATTCGAATCTGAAGGTGCGATCAGAGAAGATATATGCTTTGTCGGAGAAGAAAGCCTTACCGCGGTGGGAGATGAATCAGATGCACATCGCGGGCGAACTCGACGTTCAAGAGCTGTCTGAAAGCCTGATAAGATGGACTGGACAACGTAATCAAATGAGAGTCGAGACGTACGGGGGTCTGAGGCGACCGTTGGCGGACGAGAGAAGGAGGAGGGGTCCGGTTGGTGCGAGGCGGCGCTGACGGTGCTGAGAGAGATCGCAGCAGGGAGTTAATCTGAAATGCGACGAATCAGTTGTGCGTAATCAAGATGCAAGGAGGAATACCGCTGTCGCCGGCTCTACGGGGCAGTCGCCAGGATAACACTCAGCTGGGTCCTGTGGTTTGTTGGACTCCGCTGATGGAAGCGTACAGAGGACGCGCTCCCCAAAGCAGGGATGACTGCCGGTGAGAGGCTCAGCCGGGGTCGAAAAGCCTTCGATTGGACCTAGAAGGTGGCCGAAGCGCGGAGCTGCAAAAACGTGAGGCAAAGATATTGGGGATGAGCGAGAGAGCGCACCAATGAATATCATGACACGGCCGTTGGCACCAGCAAGTACGTTTGCGAACTGGCCGGAAAGACGTTTGAACTCTGCGTATCCAAAGCGACCGTCGTTGATGTTGGGGTGAATGGAGAGCGTGTATTTGTCTTGCCTCCTGTTCATGCCGCACAGTACCCAGAGCTGACCGTCAAGCTGATCAGCATCGCCAGGCGGGTAATCGGATGGGAATGGAGGAAACATGAGCGAATGCTCCTCCATGTGGTAGAAAATTTGGCGATTGAAATCAGCGGGAGAGGCCTGCCCGGAGCCTGGGACGCTGATAGAAAGGACGAGGTGGTGTTGATTGAGCTGGGTTAGATATTTTTGGGCATGCTGGTTTTTGATTTTGGCGGGCGGCGGTGGCAGAGAAGGGTAGTATTCGGAATCAAGCTGCGACGGAGTCAGCGGAGTGTTACAAAACATGAATGAAAGGAAAATGCACCGTATGAGGCCAGCAGACGACATGTATGTCAGTTTGTGGCAGAGAAGAGCCTGGATAGCCGCGCCGCGAAACGTGATGATTGACGAGGGTATTGAAAGGTCCGCCGCTCAAGGTCCGCAGAGCGCTGGACATTCGCCTCGTGCCGGCGCTACCTTGGACTGGAGCTGGCAAGCCCCGATAGGCGTCCATGAGTGGTTGACTGAGAGGAAGAGCGGGGGCAGCACGATGAGCAGCAGTGAGAGGCGCATTGGTGGTGGGGCCGGCAGCAGGCTGGGACAAGAGGGGAGCGGGGGCAGGGGCAGGGGCTTGTGTGAAAGGGGGAGGAGGAAGTGGCGCGCTGTATAGTAATCATGAGTCTTGGGCTGTCGAGGATAAAGCCAAGACACACTTACTGTTGGTCGTGAGATGGCCATGCGGAGGCACATACACATACTGAGGTCAGTTCCCAGCGAGCGTTGAGCTTGACGTAGGGAGGTGAGAGCAGTATAATGAGACGCAAAGGAAATCATACGGAGAAGAAGCCCCCGCAACGGGAGGCGGGGTTGCCCCCAATTGCGAGTGCAGCGCGGCTGTCATTGGGATCCATCGCGTAGGCTTGATGACAAAACCATAGGTGTGCGCATCCACCGCATGGTTCATGAGGGGACGTTGGGATCTTGGGCGTTGTAAGCAGCGTGCAGGAGCTCGAGGCTCAAGTCGACAGACCTTGCGAGTGATGTTCCTCTGAGCGCGTTCGTCCCAGGACAAAGTGACCCAGCCTGTGCACTCGCACAACGTGCATCGTCCGCGCATGGTGAGAGCCATGAAAAGGAAGAGGGAGAGGAGGGGTGAAAGAAAGGAGTGAAGTCAGAGAGAATCCAAGACCATTACATTAAGATGTGCCGATTGTGGCGCCAAACGCAAGAAAAGATTAGGAACTTGCATGAGGCGATCGACAGCACGGGGCGCACAACGCACCACTAATCACGCGGCGGACTTTGATCGTTACTGTTTGCCAAGCCGCAAATCCCGACCGTTACGCAGGAATCATCGGGAGCGTCACATTAGAGTGAGAGTGGGAATCATCGGGAATCATCGGGCTCTTGAGCCGTTTTTTGGCAAATGAGGATCCCTGGGGATCCTCATCGGGATCGGGATCCCTAGGGATCCTGAATAAACAGTGTGCATTCCCTAGGGATCCCTCAGGATCCTGACCATTCCTTAAGGATCCCCAGGGATCCCTAGGGATCCTGACAAAACGGTGGGTCAAACTTACTTTTGTCCAATAAGGGCCTTCATACAAAGCGCCTGCCGTTCAAGGTCTTGACATACGTCCTCTCGTGCCTGAATCTGCTGCCCTTAGCTCTCGATCTGCTCGCTCGTCCAGATCTTTTTTCTCGACCCGCCCAGTCCTACTGAGGTACCTATACGGGCAAACCGCCAAATCCTCAGTCTATCAGCGACTGACCCTGGTGTGCTACGTGTGCTCAGGTGGATTCATTCCGTCAGGTTTCGCGTTCCATAATGCCCGAACTTCAGTCGATTCAAGTTCATTCAAAAAAGTACCTTCCAAGCTTTCTTCTCATCCCCGTAAAGAGATCATCAGCCCATCAATTGGAAAGCCATTTCTCGTCTGGAGGAGGGATCAACATCCAGTGCGTTGTATGGCAAGCGCTCACCTTTATCAATATTGACGTCCCACTCATGCGTTTCCAAGCAATACCACCGCACAAACGCGCCATCCGGATCTTCCGTTACAAGCACCCACCCCTTGTATCCTCTTAACACCCGACTACACTCCACACCCTCCTCTACCAGCTTCTCCCGCCACCTCTCCAAATCCGCGCGCGTCTGTACGCTCCAAGTGATCGCATCCCACCCGCGTTGGGACTGCGCTTGCGCTTCGTTGATGCGTAGCTCGACGAGTAGACGTGTGGGGGTGTGTTGGACGATGACGGCGATGAGCTCGTTTGTGTCTGCCCGGCGATGGTCGAAGTCGGGGAGGTGGGTGAATGAGAGGAGGGTGGTGTAGAATGTGAGTTTGGCAGTGAGGTTGGAGGTGGGGATCTTGAGGTGGTGGATGCCGAGGATGGAGGGAGGAGAGGATTCGGACGATTTAAGGTCAGACATGGCGTGAGAGGTAAGGATGGGAGGCTTCTCATTCTGAGGTAGGCTCTTATATACGAGGCGCGTCGCAGGAACGGAATGAGTAATTCCTCTGGCATAAACCATTCATTGGAAACCTAGCTCGCGTGCGATGGAATCGGACGGGGTATGAACGAGGTGCATATTGCCAAAGAATAACAAAAATGGCTGACTACATCCGTGCTGGAGCGGGTGGAGGTCGAATTTGCGAACTTCGAGTCCATCCCACCGATGGATCACCCGTGATTGTGATTTTGCCGTCGTCAACAAAACCACACAACGCGTTCTGCGGGGATCTCGGTCATTTACTGGATCACTTGATTCATGCGAGACTCTTGCACAATAGATCTGGTTCCTGAGATGTTGAGCAGGCCGTACGCGGAGCTCCAACCGCCGGGTCATGAAAGGGATGCCAACTTCACGGTAAGTCTGTCAAGGATTGACTTTAACGCGGTAGCACTCGAAGAATAGTCAAGGGCCGAAATGTCCCTTGCCGGCGGCTTGATTTTGCAACCTGGTCAAGTTTGACCCATTGTTCGTTACCCAGTTGCCACCGGCTGGGAATGAACGTTTCTGAGACGTGAAACGTGCCTTCGCCAAATTTTAATCTTCATTGAACCTCAAGGAATGGCTCTGGAAAAATCAGTTTCTTCGACAACTGATTCATCTCGTTCGAAACCTAGCTTCCCGGCGTCCGAGCGAAATTCAGCAACTCAGCGTTCAAAGAAAATGGCGTCCGTGCCGCCTTTCAACACGTACGCATACGGCAATAAGAACATCCATCTCACAAAGCATCTGTCCAACAAAGCACTTGCGCATGGTACCCTTTCCGCATCATAGCACATGAGCCGTATTTTTACCCTACAGGAGCAAGATATAAAGCCGCAGGAGTTTTCCTAAGAAATTCACGCACGTACCCAGTCGTCCACCAAGTAAATAACTTACCAACCATGCGCTTCACCTCCATCCTCCTCACCCTCCCTCTCCTCCTCACCACGAGCCCCACGCTCGGCCTCACCCTCCCCGCGACGTCGAGAAACGCCAGTGCATCGGCACTAACGGCAACTGCTTCCTCACCAACCCAGGCGCCTGCTGCTCCTGTGGCTTTGATTCAGCGTTTGGCTCGGGATGCACCAATACACCGTGCTCGATTCAGCAGGAGGAAGGCATCCTTCCAGGCGTGAGTGTCATTGATTTACTGGGCGTATAGTCGGAAAACGAGCGACTTACCGCTCCAATTACAGCATTGCTCTCATATCAGTTAGTTGGATGGAGGAGAATTGTGTATCATGTACGAGTAAACGTGTGCCTGTCATGTCGAGTTTCGTTGATAGTTCGGCGTACGTGAAACTCAGTCGCCAACGAAGTAACTTGAAGGGAAGGATCGGTGACATCGCATTACTAAGTAGATTGAACAGTGATCAAGTCATTGAGCGGGTATGTATTGAGATTCTCTAAAACGCAACGCAATTAGCTACTTGCAACTTCTATCAAGAAGGTTAGCTCGCCTCCGTCAAAAGACACATAGATAGGAACTCACAATGGCCCGAGAAGTAGCTTTCGGAGGCTGAGTTTTACCGCTGAAAGATAGCTTCGCCGAATCTGCGAAAAACGGATAAATAAACATGAACATCTTGTCCAATGATAGAGGAACACTTACCCGTAGGATCGTAAAACAGATTCGGAATCACACTCGTCCTCACCCCCCCGTTCTCATGATTCTTCCAAACTATGCTCAACTCCATTGACACTGGATCGAAGGACCAAACGTCCGTTTCGCTATATGTTGCAGTTGTGCGCCTTTGAGTTGAAGGAGAGCTGGATGAGGTTCCTATGAAGGATCCCGCCCTGATGGTAAGTTAGATATGTGTGTTTTATCGTCAACCTAGAGGAGGAGGAGGATGGATCACGCACACATTGGTCGCTGGGCTGATTTCCTGATAGCCCGGTTGACTGGACACCCCTGCGTACGAGAACCAATGAGAAAATGCCGCACGAGCATTTATAAGAATGAAGGCACGCACGGGCGGTGATGTAGGGGTAACCTGCCGGCCCGTTGAGTGCTACAAGCGTCGATCCCGTACTCGACGACGTCGAGGCTGCCAGGCGGACAGAGAGAGCCAGCGGCCGACGGCTGGAGAGTGCCGTAGTACTGGTTCCCTGAAGTCGGTGGGCTGAGGTATCCGAGCAGCTCGGTTGTGGAGGCGTCGGTGACGCCGACGTTGCAGCTGTACCTATACAAGAGTGCGAAATCATGAGAGGAAAGGAGAGGAGAGTCGCATGAAATCGGGAGACGTACGTTCCCGGTGGGAGTGGAGACGCCATACTGCGAGCCGCGGACCTCACGCGGGTTGCTTCAAGACGGGTGAGCGGCGAGAGCGACTGGATGAAAGGAGACGGCAGACATACCACGGCGAGGAGGCAAAGGTGGGAGTCCCAAGGCCAACCGCTTCGCATTCGTCGGTCGTTCAACATTGTTCACGAAGCCGAGCGGGAGTGCGCTCGCCGCGCAGAGGACGAAGAATGAAGCCACGGCGAGGAGCGAGTGAAGCATGGTGGGGGGGAAGGAAAGAGCGTACTGTTCGAGTTGATAATGAATTTTCCGGAGGTGATCATCGATATTTAGGGTTAACAAGCCGCGCAACCGCGCAATATTTCATGATCAGGAATGCCACGCCACAGGGAGCCCACAAATTCAATCGACACGGTGTCACGGACGACTCTACGTTAAGAGCTTGTAGAACGACAGATTGCACAGATATACTCTGGAGATAGAGAGACGTTTGAGAGGCCTCCACTTGCAACGCAGTCTATAGGATGACACAAGGACCTGAAGAACATGGCGGGAAAAGCCAAGAGGCCAAGCGTGATTCAGTCACAGATCAATCAATGTAACATCACACGGCAAAAGCCGGTCTGTGCTTGCCAGCAACATCGATGAGGAGCTTCTTTTCGCCAATGGTCCGACCATTTCTACCTCTATGACCGCGTTGAATGTGCTCCCGGTTACCATCACCATCTAGCCGTGGACTGATAGTCGCGCTACGCGCTTCTTGTCGCTCTGCACCCGTTCGTTGGTGAATTGAAAATTCTATCGTATGCTCCAGTGTCCGCTGGCGGGAAGGATCCCGAGCAACAGTTCGCGAATACCATATTCTCCTCTTGCATCTGACTAGCAACTCGACAATCCAAGCCACCGCGCATTAATCTCGCTTCTTCGGGTTGTATCGAGCCTGCCTCAGCCGCAGCACCAGTGACTGCGCTAATGTGCTCTAATCAGGATGGACCGACCTCGATAATTAATCAACCTATAGCTATGTGTCATCCTTTCTGGGCACGAAGGCTTCTATCGTTGGGTGGGTACCGAATTGCGCTGGCAGCGTAGAATATAAAGAGCTCTTTCCCGCAGACAATCCTTCCCGCTTGCTTTCCCTGCATCTATTGTGCGTATCTACACCTGATGTTTTGTTTGCTCTCATCAAGCCTTTCCGCAGGCTTCACCCGCAAATTATGATAGCTTTCCGTCTCACCATCCTCGCCGCGCTCCTTGCACCCCTCCTCGTCGCAGCCGCGCCGACGAACACTATTCCGCAGCCCGGCCACGTCCCCATTGTTAGCAATGCCCCCGCCATTGCCGCCGGTCTCAAATTGCAGCCCAGCACAAACGACCGCCTGAAGAAACTCCTCACCGATAAAAACGGTAAACTCCTCACCGGCGACGCCCTCCGCCAGCTCACCGTCTTCGATTATAACAATCAAAAGCCGGCGGCTGGTGCCAAGGGCGGCTCGATCCTTCTCGCTACGGGTATGTCCATTCTCATTTCCCAATCACAAACAAATTACTGAATATTCTGCAGTCGAAAACTTCCCATTCCTCACAGAAATGGGCATATCCGGTGCCGTCTCCTTCGTCGAACCCTGCGGACTCAACATACCGCACACCCACCCGCGCGCAAACGAGCTCTTCACCGTCATCGACGGCATCCTCGATTCCGGATTCGTCCAAGAAAACGGGTTTAACACTGAAGTTCAGACGCGTTTGGGGAAGTACCAGGCGACAGTGTTCCCTATGGGTAGTATCCATTATCAGCAGAACCCGACTTGCGAGCCTGCAGGTGCGTTTTCTTGCATTTGATTCCTCCGTCAACATGGTTCCTGCTTATTCTGATGCGCGATATACCGAACGGCCTGCATGCAGTATTCGTCGCAGCGCTGAACAACGAGGACCCAGGCCGCAGCGACATCGCCACAAACTTCTTCATGCTCGCTCCAGACGTCGTTGATGCGTCGCTCGGTTACCCGCATACCATCGGTGGCTCGAACATCGATATGTACAGATCACGTCTGCCGGTAAACTTGGCGGCGGGTGTAGAGAGGTGTTTGAAGGCGTGTGGGTTGAAGGTTGGGAATTCGTTGTGATGGGATGGGTGTTTGCTGTCTCTACCTTCTTGGTCATAATTGGAAACCTCGGCGTTTTGCAGTTGCGCTGTATTGGCATCTCCGCTTATAAATATTTCCGATTTCACCCGACACAATAACCAACGATGTTACATCCCTCCGCTGCAATCAATATACAGAATCATACACGTACAGTACAGGTCAACACAATGATACTACAATGCTACAGCCGGCTTGTCGGATTGACTCATCCGAGTAGTAAATTGCGTTTCCTTATCCAGCCGGGAAAGGGTATACAACTCGTCCTCGCCATCTCCAGCAGCAATAGTATTCGTATTAACAGTCCTCTGCTGAATCCGCAACGGAACCGAACCAGTAGTCGTCTCATGCCTCAGTCGACTCGCCACTTGATGCGACCTCAGGATTATGAGGTTGAACATGATTCCGACGCTGTGTATTTCCTGGAGGGAAAATTCAGATATCTATTCTACGAATCGTTGATTGGCACTGACCATCGCTGAAGCGGGGTATGTGAGGTTGCTTTGAATGACCGTTGTGACGAGCGTGAATATGCTGACGATCGTGTAGATCATCCCGGACTCGATGATATTGCGCATCGCGTAGGAGAGCGCACTGCGCGGCATGTGGTCGCGGATTCCTAGCTTTCTGTTCTGCCTATCGACCAACCAAATCCGCAAAACAATCAGCGCTATCACAGTGTCAGAATATTTATCCTATAAAATTCAACTTTCGAGTGCGTACTTGTAGTTGTCACGTTTATGGTGATCGTCAAAGCCCAAAAGGCCTATCAAGTGTTAGCTCTCGTCGTTGATCCTCGCAAAATACGTGGACAACGCTCACCTGAACCCATGGCTTGACGGCGGTCGAGATAATCAGTCCCTGAGTAGCTTTTGCGAGGAGATCCAGAAATCGAATTGCGCAGGCGATATTAGCGAGCCAAATGAGCGATGGTACGAAGATTATGAGCCACGAGCGATCCCAGAGAAACCAGCATCGATAAATCTGTCGATGTTCTTAGCCCCCATAACCATACTGACGCGTTGCATATCTTACCAACACTGCGTCTCCGAGCAGAGACTGGAACGGTACGCAGAATGACTGTCCAAACAATGATGATTGAGCGCGCGCTAAACCACGGAGTGAAGAAGGATAGAAGTTTTCTCCACAGAACGCGGTCCAAACAGTAGCCATGAAATAATTCGCACCTTTATCATCGTCTGATACCCACTCGAATGCGTGAATACATGCTCTGCACCCCCCACCCCAGTATACGTAACGAACGCCTCCATAACTTGTATGACTTGAATGACAAAGTCCAGCGTCCCATTCACGAAGAGCATTCCAGAGACGAGCGTGATCACCCAGCGAATCTCAGACCGCCGTCTCAATGCACCGGACTCCGAGGTGAGGAGGAGCCGCAGACATACGCCCAGAGTGACGAGGTAGATCCCATAGAGAACCGCAGCAATGACCAGCGATATCAACTGGGCCTCCGGCAGAGAGAGCTGGGACATGGCCATGGAGGGAGACGAGTCGTGGGGTGAGTGGCAGTGGCATTACCTCGCTTTCTTTGATAACCAGTCCGATGGATGATCAGTGCTCGATATACCTGCGACAGATGACTGAAATGGAAGTAGACGCACACGATGAAGGTCGGAGTTTGACAGGCTTGCTGTCGGTGGGAACGATTCATGCGGATGAATGATCCAACAAGCCAGGAAATCATGTCGGTCCGCGGAAGCAATCAAAAGGAAGCGTCTACGATTGCAAGTCGTACGAATCTGGACTTGACTAGAGAAGTCGAGGGTATGACTGCTAGGAGACAAGAAAGATGGATAGTTGGGCCATTAAATTGCAAGAAGGATGGGTGAACGGAAAATTAACAAGAAAGGAAGGATTCTCCTGCATTCTGTATTTATTAGCCTCGGAGAATTCTTTGACACTCGTCCATCCACTATCACCGTCTGTCTTTGATAGAAGCTCCCACCTTCGCATGTACCTTCGGCGATTTCCGGTCTAAGTCGGAAAAACTGCCTCCAGTGTACTCAAGGCGAGGCCGAGATTCATGGTATGATACTCCATGCCACAACGGTATCAGCAGCTTCTGACCGAGGCCGGACGGGGCGGAAAGGAAGGGACCGTACTGTGCGCAAGCCGAATGAGAATCTCGTCGAGTTCCAGATCAAGGAAGCATCGAAATCTCTCAAGGTGTCGCATCCGAGGATTTCGTGGAGAAAGCTATGCCTGCTGAGATTCCAGGGACTTGGCACAGTGTACACCAGAAACTCACGCCTAGAAACAGTATGAATACCGCCGTCGTAAAATATTATATCAGCTTTCACTTTCTTCCTCGAATTGCGAGGTGGTCACGGAATTCGGAATCTTTACGAGGTGTGTCTCACAGCCATACATCGAAGAAAACGATGACACCTGTAACAATCCTAAGTAACTGTATCAAGAAACGCAATCGCAAGATATATCAATCAACCGACCTCGAAGAACCATCACAAGTCGACATTGGACAAATGTCGCGAAAAGATTGGGTGATGAAATACGTTATGTCGCCTTGCGCAAGAATTTATGTGTTCTCCCAGTAGGCGCACATCTCATAAGTTGAGGTGAGATAAGCGGGAAAGGGGGCTGTAGATAAATTCCACCTTATAATGAGATTTTCCAACGACGTGGAATGGACAAAGACACCAGGAGTTTCTATAACGATAAGAAGCGTTAACCTTCCTATGGCGAGTCTTCCTGAACTGTTGGTATCGGTGTCTTTGTGCCTGACCTATGGCGAGTCTTCATGGAGTGTTGGAACTGGTATCAGCTTGATGACGCCAGTCGAGCCTGCGGCGAAGTAAGTACCACTCAAGATGGCATGGAATGCATCACTCACCGGAACCGAAGCTACTACGAATTTCAATGAATTGATAGTCTGCTTGCCACTGAACGAGCCTGAAGGCGTTGCGAATCCATCAGCGGGAGACAAGAAGATCGAGCTGAAACTGGAGCACGCACGAAATTCGCCGCCGCCTCATCTCCGCTCCACTCCACCCTCATAAACTGCTGCACGTAGGTTAATCTGCCGTTCCATGGACTATACACGACCCGCAATTGAAGCTAGCGTCGATACCGCAATGTCTACAGCTGATCTAGGGGTAGAAGTCGCGTCCCCTGCTTTGGATCATGATAAGCAGTTTGGAACCCTTGCTTCATCGACGACGAACGCTAAATCAAATCCAAACGTGAGTCGGAGGATACATAAATTACAGTAATACACGAGTGCCTGCCGCAAAAGCGAAAAAAAATGGAGGGACTCCCACTTGCGCCGCCAAGCAATTTGGAGAACGTGAGGGGCGAGGCGGTGTTGATTCCGACGTAAACGCGGTTAAAATAAAGGTAAGAGGTTTAGACGCACCTGAGATTGTGCAAGCTCAATCCGCCACCTCTTTGTCGACTACTGCAGCATGTTTGGTTATCCTCACGACAATGAACCAACAACGAGACGCAAAGGCGTCGAAGGCTGGGAACAAACCAGAGGACCGTTGGAGGTACTGAGCGCTGAAGAGACTGGGCCAGGGGTAAGCGGCGGAAAGCAGATGACTTGAAAGTGGCAGACGTACGAGTCGTTGGCACTTTTCGGAGAGGCGGGGAATGGCGCGGAAGCTGGACTCCGTGAGGGGTGGCGAGATGAGGGAGATCCCATTGATGGAGGACGGCGCTATGATAGGAGATGGGAGTGTATCGACGTCCGTCGACAGCGCCTGCAGTTGTAGTAACAGCAAGATACTACTTACAAAACCTTCGAAAATGGGCAGTCTGCAGACGTGGCGGTGGTTGGGCAGTGGTCAACGCGTGAGAAAGAAACACGTGTTTTTTTTTAACTGGTGACCCGACTGATCCGAAGGATTGCCGAGCTTTATGTTGGGAGTGGCATATTCCGGACCAATGGGACTCATTTCGGCCGTCATTATTTCGGCATACCATTATATTCGATGTGATTATGATTTTGCTGCGGTGAGTCTGCTTCCCCAACATCTGAAGTCAACGGAGCAGAGTATAGCAGAGCGCGACCAGGTGCGACCCCTGCAACGTGTTGTAAGATGGCAGCCCATGACTAGAGTCGAGGAAATAATGTTGGCAACCTCATTCAGTATTTTTCAGAGAGGCAGTTTGTTCAGAACCGACAGAACAATTTGATTTCGAATTGGTTCAACTTGGCCTTGACCAGGCGTTAACTTTGAGTTAAAACTTGAAGGAGACGAAATCGGCGAAATTGTTCCGAGACAACTCCGTCGTTAGATCGTCCATAATTTTATCGGGAGCGATGCCAAGAGGACTTCGGTGCGGATCATACCGAGAATGATAGAGACACGGGCGGCGGCCGAGATCAGATCCTCCTGAAACATCCTGATGCGCAAGTGATGCGCTCCTTCATTTTGGGGGTCTTGATCTGAGCTCAATAGGATGCGCTCAGGAGAATAATGATAACTCACCATTTAAATTGACTCTTTGCATCCGCCGTAAAGGCTCCAATGGGCTCCAGAGCCAGAAAGATTCCAAAAAGAAATCCAAACAATTGAACAAGAATTCAACTCCGCCCTACTCCGCCGGGCGCCAATGATTAATTCACCTCGCGTACCTTGCAGATCACGAATGCCGCCGGTGACATTCGATATAAATGGGCAAGCAGCCGCGGTCGGCTAGCCCCTCATTGCCAACGCAATAATTGAGGGAAGCACACGCCGACGGGTGGAATGCAAGCAACCCCCTCTCATCTCCCTCCTCCTCTTCGTCCTCCTCTACCTCCTCCTCTCACTCTCCTTCCTCCCCCCGACCTCTATGCCTCACATCGAGCTCGAAACATCGACCGGCGTGGACTTCTTCTTCTACACCATCTCAACCCCCACCGAGCCCTCCGCCTCGTCCATCGTCCAAGACCTCCCAACAATAATCCTGATTCATCCCCTGTACACGGGCTCCGTCATATTCCATCGTGAGTCGCAAATCTGCTCCGAACAAACAGACTGGCTCGACGAACCGCGATAATTCTCCAGCTATATTCGCGAACAATGGGCTCCGCCGCTTCAACCTCGTGTCGATGGATCTACGGGGACACGGGTGGACGTCGGCGAAGGTGGACGAGTCGTATGGGATTGAGATTGTAGCGGACGATCTTCTGCGGTTCATGGTGCGTCTGGACTCCTCCTTGTTATTCCAACTCTCTCTCAGTAGTGTACCCTCAACACCATCCAGGACCGTCTAAAAATCCCCTCCTGCCACGTCGCAGGAATGGTCACCGGCGCCTCCATCGCATTACAAATGGCAATGACCGCGCCAGAGAGAATTCTCTCCGTTTTCATGATGTCGCCAGCCCCACAGAAGGAGGTGCGTAAGCCGCCGATAATCATCATCTTTCAAGCGCAGCTAATCGTCAGGTTATATCAGCCCAAAGAAAGCATACAAGGTCGGAAAGAAATCGCCGACTGCTGGGTACAGGCGTACGGCGCGGGCGCAAACGAGGAAGACCAGATCGCAGTGGGGGACGTCATCTACGGGTCGATGCAGCTCGCATACAACAACGAACACGAAAGTTCGTTAACGAAAGCGTCGGTCTCTTTATCTCGTTTCAACTCTTGCTTCCTCACAATTCAATAAACTCACTCACCGTCGCCTTTAGCGTTCTCGGCTACTCCCTCTCAAACGACAAACGCAACTGGACCGGCCCCAACCTCCGCCTCGTCGAATTTGTCACCGTCAACTTCTTCCTCAACCAAAACCGCCGTCCACCCCTCACACCCTCCTCCCCCTCCCTCCTCCCTCTCCGCGCGAAACCCATATTGTTAGTCCACTGCAGCCAAGACATCATCTACCCTAGATCCGACTCGGAGGAACTGCTCGAGCTGCTTCGTAGCGTGGATGCTGATGTAAAACTCGTGAGCATGGAGGGGGCGCCGCATTATGGGAATGTCACGCATACGGAGGAGTGAGTTAAAGTCTACTAATTCTAATTCAGTATTATTCGGGTTTGACGATTGATATAGAACGAACACACTGTTATACGAGTTCGTCATGGCTCATTGTGAGCACGTAGCGACTCTCCCTCCGCCGCCCGAAGTAGTTGAGTCGCCCTTCCTCGAAGAGCTGGCAAAACATGGGCTTTTGGAGCCCGATACGGATTCGGAGGATTCTTTGTAGTGTAGAAATGTCTGGTGTGGGTCTGAAGGCGTGTCGTGGTATATACTTGCAATGTAACTTACTGAACAAAACACGAATCAACTGCGAAAATATAATGGGACTTTGAGCAGGGTACCCGGAAGAGAGTAAATGGCAAAATCAATTGCGAGATCTCAATATAGGTGGGCTGTTAGAGGTAGTATGGATCTATACGGGAGGCAATCAATGTTCGAAACGTACAGTACAATTATGAGTCTCGTTCCAACGTGGCAAGCCTCGCATCCGCGACCATTTGAATTCGAGGGACTCCTTTGGGTCAGACAGCCAAGTAAGGCGCCCATTGCGATAACGAGATAATATTTCTGAGCTGTTGTAGCACCAGAAGAGTGCCTGTGACATGCCCAGCGACGCACAAGTCGAAGATAGAAAAAACCGAGATGATGGGAGGACGAGAAAGATGCTGTACCTGTACGGCTATCAAATTTCATTGATCCGAGTGGCAGTGCAACTCTCCTTGCTCGCAACGTCCATGTTCTCCAAATGTTCTCTTGTGCGCAATCTTGGTTGCCGTAGCACCTGGTGTACTACCTTGATACTACCTCTTCCCCTATTTGAGGGCGTCACACTTCCAGGATCCTCTGCTCAAACCATTGTTCTGAAGGCTTACACTTGCAATTTGCAAAAATTTCAGGTGAAGCTTACTACGCCTCTAGACTTTGGACATTTTCTGGGGTTAATTAGGTTTATTCAGCGGACCTTCCGTGCTCACCATCTCCGCAACTAGATATGACTTCCAGGCCAATTAATTGCATCTTGCTTTGTCTTTGCCTTTCTGTCTCTCGAACGAATCGTTGTGCTCGTCGATGCTCACCGACTGGTACGGATTTCATTCAAATCTTCCACTTTGGCATATGCGCTGAAAGGATGTTTTCTTGAGTCCTGCTTTGCTCAAACGACTCGGGCCTGAAATGAAACTCACGTACAGTAACATCTTCTCGACTTCAGCCATGACTTTGGCGGAAACGGAACTTCATCTTTCTCTGGTATCCGGTACCGATGGTAAGTTCCCGAGTTGATTGTCTTTTCTTGGCGAGATCTAATAATACAACCTGTGACGCCTTGATCCTCGATCGAGAACGCTACTCTGATATATCTGAGGCCAACAAGATCCGACTCACGTTCTGGAACCGCATACCTCTCAAAAGCGGAATCGTTGTACGACTCTCCACCACATCAGAAATCTTTTCCAACTTAGACTGTACGTCCGTTATTGTTCGGGCGCTTGAGACCAATGGCAGGCTGAACGATTGGGTGCCAATATGTGCTTCCATTCCTGTTAACCATGAAACAGGTCGAAAAGTTCCTTCCATTCCGAAACGGAATCACTCACATGTCATCTCCGTTCGGTGTACAAGCAGCGCGCTTCTTATTCCACTAAAGAAACATGCCAAATACTACGACGACGCGCCCTTCGAGCTATCTAACTATTACTTGGACGTAGGAAAAAGAGGTGAATGAATATTCATGACTTCGCGAATTTCGTTCCTTTATCAGACAGTTCAGGACCCTCGTCCGGAGGAAGAGGCTAACCGTCCAGTTTGGCAAAAATCGGATCAACCTTCCTTCTGCTGCGTACGTCTTTTCCTTGTTCAAGGTGCGCGGCTCCACCTGAGAAGCTCTCTGAACCCAGGGTCATCGAATAAGCTCCCGTCTTCACATATCCGATCTCATTGCGGCACGTCTTGAGCGACTGCGCAGTGGATCCCAGGGGTCACTCGAGACAATCAACGAGTCGCTCGCTATCGACTGCCGACGTCCAACGCATTCTCAGCCTGAAGTCGGTGCTCAGACTCTCACAAGATCGGAATTGGGTTATAGCTATTTATGCCCCATCTTAGCTTTATAGGCCGTTTATTAGTGATGCATACTCCGGGACGGATGTGTTCGGTGGACTTATAGCCAGCCTAAAAGCCAAGATAAGGTTATCAGTGGTTCAATTTATTCGCGCTGATTTTCTCAGATGCTTGAACTCCCCGTAGTTTCTATTTCATTTTCGCTTCGAGCACAGAAGATCCTCGCAGGCGATTTGCGGCAGCTGTGCTATCTCTGCTGCCTTGGATAATTTTGCTATCGATTTCATGGTATGGACGAAGCAGGGCGCTTTCATAATATTGAGTCATTGACAGGGATGTGTTTCTTTCACATTTGATCCTTGTCCCGAAGTTCCATTGACTACCCCCCGGATGCGAGTATGCATACACGGCTGCGCTTTGAAAACTAATTCGGGGCATATGGAAAAAGGTCACCATCGGTGCATCATGCTTTCCGTCGCAATTCAACTTTGAATCACGTCAAAGCCCAAGTGCCAGTGTGAACAGCATACGTTAATAGAGCACTACTCACGTCTTTCGCAGATATAGCGTCTGGGAGATAGTGCGTCGAGCTTGTCTACTGAATAAAGACGCGGCCGGCAGTCTCTTCCTTTGCCTACTGTCTCCCCACTTCCTTCCACTGTACTATGGGAGCGAACTTGAGCACCGAATATGTGCCAAGTTGGCAGCAGTCATGCGCCAACCTCTTCGATTGCAACTCGTCTGGGCTTGTCGACATGTACGGGCAGAGCGTTTCATGCCGGCCAAATATCACGAATGTCACTTCGGACTCGAATGTGTGGGGTATCACATACAGCGCATGTCAGGACAAATGTGGAATGGATAAACTTCGTCAGGTATGTGTGAATGTCCGCAGCTTCAGCAGATGGTTGACATGAGACTCAATATATATGTCCAGGAGTTCGACTTCACAGGATCTGCGATACCGCTAGTGACATGGCTTCTCCCATGGCTCACTCTCATTGCCCAACTGCCATTTGAAGCTGTAGGATGGAGAAATCTTTTGAGCGCTTGTACCTGCCTCGGAAGTCCCGCGCTCACGGTTTATTCTTTGGCACTCACTGCCTCCAATCGCGTATATATTGACAAGAAATTCAACCGCCTCAAGAGTAAAATTCCCGCAAAATATGGCTACTTGGTCAAGAGACTCGACTCCATTGCCTTTATTTTGAAGGAGGCTCAACAGTGTCCAGTACGTGCTAGCCAGCGGCACGGCGAGCTCGCTACGCTGCTCACACTGAAAGATCACGAGCGGGAGAACTTTTGGAAAGGAGCAGAGAAAGATTTGAAAAATACGCGTCGCGATTTCACATACTCATTTGCAGCTCAAGGTATGTTGCGTGCATTCTTAGGCCCTCATTTCTCACTGAAACTGCTCTAGTCTTCATGGCTTTTATCACATACCTGTTTTCATTCATCGCCGCTGTCCACGACTCACTCGGAGCCCCGACGTTGCATTACAGTTTGCGTCAAGCACTCTCTGGAGTTGGATGTGAGAGTGATCTCCATGATGGCTGTTTCACGAAAGCTAATATAAAAATGTAAGGTTCACGGTCGTCTTTGGGTGAGCTCTCTTTGGACATTATACTCCTCCCCTCTCAGATTGCGTCCCAGGTATATTCGTGTTGGCTGCCAAAATAAAAGTGGTACCGTTCGCGAAGCACTAGAGCGCGATCCCAGCAGATCCCTGAACGATCTTTCACTGCATCAAACTGCCTTGCGTCCGTCCGGGGACTTATACGAACCACTACCCCAGATACCTAACACACTTCCATCCACCCCCGCATTCACCCCTGATGAATCTTCGAAGGCGCTACCGACCACCCTAGATTCGAAGGAATCGTTCGACACCTCAGGCCTTAATCTGCGAACCTTCCCTACACATCAGCACGCACCCCTGAATACCGGAAGCGGGGGGGATGACCAAACTATGGTTCTGCGCGATGCGGAGATCGAGGCTCCTCTTCTCTCAGTTAGATGTTGGGGTTTTGACCTCCGGGGGGAGGAAATCTACGAAGGTCCTGTTTTCAACTATGCGCGGGTCTTGACCTGGTTCGCTCTTACTCGACACATCGAAAGAGCTCTCGCCGCATCAATTCAGAAATTCCGCCGAGGACACGCCATCCCCACAACCGAAACCGAAGCTGCTGAACTTTGTGGTTTTTACCCCACGCGACAGGACCTGGCTGCGTACATCCCGTGGTTCGACATCCCTCACTTCGTTCTCAAACGAATGATTTTTGCCACAGTCATTGCTCTCATTCTGCAGTGGGGTAGCACGGGGGCGGCCATTTTCATCGCTTACAACACTGAAATGGTTGGGATTGGATGTCGCTCTGGCAGCTATCTCATCTACGGGATCGCAGCCACAGTGTCCTGGCTTTTCCTCGTTGCATCCAATTTGTGTTCGCATGCGATAATGCAACGAGTTGAAAAATTTCCAACTCGCCAGCCAGGTCTACTCGGCGCTTTGGCGGTTCTTACGCGGATCCTCGGCAGTACCCTAGTCGTTTTGAACGCTGGGTGGTTGATCGCGTCTACAATTCTGGAGGAGATTGGTTTCTTTCAGACGTGCTGGTGTCAAACGAATTCCTTTCAATTTGGACGGGGTGGGTGGACCGCGGTTTTCAAGAGCCCGTCCGATATGAGGAGCGTTGCAGGGGGAGTATGGATGGGTGGCTTCATATGGTCGGTTGTTATTTCAGTCATCACATCAGCCATCTTTGCGTTTGGCGTAGAATAGTTCTGGGTAGATGGATGTATCCCCCAAGCTCTTTGTCTACCAGTGAATCTCGATTGTACCTGCATACAGATGATTTATACACGCATTTGACCGACTTAAAAGATCTTCGAGGACCAAGACACATCGGCAAGATACGGGACAATAAGATGATCAAAATAGGGGAATAGCTCGCACTTGGATTAAGTAAAGGATCTGTGTACGGGACAAGAAGGCGAAATATGAAAATGAATTGAGCAGCATAAGCTTGAGCTTCGAGAAAAACTTTAGAAATCAGATAAACAAGGCGATATGGGATACTCACGTTCACCAAATCGAAAACGGCATTGGCTCGTCGGGTTGGAAGATGTTGAAATCTGCGAAGGAGATTAATGATTAACACAATGCTGCGTCAACAGGGCGAAAATTCTCGCCTGGTTCGACTTCATTTATTGTATTCACAGGCCACCGAAAATCAGGTGTTTCGAGAGAAATAGCGAGCCCGCGAGTACGAAACTGTCGAAAGCGTCCAAGAACCTCGGGCGTCGGCGCTGGGACGTCAATGGTGTTCCCGCCCCAGTTCAAGTGCTTGAGGATTCGGATGTACACTCGCGCCAATGACGCCGTTTCATGCGCGTCCAAAACCCGAAAAACTTCGTCATAAACAACCAAGGAAGCGCGAGTGACGATGGACAGATTCCGGAGGTGGGTGAGAGTATGATTTCGGGGGAATAGGATGTCTTTTCCAAACGAGATGTTGTGTAAGTCAAGTGCTGGGACTGTTTGAGTTACGGGTAGTAGAATGGTCCATGTGCTGTGCGACATGGTAGCGTTTCGCAGGGAGAGGCCATTAAGAGCGCATCCCGAGCGTGAAACAAAGGACACCACTATGTTTGCTTCGAGCTCGTTCCACACGGTCACGCCGAGGTCTTCAAGCGCAGGTGCGGAGACGTATGCCAGGAAATCAACGCACCCTTCCACGACCAAAGTATTGAGATGAGGTAGCGATAGCGTGCCGCTCGAGACGACGCCCCTTGGGTGATGAATGTGGAGAGTGAGATGTCGTAGCTCAGGGAGCAAGCTGAAGAGGTCGCTAACATCTGTGACGTCGATGGTGATTCGGGAAAGCTCCACAGTGTGCGGCTTCGGGCCGCCCGCCATAACCGACCTAAACAGCGGATCCATGTACGAGTTTCGCATGCGGAAGATCTTGAGTGCGGGTGATTTGAGATACACGTCCCGCTGAATTTCGAAATTCGATGTTTCGCCATTGCTGTCCCCAATGGCAAGACTTTGAAGGAGAGGGAAAGGACCTTCGACGCTGAGAAGACCGACTAGAAACTTTCTTGCCAAGCTAAGTTCCAGTCGGCTCCACTGAAAGCATCTGCTCTGTATCACTCTTACGAGCCCGTCAGGAAGGCCCAGCCCGATTTCTTGGGACAGCAAAGTGATGGATAGAGGGAATCCCTCGCAGCGGCTGAACCAGAGATTGACGAGGGAGGCGATAGGGTGGATTGAGGGGCCAGGGCGCTAGCTCGTCGCCAAACAGAATAGGGAGCGCTGTGGATCCCGATCCTCGTGAACACTCGAGAAATATGGAATTCCATAGCCAAGGCGTAGCCAGCGCTATCGTGCGCCATCGGCGGCAGATCTGAAGCAGGAGAAGGGGGGCGAGTTGTGGGCTTGGACGGACTCGACCACGGCGTGGGAGACAGTGAATGAAGATCTTGGAAATCAGCTCGAACGGTAGATGTTCGTCCGAGCTCATTGTGGTGCAAATCCACGGCGCACTCGTGACTGATGGTGTGACGTGAGGCGGCATGGAATATTACTCATGCATGCGCGCCGCGCCTGCTGAGTTCATTCCTTTTTGACAGATGCAATTTTTATAAATACCGCAATGTATACTCTTCTCGAGCAGAATCGAAAAGAATTCCCGGGATCTAGACTATGTTTGTAACAGCCCTAAGTATAGGTCAGTAAGTATTTCGGGTTCACTTTTGAAGGGGATGCCGAATCACGGCCCGAGCGGATCGCTATTCCACGCAGACGCCGAAGGGACGGCCGGGATAATGGAACGGCAAATCGGCATCTCCCATCGAAATAATACGATCGAATAGGTCGCAATCAAAGTGTTCTCAAAGTACAGAATGAAATCAAATAATGCAATGCGTAAAAAATGACAAGTCACAATTTGCTGATACAAATATACAGTCCAGTAACTTCAGCAACAATGTAAGGAATACAGTAAGTAGTCAATTAATTCTCACAAAAATGCTCGAAGTGATTACTGAGACAACTACTGACATGATGAAGCCACCAATCCATACCCCTCCAGCAACATTCCTCATGTCCGATGATGCTTTGAACACAGGTGTCCACCCGCTCGTTCCAAGCTGAAATGAATCTGTTTGACACCAGCAAGTTTGGAAGAATCCAATCTCCTCGAGAATTGTGGAGGCAATGAGCCATCCGGCATTGAGAACAACAAGTGTATTTCCCAGGATTTGGGTAAGAACCGCCAAAGCGCCAAGCAAACCTGGCTTGCGAGTTGGATCTTTTTCAACCCGCTGCATTATCGCATGTGAACACAGACTGGATGCAACGAGGAAAAGCCAGGAAACTGTGGCTGCGATCCCATAGATGAGATAGCTGCCAGAGCGACATCCAATCCCAATCATTGGGGTGTTGTATGCAACAAAGATAGCTGCCCCGGTGCTACCCCACTGCAGAATTATAGCAATGATGGCGGCAAAAATGAACCGCTTGATAACGGAATGCGGGATGTCGGACCAAGGGATGTATGCAGCCAGATCTTGACAAACCGGTTGGAAGCCGCAAATATCTGCAGCCTCGAGCTGCGTCTTGGGGATGGCATCCCCTCGGCGAAACTTACAAATTGATGTCACTAGTGCCTTTTCAATATGTCGAGTGAGGGCGAACCAGGTCAAAACTCGTGCATAATTGAAGACGGGACCTTCGTGAATCCCCTCTCCCCTGACATCAAATCCGCAGAATGTAATTGGGGTGCAAGGACGGTCCATCTCCATGTTTTGCAAGAAGGCGGTTTGGTCATCTCCAGTGGTGGATGGTGGATGTTGTTTGAGGACAGGAGTAAGCAGAATGTCACCTGTGCCATTCAATGTTTCGCTTGGAACCATGTCTGCAGGTTGGTTTGGGATGAGGATAGGGGTGGATGGAAGTGCGCTGGAAATTATGGGTAGTGGCTCATATAAATCCCCGGAGGGACGCAAAGCCGTTTGATAGGGTCCCAAATCATTCCCTGATCCACTGGGATGCTCTAGAGCTTCGCAGATAGTACCACTCTTATCTTGACACCCCACACAAATATACCTAAGCAGACTGTGAGTCAAGAGATAAATGAGAATGACAAAATAAAACACCCCCAAAAAACAATTGTGAACCTTGCGTTGATTGTCAATTGTCTTAATATGTTCACTATCAATGAGCGAGGCACTCACATCCAACTCCATACAGTGCTGGATGCAAACTGTAATCCGACGTCGGGACTGCCGAGGGAGTCATGTACTGCCGCAACGAATGAAAATAAATAAGTGATGAAGGCAAGAAAAACTGCAGCAACATTAGTGCCAACTGTGTCCAGCTAGGGGAATTGGCGGACATGCCTTGAGCCCCAAATGAATATGTGAAATCACGACGTGTGTTCTTCAAATCCTTTGCTGCACCTTTCCAAAAATTGTTCCGCTCAGAATCATTCAACAGCAGCAGAGTACCAAGCTCGCCATGCCGCTGGCTGGCTCTGAGAGGACACTGTTGAGCCTCCTTCAGAATGAAGACAATTGCATCCAGCCTCTTAGCGAGGTAGTCATAGTCTTCACGGAGCTCAGCTTTGAGACTTTCGAATCTCTTGTCGATGTACATGCGATTCGAGGCAGTGAGTGCCAGGGAATATACGGCGAGCGCCGGACTTCCGAGGCAGGTACAAGCACTCAAGAGATTTCTCCACCCTATGGCCTCAAACGGCAGCTGCGCGACGAGAGTGAGCCATGGAAGAAGCCATGTCACTAGCGGGATCGCAGAAGCTGTGAAGTCGAAATCCTGGTCATAAGTCTTAAGTCTCATGGCAACTGCCAACTATCTTCTCAAGCTGCGGATAATAAAACATACCTGAAGAATTTTATCCATTCCGCATTGTTCCTGGCAAGCACTGTATGTTATACCCCACACATTGGGGTCCGAGGTGACGTTGAAGATATTTGGCTGGCATGAAACACTCTGCCCTTGTATATCGACAAGGCCAGGAGAGCTGCAATTGAAGCGGCTGGCACATGTCTGCTGCCAACTTGGAACAAGTTCTGTGCTCAGGCTCGCACCCATGAGGCAGGAGGATATGGGGGGAGAGAGTCGGTGGAAGAACTTGAAGACGGAAAGGTTGGTTGCTTTATGTCAGTAAGTAGTGGGCAGTCTCTCACGCGCGGCGGGAGCAGTGCTATATTTGCAATGAATTACTCCACCAGCGCTGAGCGCAGTGAACCCCGCATCAGTAACAAAATGTCTATCAAAAAAAAAAATCACTGGGAGCACGGAAACCGTGGTTTCACGAATCTTCCAGCTCCAAGAACCCCCGAACGGTGGGGGGTTGGCACAGAGACGCAGATCTGTTGATTCAAGTTTCAACAGCTTCTGGACAGGTAATTCAAGTTTGTAACTGCTTCCCCTTGTGTTGAGAAGGAGTCAATATTTTCTTGGCTTTCCAACGAACACTGGCATGACTTCAGCCAAGGCATTTTTCTTCAAACAAAATCATCGTCAAAAATCGCAGTAACGGGAACGTAATTGAAGAACTGATTGTCGGACTTGCCAACCTTCTAGCTCGCTGAATTACCGGTGCCACTGTGCATCTACATGTGGCGTACTGCCCTGGCAATAATCATATATTTTACCTGCCTAACACCCCATAAAATGGGAACTTGCAGGTCCGAAGAGAAAGCTTGCGGGCGTTGTCAGCCTGCGAACTTTTTCGGCCCTTTGAAGGCCCCTTTTTGACCGCTAAAAAGCTCGCCCAAGTTATATGTCAAAACTCTGATGATGAAATTGACTTTGAGATTTGAATTCAGGGGCATGAGAGAACAACAAGAAAACACGGCCATGTGCGTGGTGTGCAAGAGCTGTTCAAAGCTGTGAGTTCGTAAGATTTCGTTGCGAGAATAAAACGCTGGACCGACGGTGGCGCAAGCTGTTGACCGCAAATTTGATGCACATGCAGGACACGGCATCCTCCAGGGAAACCAACACTTGAAAAACGCTCTCGCATACATACTAAGACAGCGAAATGAGTGTATGATCCGGGATCTGTGAGGGATTTTACTACACTAAGTAATAATTGCACGCCGGAAAAATCAATATCGACAGGGAATACCCAACGAATATCAACCAATCGATACGAAACATCGTGCGGACGATGACACGGGCCACCACACGGTCATCGAGGCTCATCAAAATTCATAGTATCGATAGGTAAGAAAAGCAAGAAAAAAACCTTCCGGCCGGCACGTGGGGAAATATCCCCATTGAGACAATGTGCGCTCCGGACGAAGACGCAGACCAAGACAGCACCAGCAAGTACAGAACCGCATCCGCGACGTCGGCGGTGGAATATAAGCAGAAGAAACGCTATGCGCACCCGCACCGCCAACCGGGAAGGATGACGTTGAGAGGATATCGAACAAATTTGTTGAGAGCTAGTGGGGAAGGCAGAAGCGTCGTCAAGCAGACGTGTGGACGGATCCTCGACGACAGTACAGGAGAGCGAGCAGCGTGGGCGTTACGCGCACGCCCACCACCGATTTAGAGACATGCTGTCAAAGAATTGGTTGCCGCCGAATCGGGAGTCACGGTGGTCGGCGTTAGGCCTAGTACATCGAGCACCTCAAGCTCAGATGTCAATGTCGGAGTATTAGCAGTGCGAAGGGAACGCGCACCCCGCCACCAGCGAGGACACAAAGAGCGACGTGGTGGTGAAGCATTGCGCGGGAGCGCAGAGGACTACCGAGCCGATACCACTCGACTTCATTAACGCGGCACAGAAGAGCGAGTAGCGCGGGGTGCAAACGCACACACCGCAGGAGGTGTGCCCCTCCGCGCTCGAGCCACGAGTGACGAGTCACGACGTCGGGAGAGTGTGTGAATTGCGGGCGGCGAACGAGGATGAGGATGAGAATGCCGTCCCGACACACTTCTGGTCTTGCGTATATCCCGGCGCATCGTTTCTCCGCTGGGGAGCACGCCGCCGCATCTCCCTCCGCACACCCGCTCCACAACGCTCCTACGCAAACGAATCCCAGGTCGCGAAGCAAGCGGGACTATACGCCGCCGAGGGAGAAAAAACGCGGAACCCATTCGACTTTGATCTATCCACCATCCCGGGAAAGCGACGTGGGCTACGCCATGGTCAATTGGGGCGCTGCACGGTCTATTCCGACAAAATGAGTCGATCGAGGTGTACCGAGTCGGGGAAACGAGCCATGGAGGGCAGAGTGGTAGGACGCTGTGGCGCCGCAGTTTCAGCGGAGGAGAAAGCGGAAGGAGGGAGGAAGCGTCAGAGCAGAGTGATGGGCACGTCGCCCCCCAGCCAGCAACATCCAAACCAAACCCACACTGATGACCGAGGACGTGTGCATACGCGCTCGGTCTTCTCCGTCCGCGCACGACCCACCGGCCCCGCTCTCGACTATCTCGTGGCTACGGGTCGGGGTGGGACGGGAGAGGCGGAGCGGACGCTCGTCGACGGCGGAAGGTGACGCTGTGCGCGAGGACGCGAATGAGTTTGAAGTGGGTGGGTGTAGGGTGTAGCGAGGGTCGGGGGTCGGCGACGACAACGACAACGACAAGGGGACGCAAGACGGAGTAACGTCGCACTCGTTCGACCATGTAAATCCCTCGCGGAGGCAACAAAGAGAGCAGTAGCCTCGACCGACCGATACTGGTCGGTGGGTCGATACGGCAGCGCGGTCTCGAAAGAACTTGAGAGCCGAGCACACGGTGAGTACTGCGTGGAGCAGCGATCCACGAGTACAGAGTGACGACGGGCGGAGCGGATGCGAAAGGGCGGAGGAGTCGGCCTGGAAACACGCAGACATACGTCGTCGCTGTCGACGTATCAAAGCCTATCGTCTGGTCGTGAGCGAGAAGGGAGGAAGAGAGGAGGAGCAACACTTACTCCCTGCCATTACTCCCTGCCAGCGCACCAGCGGGGCGTGGTGTAAAACAACCCACGCTTATCCTCTCATCCTCCTACGTGGCTGCCGATGCCTGTGCTTCGCCACCTGGTTGGTGAAACCTGAGACGAGTGCGGTGAGTGGTGCGGCGGGCGTGAAACCGTGGAGGCGACGAACGGAGAGAGTGGGGGCGTGGAGGGTTAGGTTGGCGGGCAGATTGGATTGTACCGAATGAGCGACGAGAAGGTGGAGGGCGACGCGGAGGGCGGAATCGTCGTCTGCGCTTGACCTCATAGATGCATAGTGGCAGCGCGTCGCTTATGGGAAGAAGTAAGCCTGCGAGCCGGTCAGCGTGTCGAGATCTCGAGAAGGGAAGGGCGGGCAGCGGGAGGACGTACAGGAGGAAACTCATACGGTGAATGCGGTCGTAGAGAGGGGTAAAATGGTGCTGGATGTCGAGGTTACGGTGAAGCAGTAAGTGATATATATAGATGGCTAGGAAGGTAGGAACAAGAATTGAAGTTAGATGTCGCGCTCATTTCCCAGTATGAGAAGAGACGCACCATTTTCGAATTCACCTGGATCTTCCTAGCCCCAGACCTCGTCGAATCAGACGTGGTTCTTGACATCCCGCTCATGTCACCGCTAGCTATTCTGCATCGCGTTGCGAGCTCGCTTTCACGGGGCGAAAATTCTTCAGTCACTCAGACTCTTCAGTTGTCGAAAAGGGCCAAGGCGTTCCCAGAGCATAGCGAACGAGAAGCAGACGGAGGAATGAAGAGGGATTGACGTCGACATCGATATTGAGGAGACCCACGTCGAGGGTCGAAGAGTCGGTCGTCGTCGTTGACAGCAAGCCGTTTGTTTGTCCATCACCTCGGATCCAAACTTTCCTATCCTGTTCCCTCCCATCATTGACATCCACTCAACTGCTGGCCCGCTCGGACACTGTATTTGTCTGATTCTTTCTGCTACCTAAGCCTCCCATTATATGGAACATGTGTTTCGGTATCACAGGTCACAATCTTCGAATGCATCAGCAACATTTTTGCAATTGGTATATATATATATGGTACTATGCCAGTGGTTTTCTTACTTAAATGTCGAGCGCTTGCTCATTCCCGAGCGAATGACTTGGCTCGCGATCTCATCTCGTATGCGGGCCGCTTGCACTCTGCGGCATATTGGCATCAAGCGAACACTCCCGCTTGCTGCAAACCCCTCGACTCAATCCTCGGTGCGCTCGCCCAAAGATCAATGCCCACCTCACTGCCATTATCTTTTTGAAATCCCGGTTAAATTCAAGCAGTGACTTGGCTTATCGACCATCTGAACGACCTCGTTTCTTAACAGGTTTCTCTTTACTGTTGAGGATCGCATTACAATTCAAATGTAAGCATTCATTCAATCCATTAATTAATATTCACCGTTGACTTACATTTTCAACTAGTGATTGAGAACGAGTGTTGAGAGAACCAAATAGGTACCAAACTCTCGGCAACGGCGTCAATCGAATGCGCACCCACCACACGGAAAGCCAACTAATGCACCTCTGTATCATCGGTATCGAAGCAAAACAAACTCGGCGAACGGAGAATTAAATCATCCCGCGGTGGACTGCTGAGTGGCTCATGGACTCTGAATCTTTCTCTCGCCATTAGCTTATTTGACGAATTTCGATGCGCGCAATCACGGTGACATCTTCACCTGGCTGCGCTCGGTCGATCATGTCTTTGCGTTTGCATCTGAATCCGGTTCTCCGTCATGGCTGTCTACAATTGCACTCTTACTGGCCAATTCTCAGGCTACTCGCCAACGCGCGCCTCGTCCCTCGTTCGCTGATCTTCGTTCGAGTTCTGATTCCCCTACCTATTTCACGTCTTTCTGGAGCCCACCGCGCCCGAATCAACCATTTGCAACGAGCCAATAGCTATTGTTGCTATAGGCTTGTTCAACCGCGGCTCTCAGTTCTATTGAACTTCTTCCTCTATTTATCTCCTGTTACTCCCATGCCTTGATGTGGGGCCTGGGCCCTGGGTCAATGTCTCCTCTTCTCCAGCCCGTTTTCCTTACCAAATCAATAATCGGAACCGTCTTTCTGTTGATGAGTTCCAACTGACGTACCACAACCCTGATCAAGCCAAGAATTGTCTACGTTCTGCGTCTCATTGGGCGGATACGACGCTCAGCCAATCTGTACCTCCGCCGCCGACAAACCTCCAAAGCCACGCAATGGCAGCTCGTCAAAGACATCAAGAAAACTGAACGTCTTCTTGGGTTGCTCGCTCGTAGTCAGGCATCGACCGTTACGCAGCAAGGAGTTCCGCGATACAACTTAAGTTTGGTTTTCCTTTCAGTCAGCGCAGAATGCGGTGTTGTGTTGTCTAGAGCCGTAGAAACTTTTCGACATCATCTACAGGTCGGCATGGATGGAAATGGTCATTGAAACCTCAACGTATTCAAAGTTCGAGCATATCAGATATATTCAAATGTCGCAGTTGAACAACAAGATACTCAAAAGAGGAGTGAATTTAGTGTAAGTAGGTCGGTTTCGAACACACCGGATTTCGGTGTATTCCCACAAGAAGCAAGCAAACAGCGTATGCACTCTCCAACCCTGTGACAGGTTCGAAGTATCTGTGCGCGCGCCAGTGGAGCAAGAACGGAAAAACCGTAGGGAATTTAGCACCGCGAAGAGCTTGGGCTTCAAGGGAAGGCTTCAGCAAGCAGTTTCTCTGCGATAAATAATTCGAACAGAGCCAGTCACTTTCACCAAATCGCAAACGGCATCGGCTCGTCAGGTTGGAAGATGTTGAAATCTACGAGGAGTCGGAGGAGTGAATAGTCGAACACGTCAACGAGTAGAAGATCTCACCTGTTTCGACCTCGTTGGTCGCATCCATGGGCCATCGAAAGTCGGGTGTTTCGAGGGACATAGCGAATCCGAGGGAATCAAAGTGTCGAATGTGACCAAGAACCTCGGCCGTCGGCGCAGGGACAGAATTTGGATCTCCGCCCCAGTGATGGTTGGGGAGGATTCGAATGTATACTCGCGTCAACCACGCCGTTTGATGCGCGTTCAAGATTCGGAAGAGCTCGTCGTAAACGGCCAAAGATGGGTGGGCGACGATGGAGAGATTTCGAAGGCAGGGAAGCATTCGATTTCGGGGGAAGAGGATATCGTTTCCGAGCGAAGTTCCGAATGACGACTTGTGCAGGTCAAGCGTGGCGACTGTTGTAGTTACAGGAAGTAGAACGGACCATGTGTCGTGCGACATGGTGACGTTTCGTAGGGAAAGACCGTGAAGCGCGCATCCCGAGCGGGAGACAAAGGACACCACTATGGTTGCATCGAGCTCAGTCTGCACCGGCACGCCGAGGTCTTCAAGCGCAGGGGCGGAGATGTATGCCAGAAAATCGATATTTCTTTCCACGACTAAAGTTTTCAGACCAGGAATCGACAGTCTACGCAAGCTGGAGACAACTCCAGATGGGTTATAGACCTCGACATTGAGATGGCGCAAGTCGGGCAGCAGGGAGAAAAATTCAGTGAGGGAATCGAAGTCGAATCTGTGATGGCAAAGCTCCATCGTGTGCAACTTTGGGCCGCCTCCCATCACGCCTTTAAAGAATGGGTTGATGGAAGAGTGCCGCATGCGGAAAATCTCGAGGGAGGGTGATTTGAGATACACGTCCCGCTGGATTTCGAAAGGCAAAGGCAAGACGTTGTAACTGCTGTTCCCGAGGGCAACATTTTGGAGGAGAGGGAAAGGACCTTCGACGCTGAAAAGATCGGTCAGGTTTTGATTCGCCAATCTCAGTTCCAATCGATTCCACCAAGAGCACCTGCTCTGGATGACTCCTATGACTCCGTAAGGAAGGCTTAGTCCGACTTCTCGAGAGAGCAAGGTGATGGAAAGAGGGAATCCCTCGCAGCGGCTGAACCAGAGATCGACGAGAGAGGCAATAGGGTGAATTGCTAGAGGTAGCTCGTCTTCAAATAAAATTGAGAGTCCCGTGTATCCTGATTCTCGAAAACACTCCAGAAATATGGAATTCCACAGCCAAGGTGTAGCCAGCGCTACAGCACGCCATCGGCTGCAGATCTGAAGTAGAAGAAGGGGCGCGAGTTGAGGGTCTGGACGAACCCGACCGTAGCGTGGTAGACAGTGGATAAAGACCTTGGAAATCAACTCGAAAGGCAGGTCTTCGTCGAAGCTCATCGTGGTGCAAAGTCAAGGGAGTAAGTACTCGTGACTGATGGTGTGACGTGAGCTTGGATAATTTCTCACGCATGCACGCCACGGCGGCCGCCTGAAGCGCATCAAACTGGCAACCAAGTTCAATCCGAGTTGTCAGATACAATTTTTTTATAAATACCGCAATGTATACTCCACTCAAGCAGAACTTGAAGTCACTCCTCAGCGCTCAGCGCTCATGACTGGAGGAAGCAAAAGGTTTTGCCAGGCAAGGGGAATTGCGAACTTGCTGGTTGACGTGAGACATCATCAATGATCTCGGAACCCCCAGCTTTGTCTGCTCTCGACCGTCGCCTTCGTTTCCACCATCGTTGCGCCGTCCCGCTTGCAACCCATTCCAGCGGGATAATTCGCGACTCCTCTTTTTACACTAGGCTTACACTCGGCTCCCAATATCTCACTACCTTGCTGGTTAAAGCTCAGCACTCACGATCCTGCTGTTGGTTAATTGTGCCTCGCGATCTCATGTTATCAGTCATAAAGTGTCAGGGTTGTAACTTGTCAACCCTGGCTTCCGCCTTGGCTTGCCATCCGAGAAGAATTCTCCGGGATCTCGACGGCGCCCCAACTGCATTTTTCAACCTGATGATTTACTATTTTCAAGACATCGGTGACGGTCAGTGCAAATATTCCGGAGTTTTCACGGATGATCGATCGTCTGGCGCTGACCGCCCTCGGCCAAACGCCACAAACGAACTGATTTTGTATTCCCGCAACGCGGAATACACGTGCGTACTTCCCTCCACTCGCCACCCCGGACGCTAAAATGTTCGATGCTTCCGATTTACTCCAGATTATTATTTGGCCCGGCTCTCCAGAATCAAAATCCTCGTTCAACAAAACTCGACTTCGTTCTCTCTTGTAGAAATACAGTGCCGTACACAACATCATCAACGAGCCTCGTTCTACAGCTTCGACTCTCCCATGGCTGTGCTGGTTATTCTTGAATCTTGGCCGGCGCCTTATATGCTCCGCGTCTCTTCCATGCTTCTCTCCCTCTCCCCATCACTGCCTCCCCACCATGGACTCTGACGATAGCGAATACGAGTCACTTGGTAGCACACTCTCTGGCAGCCTTGTCACAACAGTCAACGGTGGGTGTATCCCTCGCATGATATTCGACTTTGCTAACACGTGTATAGTGTCAGGAGGAAGAGGTGGCCCAGGCGGAAGAGCTGGCCAGCGCGGCGGTACAGGCGGCAATGGCGAGGGGCCTCGTGTGTATTTATCAAGCAAAAGCACTGTTGTGAATGTTCGTGGAAGTCAATGTCAGTTTAACTTCCACGCCTGCCATCAAGAGCTGCCAATACATTGACATGATATCAGACGGCTTGCCAGTGAACGATTCGAGCGATTGGGAATCACTACTCGATTCCAGTGCGTTTCTTTTTAAATCATATTGTGCCCTACAGTTGGAAGTCTTGCCAGATTTTCGACGCATTCCATTGGGAGATTTGTTTCTCCAACGTCAATTATATGTGAATGGTCCAGACGATCGAGTTGATTTCGGACGGAAACGATGCAGTGTTCGAATCGTTCGTTCTGCCGAAATACGCAGCCGCAAATTCACCGTGGCAACCTACCAAGGCGACAATGCGGAAACGGCAAGTTTAATCCCTCGGGTTAAGCCTGATTCGTGATCGACGTTTTTAGGAATGGAAAGAAAATGTCGAACGATACATGAATATTCGGTATTTTGATTTAAACTGTCAGTCATGGTCACGGGTAAGGGCTGAACGTTGTATAGGCACAAAAACATCCTCCAGCTCTATGGGACTGTGCGGTCTAGAAATATTTGGGCTGCCGTATTTCACGGCGGTGCGTATAGATCACGTCTAGTAAACATTCTGAATGGTCACAATGATTGGCACAGATTTCATTCCAATCAAGGATTTTCTGAAAAGCCATGAACACTCTTCAATATTAACCTGTTATATCCATGCCTATACAGTATGTGCTGACTCGATATATAGCTCAAGATTCTGACTCACGCAGGCTCACGATCACAAAGTAAGTTCCTCCCATTTGCACAACATACGGATGTGTTGAGACTGGCTCAGTCACTTGCCAAATACCTTTGTTCCACTTTTGACCGGAACGTGGTGAGTAAGCGATGCCGTTGAGATTTTCAATTCAAATCTGGTGCACTAGTGGGATTATGCTTTGCTCGTGAATCGTTCTAACGGACGCATCTGCGTTGACCTTGAAGGCCTGTGTGATGTCGACTCCTATTTCGGCATGTTGGGGGAAGTAAAGCCAGCATTTGACGAGCTCCCGAATGGGCCGTTATCTCCCATGCAGGTCCTTTCTTCAGCAGATGTCAGCTACATTGCGCAAACTCTGCCGCTGCGGCAGTACCACTCAAACATTGCTTGCCACATGATGGACAAAGTTGAGTGGTATAGGGTGATCCCATCCACTGCTACCGTGCACTTGGGTGGCGTTTATTGTGCTGCTGGCAATGGGAACTCACTTCAAGTGGTGGCGCTACTGCGCCAGTACCCGCTTCAATCGCATTGCTGGAGGGGGGAATTCCGGCATGGTTTAGAACCTTCTTCGACGTATGTTGGTTCTGGTTGGAGACGGTCAGTTTGTGACTGCCATATTCCCACATTTATTATCAAATATACCTGGCAGATTTTCGTTCTCTGAAGCGATTCATGCAGAGTTCCTTTTCACCTATGATGTCTATTCTACGGAAATGACTTGGATAAGCCAAGCAAACTACATCTTTGGCCGTTTGCACGTCAAATCCGATTTTCACAAATACGGTACACCGCTTCTCGAATGGCGAAATGTTATGCTTAAATGATTTTTCCAGGTTTTGTGGACGACATTTGCTTTGAAGCAAGGCTAAGCCGGTCCCGAAAACCCTACCACACCCCATCGGAAGGCTACTTGTTCATGTGCCCGCCCCAAGACTTTCTAATAGAACCTGGCTCAGTTCAATGGCCTGACCGTCCTTGGTACTGGTCCCTCGATCCCTCCGGTGTAGAAGGATTGAGTGACGAGGAAGCCACTGAGATTGGATTCCCGACAATCGAGCCTCTCACCAGACTTGGTGTAATATCGGCGGCGAATGATTCTGTATATGCTGGTCTGCGTGTGTTTCACGAAGGCAAAGGGTTCGATCCAGAAAGTCAGGATGTGGCAGTTGAGCTAGGAGACTCATTGTTTGAATTACTCTCCGACGACTCGGAGGAGCCTCTCCAAGTCATTGAGCAAAGTGAGTTCACCGAAATGATTTACGTGAGATTCGACCTAAACAAAGCCATAGAATACTATGACTCCGAGTCAGGCTGGAAGGACATTATCGCTGGGATAGACGGCAATGACGTGATTAATTTATTGGAAGGTAGGGGAAAGCATCCATCGAAATTCTCGGAAATGAATTTCTCTTTTTCAGAGATCGACACAAATATCACGCCCCACACCGAATTCACTTCATTCAATGAAACCGGGGAATTCACCGGGCAAACTTCAGCATCCGCATCATTCATTCCCCGGCTCGATTCTTTGGTCTGGCCCACTTCCTATCCCTCGGATGACGCTGGGCTGGAAGAGTTTTTCAATTTGGTGATGTTGCCCTCGCAGAGCGATTCTGCCGTGTGGGACGACCAAAATTGGAACCTTGATTCATTCGACGCACAACTGCCGCAGATTCAGACATGGAACAACAATGGGCCTTTCCCTACATTCAACTTCGATTTCATAGGCGACCCTGGGTACGAAGGTCCTTCCGATTCGCGAAAGCGGCGTGCGGAGGACGACTTGGAGTATGAGCCTGCTAGCAGGGCAAAAAGGACGCGACTCGTTGAATACTGAAGTAACTGAACATTGTATTGTTCCGTACGAAACAGTGGATGTGCTGAAGTTGAAATAACAGTACAACGTTCATGGGCGATACTCCAAAGGAGCGTTTCAGAAAATAATTGACGTGACTCGGAGGAAAAATGGGATTGTGGTGGAGAGACACAGTTGATTAGCGTTCATTGTATAAAACTTCAGGTTCGTCGTAATTCATAGCGTGGATAAGTAAGAAAGCAAGAAGAAAAACCTTCCTGCCGACACGTGCCTATCGGGAATATCCCCATTGAGACAATGTGCGCGCCCCGGACGAAGACAGCACCAGCAAGCACAAAACTGCATCCGCGACGTCGGCGGTGGAGTATAAGCAGCGTGAGCCATGCGCACATGCACACCGCCAACCGGGAAGGATGGCGTTGAGAGGATATCGAGCAAATTTGTTGGGAGCTAGTGGTGGGGTGCTGGTAGGCAGAAGCGTCGACGACGAATACCTACATGAGTGAACGCATCCTTGACGTCAAGACAGGAGAACGAGCATGGCAGGACATACACGCACACACGGCGCCGATATTGCCGAAAGAAACACCGAGTACACCAGTCGGTAATGGTCGGCGCCAAGGCTTGACGGACAAACGGACGAATAGTCTCGAGGCTTGAAGCGAGCGAACGTCTCAAGCTGAGACGTCAATGTCGCAGTAGTAGCAGTAGCGCAGGGTGTACGCACACCGTTGACGGTGCGGGTCAAGAAAGTCCAGCGAAAATTTGCTCGGGCGAGACAGCGCGGCTGAGTAGATGCGGAACGACAAGTGCGCGAGGGTAGGCAGCTCGGACGTGGATATCGGAGTATCAGGTACGCGCAGCTAAAACGCCAACGAGGAGAGAACACTCCGGGAGAGTCCAAAATACATTTGCTCGGGTGTGATAGCAGCTGAGCCCGCCCGATTCGATGAACGAATGTGTCCGGGAGCGCACGTCGACGCCGGGGTATGAGCAGCCTAAAAGCCATGCGCAGCCACACCGCTAATCCAGAGGAGCGTCGTGGAGAAGGTCCGGAGGAAGTTTGTCGGGGGTGGTGGTGTAGCCCAGCACAGGCCCTCGAAATGGATGCGAACGAGCCCATCTACGACGTCATGAGCAGCGCAGAGGGTACGCAGCCGCACGCCGACCGCGGCAAGCGCCCCCTGTGAGCCCAAGTCGACCAACACATCCACGACAGAATCCGAGCAGCACGAAGCGTCGTAGTACGCGAATCGAGGGCGGAACGGCGACGCCGAGGTTGCCAGGCAGGAAATCCGTGCTGTGATGCTCAACAGCCTTGTCGACGGAAGCAGGCACGTCGCCCCCCACCAGCAACACCCACAGCGAAGAAGCAGGACGTGTGCATGCGCGCTCACGAAGGTATGGGGACGCCGACTCCATCAGCCCACTACTCCCCTCCTCTGCTCGAATATCCCTGACAAAAGCAAGCAACGAGTCGGGAGCGAGTGATGAAAACTGTGCTCCTCCCCACTCAAATCGAGCTTGGGAACCGCTCCCTCCACTCAACTGGAGCTGGGGAACCGCGCACGAGGATCAGGTGGGTGGGGATGCAGCATGAGGGCTCGTTTTACAAATGTCCGCAATGATGGTAGCAGGGGTGCGAGCGTCGTCCTCGACGGCTGAGAAGTCAGTGGAATAGCCGAGCCGACATTGTGCCTCCGACCGAATCTACGCAGGCGGAGCGGGGCGGGGTTCATATGCCATTGAGAGGCGCCGACCGAATCCACGCCCCCAGAAAGAACGCGCTCGACGCGACTTGGTATGCGAGGTGGCAGCGGGACAGCCGTGGGCAGCGGGGGGTGGGAGGATGAGGACCAGGCTGGTTCGAGCCGCGGTGGGTAACTGTGTTGTACGCGTCGCCGAGGCGGCGGGGACACTGCGGAAAGTTCTACAACCATGGCAGTGAACGAAGGCGTGTAGTGTCAAGCGAACGAGGCTGTGTGTCTGTCTATAGAGAGAACAGAGGGTCGTAGTTAGTCAGCGAAGAAACCGAAGATGAATAAGTGAGAGCATACCTACGCAGCTCCAAGCTCCCCCGCACATACTTAACACGGTGCATGCCTGAAAAAAAGAGAGATGAGATGAGAAATAAGGGAGGGAACGAAAATGAATGCGAAAGAAAGAGGGGTGCCTACCCTGCACTAGTCTGGGAAGTAACCGGCCCTCATCCTCAGTCCTACTCCTATGTGCTACGACGAGGGACGCGCTGCAAGTTCTTGCCGTTGTCGTTGTCTGTCCTCGGGCCAGTCGAATCGGGTCGGGTGCAGTAAATGGGGAAGTAACGGGCGAATGGAATGAGAAGGGACAGGGCGGAGGTGCGTGCGGCATTGGGGACAAATTCCATTGAATCATCGTCGGTGGAGTGAGCGACGCGGAAGAGTTAATCGTCGCTCGGTGATGGGAGGAAGCAAGCCTACGAGGCGGCGACGTCAGCGTGTCAAGAAGGGTAGTGCAGGCAGCGAAAAGAAGTACCCTATTTCTTGGAGACGCACCACGCGCCCGTGCTTGGCGAGTGCGGTCTGCAGCGAGGGGACTCCGATATAGAAGAGGCGCGCTGGCCGCGTGCATTTAATTTCGCGGGAATTGAAAAGCGTCGGTAGAACGAGATTGAAAGGTCGCCGCAGGACACTGAGACCGTATGAACGGTAAATGCGGTAGGAAAGAGGGGTGAGATGGGGCTGGATGTCGAGGTTACGGTGAAGCAGTGAGTAGTATAGATAGCTGGAAGGTAGGAACAGAAATTGAAGTTAGATGTCGCGCTCATTTTTCCAGTATAAAAAAAGACGCACCATTTTCGAAATCACCTGACACTCCCAAGCTCCCAGCCCTCGTCAAATCAGACGTACTTCTAACCATCCCGCTCATGTCACCGCTAGCTATTCTGCATCGCAGGGCGAGCTCGCTATCAAAGTTCTTGAGTCGTCGAAAAGGGCTAAATTCGTTCCCAAAGCATGAGAAGCGGAAGGTAGACTGGAGTTTTAAAGTAGGTTCACGTTGATATCGAAAAAATGAAGCTCCTCGAGCCAAGAGTCCACTGCGACGATTGTGGTCGATGTAGGGTCGGTGCCAGCAAACCGTTTGTTTGTCGATCACGTTTGATCTAAACTTTCCCATGTTGTCTCCTCCCGTCATCCACTCAACTAAGTAATTGCTCGCTCGAACACTGTATTGCTCAGTTTCTTCTTACTACCTTACCTCTGATTCTCTGGAAGGAATGTCTCGCTTGGCCCCAGTCTTTGAATGCATCAGCGACATTTTTGCTTTGCATCACTGAAATCTTCGTGCCCCAAATTGGCCCCAAATGACTCGGATAAATCGTCCCTGGACCCTAAGTTCTCGATTCAACATTTCCTCAAAGCCTGGGATCGTGGCGGCATTTTGTACCCTCGGTAATCGCGCTGGCCTTAATATGCACAACTGCAAACTAACTAATCCTCAAAACCAAATGTGGGTCTGACGCCCTTGTGCTGGCGGACCAAGTCTGGTGCTGATGCTAGTCGCAAAATCCAAAGCCCCCTCAGTAGGCCCATTGACAAATGCCTCCCGCAGTTTCAAGCTATATTCTCAGCACTTCGTCGCAATCATCAAACCCGAGACTGTTCATCGCGTACAGGATATCTTTGCCTCCAATCGTCTTGCGTCGTTTCTAGCGCTCGGCGGCCTCCGATCCTCCGTCTTCCACTTGCCATTCCAAGCCCGGCTTTCAGGGTCCGCGTGGGAGGTAAGTTATATTTGAATCATAAGTACCATTCACAAGTTACGAATCCTGACTGAAAGGAATGGTTCGTTGCTTTTCATGAGACCACTTAGCTACTACGTCAATCATTCGATGATGAGAGTTTGATGTATTTCACGACTTCAATTGGTCTACGGCTGTTTTACGTGTATTTTTGGCACATCTTTTGTTCGACTGATCGTAAATCTGTATACATTATTTATTTATTTTAAAAATAATTCCATTATCAGGTTTTTTTCGTAGGTCTTTTTCTTGCCTTGTCTGGGGGGTGGGGGGTGGGGCTCTAGACTCTGAGAGAGACCAGGATTCGTACTGCCGTGCGAACAGCAACGGCTCCAATGTCAAGTTGAATATTTCCTCACGCTTCCTAGGTGATCGTCGAAGGTCGAAGTTCAAGTGTCTCCATTTATGTCAAGACGAGCGCTATCTTACAGTAACGACTTCAATATCAACCATTTGAACAACCTCTTTTCTTACCTACTTTTCAGGACGGCTTTACAGTTTTAAGGTAAGCATTACTAATTTACTCAATCTAAACTCCATTCGAATATTTACCGTTCACTTCCTCATTTGAATATATGTCAGCTTTTCGACTCTCGAACGGGTGTCGAGCGAGCCAAGTAGGCACCTACTAGGCTATCAAACTCGCAGCAATGTGAATCGAATACATACCAGCGCGCCGAACGCACTCTTTCGCTCGATCGCCGGCTCCAACTGTGTCTTTGTTTTCGCATTTCAATACGATTCTGCTTCATGGCTGTCTTCCATCACATTCTCCCTGACCAATGAATCTTCAGGCTACTCGCCAACGCGCGCCTCGTCCCTCGCTCGCTGATTGTCGTTCGAGTTCTGATTCCCCTGGCTTTCTCGCGTCCTTCTGGAGCACACCGCGCCAGATCAACCATTTGCAGCGAGCCAATAGCTATCGTTCCCACAAACCTGTTCAACCGCGCCTCCCAGTTCTATTGAATTTCTCCACTCCTGTTACTCGTAACTCCCATGCCTCGATGTGGAGCCTGTGTCAATGTATCCTCTTCTCCAGCCCGTTTTCTTGACCAAATCAAAAATCGCACTCGTCTTTCTGTCGATGAGTTCTAAGTGACGGACGAAAATTGAAAATTCTGACCAAGGCAAGAATTATTCTGCGTCTCGACCCAGGGCGATTCAGAATACGGCGCTCGAAGCCAAACTGCACCTCCGCCGCCGACAAGCCTCAGGCTCCAACGCCACGCAATGACAGCTCGTCAAAGAGATCAAGAAAACTGAACGTCTTCTTGGGTTGTTCGCTCGTTCGCTCGTAGTCAGGCATCGACCGTTACGCAAAGGAGTTCCGCGACCAACGTTTGGTTTTGGTTTCGGTCAGCGCAGAATGTGGTCAGTCATTCACAAGTCTCGCCGTGGAAACTTTGCGACGTCACTAGAAGTCGACATGGATGGAGATGGTCGAATGGTCGTTACGGTTGAAACCCCAAACGTATTCATAGCTCGAGCATCAGATATATTCAAATGTGAATTTAGTGTAAGTAGGTCGGTTTCTAACACACCGGATTTCGGTGTATTCCCACAAGAAGCAAGCAAACAGCGCATACACTTCACCAACCCTGTGCTATGTTCGAGGTATCTCTGCGCGCGCCAGTGGAACAAGAACGGAAAGATTGTAGCGAAATGTAGCACCACGAAAAACTTGAGCTTCAGGGGAAGGCTTCAGCAAGTGGTTTCTCCGCGATAAACCATTCAAACAGAGATACTCACCATCACCAAATCGAAAACGGCATAGGCTCGTCGGGTTGGAAGATGTTGAAATCTACGAGGGGGCGAAGAGTTGAAACAGGACTACGCTAATATAAGTAAAAGATCTCACCTGGTTCGACCTCATTCGTCGCATCCATGGACCATCGAAAGTCAGGCGTTTCAAGAAAGATAGCGAATCCGAGGGAATCAAAGTGTCGAATGTGACCGAGAACCTCGGCCGTCGGCGCGGGGACCGAAATTATTTCTCTGCCCCAGTTAAGATCATGGAGGATTCGGATGTACACTCGCGTCAACCACGCCGTTTGATGCGTGTTCAAGATTCGGAGGAGTTCGTCGTAAACAGCCAAGGACGCGCGAGTGACGATGGACAGATTCCGGAGGTGGGTAAGCGTATGATTTCGGGGGAATAGGATGTCTTTTCCAAACGAGATGTTGTGTAAGTCAAGTGTTGGGACTGTTTGAGTTACGGGTAGTAGAATGGTCCATGTGCTGTGCGACATGGTAGCGTTCCGCAGGGAAAGCCAATTAAGAGCACATCCCGAGCGTGAAACAAAGGACACCACAATGTTTGCTTCGAGCTCGTTCCACACGGTCAAGCCGAGGTCTACAAGCGCAGGTGCGGAGGCGTATGCCAGGAAATCAACGCACCCTTCCACGACCAAAGTGTTGAGACGAGGTAGCGATAGCGTGCCGCTCGAGACGACGCCTCTTGGGTGATGAATGTGGAGAGTGAGATGTCGTAGTTCAGGGAGCAAGCTGAAGAGGTCGCTAACATCTGTGACGTCGATGGTGATTCGGGAAAGTTCCACGGTGTGCGGCTTTGGGCCGTTCGCCATAACCGATCTAAACAGGGGATCGATGTACGAGTTCCGCATGCGGAGGATCTTGAGTGCGGGTGATTTGAGATACACCTTCCGCTGAATTTCGAAATTCAAGGTTTCGCCATTGCTGTCCCCAATGGCAAGACTTTGAAGGAGAGAGAAAGGACCTTCGACGCTGAGAAGACCGACTAGAAGTTTTCTTGCCAAGCTGAGTTCCAGTCGGTTCCACTGAGAGCACCTGCTCTGAATCACTCTTACGAGCCCGTCAGGAAGGCCCAGCCCGACTTCTTGGGACAGCAAAGTGATGGATAAAGGGAATCCCTCGCAGCGGCTGAACCAGAGGTCGACGAGAGAGACGATAGGGTGAATTGAGGGCGCTAGCTCGTCGCCAAATAAAATAGGGAGCCCTGTGGATTCTGATTCTCGTGAAAACTCTAGAAATATGGAATTCCACAGCCAAGGAGTCTCCAGCGCTATCGTGCGCCATCGGCGACAGATCTGAAGTAGAAGAAGGGGCGCGAGTTGAGGATCTGGACGAGCCCGACCGTAGCGTGGTAGACACTGGATAAAAACCTTGGAAATCAACTCGAAAGGCAGGACTTCGTCCAAGCTCATCGTGGTGCGAGTCTACGTGTGCACAAGCGTGACTGATGGTGTGATGTGACGCAAGGCCCGCTTCCCACGCATGAGCGCCGCGGCGTGGGGCGCTTTAAGCGCATCAAACACCGTAAGTCCTTCTGCGGCCAATCATCGATACTCATCAGTCTTGTATGTTCTAGACACAGTGGATTCATTTTGATTCAGCTGCTTCTTTACTCGCAGCGCGAGTGTCCTGACACCGTTTCGAATTCGAGCGTAAGTACCTTTACGACGAATGAATCTCCAATAGATCCTCCTCAACCTCCTCCACCAACGCATCCACCCTCCGATTGAGCTCATCCTCGTCAACCCGTCCTTCTAACAAATCCCTCACCAACGCCGTCAAGCCATCATAAACCATCGAACTACTCCTCCTAAACTCAAATATTTCAAAATCCAGATCCTTTCCGCACGCAACCGCAGCACCGTGGACCTGAACCCTCCCGGGAGCCCGCCTCATGCGCTGGAGAAGCTCCGCGTAGCGCGCCCTCTTGGCGTCGGACATATTTCGCCCTTCGAGGTAGGTGGTAGGGCAAACATATCGCTCAACGGGGCCATCGAGAAAGAGCCAGTGCGTGACGAAGTCCGGTTGCGCTTCGGTACCTCGCATGCACACTGCGTGTTCCCGAATCAGAGAGGTTTTCGAGGTGAGGTATTCGTGTCGAATGAGGTGAAGGAGGAAGTTGTTATTGCGAGGTGGTTTAGCTAATTGAAACGTGAGTCGGGGTAAGGGTGGGAGGCGGTAGGGAGACGGGAACATACAATTGGGGTTGAGACGGGAGCAAAAGGGCAAAGGGATTTTGACGCGGCACTGACGTTTTGACGCGCGCGCGTCAGTTCGCGTCAGTCACATTTCTTGAGACCTTGCAAACTCCGCGCTAACAATCAAATTTTGCTTACCTGTGGCATACAAGACTTGTGAAGCTTTGAAGCTTGTGAAGGCTTATATGTATGCTCTAGCACACTCAGGGCTGTGGTCAGTAATTTATACTGTGCGGAAAAGTCTTGCCCAAAATTACTATGAACGTCAAGATGCGTCAATCACATGTCAGTGATGGCTTGGTCGCGTCAAAGTTCCGCGCCGAATCGCTAAGTTGCCGCGTCAAGTCTTTTGTGTTGACGCGTCGACGCGTCAGTCCCGGCGCGCGCCGCGTCAATGCGAATTTTCTTAAACGTCAATTATCGCGCCTTCCGGCGTCAACCCCGCTAGAAGCTGACTCGAACTGCGCATCAAGATCGCGATTCGCGCCGTCACCAAGAGCTGCATTCGAAAAGCGAGGCGCTTTAACACTGTGAAAACAATCTTCAGGCTCCAAGTTCAGTGTATTTGGATACTCGGTCTAAGCTGACAAGCGAAGGGAAACTCCTTCATTGTGTGATTCGTGGGTTTTATTCGCATAATAGTCAAACATTAGGGTGTTTCAGATATCCCAACTTTGCGCCCGATTTTGGTTCCAACTTGATGTCCGATTTTGAAAGTTGCAAGTCCGAATTTGAGTCCGATTTCGAAGTTGGGATGCAAGTCGTGCATCGGACCACGACTTGCATCCCCACTTTCACTCCAACTTCCACTCTCCAACTTTCCGCTCAACTCCAGCTAATTCCTACGGCCTAAAAATTGGACTCAACCCTCGAAATCGGACTCCAAGTTGGGGCAAAGTTGACACCAAAGTTGGACCCAAAGTTGAGCAGAATTGAGATATCTGAAACACCCTATTGGGATTGAAGGGATCGAGTTTGACAGCCTCCAAATTTCGTTGTTCGGCTCCCGAGAATTTCCAGCATCTCTCTGTAGATATTCCTGATGCTGTTGGATCACATTTCCTTGCACTGAGCCAGGATAAGCCAGCACTCCTCTGTTTTTCCTTGAACGCCGACAATATGGGAATTTTGATTGCCGAATTGGACATAGTATGGTACAGTAGTCGTTCAAAATTGGGACAATGATGCAAATTGACTATAAGAGACTTACCTCTGTATTCAACTTGATATCAAACTCCATGGATCCATGAAATAAAATAATTGAATACATATTACACGAGCTAGAGGAACATACATATTTCAGGTGAGTCTCAACTGGAGACAGTACAGGATTGACGACATTCGTTGTTGGATCAAATTCAGAAAGAGTCGAGGGAAGGTAGTTGATTAGTTCATCATAAAGTAGCTTCACACAATGTTCAAAGTACCCGCGTCATCGGTTGGACTGGAGAGATTGACGCGTTGCGCGTCAATGTCCAAATGCGGCGCGTCAGTGACGCGTCAGTCAAACGTCTGCCGCGTCATTTTACCCCTGCCCGGAGCAAAATGACTTGTGATAGACCCAATCGGCACGCTGACACTCTGAAGAGCAGTAGTATCTCGACATACACCGTCCACAGCGGCGGAGGGAAGTGCGAGAAGCGACTACTTCGCACTAACAGAAGCTAAATCAGTCCAATGAAAAAATTTGATCCGGGCATGGAACAAGGCGTACGTCCAAATTATCGCAGAATCGCATGGTAGGAGGCGTGCTGTCGAATTCAACAGCACGCGCAAAAACTTCCTCCGCAAAACTGAGCCAATCCTCCCAATAAAGCGCGCATGCGGAGTCGCGCAGCATCGCCACAATCTTATGCAACTGCGGCACCGCAAGTGCCCGCACCGTAGCATGGACGACGCCGCGGAACCTGAAATGCAAGGATATACGATCCAGCAATATCATCCAAAATGGCCTTGGGCGCTCATTCGCATCCATTTTGAGTTGAAATTGCGATTCAGTGCAGGTGCGGGCGAGACAGAGCAATATTCCGCTCTTGACAGACTCCGCGACACATGCACGTTCGTTCCCAGCGACGGACACAGCCGCAATCGAAGAGTAACCCCAGTGAAAACGTCGGGCAGCCGGATCGAGCTGCCTCGAACTTCCTAGAACTTTTTCTCAGGGTCGCAACTGGCTCGACATTTGGCCGAGAGCTCGATCTGGTTCGACAATTTTGTCATAGCACGTAGAACTACAAAGAACTACATAGAACACACTCGAATCAGGTACCGTCCACTGCCCCCGCTCATCCCGCCCCCACTTGTCCTGCCCCCCGCTTGCCCCGCCCCCCGCTTGTCCCGCCCCCGCTTGTCCCCACGCCCCCGCGCTATCCCGTTCCCGCTCTCCATTGTGCGCGCCGCTCCATACTTCCATTGAGAATATGCAGACATGCCGACCTGTTAATCAGGATCAAACAAACTCATGTTGAAGCGAACAAACATACCAAAAAAGTTATTCGTCTGAGTTTTGAGAACGCGATTGAAAAGAGAGTGACGCTGCTGACGATATTAACTACGTGAAGGATCGAAAGAAAGATAACTCACCTGCGAATGAATGGAAATGTCATATTGGTTTCTGGTTCCCAAGAAAGAGATTTGAATGAAAGGCGATAGTCGTTCTAGGATCTATCTGAGGCTTGGTGAAAGGCGAGCAACTAAAACTTACCAAGTCAGGATTGCACTAGCCGCCCCCGCCGCCTTGGACTTCGCGTTTTTCTTCGCCGTGTTTCGTTCCGCGCTCAGAGTCTTGTATTTCTAGACGATAGGACAATATTGAGCGACATCCCGAAACACGTAGAAGACGGGAAACATACTTTAATTTCGTCTTCCGGCAGGTTGTCCCATATCACGTTGAATTCCGCTGCAGTCACTAGCGGGTTCTTCTTCGTGTAATCGGTGTAGAACAGATTTCTACCCATATGTTAGCGGAAGACAAACAGAGAAATAAAGACTCACTCGGCACTCAAAGAATTCTTGTTGACACGCTTCTTTGTCTGTTTGGATGGCCTCGGTACACCTATTGCAAGTAAATTAACCGTACACAAGCACTTTGGGCGCTTACCATTATTTGACAACGCATCGCTCCGCTGTGTAGGGCCGGAGGGCGGACCAAATTGTGTCTCGCTGAGTTATAGGAATCAGCAAACATTCTTTCGTAGACGAGATACATCACGCTTACAGTGGGTTGACAATATCAAACTGATGAAAAACGGAGTAGTAAGGCAACGGTAAAGCAGAGCAACTCAAACAGACCTCGTTAAGGCCGGCACCCGAGCCACTTGATGCGATACGCTGTGCATTGAGTTCGTTAGCAGCGGCTGCGGATAAGAGTACAAGAGGATTTGGCGGATGATCTGGAGTGGCGCCTCCGGCTACATGCGCAGGTTCGTCAAGGGAAGCATCAGCGGCAGGCGTGGGCGCGGGCTCGCTCGGCGTGACTGATTTATCGCGAGGCGGCAAGGTGGATGCAGGCGGCCGAGTTGGGGTGGGATGATCAGCCGCTGGTAGATCGAGGGTCGGCGCGGCTGTATCCATCGGAGAAGTAGACGAATTGTTAGTCGAGGTAGGAGGAATTGGCGGTGGCGTGGGTGAGGAAGACGAGGAAATGATGGGATCCGTTGATGACGGCGGAATAACTTCTTCTTGCGGCACAGGGCTAGGGTCGGGACTCGCGGTTTTGGCTTTCTTGCGCAGGGTCGAAGGAACGAAGGTACGATTGCGTTTAGAGGGCACTTTGACGGAAGGGGCGGCAGATGTCGATCGTGCAGAGGAGGGTGGGGGAGAGCTCGACTCAGCGTCGTCGTCACTGTCGTCTTCGTCGCTTGACTGGTCGACAGCCGCTTTGTTCTTGACGTTCTTGTGTACCAGCTGGAATACGCATCCGTAGCCATGAGAGAGACCTTCCAATGGGAGGTGCAAAGGCGAAGGCAAGGGTGTGCTGAGTACATTTCATCCCGATGATACTTGATGACGGCGATGGAGGCTGCGCCCCATGTGGAAGGGAGTTCGGTGGGGAAGCTGTTCTTGATCTGCCGGAAGATGGAGCGCTGAGTTTTTCGCATCTCCCTGACTTCTCGCCCCGTAGCAACAGTCCCATCCTCGTGCTCGACGTACAGATGCATGACATTGATGTCCTTCGCCGCTCGCACGCTGCCCCTCGCACCTGCCTTCCCGTTCATTGTCGTGGTCTTCTTGTTTGATTGGGACTTGTTAAAGTTGTCGCGAGTCCAAAAGCGTATTGAGGGAAATGTCGTGTCGTTGATCAGTTCAGTTGGAGCAGCGCTGGGAGTGAGAGACGGAGCAGAGAGGGACAAAGCGGACGGATTGCGCGATGATTGCAATGCTGAGGATACTGTTTGCATTCTAGAAGACATTAGCTGCAAATTAAGTTAGCAAACTCATATAACGCACTGGAGTTGTCGATGCTGCTCAAAGAGCGTATTATACGACTGCAGAAGATTGAGATAGACAGGGTTATTTGAAGCAATGAGGTCCACATGCGAGGCGGAAGAAATCTAAATGTTCGTTGGCAGTGGACCCTTGCAAAGAACCAGCGACTTACGACGGAAAGAAAATTGGGTGCAGAGTAGCCGGAATTATTCATGAACTGATGCTGCATCGAGTTGGGGTTATTTTGGGAAGGAAATAGAGCATTTGACGCGTTGAAAGACTGGGTTTGGGACGTAAACGGGTTAGAGGACATGGTCGCCCAGAACGCCGATGGATCGGACGGCAAGCCAGCTGGAAGGGTCGAAGGGTCGGTATCAGTGACAGGAGACTCTATAGGAAGGCCGTAGGTCATCCCAGAGACAGCTATACGGCTGACAGACGCGGGCGAGCAGGAGAAGATGAGAGTAGCGGAGAAGAGAGGTGCGATCACGTGAATGTGACTCTATGTGACACATCGCGTCTTTTCAGTTTCCGATTCGTTTTTTACAATATTGGTGACGATGGCACACGTTCTGCAACAGCGATTTCTCTCATTTTAATAAGTCTAACTGGTAGCTGCATTTAGATACTGTTCATTTAGCAGCCCGAGGGTGAAAATGAGCGGACAAGTCATTTACGAGGTTCCTGAACTTGACACAAAACCCAGCCTCGTCTGCAAGAAGTATTGAAGAGAACTCTACCGTAGTTACTCCGCAAACATGTCCTCCTCTGCACCACCCATTTCATCCATTTCCAAACCCAGCTTCTCTCCAACAAAATATGTACCCTCTTCCTCGTCGGGAATCATCGCAATACCAGCCTGAATTTGCCCAACCTCAATTACTTCCAGTGCTTCTTCGCCCAAATAGTCACACAGAATAACCGTCCCAAAGGAATCCTCAAGTACACTTGCGTCGGGTTCCGAGTAAACAGATATGAGCGCAAGAACATGCTCCCGATTTGTTTTTGCGATTTTGACCTGAAAAAAAAATTGAACCTCACCGTAGCACGTCTCGTCGTCGGCGTTAACAAACTGAGCTGCGTGAGATGGAAAGTAAAGTTATAATAATAAAGAATAACGCACCTTTACATTACGCGCAATTCTAACATCGGTCCTCTGAGATTCCTTCCATACAGACCGGACAATCTGTCCATTTGGGAGACGTAAGCGCGCCCATCGTGCAACACGCGGTTTCCACCCTTCCTCTGCTGCTTCGCCCTCCTCCTCCTCAAGGTAAGCCAGAATTGCATCACCATATTCGCCCGAAATGATTTGATGATATTCGTCGCGCGCCCTGAGGAGAATAAATCCATTTCCGAGATCTTGAGCACCCTGGGGAAGATCCTTATCGGGCTGCAGCGAAGGAATCATGGTTCGGAGAGCGTTGGTGCGACAGCGACGCATTCCACGCTGTGAAAGATTGGCGTAGGGAGTTCGGTGCTGCTTGATTTCCTCCCCTAGATTACCTATCGTTCTCTCCAGCGTCCATTGGCTTCGGTAGCACTCTGGTCCAATTCGTAAAGCCTCGTGAACACGATGAAGAAGCGCATGCAGACTTTGCCGACAGAAATGAAGTCGCGACGTCTTTCCCTGGCAGTAAATCTCCTCGAATTCTTTCACCGCTTCGCAGAAGAGTTGATGGGCACGTAGATAAGATTCCCGAGAGACTTTTCGCCGCCATGTAATGCGTACAGCTGCAGCGATTTTGCACCAATGTCGCCAGTATTTCCTCGGAAGAACATTGCGCAGAAGGGCGGGACAGAGGACGTATAGGTAAGTGACGAATTCTTGTGCTTTGTATCCGCTGTTCAATTTCTCCGCAGGATTTCGCGGCGGCTTGTCAAAGCAACCAGGAAGGTATTTAGCCGCTTGAGCAACCAGATCGCTATGTGCCTTCCATTCATTGCCTGTGAGAACCATCCAATCCCAAGAATCTTTGTTGTCATCCGGATCGCAAGCCATTGTGCCGCGCCAGAGCGAGAGAAATAAGTCCGGGAGATTGAGACCGAAAAGATGCATGGAGTCTGAGCCAAAGCAGCGTGGGACGTCGAAAATCCGACCTACGGGAAGTCCGCTGAACAGGCTTGGCCCAGAAATTCCTATAGACACATTGTTCGAATTTTAACATACATTTCAAATGCATTTTCGGCGCAAAAAAAAACCTACCTGTCATGAGCCGATTCTCTTGATGATTCGCGACTGAAGTCGAAGCCATGACTTTGCGGAGGGAGTCTCTATATTCGGCAACATTAACAGTGCGCAGATTGGTCCCATCTACATCGCCGTGAGAGCATCCCGCTACATCATAATTGTCGGGCAGCAGTAAGGCAGGATAATAATGATTTCCTCCAGGTTTCCGCCTGCCCTTGACAGAGCAGAACTGACGACATCCATAGGCTCCCATATGCCCAGTCATGCCATCCAAATCGGCCATCGCAGGCCCATCTGCAGTCTCGAGGAGGGAGAAGGGGTAGGAACGATGTACCTGTTTGTCGAGTGCATCCCAAATGGGAAGCCCCTCGCGCATGAGGGCAGACAAATGATGTAGGCCAGGGAAAAGGAAAGAGTTCGTGTGAATGGGTTTGTTGGGACCGGGAATGAAACAGCTGGGGAGAACGCGGACTTTCTTGTAGCGAATGTCGGGGGAAAGATCACATATGATCCAGATGTATATCCAACAGTCCGAGTCTTTCATTGCGTACAGCTGCGCACCATCAACGGAAAAAATAAGCAGTATATCTGTGTCCTTTATGCTCCGGTCCCGTACTGCGCGCAGGTAGTCCTCGCCGGAGAAGAGGTCGTCGTAGTCATTCTGCACGCCCCCATCTTCTCGCAATTTCTGAATGATCTCCGCGGTTTTTTCTCTTCGGTAACGCATAGAAGTGGCACCTTTTTCACTACGGAAAAGGGCTTGGAGTTGTGGACCGATGGGAAGGGTGTGAAATTTTTGACGCGGGATCTTTACTTCTCCGTCACTCTGCTCTAGCCGCTGTGGATCCCACCGAGACTCCCCACACTCACTGCAACTCTCTGCGTCGGCCCTCGGACCCGTAAAGGCGACGCAAGAATTGATACACATGTCGTGCACAATGGATGTTACACCGGTCAACTCTGTTATCTTCTTCTTCACGAGGTAGTGGGTGAGCATTCCGTTGTCGGGATATCGACGAAGGGTGTTGGCACGAACTTCAGTATAAGCTTTATCGGATGCGTTGCTCAATGATATGAAATTTGAGATGGAATACAGGAGATCGGGGTCATTATCAACGTCGTCAAGAGGCTCCTCGATGGGATGTCTCAGTCGATGGAGGACTTCTGGATCGAGGTTCTCGTCGTCAAGCGAAGCAGTCTTGAGAAGATCGATGTAGGCTTGGGAAATTTTGAGATCATCGAGGACAATTCTCGGAGCAGAGGTAGCACCACCTGCTGGGTCGGCGGATGGAGGAGACGGTGGGGGAGGAGATGGTGAGGAGGGCTCTAGGTGGCTCCTGGTCGTGGTGGGTTGCGCCGGAGGGTGTGGTGCGTGAGGGGGGAGAAAAATGATTGGTTGGAGGCGCGTCCGAGCCGGGCTGCAAGTAAAATATAATATCCCGTACATAAATTTCTTCAAATTCAAGGTGAGGAATTCTTCTTACCTCTGTTGACTTTGCTGTTTTTTTCTGCCGTTTTCGTGAACTCGATCCAGAACGGGCAGCGACATCCACGTCGGAAGCGGATCTCTTTGCACCAGAAGAAGGCCCGAGAGATTCCAAAGAAGGGGGTATAAAAGGTGCCGTCAGTCTAAATTCAGCATGCCGAGTGAAAGTACGCTCAGAGACTGGAGAGCCGCCTTTGCAGTGACGGAGGCAAGTACACCAGCAATTGCGAGACTCGGGATCGGAGGAGCCAGCAGTATTTGAATTCATTACAGAATTCCTGAGAGACACGAGAATGCGCGGTGTTTGCTGAGGCTAGCAACGTCGTGCTTAGAATAATGACAAGTCCAGCTAACGGAGCGAGCGAAGGGAGAAAGAAGTCCGCAAAGCCCTTGGGAAAGCCACTACGTCACAGGAACGGTTTTTCAGTTTGTAACAGTTTGTTCGATGCCGCTCGATACGGCTTGATTGGCTCGACGCAGCTCGATCCGGCTGCCCGACGTTTTCACTGGGGAGTAACAGGTGTCGATCATAGAACGAGCACCCAGAAATTTTTGCTCCGCCGCCGATTTGGACTGTAGCGCCCGTCAACCAATTTAACGAGGCGGCGGATAAAGCCTTGCTCCAACAGTAACTCGACTCCAGCGCTTCCTATGCGGGATGCCATATACACCACAAAGATAACGATGCTGGGTAGGAGAGCGCCGTTGTCGGTGATTGCCAGATCCAAGTAATCCAAGATGAGCGAGACTAGATCGTTGATCCCTTCTCCAGCGCCTGTTATGAAATTGGGGGTATGATCGATGTCCCGGACGAGAGGGATGTTCGAAAAAGCAACGTTGAGATTCGACCCAACCGAACGAAGGTTGCGGAACCGTTCATTGTGAACGAACAACCTCCAGATGCGCGCTAGGTGCGCAGTGACTCCGGGGGGTTTGAGGAACAATAAGGTCCGCTGGCGCGTGAATCCAGTTGAGGTGAGCTATTTTGCAGATGAGGTTAAGATGCGTGGCGAGCACTTGGACCTCGGGATCGTCAAGGGGGAAGACCTCGGGGAGCACGTCGATGAATCGGCATTCAAATTGGATATGTGCCCAGATACGAGGCCAGAAATCAAGCAAACGGTCCCAGACAATGAGATCTCGAAAGATGAGGAGAGTCAGTGAGCGTAGCACGGGCATCGTTCGTCGTCCAATCTGCCGAGCCGCGTCGACATCGCTCTCTTCGAGATTTCCGGCGCCAGAGTCCAAGCACATGATAAAACGTTGGCAAAAACCAAGCAAACGTCACTCTAGCTGCAGTATCGGACAGAATCAGTGCGTGAATCAACTCAAGCTGCTCCTGCACCTCGGGACCGTCCCCGCATGCCCCTTGAGCCAAAGTCTTGGAGGGGTATTGAGTGGCAGAGAGGGGAAGAAAAGCAATGAAGACTGACTTTGAGGAGGGTGGATATACGTCTGTAACGCTGAGGTCAAGACACGGCGGCGACATGCAGGAAGGCAAGGGAAAGGGTTGGGAAAGAGGACGAAAAAAGTCACGCCGTGATGTGTGACATTGTGACCGCAGATCTCCGTGTGACGCACCTCACTGATCACGTCATTAACTCTGACTTAGACCACCATGTCGTTCGATGACCGTCAACTGGGACATGTACCTGTGACTACATTTGCCCACAAAATCTCAGCCAACAACTCTAGCCTCGCGTAAACCACCTCTCTCACTCTGGATTGAACTCGCGGGAGGTCCGAATTCCGACTTGGAATTTCGCTCTAAACGGTACAGTAAGTCAACAGTAAGTAAAACTTGCTAAAGATCGAGTGAAAACATCGTAAGTATTCTGATTTTCAAATTCTGCTGATCTTGGTAAAAACTTGCGCTTATTTGATCCCTCAAATATTTCTTGCCGGTATGTAACCAATGCCGGTCACATCGGGAGCTGGATTTCTTTGAAAACAACAGAGTGCTTTGGCGTTCTCGGTAATTTGGCTTGGGCTCTTTGCGTCATAAAGGTCTATCTGATAAACTTGCTTCCTTGATACAAACATATCCCGTTGATCAGATCCGTCCCACCGACTCGAATAAAGAATAAGTATCCTCGTCCGTCGTGTTCTGATCCACCCATTCTCCCCATTCGAAACTGCTTTCTTTTCCGGCGAGGGACAATAGGATATGCAGTGGTAACTGTTCAATAACATCATATGCTAATTCACACCGTCATGATTCTGAATGTTCCGAGTCAGAGTCGGCATCGAGCAAACCATACGGGACCAAATCGTTCGAGAACGGTGACTCGACAACATCAGGTGGCGCACACAGATTCGAAGCATCACAATTTGCCATAACGAAATTGTACAACATTTCATTCGCCCTGAGCATGAATTCGACGCTTAAAACTCTAATCCATTAAGAATGGAATAGGCACTCACTCGTCTGGATGCGTTACGCTTCCCCAATGCGGCGCCCCCTCGATCATTTCGAGGCTCGCATCAACCGTTTGCTGAGCGAAGAAGATCCAGAAGCTCTTCTGCGTAGATCTTCGGATAAACCACGTCCGCAGTGCAGTGTACCAGCAATACCGGACACCGAATCCGCTCCAGCGTCTTGACGGTGTACACAGGCTGATTATCCAGGAACCTGAGCGTCAAAACCTCAATCCAGTGCAGATTCTTGCCGGTCCAGTTCTCTTCTGCCTTTTGGACAGAATAATCCCGAATACTGGAGTTTTTTGGTGAGACAGACACGATAAGAAAGCGGGTTCACTAACGCCCTCACAAGCGGAATGTCGATGTTGCTGTACGCGAGTTGCAATGTTCCGTATATCGCATCGTCAGCCGCCTTTTTGTCGGCTTCACTGGCATCGGGTTGGCGAGCTTGGATCCAATATCGAGCGATCTCTCGACGACCTTGCATACTTTCTATGGGCTACAACAAACCGTGAACCGGGAAAGCTTTCAAGAATAAACGAGCATGCGTACCTCAACTTGTGGACCAGGAGACATCATGAAGATCGATAGAATCCTTTCAGGAGCTGCAATGGCCATTTGAAGCGCGATAGATCCCCCAGTGGCGATTCCGGCGACATGGCAAGTATCAATCTTCAAGGCATCCTGTTCAGCACAAAGTAACTAAACACATGATACCAAAGCGAATTCAAACAGACGCACCATGAGCTTCAAGCACATCATCCGCTACAACCTCGCTGCCGTACGAATCATCCACCGTCGCCGAAGTCCATCCATGCCCTCGCAAATCCATCGAAACGAGGTTGAATCTTCGTAACTCGGGGTTGGCATAATATACTAGAAAATAGAGTGAGCTAAATTGAGACAAAGTCTCGCAAGAATCGGTGGCTTACGATGGAATATCACCGAAGCTGTATACACGGGATGAATCAGGACGATAGTCGGTATGGCTTGTACTATCTCTGAAGCCGACGTCTCGGTGGGGGTAGCGATGTTATAGTAGAATGAGCCATGTCCAGAGGAGGCTTCAAGCTCGATACGTGGCATGGCGTGTGGAGGGCGGTGGGTGCGGCAAAGGTGCGGACAAGACGGGTTTTACCCTGAACGGCGCTGAGCCCCCCTCTTAAAGGTCCGATTGTGGCGCGGGGGTCATAAAGATTGCCGCCGCTTGTCGATCGATATCCATGTACTCAGTATGTACTCGCACCGCAATGAATGTGGCCAAGAGGCAATTAATTATAAGGTTGCTATGCGCCGGGTGTACGGATCATCCAACCTTGCGTGTGCATATCCTGGTGTATCATACAATTGGCGCCCGAATCCCTCGATTGTTCAAATTCAACAAATATTTGGACCCACACGATATCGATAGTCTTCAGCTTGCTCCTCAATGAGAATGTTCGCCAAATTTTGTCCGCCGAGTCGTGTGAGTTCAACACCGTAGCGAGAGGGATCAAGGGCAGATCGGAACGAAACTGATACAAGTTGCCGAGCATCGGAGACGAAGTGTCGCCAAGAGCTGTACCTTTTTGAAGCGTTTATTTTTATTCACGGAAATTCCACTACATATTCGCGACGTATGGGGTTTGTCAAGTGAGTCTCAGTATCCTCGGAAGGGCTGCATGCAGAAAGATTGGACTTGACTATGCCAAGCCTTTGATGCGCCGAACCCGCCCAAACTTAAGCGCCTCCCACGGTGACAGAGGCGCGAGAAATATTCTGTCAAGTCGAGTCACAGCATCAGTCACCTTCACGCACAGTCACTTGCTCGCACCCATGATGCAGCACCGACTACCGGACGACCCTTTGCCGTCTCCGATTTTGTGAACATATGACTAAAGTGAGTGCTCACCGAATATATTTTCATTAGTACTTGCTCAATGAATTCTCACAGAGGCCGTTCGCGGATGGACTTCTTTCGAGTCTGTATCTGCGTTCATTCATTCAGTTTTCCGATCTTCAATTGAGTTGTACACGGTAGAAACAATTACTACAACCTATCGCGCTTCAGAAATCTTATCACTTCAATTGAACTGACACCCCTCTATTCTTCTTCACTCAACTATCCGTCGATTCACAACCGGAGAAACAAATATTCGGCTCGAGTTCATTCGCCCCTTCGTGTTTCTTTTGTTACATAAAGTTCCCATCTCATCGCCACTGTTTGTTCAGGGAGCTTGCCTCCTCACCTCAGGTTATCGGCTCATCTTCTCCCACGACCTATGATTCTTTCACGTTCGCAGTGAGATTTCCTGGCTTCACTTCTAAATTTTGGTTCTGTTCGACGATGAGGTCAGAAGAGGACAGCTAAGAGGCAAATATCTATGCTACCGCAGTTTCCCAAATGAAACCTGGAACTCTCCTCAATCTTGATTCGACTACTCGTCATCCACGGGCTCCCACATGTATGCCAGCTTCTCAAGCTCGTCCAGCTGCTCCTCCACTACGGAATCCAGCTCCCTAACAAACCCCTGAATACCGAACACATCCAGCTCGAACAGCTCAACATCGTCCACCCGCGAACGCGCGAATTGCAACAGCACTTTATCGTCGAACTTCAGCATGCTGTGTGCCATGAAGCCGGAAAGACGGGGCACGAGGGACGGTGTGTCGTTTTTGCGAGTGAGCGCGACGAGAAGGGCATCGCTTAGCAGAATTTGGCTTGCTCCATTGTGAAGAACGGAGATATCAGAGACGGCGAGGTGCTCGAGAAACGACAAGTGTTCCAAGCATTCGAGTAGTTGGTCCTGTTCGATGACGACGTTCCAGAGATGTAGGATTTGTAGATGCGTGCTAAATCCCGAACGCATGGCGAGGTGGATGAATTGTGTTTGCGGCCAATAAAGAAGAGCCGATTCTGGACTGTACGCATTAACATTCATGTCTAGCCGGCTGAGGGAAGGCAGCGTGAGGCTGTCGAATACTCTCCCGGAAGCCGTTTGGGAGTGGGAAGGGGAGTATTGGTAAACGAGATGAAGCGTGAAGGTAGAAAGCGGGGATACGATTTCGCGCAGCGTTGTGGTCCCACTCAGTGCTCCCGGGGTACCCATGAGACGGAGTTGAAACTGCGCTGAGGCGGGGAGATGGGGGAGAGCGAGAAGCGAGATCAAGGTGTCCAAGTTGAGCAATGGTTCGTCACAGCGCAAGACGCTCAACTGCTGTAGCGGAAGCTGAGTGAGGTCGAGCCCGTTGTTGGGTGTGCAAACGACTTCGACAACCTGGAGACGGGGCGCGTCGTGGAAGATGTCGAGGGATCCCGGAATGCAAATCCCCCTCAGCGAGAGGGATTCAAGACGAGGAAGCCTTCCAGTCGCAGCGGAGGGGCCTCGAAGATCAAGCACCACCTGACAGAATGAAGCTGATTGCCATCTTTCTGACTGCTGAGCGAGGAGCTTGAGAATGCTCGTGGGGAAGCTAGGAGAAGTAGCCTGACCACAATAAACGGAGATCGAAAGGGAAGATAATCCACCCCTATCGAGTACCTGTGGCAACACGAGCAGGACTTTGTCGAAAACTTCAGATGTCTCCCATAATCTAGCATCCATTGCGATTTCCTTCCATAAAGTAGGAGTTCCCATTGCGACAGTGTGCCATGAGCTGCTGACTTGTGATACGGTGTACAGCGGAGAATGGGCGAGATGCTTCAATGCTTCTCCGGCTGCTGGCGACTCCTCCATCATGTCGTGCTCGTATCTGCACTCCGAATCCGAGAAAGAGAATATCTCGGCTAGAACTTCGGTGGGAATGCGCCGAATGGGATGAACGGACGAGAGATATTCGTTACGACGTTGTGTAAGTTGAATCCAGTCATTTTCCAATTCGCAAAGCACGTCTTTCAGCCGAGTCATCTCAGCTTCGTAGCGCAGGATGTCGGCCGATAGAGCATCTATGACGGGGCGAGGGTCATCTTGACGAGTTCAGTCAGCAAATGAGACACAGGGTGTATGAATGTTACCTTGTGCCCATGCTTGTAGATGCAACCGCGAGCGAACAAAACTCGCAGCCATGGTGGTTCGGGAAGAGTGACGATCAGGAAATCATCACATCAGTAACACCTGTTACCCGTCACATTTGGTCTTTGCCGGGGCCTGCCCCCGGATCACGACCATTTGATTGCCTGCTTTATTGCACAGCAACAGATCTCTGTCTTGGGGTTCGTTTTTCCCGTCGATTACTACGCCAGCGGCCAAACCACAACAAATGCAGCGCACTCAGTATTCTGTCCTTCAGATTCTGAGTGGCAATGTCTGTGCTTAAGTGACTTTTTTCCTCAGTTCCAACCGAGCAAAAATAAAAAAATTCTACGTGCGACTCGCGAGTAAGTAAGTAATCCAGCGTTGATCCCCCTTCTGGTATCTTCTAAATTATTCCGTCAAAAGCTCTTCGTTATTCAACATCCGTTTTCATTCCGGATTTTGTGGCTCCCCTCCCCACATCCTCGCCCACAAAAAAAAAAAAAAACAGACGATACCCATGAATGTGCGCGGAATCGAACACATCCCAGGGAATTCTTCTTCGGCAATCAAAGTTGGCGGGATGGATGCCCACCTCACGGACCGTCACGGACGATACCACTCACTTCACTCAGTCAAAGCAGGGGCGAAAAAAGGTGAGAGACGCTCAAATTGACAAGTAGGATAGAAGTTCTCTACCTGAACGATATTACTTGCATCCGAACACATTTCATTCAAGTAGACAGTAAGTTGGTCATTCATTTTTTGGAATAAAGCTTCGTTTCAAGCCATCTGATCTCTCCTCTGGGAGTCGACCCATGGTGCTCCGCGAATTCGGATTTTAACTCCTCACGATTCAAAGGTTGAGGCGTTCGCCGCGACACAGGAGAGAGAACGTACCTAATTGATTCGCATCACTCGAGTATTCCTCAATTATTTCATCGCATCTACTTATATCTCGCAGGCGCAACTAAGTATCTTGTTCAAACTCTGTTCGCAAAAAAATCTTGAAAAAATCACCAATACTTATTCAACTCCGTAAGATCTCCGATAACGCCGATACCGCGCCGAACATCCGAATCTGATAACTCCGTGCCTCTCCCAAGCCTCTCCCTCCACGCTGATCATGACGGTCCATCCAGCCCTGCATATCGACTGTCTCAAGCGACTCCCTTCTTCGAAACGGGTGAAAAACACGCTCAGCTTGCCCACATGCTTCTGACTCGGCTCAAGCTCTTAGCAAATGCTGCAATGTCAGATCACCGAACGCTGAAAGATCTGCAGCTCGTTCGAATGCATGTGCTCGCAGCACCTCAAAGTCAACGCAAATTGATGCTCCCGGTGCTTTACTTCAACATCAACCCTGCGGAAGTCCCCGACATGGACATTTTCGAATCCCAGGCAAATGTAGTTGCCGCCGCGAACGGCTGCATCGAGCGAGCGATAGACGCTATTAGGTCGCTCTACGCTCTGGATCTACCGGCAGGCATTGGGATCGATTTGTGGCCACGCGTCTGGCCCTGGTTCCGATTCCTATTTCTCTATCAACACCAGAATCCTACTGGCAACTCCGCGATCGATCAGAGATTCTGCGTTGATTTCTTAATGTTTGCGGGAGGTTTGGCAGACCATAAGGAGACTTCGGATCTCATTACAGCGACGCCTTGTTTCTGGTTCATGCTGGGGCGTACCTGGCATTGCGTTCCCGCGATTCCGGATCCACACCGCCGCATACTTGCGTTCAATGAACTACGCTACTTCATCGTGAACAAGAAGTTGTTGGAATCGACGAATCTGGAGGAGCTCCTTGATGGAGCTGGCGGCACCTGGTCCGACTTGGCTCATCTGGTTGTTCTTTCTATGGACGTACTGACTCCCAAAAACGAAAACGTTATGGACAGTAGCGAAATCTACTTCTTCCACTCTGGAATAATGTTCCTGATCCTCGTCGATCCGGCTCTCGAAGATCCTCAAAAGCAGTCTCCAACTCTGAGCCAACTCGGGGAAGCGCTCCTCTCGCACGGCATCTTGTCTGTGCTTAGAGACGGCATGCTGGCGTTGATCAAAACCGCCGAGTCCTCCACCGTCCCCGCTCTCTACGCCTGCTTCAATGTGTTGACGGTCTTCTTCGTCACCAACTCGGGCTGTGCAAAGCTTCCAGAAGCGATAACCGACGGCCTCCTCACCACCCTCATTCTCTGTGCCCGGTCTCGCTTTGGGCAGGACGTGCATGGACAACTGGGGATCTATTTTAAGCAGTTGCTATCGGCGGCAGCCATTGATTATCGGGTGCTTTCCGCCCTCGATGCCTTCTGGCCCGACATAGATCAACTCACCGATGATCCAGCCTTTGAACCCTCTGGGCTGGTGCATGAATCGTGGACAGTGTTCCGCTCACTGGTCGACGAACGGTTGCAATTGCTCCACGAGTTCAAGAGATCAAATACCTCATTTCGCGCTTGTGATAATCTCGATGTGAGGCCCGCGTTCACTTCTTTCGCATACAATATTACTAAACTGTTCAGTGCTACAGCCTGGTACGAAACATGAATTTCGACGATGTTCCGGATGCCGTAGCTCCTATTATTGCTCCCCTGCTTGCCAAATTGCAGATTGGCGCAACGGGGGACACCGTGAAGCTTGCAATTCTTGTGGAACATTGCTGCTGAGTAAGTTAGTTGAAACCCACTTACACCTATTGTCGAAATTCAATTTGTAATCATAGGCGAGAGAAATAACAATAATTTCAATGCCCAGCAGCGATCGTTTCTCCGCGTCCTCGTGCATCACGACTACCAAAAAGAAAGATTCACCTTGCAACTCAAGCAAGTGGTCTTCAAGGCAAAGTTACCACATACAGAATTCGTCACATTATACGACTACACCCGAGGCGCAGTCGAAATTGATATCATGGCTGCTAGAAGGGTGATGCTCTCGTCCCCTGAATGGCGGAGCATCTCCTCACGAGCAGCTGCGAGTCACGGCCGGATGGGGATCGATGTGGTTTACCTCGGCCGATCTGCTGGCTCGACGTGTTTGGTTGTTCCTTTGCGATCGAGCTCTTCTGTCATTCATGATAAGTTAGCGATGTTGGCTAATGAGCTGCCTTCCGGGTTGCCTCTGGATACCGAGTGGGACCCTCATGTCGTTGCTGACGAAATTGAATCCATTCTCCGACACGATGGCGCGAACGTAGTAGAGATCCATTGAATATACTTGTTTCACTGTTTATTGCCTTGCACATCGCGCTTCAGGAGTAACAAGCCCACCTCCTACGATCAGCATTGCTGTTCAGCGAATGAGATTGATCGAGACTGCAATTGAGACATCTTGGAGAGTTCAAATTTGGATCGATGAATATTGAAAGAACGCCCGTCATGCGAGGCTGAGAGCTGAAGTGAAGTTATTTTGCTCCGCAGACAAAAGAATGCGGTGCAGTGTACAGGAAACAAAAAGAGCAGACTCGGATGTCGAACATCTAGAGGCAGATCGCGAGTGATGGAGGTGGTCCGAAAACAAAGCAGAAACGGATCAATCCATCATCATCATCAGTGATTGTTGCACACGAACACGTGCGGTAACAGCTTGTTTCCTCCCTCCATCTCGTCGATTTGCCGCTGAACGTAAACAAGCGTGAACTCGGGATGAGACTGGTCTAAGCTCACGATCAACGGTGTATCACCTACTCCCTGTATGCTGAATTCAAATTCTGTCATAAGTATCTCTCGTTCACGGTACATCAACGAATTTTTCGGCTTCCACCCTCTTGCTCCCATCGACGCTATTGGAGGTTTCTCCGTGCTCAGGGATTTACCTACTAGTATTACATGCTGCTCTTTCCCTCCGACCTTACTCCGAATTTCTTGATCTCGTCTGGGTCTTCATCTCGGCTCGAATTCGCCGCTTGCTTTCTTTCTCTATGCGTCTCTATCTACTAGGACACAAACCTACATGATGATACTCGAATCTGTTCTGAGATTCGACTGATATTGGCAGCGATGGAGCGCGACGATCGTCATTTCTATCCTCACACATACGGAGTGCAAAATCATTGTCATTGTTGTATGTGGGATGAACGCGCTGGTAAGCCCCACTTTTGTTTCCGACGAGCCCACATTTACGTCCGATCCAAGCCTCAGATTCTAAGCATTGTATGGAGACACACGAACGAAGAACGGCGGATCAGGATGTTATCAATGGTGCCAAAAATACCAGGTATGGTCTGCTGCCGGCTTGTTCGACCTTGAAAAACAAAACTCACAACTACCAAGGTTAGCCCATCGCTTTCCCCTTGATAACTGATTCATTCTGCGCGATTTTCTTTCCTTTCTCGTTCCATCGACTCGGCGGCGATCAGTCCCAGCTCGGGGCACTCCTCGACAGCGGCGTCGGTCAAAATTCAAGTGACATACCTTCGTGATGCTCCGTCCATCAGCAAGTATTTATTTTCAACCAACAATTCAAACGACCTTCAATGTTGCATTGCTCCTAGACTCCTAGCGGGGTCGCAGTGTCCAGTTTAGACGCAAAAGTTGAACACCTGCGACAAATTTATCTATCTTTCGCTTTACGGTGCTTCCCTTCTCATACTCACTTCTTTCAACGGTTGTTACTGAGGTTCCAGAATCTTCTCACTACTTATTGAAGAGGACTTATTCTGCGCATTGGACCCCGTTTCAAGCAATAATTCTCTCCATGCCGCAGTATGGAGCGCCACCAACTGAAGGCTTTCAATTCTGACGTGTTCCTCGAATCATTTGTCCGCTTCCCCGCGTCTGAATTTACGGGAACAAGGTACGTTGTCCCGCCCTGTCACGCCACACGAATATATTCTGTGGACACTCTTGCTGCCTCCAATTGACTTAGTTCTGTGCAACACATCGTAATAATGTGCCGCTTTCTAGGGTCTCCTTACAAACGATTGAATGCGCTTCTGTCATCTCATCTTACCTGCGTTGACTTCCAATGATACTTATAGCCCCTGGAGCTCTTCGTGAAAGAGTGAATATCATGTCCAACCGCTCATCGGTGTGTCCCTCCTTCCCTCTGCCGTTCACTTACTCTAACTCTACATCACAGCCTCCATCTTCCACCCAGATTCTCGTCATCGGAGGCGGCCCAGCTGGCTCATACGCCGCGACGGCACTCGTTAGAGGTACCATTTTTGCATGCAGTTCAAATTCAAAGCTCACAGATGTCACAGAGGGTTCGAAGTTCATCTCCTCGAGAAAGATCCCTTTCCGAGATACCATATCGGAGAGAGTTTGCTTCCATCTTGGAGCTCTTTCTTTCGTTCATCGGTGCCGCAGAGAAGGTGGCGAATTTCGGATTCACTCCCAAGGTTGGTTTCAATCTTTCATCGGTACAATTCTCAATATTTGCGACACGTTGTCAACGATCCATCAGGTCGGTGCGGCGTTCAAGCTGAACCAAGAAAAGCGAGAGGGATGTAAGCGTGTCTGCTTTTTTCAATTGACTGTTTAAATCTCAGAAATTCGGTGTAGATCTCGGTTTTGGTCAGGTCACTGCCTGGAATGTGGTGAGTCGTTCGTTATCTCTTTTTCTGTGGACCTATATCTAATATATTGCATACAGAATCGGTCCGATTTCGACGACCTCCTCCTCAAACACGCCTCGCTTTGTGGCGTTGTCGTTCACGAAGGCTTCTCTGTCCAGCGGATCCTCTTCTCCGCCGATAATCCCTCGCAGCCCATTGCGGCGGAATGGAAATCGCGCGACGGTACAACTGGATGCATCAATTTCGACTGGCTCGTCGACGCGTCGGGGCGGAATGGCATCATCTCGACGAAATATCTGAAGAATCGCAAGTTCAATAATATTTTGAGGAATAGGGCTATCTGGGGGTATTGGAAGGGAGCGGGGGTGTATGCCAAGGGGACGGATCAGGAGAATTCGCCCTGGTTTGAGGCGCTTACTGGTGAGAATTTGAACCTCGACGTTTCATCTGCGTCCACCGATAATGATTCATTGCTTGGGTTTATTCCAGACGAATCCGGCTGGGCTTGGTTCATCCCTTGCACGACGGTACCGTTTCGGTTGGTATTGTTATCTCGGAGGAGTCGCACCTAAAGAAGAAAGCTGCCGTGCAATCATCTGAGGAAAGTTCTGTAGAAACCTATTATCACTCGCAGTTGAAGCTCACTCCTGGGCTTGTTGATCTCTTGGGAGAAGCCAAGTTCTTGGGTGAGTTGAAGATGGCTTCGGATTATAGCTATTCCGCGCTTCAATATGGCGGAAAATAACTATCGGATTGTCGGGGATGCGGGAGGTCAGCGTATAAGCTTAATTTCTATATGATCTTGAACTAATTCGAACTGGACACTTAGCTTTTGTAAGACCTTTCACGTTGCGAATGCTTTTGAATTCATCAATTTATTCTAGATTGATCCTCTGTTCTCCTCCGGCGTTCACCTAGCATTTTCCTCTGCATTCAGTGCAGCTGCCACCATTGCCGCCTCGATTCGCGGACACTGCACTGAAGGCGAAGCAATCATCTTTCACGATTTAAAAACCAGCACCTCGTATACTCGGTTCGTCACTTGTGCCATATATTCCTACGCCATTGATCCCCCCGATGAGATTCATGCTGGCAGTTCTGGGCGTATACAAACAAATGAAGGCTCAAGAGAGCGACGTCTTGTCTGACATCGGTGAAGATAACTTTGATCGCGCCTTTGAATTTCTTCGTCCAGGTAAAACACCATTTTGATCCTTCATCATGCTGGAAAAAGTAACCCTTCCTTTCTTGAATTCTAGTTGTCTTGGGAGGCGCAGACACAGACTCCTCAGTCACCGAAGACATGGTACAAACCACCATCGACTTCTTCTCGAACGTCCTCGGCACCACCAACCCCGATATGCACGAATCCGTCGCACAGCGAGTTGATATCTCACTGATGGCGCCTGACGGGCCGATGATCAGTAAAGCTGCGGTGGCGGCGGTTGCTGGGGCTGATGAAGAAGCGAAGGAGGTGCTGTGGCAGATTAATTCGAAGAGGGGGTTGGATGTGTTGTATGATTGGGAAAAGGACTTTCGGAAGGAGAAGCTGGGTGGGTTTTGCGTTGTGCTGGAGAGGGGAGGGTTGGGCCTTCAGAGAGAGGGAGATTGATAGAGGTTTAATGTCTGTATGTACTATTAAAATGCTTGTATCTTTTCTTCTTTTCTCGTGAAAAGGAATAACGGTTTCAGGTGCAAAACGAAAGCAGCCATTATTTACGGTAAGTACTTAATCTCATTCATTTTTGACAGCTAGATTGAAAGCCCTGCTATTCATTTCCGTTGGCGCGTTTACAATGTGAATTTTTTGGATCAACATCGAGTTGATGCCTGATGGCCAATCTGATGGCTCGACCCTTTCTTCCTCTACCCAAGAGGTGAGCGATCGTGGCCGATCAGACACAGGGCTCTTTGACAACCCCCCCAAATTAGGCAATCCGATATGTCCGACCAACTTTTCCTTGTCCGATTCCTCGACTTTTTACTGTGACTCTAACCATTGACCGATAACCCCAATTTTTTGCGAGACCCCCCATTTGTACATATTCTGTGCACATCTACACTACTCGATTGTCTATGCTCGTTTTATGTAGCTTGAAATAGAGTTTTTCGGTCATCTTCGGCGAATCAAAGATCATCACGAGACTTCGTGGATTTTTTCCAAACGCGACTTCGACGCGACGTCGCTGGAGTCTGTACGCGGCGGCGCGCGCGCAACCTCGCTCGTCGGTCCTCCATGGAGGACTATGATTCCCAACTACACTCTTTTCGTCCCCGTTCTCAATCCCAGCCTGCGGCCCCAAGCCCTTCGAACAGCTTGTTAATTTCTTTTCACCATGAGGAAGGCAGACCCTTCGACGTCGACATGCCTCCGGCTGGCCCAGCTGCATCTGAGGGTTCTCAGCGCATAACACCTCTGCTTCCTCCTCTCGACACAAATCTACGAAATTTCAATGAGTCTCCCAGTTATCCCAGCGGTTTTGCCTCAAACGTACCGAGCCCTTCCATCCCTTCAGTATCCACGTCTCAAACCTCGACAACCTCAGCAGATGAGGGACAAAAATCTGCTCCTTCTCCTCTTCCAGTGACTCCCTCCTCCCTGGAACTGTGCGAGCTCTACGATAATAGCCAGATTTCTTCCCGCACATCGCAGGTGCAGACTTGGGAGCTGCAATGCTACAAATGCCATAGCTGGATCAATACTGCGATATCTACGACTCGTTTTCTTGATCAGAGTGGGCAGTTTCAGACCCTTGAGCAGCATATGCGCGGAAAGAAATGTAAACCAAAATCTGGGTTCCCCGCACCTCTCTCCCGGGCTCCGTCGTTCTCTGTTAGATCTACCGGGTCGCAGGGATCACCATCGCAATTTTCTCGGTCTCCCTCTCTCGCGTCTCTTCCGCCGTTTTCACCTGCCCCATCCAGCACCAACTCCCTCTCATGGTCTCCTCTGCTTGCTTCCCCTGCCCTTCCTTTTGTGAATGAATCACCGGATAGTTTCCGACTGTCGTACGTGGTCCTTTTAGGAATAGCTCAGTCAACAGTCACTTAATTTCATACAGACATCATCGTATTTTGTCTGCTCCCCAAACACCTGCAGCCGTGCATTCTTCCATGGAGGTGGATGAGCCTGAATTTGAATCAGCGGGTTTGTGTAGTGGGCTGAGGCTGGAGTGGCCACCAGAGCTTCCCTTTCGCTCCACTTTCCCGTTCCATCGTCTCTCGTTTCTTGGCGATGACCCAGACGAATGTGCATTGCGTTTGGAGATTGAGATTCGAGAGCGTGGAAAGGTCATTGATGTGTGGTCAAAGGAGTGCCGCAGAATCACTACGCCACATTCCCCGCACTGTCAGGCCTGCGAAGGCATTCGTGGGCGGCTTGAAGACCTTGCCAAGATCGCGCGCGACGCCAAGCCGGGTACTAACTTGAAATATCTTGGTCACGATCAACTGCGTGAACAACTCGTTGAGCGGAACGAGGAAATGAACAAGCTCAAGCTTCAGGTATTCTTCTTCTATCTCCGTCATGCTCTTGACTCATTTCTGGTATTCCAGACATTGAATCTGGGGCGGCGCCTCGCGAGCTTCGCTCGGAAATTAGATGACTTTGACCGCCTTCTTGTGGCAATAGCTGAGAACGACATCCCACGAATCCATGCCATCATTGAGACGGCACGACGCAATGGCGCCAGTGTACGAACGATGGTCAATTTTCTGACCGAAGCCGTGGATGGACTTCGACATACGAAAGGATTCACGGCTTTTGAGAAAGACCTTGGTATCCTGATATACCGATTAGGTGGTCGCTCTCTCCTCTATGCAATGAATCATTCCCTCAATCTCCCTTCCCTACGCACCATCTGTAACTCCGCAAAATTTGTTAAAGTGACACCCACAATTGGGCCCATCTCCGAGTACGAAATTCGACGGAATATTCAGAATGTGATGCTCGTTCCACGTAGCGAGGCGGAGGTCCCATATACCGGTCGGCGTGGTGTCACTATCATGATGGATGAATGTGCAATCGAGGAGCAAGCATGTTACTTCTCCCATGCGAATCAAGTCGGTGGACTATGCCAGAAACACTCCCGTGGTATTCCCTTGGATCTCAAAACCCACGATTCGGCGACTCGTCTTGTCAGCTGCCTTCATGACGGGACACTTCATTTCGGCAAGGAGATGGCATTTGTCGCAGCGCGATGCAGCGGTGAAACCACCATATACCCCCTTGTATGTGCTCCGACGTGCAAGCAGGAGACATGGGAGGATATGGCTGATCTCTTTCGCATGATACTCAAGGTTTGGAAGGAGACGGGGCAGGCAGCGATCGGAGAGATATGGAACTTCGCTACGGACGGAGATCAGCTGCGTCGTCGAGCTGGGCATGCCGTGTTTATGCAGTTTGAGCTCGGGCCAGAAGACACTCTCCATTTCACGCTGTCGAATCTTCTCGGCCTGAATCTCTTCACTGGTCCTTGCAGAATCCTCATCACATTTGATTGGCGGCACATTATAAAGCGTACGTTGTGTTGACTCACTTCACGGATGACCCGCCTGACAAAATCGCATATAGGACATTGCACACTGCTTCGTCATGTCTTGGGAATCGCCTTAGACAATGGCCGGGTTGTTGGTCCTGTCTCTCTGACACGGTGCCTCCTTCTTCTCCCTGATCAAGATGCTGCATCAGTAAACCTACTGCTCAACCCAGATGACCCTCAGGACGTACCGACGGCCATCGAGCTTTTGGAGACCATTGTCCAGCTTCGTCAATCTCGTGCGGAATTCGACGTGCCTGCTTCCGAGGTGAATCTCAACTCCGATCTCGATGCGATTGACCTTCTGAGCTTCATGCTCGAAGCTCTTCTCAACGCATTTACCCTCCCCTCTGCATCCCTCAGCGATCAAATATATTCCCTCAGTTTATACGCCAACATGAGCTTTGTGCTCTTCCGAACGTTCCGTCTCAAATTTATGAGCAATCAGCTGTACGGCGACTCTCAAACAATGATAAAGAACATCGTCTTCACCGTCGCGAAGCAGCAGGAGTTGGATCCGGAGGGAAAAGTCAACGCATACCATGACGGCACGGATCCGGTAGAGCAGCATTTCGGATACACGCGGGAGCTTGGTGGGCATAATTCCGCCATGAATTTCAAGCAGGGAGTCGAACGGACAGGCTGGGCTTGTGATATACAAGGTGTACACGAGCGCAATCCCGGCCTTCATCCCGGGCACCGCCGACGAAATGTCACTCGGAAGGAGATCAAAGACCACCTCAACGAGTACAACTTCAGTGGAGATTATGTGGTTGGGCACTGTGACTTGGGTGCTTCGTGGTGGAGAGGGCGTGTAGAGGCTATGCGAATATTTCGTACGCATTCTCACCTTGACTCCAGTGTCTTCGACATTGCAGCCATTCTGGCGTCTACGCCCGGCTTGGATTTTCTACGACCTCACGGGGGCGGTCTTTATCCTGGTATTTCCGACGAACCAGACAGATCTCTACCTCCGGCCACGACCTCGACAACGTCTGACTCGTCTCCTGACGCCCCGTCCTCCATTGTCTCTACTATCCAATCATCGACTCTTGTCTATCAAGACCCCGATAGGTTCGATGATTTGATTCCTGACTTGCAGACCCCTGCCCTCCCTTTCGTAGAAGATATTCAGAACGAAGATTCGGAGCCTGTTGTGCTCAAGTTGGACCCGCGCCCCGGTGTTCGCCCCGAAGACTACCTCCTCGACGAAAACAACAAATTCGTACACAAGGCATCTATATGCCGTCTCATTCTCAACAAAGAGTTCATCGCTAAATCGAAAAATCGCACTGAACGCGCAATGGGCATGGCAATCAAGAAAGTCCGTACTTTCACTAAACCAAACGCAACTCGGCTAGGCGGCGGTATCACCGGCTCCTCATTCATTGTCGGAGACCCATTTACGACGCTCATCCGCACATCCACCAATGTTTCCCTCGCCCTCGTTCGCTGCACGGAGATTCTTGTTGACGGCAAACGTGCTACGGACGTGAACGCGGCGTCCATCAAGAATCCAAAGGCTAATGTCAAAATGTCCGGTCAAATTCTCAAACTCAAAGCTGTTGTCCGAACACAAGACGACGTCTTCAGCGACTCATCGGAAGAGATTCCCATCGAGTCGACTTGGAGTTGGTTGTGGCTGGGGTCGTATCTGATGACCAAGAGCACAATCAAGGGAACACAGATAGCCACAGACACACCGCACATCATCTCCGTTGCAGGGCATCTTGTTGAGCCTGTCAATCCCAAAGCCGTTACCGCTCACGACCGTCTTGCTACCGAGGACATGCAACACATCAACTCCACGGGCACGACGTGGGCGATGGAGCACAATCTACTGGGAGCATTGACGGAGGAGCTATGGAAGCGCGTCGAAGCTGCACAGACGGGGTTGCGAGAGATGCCGAATATCAAGGATGAACTCGCGGGGTTTCCGTACTCGTGGGCGACAGGTCAGCTCAATCTGCCTTGCGTCGTTCTCAGATACCTCATATATATTTACAGGAATACCAGCGTTGTTATCTGACGGCGGGACTGCGTTCATCACCGCAAAATCTGCCGAGGACCCATGCCTCTACTGCTCAGAGGTGCCGTCCAATTGGCGCGGCCATATGGGAGCACATATCTTACGCAAATTGCGCAATGCTGGCGAGGTCGAACGAGAGAAGAGAGGGAAAAAAACAGGAGAAGTGAAAACATATCCCGAGGTACGTGGACGTCACTGAGCAGGCTGGTGTTCGGTGACTTATTTGTTGTAGGTCGGAGAGTCGTATCCATGCGGGTTCTGTGGTCGATCAGGTCGCCCTGAATGTGCTGTTTCGATGAAACCAAAGGGCCAGTCATTCGAAATCATCACAAAATGCAAATATGAAGTCAAATTTCAGTATCAGACAGCGAACAAAGGTTCAGCTACGACACCGTCAAGAAACCTCCCAATTATCTGTGGTCTTTGCCCGGTCCCCCAGAGCCGATATCCCACATACCCCGCTGTATGGCGATATAACATGCCACAGCACCTACTCGACCAGCATTCCGAGTACGCCTCACCTCTGCAGCCCGAGGGCATGCTTCTACCATTCAAAGTGTGGGAGAATGTACGGATAGAGAAAGCGGAGGAGCTGGCGCTCGGTATTCCGGAGTCTTCAGTCCCACAGCCATTCAGCAAAGTCGCCCAGGTTTTAGAAGAAGATGCTAGTCGTGTGCCGAAGAGAGGCCAGAGTGGTGGCCAACGCGGGGCCGGGAAACGGGGAAGGCGGGGAGGGCCACGAGGTGGTTGAGCAGTATTTGTATTGGGTGAATGAGAACAATTTACATAGAATAAGCACAGTATTGAAGCGACGATGCGTGCTGGCACTTGTCCGCTGGCAGCGTTATCTATTGTTATCTCGCCTTATCATAACCCATCAATGACGTACCCCCCCTCCCCCCCGGGTCGCTCGACTTTTGGAGCCCTGTGTCACGGACTTTTTGATCGCTCACCTCTTGCCTCTACCATCATCATCGGCGAAATCGCCATGCATCCTGCGCTACACATTGACAATATCAAGCGACTCCCGGCCTCCAAACGGGTAACACCTGAATCTGACACTGAAGATAGCTCTAACTGTCATTCAAGTCTCTGTGCAATGCCGCCGTATCTGGCACCCGTACCCTAGAGAATTTGAAGCTCGTTCGGACGACTGTACTCACATCAACACCAGCCGAACGCCTATTGATCCTCCCAGTTCTTTATTTCAACCTCAATCCCACGGAAATACCCGACTTCGATGTTTTCGACTCCGAAAGCCAATCCCAGGCGACTCTCCTTGCCGCACACTACTCCATCGGTAGGGCGGTATACTCTATCGAGGCGCTCTACACACTGGAACTACCGGAAGGAATTGGGGTTGATTTGTGGCCGCGCGTTTGGCCCTGGCTTCGCTTCCTTTACTTTCATCAGCACCGGAATCCGAATCATGACTCGATGGCCGAGCAGAGTTTTTTTCTTGACTTTCTGCTGTTTGTAGGAAAATTAGCCGACGAGACGGCGAGCTCTGATCTCATAGTTTCGACACCTTGGTTTTGGTTTATGTTGGGACGAACTTGGCACCATGTCCCCGCAGTTTCAGATCTTCAAAAACGCATGCTCGCTTTCAATGAGCTGCGCCACTTCCTGCTGGACAAAAAATTGACCGATCCCGCTAATATGGAGGAGCTCGTGGATGGGGCCGGCGGAACTCTATACGACATTGCGTATCTGGTGGTTATCTACATCAACGCCGTGATACTCGACGAGGACTCCGTCATGGATGTCAACCACATCCAGTTCCTTCAATCCGTGTTGACCTTTGTAGGCATAATCGATCCCACCCTTGACGATCCTCGGGATGCACCTGCCACTCTGGGACGATTCGGGGAAGCGCTCCTCTCGAACGATATCCTAGCCGCACTCACGCACGCTTTGCTGTCGTTGATCAAAACTTCGACACCTTCCACCGCGTCCGCTCTCCGCGCTTGCTTCAATCTGCTCACGACCTTCTTTATCAGCACCTCCGGTTCTGCGCGACTTGCAGAAACCGTGAAAGGCGGTTTCTTCGCCGCTCTCATTCACTGCGCTCGTTCTCGATTCGCCAGGGATCTACAGATGCACCTGAAGTTGTACCTTGACGGGATATTATCAGCAGCAGCGATTGACCATCGGCTACTTTCCGCAATAGAGTCCCTTTGGTGCAACATCGACACACTCACAGATAGCCCGGCCTTCAAACCCTCTGGGGTCATTCATGAATCATGGATGGCATTTCGCTCTCTGATAGACGAACGCTTGGGAGTGTTTCGTGAATTCAAAGAGACTGCCTCCTCAATGCGAGCTTGCGATAATCTTGACGTGAGGCTGCTTATTTCCTCATCAAATCCAAGCTGACATGCTTTCAAGTGCTTCACCATGGACGCAAAGGAGGAATTTCGACGTTGTTCTGGTTGTCAGAGTTTCTATTATTGCTCTTCCGAATGCCAAGTCGTAGATTGGAGAAATGGCGGACACCGCGAGGCGTGTAACTCGTACGGAACGCTGCTATTAGGTACATCACATTGCATCCACCTCGTAGCTTTTTAGGCTGAGTTCAATCCCTCAGGCGAGAAAAACAAAGATGACTTCAACGCCCGCCAACGATCCTTCCTCCGATCCCTCGTGCACCACCACTACCAACAACACAGATTTGTGTTACACTTCAAACAAACTCTCTTCATGGCCACATACCCGGGCCAAGCATTCGTCACAATATACGACTATAGCGAGGGTGCTGTGAATGTCGACATCAAATCCGCTCGGAGGATGGAAATTCTCTTTGGATCAGAATGGGATGATATTGTGGCGCGTGCAGCTACCAGTCGCGGGCGGATCGGTGTTGATGTCGTGATCATTGGCGCACCGACAGGGTCAAGGTGTTTGGTGGTTCCTCTGCGGTCGAGTGCCTCGGTTGTGCGGGAAAGAATAACAGAGTTGGCTGGGACACTGCCGGCGCCTAGGCAGTGGGATCCCAAGATCATTTCGGGTAAGGTGGAGGCGATTCTCCTGGGAGAGGGCGCAAATGTCGTAGAGAATCATTGATTTAGCAAGTCGAATTCAATCCCATGGTTTTCGGCCCATTGTCGCCCGTGTCAGGTGCAATTTACTACGCTGGTCAATCGAATGCATTTCGTGTGGAAAATGAAAACAGAAACTAAATACTACTCCTACGACAAGACTTCAGATATCCAACTCGACCTACAATGCAAGCTCAAATCACTGATGACAATAGCGATCAAAAATCCAAACGCACCGACTCAATCGCTGCATTAACGGCCGGCAAATACTTGTCTGTAATGAACACAGCGATATCCCGAGGACCTTGAGCTCTACACGGACCACCGTTGCAAGCGGCAGCTTTGATGTGGGCGGACACGAGAGAGTTCAGCGCATAAAACGTCGCACGCGGTTTGAGGGTCAACACCGCGGAAGTTTCTTCGAGATATTCGAAAATCCAAGCACGCGGATGAACGCGATGAGGAAAACCTGTCGCAATGGGCTCGTACACCTGAGTATAGGCAGCACAGGTACCACACTTGAGCCAACAGTATTCGGCGCTCGAGAAGGGAAGCATGCGACCCGCGGAGGCGGCCGCTACCCCACACGCATGGTGATATTTCAACAACGCTTGAAAATGGCCGGCGGAGAGGTGTTTGAGTTGTGGTTTCGATGTGGTGTCGCCGAGGACGGCGAATAGATCAGTTTTCAGTGCTTGCTCTGCCGCGGCTTGCGCGACATCGCGCCAACCACGATAACATGCGATAGCGAAGACGCCGACGCAATGCGTCTCAATGTAGTTGTGGAGGTGTTTTTGAAGGAGGGGTGTGAGGAAATGCATGTCGTATTTTCCGAGGATGAGCTCGATGAGGCTGTCGAGCTCCTCCAGCCCATCGAACGCGACCAGTGTGTGGGCACCTGGGTACCACATTTTGAGGAAGCGGTCAAATAGGTGGCTCGCTTCGTCGATGGGTAACACCGGTGTTTCTGCTTCGGTGTCTGCATGCGGGAGCGAGAAGAGCTGGCGGAAAAATGGGCTGGCACAAACGAGGACTGCGCGATAGACGCGGAAAGCGACACCGTCAGAAGTGCGGAGGATGGTGTCTGCGCTGGGATCGTTGAATGGCGGGGAAGGCATGAATGAGGTGATACTCTGGGAGGAGGACATGTTGTCGCTTGGTGGGAATCCGTCGTGCAAGAGGTGGGTGGAATCGAAGGGTCCTCGAGGATGCGGCGTGGACATCGTATAGAAGTAGATGGGCGTTTAATTGACGAGTTTGTTTGCCATCTTCGAAGTTTGTGTGTGAAGATTCCCAGCATTCTCGTGAGAAGGAGCGGCGAACAAGTTCGAGCGCAGTGGGCGTGCAAGGCCGAGGGATGCAGTCATAATGCGAAGTCAATCGCGTAACCGAAGCGCTGGAGAATGGCAAGGCGGACGAGCGTAGAGATGTCGAGCGAGAGCTTAGCAAGGCCCATGCCCTAGAGCAGTGAAACGTATCATGGAACCAACCAGAAACTAAAATGAAAAGGTATCAGCACTCAACGAATATAGGGGTGGGTATGCACCTCTTGCCGCCCTTATTATCAGCTTGATTCTCTTATCTCTCGTCCCCCCAAAGTACAGTACCTGCCCACCACCAATTTCCCGCCACAGCCTCGCAGCTCGAGCAGCCTGAGGCCTCAGTGCGCATGCGGCAACGCGGAAAAGTCGTATTCGTTTGCGATCCTGGCCGAAAGGAGCAAATATGAGTAGCCAGGGAACATAGACCACGGTGCGACACGCCGGTCGACGATAGCCCAGTAGAATTCGCGCTCAGCGCTCGGCATTGGAGGAGGCAGGAGGAAAGGCAAAATGCGGGATGTCGAGGCACGTGTTGGTGACACATCAGGAATGATGTCGGCACGCCGGCTCCTCTTGTTGCTTTCTACCATCACCATCGTTTTAACGACCAGCTCACTTTGTCGCATCCAAGCTCTTCCAGGATACTTACCCTCGCGATTTCTGTGCATATCGGAGCCCAATGTCTTGTTGAACGCACGATCCTGATTGACTGGGCTTTTTCCTGGGACTTTTCGTCAAGGCTCTGTCGCTCCCGAGTGCTGCCCTATTCATAGTCACTGATGACGAACTTATTGCTCGCTGCTTTGGGGTTTCAAATGGTTCGATCTCGCTTAGTTTAGACGTCCTTTTCGTTTGACGCCGAAGGGTTCTGTGGAATTTCAAGATCATTCCGTTTGTTTACCCCTCTCTCTGGGATGCATGACAGATACCAAAGACACCGACTACATGCAATCCGATTATCTTAGTACTTGAGAATTGAAGCTAAATACTTGTCTGCCCCTCAGGCTTCCAGGCAAAACCCGGACTGGTATAGAAATCCCGCAGGTTTCAATGGAAGCACATGGTTCGTCTCTTTTCTGTGCTTCTTCCGATGTGACTCGGATATTCTACGAGTTCATGTCGAGTAATGTTTCTTCTTCTACGACCTTCCGAATCCCTAACACTTCGCAAGAAGCACTATATTTTGTGTCGTGTGCCGTTTTCCTCGACTCACTCCCAGAGCTTCGCACAGAGGGCGATCTGTCAGCTGAGATCAAAGTTCGACCCTGGTTCATTTTTGTGCTCCCCACTATTATTCTTCCTCGAGTCAAGAGATGGTACTTAGCGTGTCAAGTACGCTTGTGGACGGCCGCATGGCCGCATGGCTAAATTGAAGGGGAGTCTTTAGCTTTTCTCCTACGTTGCCATACACTTCACTAATTTTGTTGTGGCAGTCTACGTTTAGGAAGGGTAACGGTCCAGGGATACTTACTGCACTACCAAGGCATAGGGCTAAGATGATTATCAGTTTTACTTCTTTCGAACCTGACAGATTGCCCTTGGACTTCGCATCTGGGACGAGGAGCTCGCACAGGAATGAGAATTATCATTCGCAAGTTCAAGTATTCATATTGTGCGTTTTCAACATATAAAAGCGGCTCCTTCTATAGACAAACCATCCCCAGTTCACTTCGAGAATGGTTGCCCTCAAATACGCACTCAGCTTCGTCGCTCTCTTCGTTACTGCTGCGAAAGCGGCGACGTTTCAGGTATACATTTCGTGAAAATCATTAATCGTCGCTAACGCTCTCACCCCCCTCCAGCCTCAGAACATGCTCATTATGAACGGCCTCCCCAACGGCATCTACGCCTACGCCTTCGCCAACGGAAGCCTCGTCGAGCTCCGCTCGCCCGCCACCACCGCCAACGCCAGCGCCGCCAACACCTGGCTCCTCAACCGCGATGCCGCCACCATGGCCAGCCTCGGCGTCGTCAACGTCTCCCCTGCCACCACCATCGCGGGCTACGGCTACCTCACCGTCCAGAGCTCCCTCAGCGCGCTTGCCCAGCGCTTGTTCTACCAGACGACGAACGGCAATATCATGTCGGCGTATCATTCTGGATTGACGGGGTCTGCGGGGTGGGTCGTCGACACGACGATTGCGACGGGGATTCCGCTTGGTGCGCCGATTACGGCGGTGATTGCGGTACAGCAGAACACGCGTCAGGTAGGTGTCCTTGTTGGTTCTATTCGAATCGAGTCTGAGTGACCACTTAACTTTTGAATAGCAAGTTGCGATCGTTCAGTACACGGATGCAAGCGGACTTCTTAACTCACGCTTTTCTGTGTTGGATCAGGGAGGATGGAGCGCACCTATCGTTGTCACCACTTGACTTGAGTTCTATCTCACATCTGCTGAGTAGAGATGAGCGATTTCGTTTCTTTGGTTCTTAGTGTTTTTTCCTACGTTTTTCTATATGATGCGATGGTTCATTGTCCGAGTTTCCCTTTGCAAGTGAACCTAGCTTGTTGAATCAGTTCGAAAGCTCGGAGCCGATTCTGACGTCACGCAGATCAAGGGAATGCACACCAGCATCCATGCACCGAGTCCCCACTTCTTCACCGAGAATTGTAGATGGTGCTGCACCCCAGTCGAGTAGCTTCCTAGCCGTTGATCAAGATGACCGCTGGGTTTCCCAATCGATTCGAGACTGGGTTTCAGTCTTGAAGAGTTCGCCTTTTTCATCTAAGAACTTTCGAATCTCTATTTCTACCTTGATTCAGTCTTACCCCAGGCGCGACCTTGTGCCTTTGTTAATTATAATTATTATTATGACAACCCAACTTTTGTAGTCTTGGGTATTGAAGTCTCCGACGATCCAGTTCAACACCCGACTCAAATTATATAATTACTCGGAAATACAGTTTACTTCTAGTATAGACTTCACGCCAGCTGCACATACGGCCTAACAAACACAGGCATCTGACTCCCCTTCTCCCTCTCACTCCTCACCATCGGCAACTGCACAATCGCCGTCCCAATCCGCCCTACCTCCTCTGCCGGGACCGCCAGCTCGAATTCACAGGAGCGGACAAGGGTGAATAGCAGTGCTTTCAATCTGAAAGATAGAATGGGGGTTGGAGTTGAATTGAATTGAATGGAAGAAGATGGAGGGAGGGAGGAAGCGCACTCGATGATAGAAAACCTAAACCCGATACACGCCCTCGGCCCTCCAATGAACGTTAACATCTGACTCCAAACTCCGGGGACGGAGGTTGAGATGGCGGGGGTGCGTTGCCATCGCTCGGGACTGCATTAATATTATCGTATCTCGTCAGCAACGAACTGAGGGAGGAAGAATACAATGACGACACGCACATAAACTCCAGCGCATCCGGGCCCCATATCTCTGGATCGCGGTTCACCGCCAAGATCGGCATGATGACGGATTGTCCTTTGCGGATGCTGAGGTGAGTGAAATCAATTAGTGTCGAGGGAAGAGACAATGATATAATGAGAAGGAACGAACTGAATAGTATCCTGCACCACCCCATCCCGATCCGTGTATGGCTTCGCCAGTGGAATAACGTCGTCCGCCATAGCGATCCGGGCTAGAAGAAATTAACACATATATCCAACGCTTCGAAAGACATGTGATAGACCTCACCAGTAACAGGCACAGGCGCATGCGCCCGCATCGTCTCCCGCACCACGCAGTCCAGATACGTTAGCGCATTCAAATCGTCCATCGACGGCGTGTCCGTATCGACTGCGAGCAGTTCTTCGCGGAGCCGCGTTTGCAGTTCGGGATTTTTGGCGAGTTCGTACGTGGTCCAGGAGGCGGCGGTGCTGGTGGGGTTCGGTTAGGTCGAGTTGAGTGAGGTGAGAACATGAAGAATAGGTCAGAGAGTGAGGAAGTTACCTCGTCCTGTAAGAAAGGAATGAGACTGATGAGAATAGGGAAGGGAAAGAATACGAACGTCTCATGTCCCGCCACCAAAAACGTCGGTACCTCTACTCAAAATTAGCCTCACCCAAAAGAAAACACCAAACGAAAAGCCACCCACGAGCCAACACATCATCATCCGAAAGCCTCTGTCCCTCCGGCACATCCTTATCCATATTCGCCCTCACCAACAACGACAACAAATCCCTCGACACGCGGCTCTCTCCCCCACTCGCGATTTGCTTCTTACTGTCCTCGAGGAGACCGAGCCCGATGCGCCGCATGGTGGCTTGTGCGTGTTCGATTGTTTTGTCGATTGCGGTTTTTGGCTGGAAGGAATCGAGGAGAAGGTTCATAAGGTTGGAATGAGCTCAGCAACAGGAGGGCAGAATATACGCACCAAGAACGGCCTCAAAAACGGCACCGATATCTGCAACAAGCCCAATATATTCTTCTGTAAATCCCCCGCAGCGGATACCTTGACGAACGCTTCGTGCAATTCGTCGCGCACGCCGACACCCGAGTCCGAGTGAGCATTGAGCGAGTTGAAGTCGTAGTTGAATCCTATCCACGTCAATCAATGAATATTCAATCGTGATACGAAAACGGGGTAGGAAGGATATATATATATATGTAAAAGAAGAGCGGAACGGAAACGACGACTAACCAGCTTTCCCGATAATATCCAACGCGGCGGTGCTATACTCGGGGATGACGTTCAGCTTGACTGTGCCGCCGTTTTGAGAGGCTTTGGAGAGCCAGTTGTCGCGGAGCTATCGGTCGAATTGTGTCAGTATGTGGGAGTGGCGGGTGGAGGAATGGAATGGAATGGAATGGGAAAGGAGAAGAGGAGAGGAGAGGGAAGGAAGTAGAAAAAGGGAAAATAATCACCTGCTTTGACTTCTCCACGAAAATTTCGGTCAGTGCGCGGAGATGTGTTGGGCCGAAGGCGGGGTTCTGTACGATGGAGTATGAATGAGATAAAATCGCGGGGTGATGAGGGTATGTATACCATGATTTTGCGCTGAACGTATCGATTAGCCGTCAGAATATTTTAGCGAGTATTCTGTTGGGCACCTGTTTCTTATGCTCATCCTCTTCAACAACGAGAACGCCAGGGCCGACAATACGGCCCAGGACATAGCGACCGGCGGGGCTTCGTTGGTAGAGGTAGTGGTTAGAGAGAACGTGTTGAAGGGCTTTGGGGTCGGAAGTTTGGAGTTGGCTGAACTTCGGTTGGGAAATCCGTATCAACACGCAATTCCAATGAAGAGAGGGAGGAAGAACTCACGCCGAAGAACGAGTTTAATCTGAATGAGGGTCCGAATTCCTGCCTCCAGAGGTTTTCTTTGCTGTCGAGCTAAGTAAATATAATATTCAGAAACGAGGGATCTAGCGAGAGAAGGAGACGCACATTACTCATGAACTCCATCCTGTCTCCTTGAAGCCAGTGGTGCGATTTTGGGCCTGGCATTTTGCGCAGCGGCGATGTCCATTCGTTGTAGAATAGCCGCAGGACGCTGTAGATCGCATAGGCGGCGAGGGCGGCAGCAACTGACGCTGCAGGTGATAGCATTCAGACTGTGTATGAGGGCGCAGAGTCTGAGAAAAGGAGGGTCTCACCATGGCGCCACGGTGGATGCTTTTAAGGAAGCGAATCACGGGGATGGTCTCCGTTGAGACGGATCGGAGGTTGTGTCAATTTTGCTGACCGTCGTGAGAATTGTATCGCGGCAAAGCGGATGCGCGGAAACCAGGTGGCGGCTGCCGGCGCGCGCTGGTTGTGATTACGTGGCGTGGACGCTTTGGGAGTGGCCATTGCGACGAGGGGTTGGGAGGAAGATGGTTTGCACCGGGATTGAAATCAGCGGAGAGAGGGAGCCTTCCGTGTTTTGGGATCTTATTTGGGTTTAAGTAACAAAACCCATTGCGCTGCGACGGCGACGGAAAGAGGCGCTGGTCAGAGCGAAGGAGAGATGTGCTATGTGGCGACGAGGAAGAGTAATGGCGACAACCTTGAGACAGCGACGCAGCGTTGAGATTGGTCGCGACTCGTGGAGGCGGAAAGAGTTGAGAAACACCACGTGGCTCGTGGGACTTGATCTAGCCTCTGGCGGAAAGTTCCGACACGGCTTGGCTTCATCCCACCATCACTCTGGCCTCTCGAACATTGGGGCGCTGAAACGACGGCCGACCCAGCGGTTTGACTGCCTCAGGGTCACCTACAGTCACTTATCCGTTTTTGAATGTGGCTAGAATCTAGCCTCCAGTCGGTCTCTAGATTTTGTCTGGATTGCTCCGATCCTCTGTCTAGGATCCTCTATCTACCCGTTGAGATCGCCTGCTCCGAGCCGATAGACTACCCACCATATGCCCCGGCTTACTGCGCAGCCATCTTCCCACGCCGCATCCTCGACGCCGCCGCTGTCCTTTCCTTCCGCGAAGAAACGGGATCTCCCTCGACAGCCGACTGTTCTCTCCCATCCAAATCACCCCTCCAGTTAACCAACTTTCTGCACGCCAACGCGGCAAATTCACTTGCGAGAGTCTCGAAATCACGGGTTCGATGCCCAGTGGCAAAGTTCCTAGAGCGCATGTTTCAACTCTCAGCCTTTGACTCGCGACAGCGGCTTAAATTCAACTAGCTGAACCTACTCCCTCCCCCACACTAAGAAAACATAACGCTTCTCCTTCCGCTCCTCGCACCCTCGGTCTCAGCGTATCCGTGATCTGTAATGATTTCCTTAACACCCTTGTTCTCGATGTCCTCTACTTATGCTTCCTTTCATCTACCCTAATTCATAATGTGAGTCTGCGCATACCTTTTTTTTGCTACCGAGTAACTGATAAGTTCTTGACAAAGCTCCTAAATCCGATGCGTGGCTCTTGAATATCATACCTGCATCGGCGGTTTACCTAAGTTGCTTCCAGCACAGTCCCTCGATTTCAAAACATTCACGTGCAGGGCTGACCGGCGCTCGTGCAGCCTTGCGGCCCACCTGGTGCAGAGCTAAAAAGAATGATGTTCGGTCGAGATTTCGGAACGTTCAAAATTGGTTCAAAAAAAATTGAATTGCACACAAATTGCACAAGCTTCGATCTGGCCGGTCCGTTGATCCGTGCCGCGCTCACAGGATCACGTGGCGGCTGACGTGTCTTTTCCCAAGCCCACCTTTTCTTTCCCACCACCACCGTCTCCCGATCGAAATTGAGGCTTGAAAATCTTCGCTCGTGACGCCTCGTTTGGGATTTGTGTCTAAATGCAATTATTACCATCGCTGATGTGCGAAACACAAACTGTGAGTCTAGGTCTACATAAAATTGAGATGAATTGTTCGGCTACGATTCAGTATTCACCACCCTCGGCTTCCCCGACATGTCCAAGGGTCCAAACTCCCAAGATGCGCTATACTTCCTCGAGAACCACCAACGAATCGCCCACTTCAACGGCGTAGGGAACGGCGGGAACCACGGCGTCGCGGGATTCCCGCAGACAACACTCAACGGAAGTGTCGTATTGAAGTCAATCTTGGCAAGCGCCTGCTTCATGAATGCGCTATCGATGTCCTTCAGCTCTTTCTCCGTGAACACCGCACGCATGCGGCCTGATTCAAGGACGGGGATTTCCTGCATGTGGCGAAGGAGAATCAGTGAGTGCATAGTCGAGAAATTCCGCTGTAGTCAGAATACTCACCGCGTTCAAGTGCTCTACCATGATATCGCTGAACAAGTCAATTTTCTCCACAAGTAGCGCTCCGTCGTACTTTTCCTTCCCCGTTCTGACGTCTTCCAGATATGATTTCAGTTGCACGAGTTGCGGAACGAAGGCGTGATGCTGCTCTACGCTTCCTGCCAGCGCACCCTTCCCCAATTTCTTCTCCAACTCGCCGAAGTAGAAAGTCTCTTCCAAGTCGTGGTGGTGGTGAATACTGTCAACCTGAAAATACTGATATTATTATGTCTCTTTTGGTGAGCGAATGAAATGCATACCACAGCAAGACTGAATATCACGAAAGGCTCAACTTTCTCCCCAGCAACGGTCGGCGCATGAAGGACCATTGCGTTGATGCCTTGGATGAAGGCGTTGTGCGCTGCCGCCATGTTTCTGCGCCGCGCGTTCAGTCCGAGTCAGATTCCGACGCGGAGGTCGAGTGGCTCACATAGCCTGGTAGTCAAACATATTCTTGAAGTCGCCGGGAGGCAGTTCTAAGGATCGTTTCAGAGTCAACGAAGAGGCCCTCGTGGAATCGACTCTGTATCACCCACCGAGCAGAGGGTATGGAGCCGGCATCGTGGTGGTCGACTGCAAAGCTTGTTTAGACGCCCGGTATATAAGTCAGTCCCGGTTTGTCTGCGACTAGGACGCGGCCATCAGGAGACAATTCTGGGACGAAAGTGCGATCGAGACATCTATCAGTGAGTACTCTCTATCACCGACGCGACCCTACGCCAATGAATCTACAGATTTTCTGATTTTCTTTGCCGAATGACCGAAGCTGCATCTGCCGGTCACTTACCGGCCAGGACGGATGATGAGACGAACGGAGGGACATTTCCAGATTTCGTGTTGCCTTTCATGATCCTCTCCAGGGCCATGCTTGTCACAGCTGGGTGGTTGGGGTCCTCGCGTCTTTTTATAAACCTGTCGGGTCAAAATCCGTACTTCTCAAACAGACGCGTTTTGCATTCGCTCTGCCAGTGCTGATCATATTTGTCCTTTGACTCTCCCCCCATGCCTAGCGTGTCGACTCTGGTATATCTATCTTGACTCATCTACAAAGCAGAAATCATCTGAACGCCGATTTCTGTTAGATTGAACTCAGTCGTGTGGATAGATTTGCGGGAACGATGATTCTTTTCTGGCCGTTTGGTGAGCGTTGCAGATCTTCATGGACATTCGTTTCTCAGTTGCGCTTTTCAGCGTGGTCATTGACCATGTCCGCCACGCGCCATGATGTCCCCCTCGATGATTATCTACTGGCCCTCATTTCTGGGTTCTTGGGAGCGTGTCTCTTACATAGGTAATTTGAACGCACACGCTTCTCCATGGTGGTCTCGACTTATTCTTCTCTTATCAGTACGTAGCTACCCGAGCTATTCTCTGCATTCAATCAAGGGAAATACTTTCTTTAGGTGGCGGTTGTATTTGGAACGATATAATCGATATGGACTTGGATGCTCAAGTCGGTTCGTATTGCAAGTTTGGTTCTTGACCAATGAATGACGAAGGCACAGAGCGAACTAAACACAGGCCTCTGCCCGACGGACGGATTACCGTACCCCAAGCTCTGGTATTTTTGTCGATCCACGTCTATCTGCTGTTTGCCATGAGTCGATATCTGAATCCCACTGCGTAAGCCGTTTTCCCAGAATTATTGGCAGCGTGAGCTGAGACCAACTCAACAGTTGGACTCTTGCCTTCCTGACTGTCGTCCCGTTTACGGGGATCTATCCGTTCATGAAGGTACGAAATAGTGACTGTTCGTTTGATTCACTCAAGTCAACATTGATAATTTACCAGCGTATTACTTATTTGCCGCAAGTCTGGCTCGGTCGGTTATATCTGTATATTTTACAAAACGAGGGGTTTGATTCAAAACTGTAGGAATCACATTGAACACCCCTATCCTGATCGCGGCAACAATATTCACTAACAAGACGCCAACTCCAGCTTATATCCTGGCAGCCGGCGGTTGGAGGTATGTGTTTGGTCGGAGAGTCTTCCGTCATCGAGACTTATCGCATCCAGTTGGACAATGTGGTATGGTGTGTGTTGAGTTTACTTGAACGATATTTGTTGAATCCGAGGCAGACACTATATACGGCAGCCAAGATAAGAAAGACGACGTGAAAGCCGGGGTCAAGTCGATCGTACTCTTGCTCCAGCGATACACCTGGCTGGCTCTGCTCATTTTCTCTTCCGCAACAACGACGTCTTGGTTGATTTGTGGCCTACTCAACGGCAGCGGCACGCCTTACTTTGTCGTCAGTGTTGCCGGAGGTGGATTTCTTTTGGCTCGCGATTTATTTACGGTGAACTTGGATGATCCCAAGAGCTGTCTCCGAGCGGTATGTTCCCCCATTCCCCCAGTGGTCCGTGAGTGAGTTGTGCACTGACTCTCAGAAAAGTTCCAAAACAATGGATTCGCGATTGGTCCGATTGTGTTTGCTGGATGCTTATTAGACTATTTACTGCGGTAGTTGCACAACGAAGAATCCTTACTTTCCATTCAGTCGATTTCTAATTGAATGTTTGTCCCCGTAGCAGCAGAAGACAGCCCTAATTGTTGAATCTTTGTTGATCCCGTATCTACCTGTCTCACTACCTCGTATCTTGGTTTCAGATGATTGCTTATCAATACCCGAGTTCCGAAAGAGCCGTAGATTCAGAGACACTGCAAATGATTCCCTCTCTGCCAAGGTTCTGTTCGCCCATACACATTTTCGGCAGTTGCGTATGGTTTTCCCTGTTGGTGCCACGATTCGGGGGCTCTTCTTTTTAGATGGAAGCTTGGTGGACAAAGATCAGGCGTGGCGCACAAACCCAGATTAAATTGGGGGAGGCATTAGATTTTTATGATGAACATATAAATACTCGTTAACTCTCTGTTTGATTTAGTCAATCAAACCACAGGGCCACCAACGGTCATTCCACGTTCAACTGTGGAGCACACATTGAGTTCCGGGCCCAGTGACAGCAATATTCATTGAATTACCTCGCTTCCTTTCGACTTCACAGTCGAAGTATCCATAGATTGAGAAACATTGACTTCTTGATCCACGCGAACGGCGTCCCTGGTCGCGGCACGGAACTTGGAGAGCTGCAAAAATGTCCCTCCTCTGCTGTCTGACCCCCCGCTGCGAGTTGTTGTCGATTCGTTTGAGATATATTTTCGATTATTCAGCATTAGTAGGAGACTGTTGGAATAGCTGCAAAGCAATTAGGCGGGAACCATGGGCGAATCAGTCAAAGCTTACATTTTTCCGAGCATGATCGAACTGCAGTGCCTGTGAGTGAGAGGGCGCACAGTGCAGAAGAATCACTCACGGGGCGGTGAAGTAGTTAGTGCCCTGAATCCATGAATAAGATACGATGGTCAATTTCAGAGAAGGAACCCCAGACGAGGGACGTACAGGTACGCCTACGAGAAGGATAACGGTAAGAACAGCGAGGGTGCCTATTTTGCGCTCAGTACAAGGCAACCTCGATGCTCGCCAAAGTCTCACTGGACAGTAAGTTGGTTTCCACAGTCAGATTTATGATTTTCTTGACGATGAATTTGGTATGGGCGTGAGCGTGTATATTCGACCGCGATCTCATCAACTACGGAAATTGAGTGAATAAGACCAGACATGTTGAATTCTCCTTACAATTATTGTCATCGTGATTGCGATCAAAACATCCACTGCGGCAGCTCCAATATTCACCACCTGAGATGGAACGGTGATTAATAGAGAATTCGTACTGGAAAATATTCAACGTACGTAGGCAGCATTGAGGACCCTCGGACCCGCAGCAGCAAAGGTCACGGCCCTGTGTGCCTTATTCAACACACTCAGTGTTGTACAAAGGTAGTGACGAAGTCGAACACGCACGAGGACGGCGCCATAAATTCCCGCAATGACCTGCGCTAAAGCACCCTGTATATATCGGCTCAGAACCAGAATCAGGCCAAAGGGGTGAATCACATACACCGACCACAATGATAACGACAGGCAGTGTATATTTATTGATTGTCCAGAGCCTATAAGCGTAGAAACATTGGACGATCGCTGCGAGCCACGCTCCGAGCATTGGAGTGTCGAAGCCAGACAGCCATACGTCGTTGAGGGCGAGGAGATTTCCGTACCCAGAAGCAAACCAATGGTATGCGTCCGCGAAACACATCACGGTAGCGGCAAGGTCTATGGTGAATACCGAATAGACTACAAGGTTTGAGTTCGAGACATTGTAGCTCATACTCCGGCAATGGAAATACATACCGAGTAACTTGATGTACGGCGCATCTCTCGGAAAATTCAGGTGGTAGAGGTCTTTTCAAAGCGTCAACGACCTCGAAGAACCGGAAGAAAAAGCGTACATAGTTGGACCGTCAATATACCAAATAGATATGTGCCCAACAGCTCCCCAATTACCTAGCATCAATGAGTCTCTGTGCCAATATTAATTCTAAGAGAAGATTCGAAGCTTACGAGAGGCGCGGTTCTGTGAGAGATGCATGAGATTGAATAATACTATCCCGAAGTCTGAATGCATACTCACAACTTCTCAATGTGTGGTGGAAGGGGCGGGAGTGGCGAAGGGCTCGACATCGTTCTTGACTGCTGTGGGGAGCCGGAGGACAAGCGTTCTCGCGGCATTGACAGCCTATAAGCTTTGGAAGTATCCATGGCACTCTCTGAACGGATCAGCCACATTCCTCCGAGTTTCACTAGAAGCAGGTGTCAGGAACAGTGGAGGTCATCTCAAGTGGCCAAGATCGGCACGTCTTCGACCGTTAACCCGAAACATAGCAGCCCTGTCCTCGCGAGGGCCATCTATCACGCCTATCGGTGTTAGACTCGCCATATTTCCAGAGTCATGCGAAAAACAGGAAGGAAACGGATATATGGCTGTACATACCCGGTAAAGCCGGCTGGAGAGATTTTTGCATGGAAAATAAAATTGATATCCGAGCTCAATTCGGCGTTTGAATGAAAGAAACGGACTTTTGAGTAGACCGGAGTACACCGAGTAGATGAACCGTCTGTTTCGACGGTAAACGGGAGCCTGCACTCATACACAACGTCCTCTCCGAGCCGTGAAAGACTCTGAGAAATTCGGACATTGAGCGAAGGACGAATTCGCAACAAAACCCGCACTGTAAACTCACAATTGAATTGCAGCCTAATTTTACCATTATGCCTTGTAGTGGCGTTTCGAATTTGAAATTCCACCGCCGGCTGGTACGTATCAGAGCGAAAGGCGGGTTCTGACCAATGGAAATGCTTCCATGTTCTGATTGTCACGGTGACTGGAGAAACCCGCGAGTTATTTAGAGACCCTTTCGCATTGAGGTTTATGTTGCAAGCGAACCCGGGTACTACGGTTCTAAGGAAATCATTGTGGTTAGGCATCATGAAGAACGGCATAGAATTGATTCAACGAATAGAACACGGCCAAGCAATTGAGTGAAACTTCATGTCGGATTTCAGAACACTTACACCGGGTATCTACAGCACACAACCCAATTATAGCGTCGACGGCATGCGTTCCGGTAACTCGCTCGCAAGCATCTGGAGAAGGTGTAGCGCATCGGAGGACCGGGGTTCGATGTTGCATCTAAAGGGTTTAGGGTGGCTGCAAAAATATGCTTATTAAAGACGATTTTTGCCCAGTAAATGGAAGACACACGAAACGGCGCCCGAAATAAATTCATCCCTCGCCTCATCAGCGTTCCCAACGTCGCCTTTGAGAGGAGAGAAGCGAAATACCGCCAAGAGGGTAGCCATCACGATGAATAGCGTAGATTCAGCGACTTCAATGCCTGGACAACGGCGTCGCCCAAAGCCGAAAGTGAATGCCGTTGGATCCAGTTCGGGTGTGCCGCCGAGGAAACGCTCCGGATTGAATGCCATGGGATCTCTGTAGTGTGTTGGATCATGCGCAATTGCCCTGAGAAGTGGTGGTGGCGTTGAAATGAGATTAATCATGAGTTGAGTGAAGGCGCACCATAAATTATTGATAATGATAGTGCCCTTTCGAATGTAGAATCCATTGAATATGTCATCTTCAGTCGCAGCGTGAGGCACTCCTGTTGAGATAGAGAAGGAGCGATTAACCCGGGTACCCGTTTACGATTACGATGAGAGCCAACGCCACAAAAGAATATAACGAACCTCCCGGCACGGTTGTCCGCCACCTGTGGACCTCCTTCTGAAGGGCAGCTATGTAGGGAAGGTGCTCTTGATCGCGGATAGTGGGGAGTCGGCTCGTTCCAATGACCTTTTCGAGTTCTTGCTGCGCCTTGAGTTGAACGTCGGGGAACAAGACCATAGCGAGAATGAAAACCGTTGAGGCTCCCGTTAGCTGAATAAATATAGCGTGAATTGGAATACAGAAGCATTCGAAGGGACAAAGCGAACCGTATCCAACCCGCCACCGTACAACGCAGCCGCAATAAATTTCAGAGCGTATTTCTCTTCCGCGGTCATGTCACCGCTGCGTAGTGCATTCGACGTAAATGAGGGAAGAGCGGTGTTATTATTCTGCAGAGAATGCTTTAATTGACGGTATTCAACAAATATTGGAGTTTCGTACCATTTCTTTCAAGACGAAGTTGTAGGGAAGATCCGTTTGATCGACATTAGTTTTGAGATATTTAGCCCCAGTTCGCTTGAATCCTGCGCCGGGCATCCAAGACGGAACATATTTCACTCGATCAAGGTCAGTACATGTTTGAAAGTCTGGAGAGTTTGAAGGACATACACCAAGGTAGGATGTCGACCAGCCATGCGCCGGGTTTCGTGGCTTGGTAGAAGTCTTGAGACGCTACCTCAACTAAGTTGACGATAGGGTCGTTTCCGTCAATATGGGTTGAATAACCGTGAGACATTCGCAGAAGGATAGCGCCGATTGAGCTGTACAGTTCGATGGGTGTTGAGAGAGCATGTCATTCAGTGAGTGGAATCATAGCCTTTCACAAAGTCAGAGTCGACGCGAAGCCGAGTGATGAGATACTTCATCTCAGTTTCCTGAACATGATGATAGGCCGATGCCGCGACTTTGGTACCGAGGTGGTTGTGTGCAAGCTTCCGCATGGTGCGAAAGTGTTTACCGTACGTGCAGAGAAGCAGTTGCTGGTCCCATCCGACGCTAGACTCGCCAAGGGTTAGCTATCATAGCATGATTAGCGCATAGGAATTAACGACGGACATTCCTCCAGCAAAAGGCATGATTGGCCGCCCCGAATAGACCGAGGATCGTTTATCCAACATCTCATTGCACGCCTCCAGAGTGTTGAGAATCACAACATCTTTTCCGAGCACGGTCGTGCCGCTTACGGGACCTATGGAAAGGTAAACAAAGGCTGAGGAATAGGTGATTGACTGAGAATGTACCGTAGATCTCTTTGAATGTCTCCCAGTGAAGCCATTCGAAACCGGTTGGCATATCGAGCAAGTTGCCGATGATTGGCCATCCTCGAGGTCCGGGTGGTTTGGGGTAGCGAGCGGATAGAAACCAGTACGAAACTCCCAGACACAGAGCAATACCGGAGACCAGAAGGGTAATGTGAGAGTCCATCGTAGTAGAGCCAGAGATTCCCCACCATAACAATTCGATGTATCAAACCGGTGACTTGAATTGGGAAGAAGGGCAACTCGTTATTTGCGGTACGGCCGTTTGCGACCTGGCTGCCGACCTGTGCGGCGAGATGGCGCTGATATGCTATTAAAACGAGGTAGATCTTTATTCGGTGTGTTGAGCCCAGGCACGGCGGGTAGCAGACTTCGAAAACCCAATGGATGAGATGGAGAACATGGTGGGAAGTGACAAGGGGCGCCATCAACTTTTGATCGCTGCGCTGATGTCTTTCCGCGCCGGAGTTGAGCGCGGACCTCTGACACCCCCTCCCGCAGAGGTGTAGATTCGCAAGAAAACATGCGGATAATCCGAGAAGAATAAAATGGGTGCTGAGACTGTATTGCTTTTCGGAAGGGAAATAAAATTGTATACATACACAATTACGTGGATTCTACATCGTTGAATCTGAACGCCGGATTTGTTTCATCGAGGAATGCCCAAACCAACGCTTCCTTCCATCCGTTTTCTTTCCAAGCGTCCAATAATCTTGGCACCTTACCCACAACAGACATAAATGACTCGTCGTGCCCGCAAACAACAAGAACATCTGGATTCATATCGAACGCGCGCATCTCATGAATTGCTTTCCTCGCCAACGGCGGGTCCTCGAAGTAACCACTTTCCGCAATATCAAGAAGCGGCTCTGTGCGCTCGGTGAGATCGAACTCGGCGCCATTGGGGCCAGATGAAAAGTACGTGGCGGAGATGGAACGACGAGTTGAGGTGATGACGTTGCTTGGATATGGGTAAAGATGGTGGAGTTCCGCGGTAGGACGAAGTAGACCGGGGTGAAAACATGCGTCGCCGGCGAGGAACAGAAATGTAGTCGGAGTTGCGCGTGCAAGAGCGCAAATATGGCCTTCGAGGTGCTGCAATAGTAGTAGTTGAGCAAATGTATTTACCGCAGTAGGAAAAAAACTGAATCTATGCTTACACCTGGAACATCCAGCAGGTAAAAACTTCCATCGCCGAAGTAATCGAGTGACTTGAACCCCCCAATTACAAGCGGAGAATTGGTGAAATCCAATGGTACAAGTTTTCTGGTGCTAAAAACGTTTCAAAACCGCGAGGAAACGGTCGTGTAGACTCTGAGACTTACGCAGTATCGCTAGGTTGAAGCTGAACCTTCGGATCTGAAATACTTCTGTTCATTTCTTGGCTGAAAACTAAATCGATCGATGGCGGGAACTTGGACATATCCCCTATGAGAATCAACTTGTCAAGGAATTCAGATTAGAATGAGCAGGGCACACGAACCAATATGGTCAAAGTGAGCATGGCTGCGGAGATTGAAAATAATCAGCAGCCCGGGAAGTCCGACTCATAACCAGCAACTCACCTCCAAATCACCGCATCCAGGGTCCCCAACTCGACCCCCTCGTCCTTCAGCTGCTGCACAATATCCCTCTTCACAGGCATCGCAACAACCCCAGCCTTCACTGCCTCAGCAATCACCGGCGCCGTATTCTCCAAATCCGCGCGCGGTCCCAAATCGAACATGACCCGCTTTCCCGTCGCACTGTGCTCGATGAGGAATGCGAAGACGGGGAAGCCGAGGTTTTCGTGCCCGGGGAGGACGGGGCTCAAGAATACTGCGGCGGGGACTTTGACTGTGTGCGAGGTGGGCTCGTCGACGACGTTGAAGATTTTTACGGAGACGGTGGAAGAGGAGGGTGGGATGCCTAGGTCAAGGAAGGAAGAGGACATGGTGAGAGGTGGTGTCGGATCAGAATAGAGGCGTGTGGAACGATAGATAGAGGTCAGGACACGGGTCCAGCTAAGTCCCGAGACATTCGGAGGTTATCGGTTTTTCCCCTTCGCGCTGTTTGAATACTGGAATCTGGTCCTTTGCTGATTGGAGGGACAGCATCTTGAAAAGGGGGGTTCATTTCTCAGGCTCTATGTGAACGAAATGCGGGAACAGATCAAGGGAGCTATCACGTGCCACAATCCAGATGAATCTTGGATGAATCAGAGTGATTGAATGCAATTGCAGCACTGTGACGGTTAAGGATTGATGACATCAGGTTGGGGGGAGGGGGGTCACCCGAGGCCCGGACGCATCGTTTCTTCGACAGGACTCTCTTGCTGTTTTCTGCTCGGATTTCGACGGTTCTTGGTTTGAATCACTGAGTAGCACACCATCTCTCCGCACTGGACTACCTTGGTCTCTCTCGAGCTGACTGTGCTGCCCGCTGCTTGCTTGCTCTGGGACCTCCTCGTCGACGTCTGAGTCAATCTTAGTCTCTCCAAGACAGACGCTATATCGATTTGCTCGTACCTCACAAGATATAGTCTGTTACACAGGCAGGCAAATCCACTAGAAATTTATTCAGTTTGAATCCATGAGCCTGAGTCCCATAAAAACCTAGAAAAATCTTAAAAAGGAAGAGCCTAACCTCAGGGTAAGAGTGTTGCGCTTTAACCTGAGTCCCAAAAAACTTGAGCGTAGCCCAAGTGTCAGATTGATTGATCGATTGATTTGTGATGTTACAATCCCAGCTGCCACTGCTTTCCATTCCCATTCCTCGCCGCTCCTCAAGGCGCGCTTCAATAGAGAACAAGCATGTATATATATATGAATGAGATCAAGTTACAAGGATGCCATGTCACAAAAAGAGAGGAAAGAGAAGAGTTAAAGGTGCTGCCTGCAATGGAAACTGCGCGCTCACCACATTGAATGCAGTGGTCGAGGAGAGAGTCAATCAACACAGATCATCCTTGAATGCTTGGAGAAACGAGCTTGGAGAGCGACATTGAAAGTTGATGGCCTTGACATTCTTCCCGCTTGATGAGACGGATCGGCTTGACCAGAATTTGACACGAGCATAGACATAAGACCCAACGACTTGCGAGAAAAACGACTTGTGAGAAGCTTGAGGAGCTTGAATCTTGAATCAACCATCCCAGAGAGCAAGTATTGAAGAACGTCGTGCATTGTCTTGAAGTCTTGGTCACGGAAGGCTTCGAGTCTTGCAGTGAGTCGAGTTGCACGAAAGTTCCGATAAAGTGTTCCCTGTCTTGCGGAGATAGGCGTCTTGAGTTGATTACAGAGTCGTTTGAAGTGTCCTCGAACGGCCGCACGCGAAGCTCGAAGCGGGGGTGCACTTGATGCGGCTGGGGGCGAAGGGAGGTGGTGGGAGAGGGCAAGGAGCGATGTCGCGTCCTCCCAACAAGGTTGATATCAGACACGTGCCAGCAACTGGTCTGGACCTGTCTGGACTGTTGTTGGCCGAAATGCCGGTTTGTGCTCAGCTCAAGTGCACGAAATAATGGAATCTGCTTAGACGCCGAGTTGAAGCAGATCCCAAAGTAAGTGGTTTGGGTTAAGTGCTAATCACTACAAACTGAGCACATATTCCAGGTTAACCGGCGCTTGATAAAACCCTCACTTAGCGTCGCCCATCTGAACGTCTGGCCGTGTATTAACCGCGCCTTGATAACCGGCGTCTCGATCTATCACTGATTGATGGCGATGCTCAACCAAACAACGCGCTCATTTCCTCCAAATTGACGCGACTTGGAGGCACAAGCTATATAAAAAAGCGGTGACGAGAGTGGTTTGCGACATTGAGACAATCTCTGCATGATTTTCAAGTTCTTCGTGCTCAAATCTTTCCACACCGGACATCCGCCCAAATACGGTAACTGCTCGCTTTTCAGCTCGAATCCGACGACTGTGGGGAGAATTTGTTGGTTGAGGGTTGAAAGATACTAGTCTCAGTCATACAGTCTACTCGCTGGGGTCATGTCGCGTGCGGAAACATTGAAGTCGCGTCAAGGCTCGGTTGCCATTATGTCCCAAAATGGATGCTTATATAATAACGCAGGACGCCGCTTACAGGGCGTGGTAACTATCAGACTAAGTCAATCTCGGATCTTGTGTCATATGGTTGATGGGTCACGTCACCATCCGGTTCTCGGGCTCTACACGCAACCGGTCATTGACTCACGGATCTCGAGTCTCGGAGCCGGCAATCCACTGCGTCGGCTTCGGCTCGTCGCATGATCAGGATATGGAAAGCTTGAAAAATAGCGGACCCGATGTCCTGCTGTTGGATTGGGGTATGAAAAGCTTGAAAAATAGTGGATCCGATGCCCCGTGCTTTGTTTGCTCCGCCGTCTGGTATGGAAAGCTTGAAAGGTATGAAAAGCCTGAAAAATGGTGGATCCGATGCCTCAAATAGTGGACCCGATGCCTGGCTGGAGTGGATGTTGCATTATCCATGACGGAGTCCCCTCTGGCCTTGATTCTGGGGGAGTAAAGTTGGTCTGCACCACGCTCCGCGTCCGGGACGACGTTTAAACTATGCTCTACTGCCCGAGCAGAGCACGTCCTGACATGACGTAAAAACTGTCTTTTTGCCAAATCCCGGCAGGGTCCCCTTGTGGGATAGGCAAACGTAAGGCGGGGGACTGCTTATAAAAACCATCCGAATGGACTGGCAGGTCTCAGGACACCCCGTGCCATGCATATTTTTGTGCGTGGTGGTTAGTCGCTTGGCGGTGGCGGGCGGCGAGACAGAGAGTTTTCATGGGTGCGGATCCGTACGAGGTGCCAGTCCTCAAACGAAGCACCCAGGAAAGCAACGGGAAACTGCCCTAGAGTCGGTGGGTGGCGGGCCGTGGCGTATAAGGAATAATAGCCTTATGCGGCCGGAGAGAACTAACTCCTCTGTCGGTCTTCATGTTTGAAATGACATGCTGGCTTAAGTTGATTCCTGCTGACCCTTCCTGACTGTCAAACCCATGCATATAATTTAAATAGGGTTTACGCCCCTTGGGTGCCGCTACGACGGCTATGGGGAAGGGGTGGGCCTCGAAAGAGAACCCTCTGCGATGGGCTCTTGCCAGAATTGCGGAGTGACAGAGTCTCTGGAACACATTGCTTTAGAGTGTGCGTTGCCGGAGCAACAAATAATCTGGAACCTTGCCGAAAGATTATGGTCAATGAAATATTCACGAACAAGCTGGCCGAAATTAAATTGGGGACTAGTACTGGGATGCAATCTAGTCAAGTTCAGATCCGAACGGAATATGCTTTTGCCTCATAAGTCTCGGCTATATGCCATCCTAATATCTGTATCGTGGCACCTTATCTGGAGCCTACGAGTAGACCGTGTAATTCAAAACCCGGGGAAAATACACTCCCACGCAGAGGTTTTCAACAAATGGTTGTCTGCAATAAACTCGGCTTTGGATCGCGATCGGATCCTGACAGACAAAACAAGATTCGGCTCCCTTGCATTTAGCAAGAAAGAGGTATTGAATACCTGGAGCGGGTTACTTATGGATGAGGACTCGTTGCCGGATGATTGGACATATACAAGGGGGGTTTTAGTGGGTATACAGCCTGTGAAAATCGGAATTGGATAAAGTCGATTGCTGGAGTCCCACACTGGTATTAATCGTGCGCAAGGCATTTCCTCCCAGACAAATTCCCCGGCATTTTCTGGTCCAAAGCCAGTAACCAAAGCGGACGACTCGGAATGCTTCTGCAGACTGATAATCGTTACTTAAACGCTCCAAAAAAAAAAAAAAAATTGGGCCCGATACTAATGGCGGTGGGGAATAAAGAAAATAAAGAAAATAAGTCGCAATAAAATTGCCGAAAGTTGCGAACTGTTCCACCTTACCTCAGCTGTCCCACTGACACCATTCCTGCGAGGTACTTTGAGCAGGGTTTTTCTTTGAAAAAACGGAGTGTATGTAATGCTTTTTCAAAATTTTCTAGCACCTCAGAATTGGTATCAGTCCAGAGGAAGTCTCAGAAACAAAAGATTTCTGGGAATTCTCTGATACCACTCCGCTGGTTGCCGGCGGAGTTGCACTCGGATCCACGGCCTCCTGCTAAATCTGGAAGTTCTCATCAGCTGGCCCATTCAGTGCTCTTTTCAACACCCTCACTTGCTATTCAATTCTCGGATGTACCTGACTGTATAATAGCATACTTACAGGTGGAATTTGAGCCCTTTTTGCGAGCTAAAAGGTCAAAATTCTGCCTGCCGGCAGCACTTAGCACAACAATGTTGGTTCTGCTGTTGAGCTCTTGAAACAAGTCTATAGCAGACGAGCAACTTGTCTATACCTACTCTTACCTCAATCAAATGAGGAGCATATGCACATTTAACCAATTGTTTCCATGAGAAGGCAGATGCATTGAAGGGTTGAAATACTGTTTTCACAGATTTGACCTTTCTTAGCTAGATTGCATGCTGGCTGGTGCACGAGATGCTCTCAATCACTATAGTAGACTTATATTGCCCTGCCAAGGACATCATTTTCCCCCGTATCGTTGAAGAAAACACTCTTGAACCTGCGTTCGGACATTGATCATGGACTTCGGCTGACATCACCGAATTTCAAACTCCGCCGGTATCCGGATACTGCTATCGGACACCGCCATGAGTATCGAGCCAGAAATTAAGAAATTGTGGGAACGGCGCTGTGTGTGCATTTTTCTTATCTTTGATCCCCCTTGTTGCCAACCGGGGATCAAAAGTGGCAAATATATGCTCAAATTCTCCTCGTCGCTAGGAGAGTCGGGATACACCAGGTTACTTATATCCACAAAGCAAATTCTCCGACGAGGACACTTATTGTTGTAGTGTCTGTCTACTAGAGACTAGGTGCATGCGGGTTGCCACTGGAGAAGAAGAAGGCCAAGTGTAGATATACTGTTATTCTTGAGAGTCTGGATTGATTGTTGACTTTCCTGCTAACAGGGTAGGAAACAGGTACGAACATGAATGCAATATGTTGGGAAGAATAGCAGGTTGGAACCAGACCCCTAGAGAAGGTTCCAGATATTTTGTTGATATCAATTAGCTTCTCATTGAAATTCAAGTAGCTGGTGGAATATTCCAGAAAAAATCGTGTAGCTAGTATACAAAGTCAAGAAATGTTAGCACAGGGCTTCTGTTTGCCCTACCACACCAATCTGTACCTGGGCCATGATTGTAAACCAATTTCTTGCTTTGTGCTTGCCATGAGGTGCACCTGTTGCTCCCTTGATTCCCAGCACAATATAATACAAACAGTGGTCCTAGTATATTCTATATACCGAACTTTATTGACTGCAACCATCTTCTGGTTTACCCTAAGCCAATTATTATGTTCAACTGCATGATTATCAAAACACTTGTAGCGCTAGGAGGCCCTTAAGAACAACTTGCCAGCGATCAAAGTTTGAGGGTCCAGCTCTTAACATGTTCAACAGCTCATGAACAAGACCTGATATAGGGTCCCTGAGCTGCTGTTGAGCTGCTTCTATAGATGTTGCAGATAGTATCACAGTTTCTGAAGCAGTGGTTCACTTACGGTGCTTGGCAAATTCCCTCCATATTTCCTCAATTATAGGGAATGCATGTGGAAGGTCTAATATGGTTGACCAAACATTAGATGTCAGAATTTGCGCCCGAAATTTTGCTACCATACGAGAACAAAAACACAATCAACTTGTGAGCGAGGTTAAAATGAGATACATACAGTGTGAGGCAAAATGTGTTATAATGGAACCAGCACATCTCAAAACAGCAGGCTTTGGACTTAGAAGAAGGGTTGTCAAGTGCACAGATTCTTTGGAATCCATGGTGAATGTACTGGGTTCGTTAGATTCGAGGCCAAAGAACTGAAAACAAGAGGCTCTCACTTGGGTAAGCTGAGAATGAGTTCAAGATATGAATTGCAGACTGGCAGTTCACTCTGAGGTATTCTTTGCAGTGCTTGCTGAAGTACAATGGAGCCAACCATCATAAGACTAGAATCTGACAAGATGTTTGGCAGAGTACTTTTCTTGAATAAAAAAACGAAAAGAAAATGCATCAAATACCGTCGACAATCAAGTGCTTGACTAGGTCAATGATGAGAATGTCATCAGCTCTTCCACTGATTTTTGTGATCAACAGCCTGATGGTGCTTGGTGTAGTAAGGCTTCTTCTCATATCATCTGGGCAGAGGTTGAGACAACATTGGAGTTTTCAGTCCACATACCAATAGAAAGACATATTCTAGCACATTTTCCAGCTGCTTGTCGTACAGACTTGTGGGGATCAATCAAAAGCATCCAGAATTTCTTCATTGCAGGTGGGGTGATTAAGGAGCGCAGATCATCTATGCCTCAATATCAATATGAGAGGAAGCAACAAATATATCATATTCATACCTTGGTGAACAAATGCAGTAATCACCTGGAGTGCTGCTACGCGAACAAGCGGAGAGAAATGACGTAACATGGACATAATTTTTTGAAATGTGCCATTTGCCGTGAATGATGATGCAATGAATTCTGCATATATCAGGATTTCAATCCATGAGAATGCAAAACTAAACACACTATGTTGGACAAGAACTATAATTGTTTGCAATGATTGTTCTATCACATTGCTGTTTGAGTCGCTCATGGTGTAAAGAACTTGTTGAATGATCTTTGGCGTTGCAATAACTGTGCAAATTGTTTCTATTTGCAGTTAGTACTGATATACAGCTAAGAAAGGGAAGAGATAGTTACCATGGTTGGCAAATATACAAGCATTTCTTAGGCCACCAACACGTACAACTGGCTCCTGATCACTAAGCATAGAATATAATGATTCTACAGTCTGTGAGCTGGATAGCAGTGAATGACACTGAGCTATATACAGTTCCTGAGACCAACTTCTGGTAATGGAATAGAAGCAAACACTTACCATGTCTAGCAAGTGTCATGATAATCACATGAGCATTTTGTATAATTGCAAGACTTTCATGGCCGAGTAGAGTGATGATCGACTGGATAGCCTGTGGTGTACAAGTTGCAAGCTGAAAACAAAAGTCATCTGTGCAATGTTGGGTGTCAAGGCCTGGACACTACATGTGAATGTGAATGCACCCTTACCATTCGCTACCAGACCCCGAAGACTCTCTAATGTATGCTGTGCAAATTGAAGAGACAGGTGTCTTGCTGACAAGATGGTCATCATTGCATCTATTATATTTGCAGCCAGGAGTAAGGACTGGCAATGTTCTAAGTGCACCTGAGCATCCCAAAAGCAGGTGGAAGGAAGTACCCCTTACTAATATTGCCGAGTGCATTCAAGAGGCGATGCACAGAGATATGAATATCAGGATCTTTTAACAGCCATGAACTTTGTGTGACGATTTCCAAGGCATACACGGAACCAAGATACACCACAAAACTTTCTGTGAATACTTCATTATGCATGTTTGTGAGAATGGTTTTGGAAACTACCATGTTTCATTAAGAAATGGAAGTGATTCAAGGCCTTGTCTTTTGTGTGGGGGTCAGGATCAGCCAGCATTGAAAGCAATTCCTCAGTTAATGCGGATGCAATAAGGGGATCAGGTAAACACCCTGAAACATGAGTCAGACATAATAGTAATTGCTAATGTTAAGCCTTACCATGTTCTAAGAGTAGAATGAGAAGATCTGAATTTGCAGGATCCTCTGATCTGAAAATGGCTGTAATACTTGTTATCACATCATCCAGAGGGATCGTTGGAGGTGGATCTGATGATTGCTTAGTATGAACAATTTACATTCATGCATAACTCACCATGGTTTATGAGGGATTCCAGGACTTCCTTTGCCACAAGTTGTATTTCTTGTTGTGAATGTGTCATTGTTTTCATGAGCTGTACTGTGATTTGTGAAATATAAGGAATCAAACGATCATAGTCTATGAAGATGAATACATTGAACAATAGTAGATGTTCAACTCAAACTCACTTGGAGCCAGAAAATGAATGATGACAGCAATCACTCCCTTTTTCACTGGAGAGGGTCGCTCAGCCATCATTACAAAAATCTTTTCCATCAGTTGATTCAATATAAATGAACTGAGATTGTCTATAAGACATCCAATGAGTCTTTGTATAGAAAATCAATAATCAAAACCACCTACTATAGTGATATAGTAGGCCCATCACATTGAGTGCTGCCAGTTGGACTCCCTGTGCTGCATCATCCAGCATTGAAAGCAGCTCCAGCATTATTTCGAAAGTTGAATATAGTTGACGAAACTCCACTTTGAGGGGCATAAGATAATCATTGCTGAGGAGAGAGATACAGAAGATGTACCATGTGGTATGAGGCCCACAATTGCATCAAGAGCTGCTTTACGTTTGAGTGGGCTAGAATCTTGGCACATAGAAGTGATCTTGGAAAATAGCCCGCATCTTTCACAACTTTTCCAAAGGTCATCTGCCTCAGTCTCATCAGTTCAATTAAACATGTTCGATAACATCAGATTACAACCATTGTGGCACAGGTCAACTATACATTCCAGTGCAGCAAAAGACAATTCAATGTCCTCACTGTCAAGCAGGGCAAAAATCGTGGGTATGATTTGAGATGAGGAAATTCCAAGACAACTCCTATCTAAACAATCCATGTCAATTACTGCAAACTTCAACTAAAAACAATATTCACTGACTTGATTTTACAAACAGCGGAAGTGCAGTCATGGCAGCTTGCTTTACAGCCCAGTTGTCATCGCCAACCATAGTGTTGATTATCTCAAGCATTCTAGAATCACATAACACTGTTGAAAGTGGGGCTGAAGAATATATCAAGATTTGAAATTCGTTCAGAGGGAAACTGCGCACATTGCTCTAGCAAAATGTCAAACATTTGGCGAGCACTTTGTTGGACATCAAAGTTCAAATCTCCTAATAGTTGCACCACTCTGTCAAGGATACCTAGAGCTAGACTGGTGCATAAATCCTCTGATTGTAATCTCAGCGGCTCCACATATGCATGAATACATGAAGACCAACTCACTGTGTGTAGCAAAAACAGTGAACATTGTGATTCCTCCCTTTCTCAACTCCGGATTTGGATCCTCAAACAGTGTTAAAAAGACATCCATCAAATTAATGCCTGTGAGTGCTGTCTGCACATCCTCTGCAAACAATTACTGTCTGAATTTATCTTCCTAAATGATCATATGTACCATATACTATGATAGTATTCAGTGTTTGGATTGCTTGATGTTGGATGGTATTGTTTGAATCTGTGAGCATAGATAGTAAAACACGGATAGTTCTATCCAGTGCAATAACTTGGTGACCACCTGCTAGAAGCTTAGAGTTGAATCATTTTGATGAGCTGTGACTGGGCTTCACGTACTATGCTGGACCAACTTTACAAATGCTCGGATAGCACGTTCACGTATATGGAGATTAGAATTTCCAAGGAGCAACACAATGGCAGCTTCCATAGCTGGACCCAGGGTTGTGCAACAGATAGGATCTACAATATATTCAGTAAGAGTGGGTGTGATAAACAAATTTGAATAGAAGAGAGATGTGTGTTAGGGGCATCAGATGCAGTAACCAATGTATCTATACCAAGTGTCACAAGCAAAGTCGCACGCTCAAGTCCTTCCACGGAAATGATTGAGTCATCACTGCTCATAATTGTGTTGAAGCTGTTCAAAATTTCTGGGCTTGAAAATGAGCTGTTGAAATCTATATGATATCCAAATGAGTTGTGGAAAGTCAATACAAGGACAACATTTGCCTTGCTTCAGAATGATGAATAGACAATCCCATAGTTGTTTGGATAATGGGTTTCCATTATTGATGTGCTCTAGCAGAAATATAGTAGCTTGAACAACATCAATTGACTGCCGGATTTGAGCTTGATTGCGATCAGCACATAAGATTAGCTTCAAACTAAGAATCATACTGTAGATTGACAATTGAATGAATGCCTTGAGCAACCGTTGTTGTGTGAAAGGGTCTGCTGTGCCTGTGGCTACTGTAATGCTGGGTATTAGTTGAGCTTGGATAATGGTTTCATTGACACCATCTATTGTGTACATATCAACAAAGTCACCAATATAGAGTTGCTTACTAATTACGTACTTGTGCTGATACAGTTGATGAAGAATTCCGCAATTTCACATAAATTGTTCACATTGGTAGTAGCCACTGTCTGCACAAAAGCTGGGAGGCTTTCTAGAATAAGGGTGTTCGATGTTGTTATTTCTGATATGATCTGGTCATTTTGAAGCACTTCATGAAAAAAGACTGACCATCAGCAAGAAGATTTCTCAAGATTTTGAAGGTATTTTGCCGAATATGCTCATCACCTGATTGCAACAGAGGGCCCAAAATATCTGATAGAATATTGTTCTTCAGTTGGTTTTTGATTGGTGCTGTTTTGTAATTGTTCAGGAAGACATAAATAGAAAAGAAATGGAACATACAATATACTGAAATTTCACTCATCAATCTGCTGCATTGACTCTGAAATTTGTCATCTGTTAATCCCTCAATCAGAGTTTTGACATTCAGTTGTGGTTGAATAGCAGATGGAAGTCTTCCTATAGAAAAATTGAATCCTCTTCTTTCTAAGAAAAGTGTAACAGGTCATACCAGTATTTACTTTTTGAGCTAGACTAGAGTGTGTTGCCAGACGATCAGCAAAACTGGCAGCTCTCAGGCCACTATTAAAATGCAAGGCAGGAGGGTGGGATGTTGGAAGAGAATTCTGATTTGATATGAACCACACTTCAATAAGCAAACGGCGAATATAGGGGTCAGAACATGATTTGGCCAGGACTGGAAGATCTATCTCAAAGAGTGCAGTATTGTGTTGGAATAGCTCAATATGTTGGCTTGGATCACAAAACAGTTGAATAATCCGTGCTTTGATGCAAAGAGCCAGATCTTGAATAATTGCAGGAAGGCTAGCAAGGTCATCCAGAAGCCCTCTTGGAGCAACCAGTCTTTGCAAGTATTGTGCAAATTCAGTGATCAATAGTTCCGGTGGTGCTGCCTGAGTGAGACGAAGAAGAGCATGCAAGCAGACATTCAATAAATCTGTATCCGGTTCCGGGTTTTGGTTTTTCGTCTCTTCGGATAAGAGGTCAAGAACCATATTGCCAATTGAACTTCTACAAAGTTCATTCTGAACAAAGAGAGAGCAAGGAAGACCTGCTACTGCATGAATAGCAATAGTTGCTGTGCTACTACTAGCAGATTGTGACAGAAGCCAACAGATTGCTTGTGCCTTCTGAGCATCCTCGCGAGCTGGAAACTGAGCTACCCCAGCTGGACCCCATGACCATGCTTGCGGATTCTGAAAGATTGCACGAATCATACCAGGGATCGGAGCACGAAAGGGGGAATCAAGATAGACTGCAGGGTGAACACTGTTGCCAATATAGAGCAAGACAACAAGTGTTGTCAAAGCCAGAATTGTGAGCCCAATCATCTGATCATCTTGGAGTACAAGAAGAACCAGCCCAATACTGAAAAGTAAGAATGCAATATGAATGAGAATTGGAAGGCATTGAATGATCAGTCCAAGTTGCCACCGCTTGATGCCACGATAGCGACTGGCATGTAGTCGAGCATCTGCCCAGGCTGATCCAGATACCGCAGAGGAAAATTGAGTAACCCAGCCTTTTGCCATACTTGCACCCAGAGCACTCATCAGACTGAACATCAGGCTACAGAACCAAAGGCCATTGATCCACCGTGCAGCTGATGTAGGGGTAAATGTACCCATTTCGGGGATCTGAGGGGTACTAGTGTTCAATTGGTTTCTAAGCATTGCAAAGAGCAGCCCATTTGTGATACTCTGCGGATCTGCTTGTAAATCCTTTCGAGTCTCAATCAAAAATGCGGCAAGGATTGCGGAGAACAGAGCAGCCTATGAGAAATTTAGTCAACACATACTAATCTAGGGAAAATCTGCGCTCACGAAAATCAACAGAGGATCCAGATCACTGTTAAAGAGATCAGCGAGGTTCTTATCAAACACCTTCGCTGTATCCATGTAGAGTTTCCACAATTGTGCATTGTCGGCGCATTCTTGACGAAATGGGCTGTCATCCAGAGGTTCATCTGAGATATATCATTAGGATATCATGAGTAGAGAGTTAGCACGAACCAAGATGCAGATGTCTTTTAAATTCAAGATTGGGCAGCCGCTTGAGGCCCATCCTACGCAGCAATCCCGAGGGAGCCCACAAGCCTTGGCCCTCAATGTCACACATTTCTTGTGGATCGTAGCGGGTGTGGAACAGATTCAAGCAAACAGAGCGAGGAGAAATTGAGCAATTGCAGAGAGGGCGGGTGGGGAGATTGAAGCAGATGAGCGCGATAGACGAGGTGTGTTATGTGGCATTGAACACGAGGCAAAAAGAAGAGCATTATGTAACATTCATTGAACACGAGTCTCGAGAAGACACGAGACAACCGCGATCAACGTATACGTGCAGTCCGAGGATCATGGAGAGGGCTACTGCCAGCTGCACGTGCAAAACAAGAGAGCTCGAAAAAAAAATCGTCTAAACTTTGTACTTGTTCACGCCAAAATTTCTTCTTGTCAGCTCAAGAGGTCACGTGTTACACCCCCTATGTCGACTTGAACGTAGGTGATCGTACGGTAGAGTTGCTGGCATAAAGAGTTCGCGAGATTCCATAACTATGGAACGAAAAATCTCCTCAACGCCAGACTCCAGTGCTGTATCAAATCGACAGAATTTTTCCTAGTAGCACGAGACTCGGATCTATCGAAATTTGGTCCAGCGTTGATGCGAAGCATTGGTTGATAATTCTTCGTGTTCGCTATGAGAGTCCAAGTAATATTGGTCATGCGGAAATCAAATCATATCATTGTTATTATCAGAACACAATCGCTGGTACTGTACTCGGCGACTCGGAGTTCAATTCACACCCCGTCAAAAACCAACTCATCCCACAACTCATTGGAAAACCTTTCCTTCAAATCACGCAGCCCCCACCCCTTCCCCTCCCCAATTCTCCTCAACACGTCTCGGAACGCAGGGATCTGCTCCTTGTACGCAAATTCCTTAAGATATTTCTTAGCGGGAATCCCATGCATCTTGATGGACTCCCATTCTTTCGCCCAGTGTGGACGAACGTTAAGGTAGGTCTTGTCCATAGGTTGAGTCTTCTGGGGTTCATTCCCGCTTTGCGTCGCTTGAAGCGAAGGATACGGGCACTCATACCCCATCCACACATCCGCCACCTTCTGCACGAAGGCCTCCCACTCCCCATCCCTCGCCGCATCCGGCACGCTCAACACCTCGATACTCGCCGTCCCCCAGGGGCCGTTACCGTACTGCGGCGCTAGAAGCACATTCGAACCGCCCATAATCCGCAACTCGAGCGTCAGGCGCATGGGGGCGGCACCGGAAGCGGAGGAGGAGGACGAGTAGACGAGGTTGATGGCGTCCCACCATGCGCGCTGGACGACGCTGAAGTCTGGTTCGTTGGGGTTGGAAGGGTGGGGCGGGATGGGGATTTGGAATTCTGTGTCCCGGACACGCATGTTCTGTGTGCCGCGGCGGAAGTGGAGAGCCTTGGGGAGTTGTGTCCTAAGGATTTCGTTTTGGTTAGAGAACGTAAAGAGGGCAGCAAAGGGAAAGGGCTCACTTGATCGTAGGCGTCTCATCTTCTCCAAACATCGGCGGGAGCGCCGCCATACCCGATGTGGCGAGAAGTTGGGCTTGCCAGTGACCGGGGATGGCGTTGAAGAATTTGCTATTGAATAAGCGAGTCATCAGGACGGGAAAACAATGAAATGAACAAAGCAAAACTCGCCTCGAGGTCAAAACTCCACCTAACCACCCCTCCAACCACTGCAAAAATACCGCCGCATCGTCGGGATACTCCACCGCATCACCCCCCTCCGCATCACCCACCTCCACCACATCCCACGTATTCACCCACGCCTTCCTCTGAAACGCAAACCAAAACCACTCGCTATAGTAATCATCCCTCGCCCTCCTTACGAACTTCTTCCTTGCCTCTTCGATCTTCTCTTCAACTTCACTATCCGACTCGCGAGCACCCCACCACTCGCCTCTCAGCGCCTCCGGCACGTCTTCCTTGCTCAACGGCGGAATCGCGAGTGTTACATCCACCTTCCTCGGTCGCATCACTGCATCCCTCATCCGATCGAGCTCGAGGGTTATATGTGTTATCACGCCGATCAAACCAAACGCCCCCGCGACCGCCCTAACACCTTCCTTTGATTCCTCGATATTGAGGGATTGAAGCACCCCACGACAATCGACGTATTCGACCCGCCGGACGAAGTCGGAGATGGTGGGGTGGAGGCGGCCGGCGCCGTGGCAGATTGTTTGGGTGATGCCGGCGAGGGTGACTTCGACGAGGATGGGGGAGACGGGGAGGGTCCATTTGGAGGTGGGGGAGGTGAGGAAGAGGCGGAGGGATTCGGAGGTGGTGGCGGCGCCAATGCGGCAGAGGCGGCTTTCGGGGCGGGACGTGGGGTGAGCTGTGAGGGGGAGGAGTTCGATGGTTTGGAGCTCGTTGGGGTGTGAGGAGGAGAAGGAGTGTGGGAGGCTCATTGGATCGGGGAGGGTGGTTACTTCTGTTAGGTTGACGAAGGATATGAGGATCGTGTTGTTGCGCTTCTTATTCTTGTCATTGTCCTCTTCGGTAGAGGAGGAAGAAGAGGAAAAAATCGACGACCAGCTATGCCGATATCCAGCACATCGCACTCGCAGGTCGTTCGCGATGGCGAACCGAACAATATTCTGAATGCCGAGGACTGTGGTTGGGACGAAGGTGTAGAGAGGGGTGTTGCGGATGTTCTCGCCCCAGTTGGAGAAAGGCTTAAGGTGGTGGACCTGGAAGAATTAGTTAAATTATCTTGCAAAAAGTAATCGGCTCTGCAGATTTGCTTACCTCCATGACCTTCGTCTCCGCCTCGTCTTCATAGATCTCCGGGTGAGCATGACTCCCGTCTATAAGACGCTCCTTCATAACGTCCAACCGACTCTCCACTTCCTCCTTCGCGTCCAGCACTTTGAACACTACTTCATCGACGGCATCAGCGATACCATTTACCAGCCTCTCTCCGAAGTTTTCCTTCCTCTTCTGCTCGTTCGCTCCAACTTGACGATGCCCACCCTTCGGCATCGCGAATCCCTTCCCACCCAATACCTCCTTGACGCTCTTCCCATCAACAAACGACTCCACCTTCGCGCGAACCTCCCCATCCTGTATCCCTTCAAGCGCGACAGCGAAAGACGACGTACGTCGCAGCGCGCGGAGAAACCCGCGGAGTTGGACTTCGGGGTCGAATGTGTTGGCGAGCACGGGTCGGAGAACGTGTTCTTTGAGCGCCTCGCAGTCGATAGCCGGGTCATGGTGGGCGTAGCTGTCGATGTGTGCGAGGATGTCGTTGAGAATGGAGTCTCGTTCGAGGGGGATGGGGTGGGTTGTTTCGTTGGAACTTGCAGGCATGATTGGTTGTGTGGAGGTGAGCGACGAACAGAACGGAAAGCGATGCGAGCGTCCCGTGGTGGTTTATATACTAGCGTAGGTCGGATCCCGCTCGCATCGCCCGCACTAGTGGGGTTGTTTTAGTTGGTTATTATTTTTGGCGAATGCGTGGAGGGCGGAGGGGACTGGGGTAATTACCATTGCTATATAGAAGTAGGAATGAGTGGGCGGTGCAACACTATCAGCTGAGTAATTCTTTTGTCTGGTCAAAGAAACGTAGGGTAGTGGAAATGCACCGAGTTTCGCGCCGAATTACTCCTTTCCCAACCAGACATGTTGGCCGCGCGGACTGAGATAAGGATACCAGGAGATCTTGAATGTTGGAGAGTTCGAGATAATTCGGGTCGCCCAGAACGGATTAAAAGACGTATTCCGGTCTAAAATATAGCCAAGTTCGCAGAATTTCTCTTGCAATTTCGACGTAAAATTGGCAAGAAACAGACCTCTTTGAACTTGAACAACATTCAGAGGACTTTGCTTTGGGTATATGAAAGCCACAAGTTCAAGCCAGTCCGGAGTCGAGGAGAAAGCAACAAGCCACGAGCCATTTTCGTGCATGGTGGGAGGAAGCAAGCCAGTTTTCTTTGCCGAAGTCACCGTGATGCGATCATTGCGATGTGTGATTCGTCTCTCACGCTATTTCTCCATGCTCTTGATTGCTTTGCTCAAGCTTTGCTCCTGTCGCAGTAAAAATTTCCCAAATTTGGGTCAACAACTCGACTACCTGGTTCAAATGCTTCTTGAGAACATATAGGACTCAAACAAAAATTATTCAAGAATCAACACCCGGTTTGCTCGCACCGATCAATACCGATCATCAACATGATGTCACACTCCATTCCGTCATCATGTCACTCGGACCTTCCAGCACGCTCCTTGTCTCCTGCCACCACAACGACGACGAACGATGCTCCACCGCCCCTTCGCCCTCCTCCTCCTCGCCGCCTTCATCTCCTTCGTCGTCGCCACCCCCGCCCTACCTCAACTCGCCCTGACGGAGGGCTCACGCCTCATGGCAGATAGCTGGGGATACGAGGATTGCGGTGAGCGGCAATGTCGAGTCATTTTGAGGAAGGGGGACTCAAGTTCCAATTGTTTTTTTTCTTCTTCGTTTTGGGCTACTAGGCGACCCCTCCGACCCCGTCCAACTCAAATCCATAACCGTCTCCCCTGACCCACCGAAAATCGGCGCGGAATTGACGGTCAAGGTCGATTTGGAGGTCGTGGACACTGTTACGGTTCGTCCCACTCATTTCACTTGTTTTTCTGTTCACTCCTTCTTACATTGGACGTAATGCTAGGAAGGCGCGATAGCAGACGTTACAGTCAAAGCCGGACGGATAAAGCTCTTGCACAAGATTTTCGATATCTGCGAGGAAGCGTACGTGTACATCTTCTTGCATTCATACTGCTTGCTGACGGACCTCTCTTCCACGCTTCCTTTCTCCGTATTGTCTTGGTGCGAACACAATCCTTATTCTACAGCCGTAATGCCAACGCCTCTGTCTCCTGCCCTGTCGAGCCCGGCGAGTACTCCATTGTCCAGACTGTGGAGCTACCGAAGGAGGTTCCCAAGCGTGCGTTCTTTCTTGCCTCTACACTTTCCTACGCATCAATTTCATCTTCCTTTCGCTTGGACTTCCTTCCCTTCTCTTCCATTCCTCCCTTTCCTTCTCTCTCCATGCACCCACCTTCTCACCTTTCCTCGGTTTATCTAGTCAAATACGTCATCAACGTCCGCGGATACACCTCCGACGACGACGATGCAGAGCCCATGGCGTGTGTCGATTTGACAGTTCAGTGGAGGCCATTTTTCCAGGTGTGGGAGTAGAGTAGAGTGAGCGCGTCCTGTCTCGAATGGTACTCGGGGAGCGGGAGGAGGACCCCGAGAGATGAAGCTGAGCAACACGCGATTTTTTGTCTTGTTTTCACGCATATTCACGATTTTGTTTTTGTCTCATGGACTGATTACTTCATAATATCATTCATGCATTGGTGCTCGGTGACTGCGTGTTTCTTTGTTGGGTGATATGCGGGAAATTGCTCGGTTTAGCTAACAATTTCAAGCTCGGAAGATCGCGCCGCTCTGAATTGCGAAGTTCTGCGTGCCTCGGGAACTGCGAAGTTGATCTTGATTCTCGGAGCTCTGGGGATGGGGATGGGGGGCGAATATTTCGATTGAATGGACAGCGAACGTTTGGCGTATCAATCTCAAGTCGTTAGACGATTTCCTCTCTGACTGAATCTCAGTGCGTACAATTCCGTATAAATATTGATAAACCAAAGTAAAACTACTCATCGTAATCTCAGATGAACATACATGAACGTTGTCCAAAGTTCCCAGACCTGAGGAATCAACAGTCCAATGCCCAACTACTCTGATCTCGGTAGAGGTAGAGGAGGATTGGGGTCCACAGCGGAGATCTTGGGATACTTGTGAGTCCCATCCGTCAGCGAAAGCGTTGGTCCGTAGAAGCGCAAGTTGAAAAGAAATTTAGCGCCATCTGCCGGCGTTGGTAACCAACTGCACCAAGGATAAATCAGTGCCGAAATTTGAAGATGAGGCGAAACAGCAAACACACTTGGATTCCCATTTAGATGCCACCTCCACATCCGTACTCTGCAGCAACATATAAAACGACCTCGAGTCAGTATCGTCCCCGTTACCATAGACGAGAGTTCCGTCGGGGTACGTGAGGTTTGCTCGATCCCCTAACGACGACCGATCCAACGCATTCGGAATCAAATACCCCTCCCCATCATACACCGTCAAACTCCAAAATCCCTCCACATCCGGCTTCCCGAAAAACTCCACCGAGTACGTCTGATTCGCGAAAAACTCCTGCGCGGGGGTGTACGCCGGGTAGATGGCTTGTGTGGAATTGAGGAGGAGGTAACCGGCGAGACCGATGAAGGCACGGACGTCGTAGTGCGTGTGGAAGTCGCCTGCGAGGGAGGGGGGCGTGGTTTTCCAGACGCCGTCGCTGTCAAGGGGGAGGAGGTAGGCGGGGTTTGTGGAGACCTGCTGGACGAGGGCGAGCGCGGTGGTGTATGCGGCTGCGAGATCTACGCCGGCGGGTTGGGTGTATGAGCGAGAGGCAAGAGAGGTGCCTGCGGCTTCGAGGGTCGCTGTAATGCGCGCGGCATCTGAGGGTTCTTCGGCCGGGTTGTAGAGGGCAACGCGGGAGAGGAGCTGCATGAGGTAGAGCGGGCGGTTGGTAGAATCGAGATTGTCGTTGAGCAGGGCGGATGTGAGGGGAGGAGCACCGGAGCAAGGGGTGTTTAGGGGAGTGAGAGCGAAGCGCGGTTGGATGGATGAGACGATGTGCTCGACGTCGCTGGAGTTGAAGACTTCGATCCGAAGAAGGATGGCGCCGTACACAGTGGGTAACGAGATCGCCCCGGCGTACATGTCGCTTTCATCCGAAGTGAGATCACACCCCGCGTTCGAAGGGCGGTATCGTATGCGGTATTTCCCGGCGGTACTGTTGGTGACGGTTCCAATTGAACAGATGTTGTTCCCATACCTATGACTCAATGTCAATACCGTTCAACCCACGCAAAAAAGCTTTCAAAGACGCACAAATCGTAAAATGGCAAAACGTAGAACCGGCCTGGCTCTCTCTCCGGCATAGTCACAACGACATCGCCAGCCGAAAGATCCAGCAATGCCGTGGAGTACAGTGTGTCGGTGTTGGGGAAAATGATTGTGTGGAAGCTTGCGTTGGCCAGGGTCGTTGCGTGCGCGAACGTGTTGGTGACGAATCCGTCGGAAGTGTTGGTAGTAGAGCTCGAATTGGCGAAAGAGACGTATGGGGCCAATGGGAAGGCATACTATGGAATCATTTGAGCATGATTTGGCATCGTCGAATTTGGAAACACGCACCACCAAGGACTCTACTGTAGCATTTTGAGCTGAAGTTGTTGGCGCAGCTATGGACAGAGAGGATCTGAGAACGAGTGGTCCGAGAAGGAGTTGAAGAAACAAAATCATGGCGTAATTGAAAAGAAAAGGTGAGGGGTACAATATTGCCCATCAGTGCGACTCGGAAGGGTTCAAGTATGGAACCCTTGAACCCTTCCGACGGCGACATCGTGGGCACTCACGCAAGCGCTGAAGGTGATTTTTGACGGCCATTCAATTGGATAGACCCATATTGGAATGAGTGCGATGGAACGGTAACGGCTTCGCTCATCGACCGCTCATTGGCTCGCGTCCTACACGGTCATCGCGGGGGTCGCTTTCTTTTCAATATATTTTGGACAATGCCTCTTCTGCGGCCTCCGAGTCCGTCTCCGGTTCCGTTTCCGCTCCGTCGAGTTTCTTTCGGCGACAGACGAGGGGAGGCGTACAAGCTAGACTGCCCAGGAGATGAGCAGGGTGGTGTTGTTGCAACCGAAGTTTCAGGAATTTGAGAGTTGGCATTGACATGCGAGGCAAGGGCCAAGGCTCAGAGGTCAGATGCGAAGAGACAAGTCTTGGAAGATATCAAGCAACGTATTGAGCTCAGGGGCGAGCGGAACGAGAAAACATGAGATTACAGCTGTTTCCGAAATCCTTGAGAAAGTTTAAAAAATTTCGCGCGACTTCAAATTTTGATGGCAGTGATAAGGACTACTGCTTTAGGCAATATCCCCGTGATGCTGTCCCTTGGCAGACTCCGGCAGGCGCCAGCAGAAGCTCATGCCGACAAAAGTCCCTCACTGCATATTACCTTCAGATGGATTGTCCCGCTCAAGAGAATCGCCCCCGCAAGCCATAAGGTAAGTCGGTGCTGGTTCCAGGTGCTACTTTTCATGCTCTCTTGATTTGTACGAGTTGCCGCGGTCGCCGGTCGGGTGGAATTCCAAAACAAGTAGTCCTTATCACTGCCATCAAAAATTGAAATCGGGCGAAATGTTTTGAAGTTTCTCAAGGATTTCGGAAACAGCTGTAAAGAGTGAGGTTTCTGGTGAGGTCCAGGTGTTGAAGGATTCAGGGCGCATGTTGGGCGCATGAGTCAAGCATCACAGTGGCAAAACCGGGCCACCGGCAAAACTGTAACCGGCGTGATTGTGACCGTGACGTGACTTTTGCTTTTCGCTACCACCACGGTGGCACCACCCAACCACGACCACTGGTGAATGTTAGGTCTTGCTAGTGCGACCTTTTGCGTTGAGGATGGCGGCTAACTCAATCTTGATTCTCAAAATTTCTGCAGATGGAGGCAAGTAACTCGACTAAACGGAGAGTCAGCGCTTCGAAGTTCGTGTATCACTTTGAAGTCGTCAGGAAGCACTTCCTCGCTCTGAATCTTAGTCTGCCAGTGTATGTATGATCCCGTATAAATATTGATAAACCAAGATAAAACAAAGAGTCCCATTAACCACTCCTCGGCCAACTCCCAACCTGCGCCTTCGTCCCCGTAAGCTGGAACCCATGTGTAACCTTCGTTGGCACATCCACAAGCAACGTATACTCCCCGGGATACACCCAAGAATCACCATTCTCATCCGCGCGTGCAATACTCCCCAACGTCACAGGCAACTCCACGCTCTGCGTCGATCCAGCCGCGACGCTCTTCGCCCGCACGTAGGATACGAGCTGTTTAATTGGAAGGGGAGTCGGTCCTGCAGTGGTATTCGCGAACAGCAAAACGACGAAATCCGAGGCGACACTCCCCGTATTGTGTACGGAGATCTCGAACGTGTCGAGTAACGCGCGGTCGATAAAGGGTGCGCTCCCCCCGGCAGAAACGAGCGCTTGGATATCATAGCTCGACTTCGTCGATCCAGCGAAGCTCAAATCGAACGAGGTGTAGCTCAATCCGAAGCCGAATTCGTATGTGGGTGTGCCGGTGTACCATTTGTACGTGCGTCCAGGGTTGGATGATGAGGGACGCAGAGTCATGTCCCTCATATCGACTTGGTCGACGTACGCTCCGGGGTACTGGGTCATAGGGAGTCGGCCGGCGGGTGGGACTTTGCCAGCGAGGATGTCGAAGACGGCTGAACCGCCATCTTGGCCGGGATAGCCGGTCCATAGGATCGAGCTGACATTTGGATTCGCTTTCAACGTCGCATCGTCGACTTGCCCACCGCCAAATTGCAACACCACAACGGGCTTCCCCACCGCTGCAAGCTGTGCAATAAGATCCAGCTGATTTCCCGGCCAAGTTAACGTCGTGCGATCCATACCCTCCGCCTCGACGCTGTTATCAAGCCCCCCAGCATAAATGACCGCATCAGCGCCTTGCGACGCTGCGACAGCCTCAGCAAACCCGCTCGTATCACCCGAATTGATTCCCGTCCCAGATGCGACTGTGACGGTGTACCCTGCGGATTTAGCTGCTGCTGCCGGGCTGACGAGGAAAGGCGCGGGGCCAGCATAGTTGCTTTGCATCTGCGTGGTGGCACTTGCCCAGGGGCCGATAATTGCGAGCTTCTTGATGCTCGAGGAAAGAGGGAGTGTGTTGCCAGAATTCTTGAGCAAGACCATCCCGTCTGCGGCGATTCGACGTGCGAGGGCCTGCGCCGATGGAGTGCTGACGTCGGTCCAGCTGAGCTTTCGGTACGGTTGGTTGTCCGGGGGATCGAAAAATCCGAGGCTAAGCAGCAAGGAAGATGAATATTCTCTGAGGTTGCGAGGAAAAATGTAACGCACCGCATCAACGAAGCATACTGTCGCGACAACGCCGTCGACAGTCTGGTCGTATTCACCAGCCCCATAGTCAATGCCTGTCCCAGATTATCCCCAAACGTCGTCCCACAATCAATATCCGTCCCCGCATTCATCCCCACCGCTGCAGCATGCACGAAATCCGTCACGAAATGCCTCTGATCAAACAAAAACTCAATCGCATCGCAATCCGCGACGACCCACCGCTCCTCATCGAACCCAAGATGGTCTCGCAAGACAGTCTGCAGCAAAAACGGGTCCGCACACGAAGGGAGCCCATTCAAAGCGTTGAAAGCACACATGACGGAGAAAGCTTTCGCGTCCCTCACGCAACTGGTGAAAGGGACGATGAAGTATTCTGCGAGATCTTGCGGGGAGATTTTGGCGTCGAAGATGAAGCGGTTGGTGCCGGGTGGGTTTTCCAAGTCGTAACCAACGAGATGTTTACAGTCGGCGGCGATCTTGACTTGCTTGGGGTCGATTCCGCCCTGGAGACCTTGAACATAGTGATACGCGTATTGAGCGGAGCGGAATGGATCTTCTCCTGGAGTCTCTTGCGCACGTCCCCAGCGAGGGTCGCGAACAGCTGCATTCATGCTCATTTACTCCTGTTAAAGAAAGAGGTGTTCAACACTCACGGTTGATGTTCGGTGTGAAATAATCCAACGATGCTCGTTCGGCGTTGCTGAAAGCCCTTGCCTCCGTGCTGATGACGTCGCCCACAGCTAGAATCGCTGGATCGTCAAACGTCGCGCTCATATGGAGCGGCGAAGGAAATGACGTCGCGAAGCTGAAATCGCCTGAATCCGCAAACATAATGCCAGGGCTGTTCGCCAATCCGTGCTGCAAAACAAACGGAAAGACATCATGAGACGAGATGATTCGCCGAATAATGAAAGATAACATCACCAGAGCTTCCTCCGCACTTTGATAGGCGGGAACCCCGAGCCGCGGGACGCCCGGCGCGCCAGTGTTTGAGTTGCTGACGAGCTCGTCTGTGGTGAACATGGCGATGAGCGCTTTAGCACGGTCGACTGGTGAGGCGGAAGTGTCGCAGACGGTGGTGTTTGACAGTGGGCCATTCACGCAGTCGGGGAAGCCGAAAGCGCGTACTTGCGTCGCTGCGTATCCGAGAACGGACGCGACGAGAGGTAGCTTCAGCATGGCGGCCGCTAGAGAGAGGTGGGGGCGAACGAATCGTTTCGCCTTTGAAGTGACCGACTTTATTGCGAGGTAGCAGAGGTAGCGAAGCGGGATAGAAGAGAAGCGCGTTTCGGAAAAGAATCACCTGATCATCACGGGGGTGCGCCGACGATGGTTTCCGCGAGATCGCCTACGGAAGGAGCGTCGGCCGGTGTACTCACCATGTGGAAGAAGCGTTGACGACGCTTGGAAGATGAAAATTAGAAGATATGAGGTAAGATATAGCAGCGGATCTAAATAGGATGATTGTGGAGAACTGGGTCGGCGACATGGTCTGCCAAGTCTGGTAGATTCTGGGAATGCTGTCGAACATGTTCGACCACAAATGGTGTATCGAGGAGAGGAACTGCACCTTGGAGTCGTAGGCAACCGAATTTGTAGACTCAAGGGAAATCCAAACTCTTCGCAGGTTTCTGATCGAGTTTTCCTACATTGATCTGGGGCCGAAACTCTCAGAATGAGAAGGGCAGATGGAATGCATAAAAGGCCGTCGTATATACACAAAGTGATCGAATCCTTGAGTCAAAGAAACGAATCAACAAACCAAAGCGTAGTTCCAGTCATGCAGAACACTCACCACATGCAGTCAATCTCATCTCATGAGAGCTGTCGCGATGAGAAGTATCAAAGGACCCAGCATCCTCCCAACCTCTCTTGCCTCAGCATGGCCTGTCGATGGACTGGATGACGGAGAGCTGCTGGTACTGCCAGCGGGAGCAGTTGTAGAACTTGACGGCGGAAAAGAAGTGGTAGGCGGAAGGGTCTTTGACAGACTGATTGTGCTTGAGCTGCTGAGCGACACAGAAAAGGAGCTCGCAGGACTGTTAGATGCAGAACCTGTCGCAAATAATGGTACCGCTCGAATTGGAGCAACAGAAACCAAAGAATGTTTACTGACTTGAAGCCCCGGAGGCAGAATTCGACCCTGCCAGCGATGCTTGAGTAAGGTCTCAAAGATTTTAGATAGATCACACCTGCACCGCACATCACATCTAAATCTGCAGCAACCTCAGCCTGTTCTTGCATAGAGCACGAGGTAGTCTTCGAGCATTGCTCGACCATCGACGTAAATGAGGTCCCGCAAAGGCATCCAGGATCCGACCTGATACTTGTGAGCGACGAACCGCAAAAAACAGGAGGAATTGAAGACACGAACAACTGGCAACCAACTTTGTTCGCAGATTCGTTCGCACATCCTTGAGCGCATGATGGAAGTGTCGGAGCTTGGGCTAAAGCAGACCATGCCAGCGAGGCAGAAAGAATGAGCTGGAAAGCAGCGACCATTCAAGCGCAGTAGGCTTCACGCCGGGGGCCAGAGACAAAGAGGATGGGGACGGGGCAGGTAGACGTGGTTTTAATCGTCTCCTTATGAAATTCCGTGGTTCATGGCCCCGGGGTTCACGAATAGCTTTGAAAAGGCGGTGGAGGTGGGAAGAGAAAAAGCGGAGACTCGGAGTGATGAGTCATGAGTAACAGTAAACATGATGGCTGCGCGGCCACGTGATGGGACTCGTCGCGTCGCGCTTCCTGTGTCCGGGTCCCGGTCCGTGAACCGGTACACGGTCACGATGTAAGGACGTGGTAGAACGCGTCGCGCACGACACCGTAGTTCAAATTCAGTTAATCGAGTAGACACGAACGAGTTTGGGTAACCAGTATGACGGAGGCTGCAATGTAAGCGAAAGCAAGTTATCGATAGCGGAGATTATTCTATTCTACTTTCTATAGCACACCTACGGTTCACCAATTCACCACTCGATCACCTCATTGAAATATTTTTTGATGAGGACTTCGTAGTACGGCCGCAGTGCAGCGGGATCGACAGAGTCGTCGCTCTTGCTGTACAAATCGTACGGGTTGAAGGCGCGAACGGCTGCGAGGGCTCGCTCATCGGACGCGTTGGTGAGATGCGAGTACGCGCCCTCACGATGCCATCTGAAAGAGTGTCAGTGAGCTGGAGTGAGAATTCAGTGCGGTGCACTGAAATGAAAGACGCACGGGTAGAAGCTGTGGTAACGAACCATCCATAGAGCCTCGTCTGGGAGCGACGACTGCTCTTTGAGGATATGGTAAAGGTACTGGTAACGAACTTGAGCACGAGTTAACCGACGGTAACAGCGCCTGACCTCGTCGTGCCCCCATGAAAGCATGACATTATCAAGCCCACAATGAGGTTTGTAGACGCCATACTTGGACGAATAAACGGCGTCGTCGCTATCCGGATTGCCAGAAAAAGTTTCCGGAAGAATAATCTTGTCCGAGAAAGCGCAGCCAACGACGAAGGTGTCCTGTACGCAGAATCAAAATTAAGTAATCGAAATCCGGTTGAACGATGCAACTGTCTCGTACCCCGACGACATCCCATTGCCCCCTAGGATCAACAAAACGAGTCAGAGACCAACCGAAACCAGAAATGAAAGGCGTACTCAGAGCCAAAGATATATAATAGCTTTCCCAGATCGTGTACCAGACCAGCAGCCTGCATCCAATCAGGCTTACCATCCCTTCGGATTGCCTCTGCAGTTTGAAGCAGATGTTCGATTTGGGAAAGGTCCGTCTGCGATCGAGAGACACAATTAGATTCAGTCAATGAGATTCGTATGACATGAAATTGAAAGAAATCGACAGGACAGGACAAGACGTACATCAGGATCCGAGTCGTCGACCAGGGTATTCAGTTTTTCCATCGCCTCCCAAATGCCTAGACAGTTCATCATGAGCACGCGACCAAGGAAACGACATCCTCGGAGTTCATTCACTCACCCATCCTCGCGCGCACATTCTTCCTCATGTTCACCCTCATCTTGATATTGAATTCCATCGTCTGCTTCTCTGTCGGTCGCAAGTCAACAAGATCCGAGGGACAAGGGGTAACGAGGGCGGGGAAGCGGGGAGGCAAGCGCATTGACAAGGACAACGAAGATCCGTACCGTGCTGCTCTTTATAAAAATTCTTGACGCGGTCGCATGCCTCTTCATACCGGCGGAACTGCGCTTTATCCTTCTCCCCGTCGAATTGAGACGCCGAGTCCCAAACCTTTTTCTTCAGTTTGTTAACTGCAAGGCGCGTCAGGACTCAGGATATCCTGCATTTACAAATGAAAGAAAACCACCATCGTCAATGGCATCCGACACAGCTTCAAAGTCGTCTGGCATGCGCATTGTGGGCGATAAGGGAAGGAACGGAAAGTGGGGAGAGGTGGGTGGAGGTTGACGGAAGGCCTGTGGACCCCCTGCCGTCTTATATATGGGCTCGCTCGGCGGAAGGGCCAAAAAAGGAACTTGAGATCAATTTTTTGATTTCAGAGGATTGATGCGTGGAGGCCACGAGTGGCGCCGTTGTGAGGACGCCTAAAATTATGAAGTCGCTTGGAGTCAAGGCGTGCAGAGCTTTCAGGGCTGCAACCGACAAAACAGTATCACAATGCAAGGGAATAGGTCATTTATGAAATCATAAACAGAGTTGTAGGAAACCTCGATTACCTCGACCGTGCTTGGCTTATCGCGCACCCAACAGTTGGCGTTTTTGGGTGCTAATTTCCGGGCACCATGACATATTAGAGTTTCGGAGACAGTGCAACTGAACACCACCATCGAAATTCCGTGATTATCGTTCCGAGGAACTGATTTTCAGATTCGATTCGACCCAAAGTTGCTATCTGGCAGCATCTTCTGCGGTTTTCGAGGGGGGAATCCGAATTCGTTTTAGTTAGCTGCCACAATAACAGTTAGATGGCAGATTCCAAGAGAATAAGAAAAATGTGGCAAGTTAACTTGATGAACCTTGTTTCACCTCATGATCAGCGGGCTTGTACCGGGGTAAAGTCTAAAACGTCATGCTTCAGCCTTCGTTGATACTGCCATTGAGGTCATTCTTTCCCGAACTCGACCAGTTTGCAGGGCAGGGACCGACGTTGGTTGTGGTGGTCAAGAAGATCGAGTGTCACGCGTGACAGTCATAACTGATGTTGCCCGGTGATTGCCAGGGAATTTGATTCAACACCTTGATGTGCATAGAAGTATAGACAACTATCGAATATCAAAACGAGACAATAAGTATGCCGAAATGGTCTACTTTGTACTGGCTGCCTCTCCAACGTCGACGGCTGACGGTCTGCTAATAATAACCACTGACGCACTCGATACTCCGCCACCCTGACCGGGAACGTGAAACATAGGAATCGTTCGACTAGCACGGGACCTGGACTGCGAAGTAGCCAATCCACCTCCATGGTAGCCAAATTTAATATTTCTAAAGACGTGGCAGGCCATGCAATTCGTCACCATTGTGGTACACAGAAAAAACATGGTTCGAAAAATTGGCGTGACGTCCTTGTTGAAGAATATCAGTGCCGTAGGAAGAAATGCTAGAACTGTGATGCTAATACAAGAAATCATTGATTCAGCGCGAGAGGATGAATTAAGAACACCAATCGCTTACAGGTAATACAGTTGACCGTCTTGCAGAATCGCCTGCGAGAATCGAGGCAGAAATTCCCCAGTAATTGCAGCCCTAATATTATCCTTGCGACTCCGATTGTCCAGATCCCCAAAATGCGAAGATTGAAACATCCTCCAGGAAATCGCCACAAAAACGACCGTGTCGTGAACAGCCGGCGCAATGCCAAAGAATCCCGACGCCGGATTCTCGAACACGGTGATGCAGTACCGGGTTGGACCGATATGTTCAGCGGTTATCATGCCCGGCATCGCCGGGATGATAGCTGTTCCAGCCACGGCAAGCCAGAGGAAGAGAAATAGCAGAACCATGGGAGTATTGTTGAGGAAGATAGCGCGACCTCGTAGGAACATGAGAAGTGCGTTCGCCGGGACAGCGAGAGCGCATCCGACCTCGTAAAACTTCCGTGCCACCGCACAGTCGCTCACAGGATGTGCTGCCAAATTTCATTATTTGAGTACTAGTACTTCCCTGAAATGCAGCGAACTGACTCAGGAAGATCGTGCTGGCGAGAAGGTACCACAAAGTGAAGATTCTGAAAATTCGGTTAGCAATGGTCAGGAACCGAGGGTGCGGGCCAAAAGGCTCACCGAGCAGCAAAGTAGGCCAACGTCCCCACTCCAATCCGATGTTTAGTTAAAAGTTTGTAGTCGTTCAATATATTGCAAAGCAGGTCCCAAATAAACGCCTATGAAAGTATCAGTGACTTTCGCCTTCTTCCATACCCAACGCACCGCAAGTGTTCCGACGACAATGTAGTTGCCGATCTGAAGCTGATCCCCAGTGAAAACGTCGGGCAGCCGGATCGAACGGGCTCGAACAAATAGAACTATATCGAACCTCCTCGAATTTTTGTCAACATTTCTAAAATCAGTTCGCGCCAAAACACTGCGCGCTCACCGCAGAGTGACTTGCACGCCGTCGAAACTCCCCAAAAGAGCCCGTGAGAAAACACACAAAGTTGTTTGTTTCTGTGTTTTATCCCACGCATCCCTCTTTCTTTTTTACCACCACCATCTCCCTTTGCTTTGTCCGAATTCCAAAATCTTCTTGTCGTCGGCCCCGTCCTCCCCGTCGTCGTCGCCGCGCGCTGCCGCCATCTGGCTCATTATCCCATCTTCCACTTCGCTCCGTTCTCTCGACGTCTACGGTCTACCTCAAGTAATCACATTAGTCTTCTTGTCACCGGCTGGCGGCCCTCTTCTTTTCTGTCGTCTGTCTCTGGCTGGGCTGTGTTTTTATCTGACTCTGTCTACGATACAAGCTCTCCCAGCGTCGTTTCTCGAGCTGAAGCTGTGGCTACGCATACTTCGGCTGCCTACCATCTCCCTCCGATTTGAATGTGGTGCCGTAAGCCTTTTGTTCCACGCTCACCCACATCCGCTAACTCACTTCGTTTGCTAGCTGATTAGCCGCTGATTGCGGGGCGCTCGCCGTTAGTGAGTACGGCCTTTATCACCTTTTCTTTCGCTCATTTGAGGCGCGCAGTCGGTAGTATGCCTCGGAGCTCATTCGAAACTACAGTCAACTCCTGCAGGGTCAACTCGCTTCACCGCTAACTCAGTTAGTTCTCTTTTTATCTGCCTAGACTTGGCTAGATTGTTAACTCGGTAGCCGTGCAGAATTTAGTACTCGTTTGGGCCCTATCTCTTTTTTCCCCCTTGTCGCTTCGCCTGCGGTATTTCCCGCGCGCATCCCGGTATGTATTGTTTTAACGGCTAGTACCCCTTTGGATTTATTCTCACTTTGCAGAGACGATATATCGCCGCCTCACGTTGATCAGACTTTCAAGGTAGGTTTGTTTAGTTCTGCGCTCCGTCTTCACTTGTCTCACGGCTTTCTTGGCTGCAGATAAGGCATCTCCAAAACCCGGGTCGACCTGGGTGAGCTTGAATCATCTAATATGTGCCTTCGTAAACTAATTTCCTCCCAATATAGATATTCTTGGCCACTTGTCTTTTGATTGAAGAACGGTTTACTGCGGGTTCGTCTCTCTATCTTCCTCCGTTTGTCTTTGTCTAACCCATCTTTGTGATTGACCACAGTGGCGAAGAACGACAGCGACATTACCGTTGGCGTGAGGCAGGGGGGGCGGAAGACGCGATGAGTTCAACGGTGTGGCGGTGGGCGGGGCAGAGGCAGTGGGGCAGCAGTGGCGGTCGGGCTAGGCAGTAAAAATAGCATGTATTCCCATAGTGAATACATCTCGCTCTACACAGTTCGAGGTAGTTCGATATGCAATGCTAGAACCCTCGAGCCAGATCGTGCCCTCGGCCAAATCTCGAACCAGGTGACACCATGGGAAAAAGTTCGAGGAAGTTCGAGCCCGTTCGATCCGGCTGCCCGACGTTTTCACTGGGGCTGATCTCCAACATGGGGCGGAAGAAAGGCCAGCGGCGTTAGTGGGTTCAGGAAAACAGGTGTGTCTGCAGAAGGCATGAAAAGATGACGAAGAAATCGGCCAGCGACGAGGAAGAAGGAGTAGCGACTCTGTCGTCGATGGGCAGGTTTATAAAGTCAGGTCAACTGTGAAGGTGTGAAAGAATCCTATTAACAGATACATGAACTCTGAGAAGCGTTGTGCGTGTTCATTTCCCACCTATCGTATGAACCCTCTGAGAAGCGTTCTGCGTGTTCATTTCCCACCTATCGTTGGGTCCATGTCACGACAGGAGATCTCGGATTCTCCGGAATGAGTCAATTTGGAATGAATGATTGAATCCTGCGAGCTGCGTGTGGCTTGACTCCACTCGAAACATAAGCGCCAGAATGTTGCCTGCGAATGACGGTTTCCGCCCGAATTGGCTGTCAGCCAAGAAAGAGATCTGTAGATCTGCATGTTTTCGAATCGAGAATTGAGTCGAGTCTCACCGGGCAGCCATGCATAAAATCAGCATAGTAAGTCATATACAGTCCATGCGGGCGTCTTCCCCAAACAACCAAGAAAAAAACCACAATCGAAAGCTTTTACGTACATCGTAGGATGCGTGACTAGCGGAAGAACGGGAAGTCCACTGGAAAAGATTGATACAAGTACTCTGTAAGGTAGTATCCATGAAGCGAAAAGTCCACACCGAGCTTGCGGTATTCTCAGAACATCAGACCGTCGTTTATTCATTCATTGGCGACCTGCGAATAAACGTTTCATCGACCGCATCAGAGACCCGGGAACGAAAATACACTAACCTTCAGCACCCTCCCGTCATCGAACGGATTCGGTAGATTCCCTGCAGCAGGTTCAGCGGCGGCTGGAGCGGGGGCATAGTGAGAGAGATAGTCCCCCTGCGGCTGCTGATGTCCCGGCTGCGCATACGTCGCTGCCGGGTACTGCTGAGGCTGCTGCTGCTGCTGCCAATACTCCGCGGACGCATACTCGGGGTGAACGTGTCCGCCCGCAGCGCCGTAGTTGTTATACTGCTGCTGTTGACCATAACCATACATCCCCGCCCCACCTGCGCCGCCGCCCATCGACATCGACGTCGTGCTGCCATTACTGGGTGCGCGGCGCAACGCTGCAGCGTTCGCAGCATAGTCGGGCGAAGCAGTATGCTGCCATCCTCCACCAGCCTTCTCGATTGCGTCCTGGAAGGAGTCGTCCATCTCGCGATCGAGTTGGCGCCGGCGGTTGGCGTTGCGGATGCGTATGAAGAGGTAGATGAGGAAGATGAGGACGACGACACCGCCTGCGGCGGCGATGCCGATGATGGCGCCTTTGTTTTGCATGAATCTGAGCGGAGGAGGGAAAGGGAGGGAGGGAGAGGAGCGAGATGAGATGAGAAAGAGAAGCGTGAGTGAGAGAAAGAACGCACGAGTTACTACTATCCTTGTTACTGTTAGCGCCGAGAGGGGCATTAGGGCGCCCGCTGGGATCGGACGGACTCGAGTTCGTGGGGAACGATAGCGTGCCAGGGTCGACATTGGCGGCCACATTTGTGGGGAGCGCAGACGACTGCGAGTTGGAATTCACGATCGGATTCAGAGTCTCAGCAGCGCTTGTAGAGGAAAGGCTCCCTGAAGGAGGTGCCGACAATTGAGTAGCAGAGTCCCGAGCTGGTGACGATGCGGAATTGAGTGCTGAGTTAACGTCGGACGCGGAGTTTTGAGCTCCTGCGGCGGTATTAGATCCTGCAGCAGGGCCTGATGCCTGCCCCGCCTTCGCCGAAGCAGTGTTGGTGGGAGGTGGACTCGTCGCAGACTGTTGGCCTGGCTGCTCCTGGGCGGGATTTTGAGCATTCGTTGATTTCGAATCGCCGCCGGTGGCTGACTGGGCTGGCGTTCGGCCTGAGGATTGAGCTGGATCATCAGCCGGGTCTTGAGCAGCGCCGTTCTGTCCGGCCTTGCTGCCATTGGCAGCGGGATCAGCGCCTGCAGCCGCAGCATTGCCTGCCACGGGGGCACCCGTCGCTGAGGCTGCGCGCAAGTCGGTGGCGCTTTTCACTCGTAAGCTCCCACACAAAGACAAAGGAGACTGCGACACACCTGCCCCGAAGAACTCCTGACGACATGATTCACAAAGAAGATACGAAAGGGCTAATCAGAAACTGGCACGCTGAGCTGTAATCGACATCGGGTGAGTACTCAGGAGCGACTGGCGAGACAAAGAACGCACTGGAATCTGCTCAGTGGAGTATGAAATGAAAGCCCCAGGCTTGAATGTCGTCCCTCGTCGAGAAGAATGAACGTGAAAGAAGAAAAGAAAGTGAGGCGCACGGCGCAGATGGTGGAAGGAAAGGAAGAGGCCGTTGGTCGCTGACTGGTACCGCTACCCAGGCTCTGCTGGCGTGTGATGGCGGACGTCGCGGCCATCTATGATATCCATCGCTTTGGTACCGAAGGCTGTGCCGAGATATTGGAAAACCGGCGGCAACTGCCGCGAATCTCGTGGTCGCAGTTGAATTTCTTGGTTGAATTCTTCGATATGCGTCCAAAACTGAAAATGCAAGCCAGTTTGGTTTGAGAAAAAGAGGCGAAGACCCGCATAATTATCCACACTGCCTTATGGCTGGTGTCATGTCTAGAACTGCAGCAACGGGTGTAGATCAGGGTGTCGACAGGGGATGAACGAAAGATCCCGGGTTGCTGCCAAGATCAGTACTGTATCGGATATGCCGAATGCCGACCTCGAGTATTCCTACGGTTCATCGCGGCTGAACTTCGATTCCCTTGATATTTTTGTCGAAGTGATAGCTCGCAAAGGTTGTGGGGACAGAAAATGTGAGCTTCAATTCTCGGGATCGTGTAGCCGAATACAGATCGAAAATATCACAGATAGACACCTATGTCAATCTCGCGCAATAGTCCGGGTTCCCCTTGGGATTCTTGAATACCCCAGTTATCAGTGCGTTTCGCCGGTGTAAACTAAATATAACTTACCAACGCCCAATTCGGCATATTCACAACCCTTCCACTGCCTCCGCTCAACGAAAATGTGAACACGAACACCATCACCTGTTGCCCGTCGAAGATGAATCAACATCGAAACGGAAATAGAAATAGGTTTATCCAAAAATATAGAAGACTCATACCTGTGTCCCACCATCAAGTGCGGCCGACAACAAGAAGTTGTATTTACGGAACCAGCGTGGGCGGTATCGGCGAAGATATAATTGCGAGAACACAGCGAGGAGGAACGTCGTGAAGACGGAGGTGTTGATTCCGACGCTGAGGTAGCCGAGAGTCCAGCAGAGGATGGGCGTGACGACGTGGTTGGCGCCGAGTTTCGGGAAGAAGCGGTGGACGATGTAGAAGGGGACGGGGACTATGAGGCCAATCAGGATGGAAAAGGGTACAATCTAGAAGACGGTCGAAGTGGGAAAGGATTAGCAAGAGAAACAGTCACTGACCCCGTATCGGCCCGAAGGCGCGTATAGAATATTACCGAGGGCGCCCCAGGATACTGCGTCAGCGTTGAATGACTACAGATATTATTCACCTCTCCATCGGACTCCGTCCTCCAAATTACGTACCTGAACTTGCTGGCCTGACCACTATCCAAATATAAACACTTTGATCAGTCCTTCCTAAAACCAAGAAAACGTACAATATTTGATCCCTGTACATCAAGCAAGATCTCCCGGTGACTGCTCACGATAACTTTCATGATCACGTAGTTCAGCAGTCCTCCCTGGAGAATTCATTGGTTAAATCGAGTTCGGACTTTTCTCCTTGTTGAATTTGACATACAACAATGGAACCAAGGGCTTGAATAGTGAACGTCACGCGCGGAGGCAGTTTGGTGTATTGCTGAAGTCAAATTCGAATCGGTCAGGGGAGCGAGTAGATGGAATGACGTACCCCCTGCAAGTGAAACAATTTGTTCAGTCAAACCTTCGATATGACCGATTATTCACCCACCATTTTCAAATCACGAACAAGTGCAAGTGCCTGCTCTAGTGTGTTGAATCCGTAAAGCGTGAAATACCTGTTCATAAATCAGATTGCGGAGTCAATGCAAGACTTGTCACGATAGAACTGACATGTTCGTCTGCGGAGAGCCGGGCATGATCGAGGCGCCGATGATCTAGAAAGAAAATACCGTATTTAATTAGCCGTTGATGCATTTTGTTCGATATTCACCTGAACGAGATTTTGCATGCTTGTAGTAAATCCAGTGATAGCATGGACAGTGACGACGAATGGGAGAAAGATTGCTGAGATGATGATGCCGACGACTAGCCCCCACCTTCAGAGGAGATGAGCGGGTTTATCAGGGTCACATCGGAAGGCGAGAAAGCAGGTTAACTGACCAAGGCATCCCGGAGTTGCCCGTATAAATGGTAGCCATGGCCATGCCGAAGCTTCCGAAGAAGATGACGATGTACCACCTAGTATATATTATAGATCAGCAAATCGAGTAGAAGATAAACGCTGGAATGCGTGCCACATGGGAACTTCGGGATAAACCTATCGTTGAGAAAAATGAAAGAATTAATGGTTAGCAAGAAACTTGACAATGCGAAATTTATCAGGGACTTGCCTTCATTTTTGCGAGATGCGGATCGTACGCGTCCCCGGCCTTTCAATGACAGTAAGCATCAAAATTGCTGGCATATGCGCATGAGGAAGAAGGGAAATGATTTACCCGATACCGTTTGATAACGTGTATGATATCCTTCCCGTACCACAGGACGACGTGAGTGATTGTCGCTCCGATCGAGAGGTTTGTACCAATCTGCAAGCAGGCCCGAATGTTAACGAAAGTGACCACATAGAACGAGCGGGAGATAACGAACCTTGGTAAGAACTTGAGAACTAGCGAACCATGGAAGTCCCTGGGATGCAGATATGTCGAGCGATCAGTCAAAAACTTTGAACGTGAACGTGAGTAGGGTACCTGAATCGCGAGAGCGTTCTCGTCAAGCCGGAAGTTCTCGTCCAAAATCGAGAGTTGGTCGTACTATACACGCTATCAGTGAGAATAACGAAGTATCCGAAAACATCAAGCGGCTCACCTGCGTTCCATTCTCATAGAACAACTCCTGCGATAACCAGGGAAAGTTCTGTCCCTGCCAGACGTTGTTTGCGTATAGCGCACAGAAGGCGATGCTGTGAGTGAGTGAGTGAGTGTTTACATTCCGCAGCAGAGAAAGCCTGAGGGCAAAGGAGCAAACTCCTCACATGCAGATAAGGGTCCCGAAATAGAGCGACAGTTGGGTGGAAAGTGGCGTGAACAGAGCACCAAGTGAACCACCTGTCGTGTGACGGTTGAAGATAGGGCTAGCATAGAGCCGAGCGACCCCGACGTACCTCCGCTGCCTGGATTGTGCCAAGTGAGGGCCAGCACATCAAGCAACGAGATTTTGGCTCACCGACATAATTCCAATCGAAACACAACGCGAAGACACCCAGTCCCTCATTACCCGCTGCACCGCCTATTTCAATGGATTTCAGATATCGCTCGAGGCATGGGAACGCGGACTCCAGCTGCACACGCACTTACCGAAGATACGACTGAACCAAGCACTATTTCGGTTTGCCAAGCAGAAGACGCTGATCCCCGTGAGCGTTCTGTTATGGGAGGAGTTAGCCACGCTTTAGCGGTATCACTCTCTGAGAGCTTACGGCGCGACAAACTGATTAACAGTGAGGTTTCGCATTTAAACAATATAGCCAGGGGCTACGCACCTCGGGGAACCATTCCCAACAGAAAATTGCAATGAAAACAGACCAGAAGAATCGGACGCGTTTTTTCTGCAGGAAGACCTTCTTGCCGCGATGAAGGGCGTCGAATAGTTGGACGGTTGGAAGTAGACTTGGGTAGACCATGTACGTGGGGTAAACGAGGAACGAGCGCATTATGCCTTTCGAGTGTCGTTGATACGCGGAGAACTCGTGAGACAAGATAACGGAAAGTACCTCCCAAGCCGTATCCCATGAGCTGACTTCCAATCAGCGTAAATATTCCCACTCCGGCATTGGGCTGAATCCCATAGTACAGGTCGTCGGCTGCGAAGATACTGATAGCGAGGGCGGAGCCCGCTGCAGTGCTAGCAAAGATGGTAATGGCGACGTGTTCCTTGAGGTCTTCAGACTCGTGAGCATTGAATGAGATACCGATGCAAGAAGTACATACTGAAGGGACCTGGATTCATGAAGCGCCAGAAAGCGTTGTTGGGCGTCTTGAATTCGTACCGAGTGTTTCCGGGCCCGGGTATAACTTCTTGCAAAGCGACGCCGAGAATGTAGGCCAAGATTTGGAGGAAGAGCTGAGACACCGAGATGGTTTGGGGACGGAAGTAGAATATTTGTCCAAGGACGGCGCCGAAACAGCTCAAGCCTTTGGTGGGGAGATGAGAATGATTGGAACAAAGAGAGAAGAATATCCTAACCGAGACCCAGGAACCACATGCGGAAGGTAAATGCAGGCAGAGTCGGGTCGTCTTCGAGCGAGATAAGACGAGTAGCTACGTCAACGTCGGTTACTGCGGCGGATATTACAGTCACTGTTGTATGAGCAAAAAAAAAAAAGGCGTTACCAATAGGTCGTTCCTTGCCGTTGTCATCGAGGTCGATTGCGCGCACATCGTCGTACACTTCCGCAACAGTCTCGACGACGTCTACTGAGGTCTTCTCCTGCTTTTCATCATATTTATCGTCGTTGAAGGATTGAGTTCGTTCAGCGTCAGGGACCACTTCGTGAGGATCGATGATAGCCATGTCTGGATCAGCGGAGAGATAGAGATTGAAATTCGAGGAGTGTCACAAGATTTATAACTTCAATCCGCAGGTGCGAAAGTTGAAGCATTATCCAGCATGTTATCACAGCTATCTAGAGCAATAATCCGCATCGTTGGAAAACATAGGGACCGTGGTGGGAGGTTCCAGACAAGTATAGCGAGCCTCGGGGACTCGTGTCTGTGTCCACCTTTTCTCCAAATTGGGGCAGGGCCCAAACAGGGAACGGGGCTTATCGTAGCTGGAGCTTCGTAGTAGTTGAAGCCGGTTAGAATGTAGTCCCGAGGGATAGGTGTATGGGAGAACATGACGGTAGAAGGGCAAGAAGGATGTCACGGCGTGACACATCACGACGCGACAAGTAGCCTCACGTGGTGTGACAATCATGCGTCGTGCGAATAGTTCACGATCAGGTGCCCGTTGATGTTGCGTTGATGACGTGTCCTCTTCTCCTCCGACCAACTCACCCATCCAACACCCACCTCTCACCGTCCTCTGGGATTCGCTCTTCTGACCTTTCTCCTACTTAGGACTTTCTCGTGCCACTGGCAGCTGAAACATATTTGAATGGCAACCTTATAGATGTGGCCTTCAAAATAATCATCGCAAAATTGATTCATTGTGAATCAAGGCGGAGCTGGGCGAGGATCGTGCCTCAGCCGGCACCCCAAAACTCTATTGTGATTCTCAGCAGCGAAAGATGGCAATTAAATCCCCTAGACACGGTACGTATGGGGGAACACATCAAGTCCAGAATTCAATACTGCTGTTCTTGGTGCGATCTAATGTGCCATCATCACACTCACAGCCTTTGTGGACGCGGGGTCGTACAAATGGCCACTCCCACATTCATCTCTTTCTTGCCTTCTTCCAATATACCACCTTTGGCAGCTTTCCTTTCCTCCCAATGCCACCCTTCGTTCGCCGCGAAACACACTCAACCACCTTCAGCTGGTGGTCAGACAACAATCCCGGCCTCCTAGGCCCCACTCTCAACCTCCATACACTCGCAAAACCACTCCTCAAACTGCTGTATCACCGTCAAGCCATGACATTCATCGAACGAAGTCGTGGGTCACCGCTTTCGAATGAAACCTTGACCACACTCTCCAGCTATCTGCCGTACGTTCGCCCTTACTTTCGACTTCTAAATAGCTGACGGCTAATTGCGAATGGCTCAGACTCAACTACGTAGCAGCATCTACTAAGATAGCGATTCTAGCGGAGCTCATCGACCGCGTGGAGATGAAAACTGAGGACATTCAGGCAATCGTTAATTCGCCTGTGTGGACGCAAGTCCCTCAACTGATCAAATCTGACAATAGCGAGATTTGGAGTCTGGCTTCTCAGGTATTTGTGTTGGGCGATGAGAGTGTATCGGTGACTTCGAATCCTCCCTCGGTTCTCGTTCCTCCACCATTACCGACTTTTCCCCATCCTCCGCGCATATGGTGAGCATGATAGTAAGACCCATTATATCTATCAATTTTGTGACGCTTTCCTTAGGCGTAGGGAGCTGAGCAGAGGTATCGACGACGCTCTGATTCTTGAGCGGCAATCGCAGAAACGAAGCGAACTTCAAAATCTTAAGATTATCCTACTCGGTAGGGGAGCTTTTAAAAGTTTTCTCTGAGGAGCCACAGTTCAACTCATTGTTCAGGACCTGAACAATCGGGGAAAACAACACTAATAAAGGGTCTTCGCAGCTGTCTTGCTCCAACGGGCTTCAACGCTGAGGTGCGTAGTCCGCATTCGAGTTTGGAACCAACATGCTTTGTTTAGTCTTGCAATACTTATGACGCTCAAATTCAGGCCGAGTCATGGCGACCAGTAATTCGCCTCAACCTCGTTCGTTCCATCAATGCCATTATCAACCTGCTCCTCCCGCAACCGTGCCCGACATGCAATCGTCATCATGACCCGGATCCAGCTGTTTATATTGCCGGCGAGTTGTTAAGATCAGCATCTAATATCGCTGACACTCTGCGCGAAGTCGAGAAGACGCTCTTCCGCTCCATCGCTCAGCCCGGCGAACTCGTGAACGTAGGCTGGTATCGTCTCAATCAAATCGCCGAGTTTTCCGTACCCAGCGTATTAAGACCCTTTTGTCGAGAGAATATGAAGGAGGACGAAGCGAGGGCGGCGAGTATGTTGTCGTCATGTGTTAGCGATATGTGTGCGGTTTGGGCTGCAGATGAGGTTCAGCAAATGCTTGCCGAACAGAATCTGTGGCTGGAGAATCAGGCTGGATTGTAGGTTTTCTTGCCTGTCTTGCTCACTTTCGCTTACGGTTCATTTCGTCCAGCTTTTTAGATGATCTGAAACGGATATGCGATGCTGAATATGTGCCCACCACGAGTGCGTTCACATACCCCTGACAGTGGCCTGTGAATTCAAGGAAATCTGAAAGACGACATTCTCCGTGTTAGGGTATATAATCCTTCTTCCGTCTCACCAAAAATGCACGTAATCGAAGGAGAAGGTGAGATTATGTGAGCACTGTGGCTTATGCAGTTCATCGATTTTTATAGCTCCCTTCCCTTGGGCGTTTGCGTCTTTGACCGTTTATAAGATGAAACTCACCTCTTTGACAAGCGACCGAGGTAATATTCAGATGTAATATACGAATTATCTTTGATTCATTCTCTCCAGCTCCTTGGGCCCAGTTTTTTTGACAACGGTCAGTTTAGATCAAATTTTTTTGAATTTTCAACCGCGTGCCGATCGGCGATTTGTTGCAGTGGACAGTCTGCTCTTCCTCATCCCGATGTCAGGTAAGGGTTTGTGTTTCCACATTGTTCTGATTCAGATGTTTTCAACAGCATTCGATGAAATAGATGAGGAGAATGATGGCAATATCAATCGACTGGTCAGTTTCCCTCCGCCACGTCGATCACATAACTAACCCAACAATGTGATACACGATAGGAAAAATGCCTAAACCACTGGAGAAGCGTTTGTGGAAATAAGCTGTTGTCACGGGTCAGATTTGCCGCAGTAGGCTGTTCCTTGGTTCCTGTCGTTTGCGAACCTCACCAAATGTGAAGTACTTGAATAAAATCGACATTCTTGCGCGAAAACTTCAATCCGGTAAACAGTTCGGGGAATATATGAGCTGTTATCGAGACCAGCCAAATGACGTCGAATCGACACTCCTGTGTTCGTTCATTAGTTCGTTCTGAGTGTTCCAGCTGACACTGAGTTTTCCCAGACATATCTCGCAAAGTAAAAGAAATTCACAAAGCCGAGTCTCCTCATCGGCGAGAGCTTCAGCTGTATCGCATATGTACCGCTGTAAGTGCTCGTGATTTATCTGGCGCCAGCTCGTCGCACTCATAGTGCTGTAGGATCTCAAGGACGCAACGACAATAATGCACGGTCGTAAGTTATCAATTCATTGAATTTCATTGTGCGATTTCGATTTCTCACTCTTACGGCTTGCACTGATGTAGTGCGCACGGAAATTATTGCCAAAACTCTAGATCAATGTCAGTTCTTGTAACCTATCGTATCTCATCTCCAAAGGTTGGACTTTGCATGTAAACCTTTGAGAATTATACTGCGATTGGGTGAAGCGATTTCGCGGGCATAATCAAAGCAAACACCCCTTTGTCTACACAAAGGTTGCTCTAGACGCGTCATACAACCAATTTGGGAGATCTTCCCAACGCGTCGAGTTTCAAAGCACGTGTTCGCGTTAATCACGAGTTGGCAACGGCAATGCCATTTCTGAAACTTTCACACGATCAAGTGCTTCTTGGCGACTTCCTCTGCCTTTGAAGTTTGATCTTGCCTTCTCGCAGCGTGCTCGTTGGACCTGGGTCTCGTCAACCGCTCAGCACGCTCACAGCAGATCCCTCACATTCCTCTCGTGTTCAAGTCATGTTCGAAGTCTCACTGAACGGGATATTCAGCGCACGGTTTGGCCCATAAATGTGGGAGAAAAAACGCCGAAGAAGTCTGAAAAGCCCCCAACAAGGCTGCCAGTGGGCCAGTGGGCCACGATGTAGTAAGCTGGCGCTCGAATCTCAAGGAGACCTGCGTCGTGAATGTCAAACTTGGAACTGTCTGCCGGCTCAGTAGCTCTCGATTTGCGGTACTATGCCTCCGAGTCGAACGCTGTGCTAGTAATCCTGTGCGATCCACAGGCTCTCCGAGTGGCTGCTGTTGGACCAAATGGCAATTAAGAGGTACGTGTTGTCATGAATACAGGGAAACATTAAGTTTGTGACAGGATACAAGGAAAGACTAGCGATACAGACACAGACAGAGGATATGCAGTCTAAAAAATGCATCAAGCACAGAAATAGAAAAAAATCATCCCTCATCAAGCATAGCGCTCGGGTACGACGAGTTCCAGCTGCCAGCAATGGTCTGGCTGTCCCGTCTGCAATGTCAACCCGGCGAACATGGTATGTCCGAGAAGGTGGTCGACCAACCGCCCGCCGCCCTTCTGTTCAGCAGCTACGGTCGCTTGCCTCGCTTCAGCCGAACGGTTCTCGGAATACCCGTTCACTGTGGCAATTCTACGCCGCATGTAGGGCTCCGCCTCCGCAGGCACAGTACAACCTGTATCATACTGACGCAGCTCACGCTGAATAGCTGTGAGCACGTCACCAACAGTTACCGCCTCTTCCGGCGCATCACTATTGCGGGCGCGAGACATATGTCGGATTTGTACCTGCGCTCTGTACAGCCCCGCAGAAATGCGCACAATGAGGGCTGTGCGCGATGGTGTGCAGGCAGGCTCGGCGAGGAGCGCAGAGGTCAGTTGTCGGTTACTCCGAAACGCATCTGAGGGGAATGACAAATCTAGTTTCAGAGCGTTTGCGGGAGTTAGCACGGGGTTAATCTCGAGTGTCGTGGTCGTCGTCGGCAGAGGAAGATTTTGAGTCGGTTGTGGAGGAGCTGGAGGTGGGGGCGTCGAGTCGGATCTGAGAGGGGATATTATCGTCTCGGGGCTCGGGAGCGGAGATGTCCAGGATTCGGGTGAGTCGCGAGCAGCATATTCCTCGACAGTGAGTTTCCAGTGTACCTCTTTTGCTGACATCGTGCGCCGTGCAGACAAGAGAAGTTGGCTTGTTCAGGAAATCATGCGACGGCGGTATATGTAGTATCCAAGAACGGTACACGCCGACCCAATCTGGAAATGACTCGTACAGCTCAAACCCTTAACTTAGCCCTCCATTTGGTTTTTGTCTATCCCCGGAAGGATGTCTCGGGTTTTTGACTGTCGGAATATTATTGCGCAACAGCATATCTGCTGTTGATGTTCGGAATCCACTATTCATTCGTTGTACCGCAGCAGGATTCTGACCTCTTGTCGAAGCGTAATACAAAGTACTTCCGTGCTGATTGCCCGCAGGTTGTGATACCATTCCGTTTCGTGGGTTCGGTCGCCGCAGGTCGACAGTTCACTCCGCTTCTAGCCGTTTTCGTACAAACACCATCAACTTTGCATCTTGTAATTTACTGACAGGCAAGCAATCGGAATTTAGGGTGCTGTCACTCTCGCAGAAATATCAGAAAAGCTGTTAAATTGCTTAGACCATTACTTGCCATTATCCCTTCAACCGCTGATAAAGTCCAAAGCGCCATGCGGAGGGATCAGAGAATGGAAGTTCCCCGCCTCTTCTTGACCTCAAATATTTTCCAATCTTGCGGCGCAGGAGCGGAGACATTCAAATAAATGGCGGCCCGAACGCATTTGGCGACATATCTTACGGATTGTGTGTCAAGTGGGGTGTTCTGACAATCTTTGAGTCAGTTGGATAGGCGCCGATTGATGGATGCCGCGGCCTTGATTGACGCCCACATCACCTAAAACCGTGGTTTCAGATATTTCTGGTGTGCAAGACAGTAGACTTCTGAAACCCAGGAACAGTTCGATCATTTACTCAGAATGCTGCAAGTACCTCCCGCAAATTCTGAGGATTCTGCGTCTCAACTCGATACCCACCATGCTGATCATGCTAGCGGTTCGTTGAGAAACTGTGCTTGTGTTTCACTTTTCGCTGCTCCACCTCCACGAAGGATTTTACAGTTTATGTAAACTGCTCGACGTTTCTCAGCTTCGCATTTAATTTTGTCAACTGACTTAGTTGTGCACGTCAAGGTGCATGTTGGAGGTTTGCATGCCGGCGGCAACACCGGCGATCATTGGATCAACCGCAAGTGATGCGACAGTCACGTCACTTCTTCTCTTCTTCTCTTTATCCCTCCCTCGCTCACCCAGTGACACCCACTCCCTGCCCTCGCCCCGCCGAACCGCAAACTTTTCGACCACCCGTTGGCACCGACTATTAGGCTACAAATGTACTGCGAGGCTGTGCATTGAATCACTCTATCGAGACTCTGAGGGGCATCGCAATGAGTCGAGCTGGTCACTGGCAGTGAACAGTGACCAAAATTTAATTTGACAACGGAACGGTGCAAAGACTTCGACTTGTTCACCTACTTTCTTCCTCGCTCTCTCTCATAGTCTTATTCGGTCCCCCCCCACCCGCGGTCTCAGCATCAGGTAAATCCGCATCTGCCGCCACTTGGGTGGTAAACGCCGACAACAGCTCTTTTCCAATTGGTGCATTCCTGGTTAATCGCCGATCTCTTTTAGAAACATAGATTTCTGCTCTCAGCTTCGTTTCATAAAATGTTGCACGCCTCCTCACCTACCGTTTGGTCATTCTCCCTTTTTGCTCGATGAACCCGACGCAGTCTGGTAGTGATGTTGACACCGAGACAAATGTTGAAGCTAAACCGGCTACTCAAGCGAGGTGCGCACCACCCTGGTACTTGTCATTAACAGTACATTTACACATCTGTAGAAAACGTGAAGTTGCGGTAGGTTTATTGTCGAAACTCTGGGGCGCACCAGGACTCGTTGTCGGCGGACAATTTCTATTGCAAGTTATCGCTTGGACTTTCTTCTGTGTCGTATGGGCACAGGGATTGATTGCCATACCCTCTCTCGGCTTTCCCAAGGCTGTTTGGCTGAAGCCTCTAGCGTTCCTGTTCACGTCCATCTCTCATGGCCTCGCATTTGTATCCACATTGTGAGTTTCAGTGAAAATGTCCAGGGTTCTATCTGAATTGAGAGCCGCACTGCAGTTTATTTTCATGGGGCGTTCAGCAGTCTCTTATTCTCGACCTTCGGACGGTAGGAATGCCGTTCCAAACATTTCTCTCTGGGATGTACATTTCCTCACAAGCCGTCGTTCCCGATCTTCGTTCGCCCAAATGGACAGTGCTATCTCTGATAGCGTTCGCATTATGCAGTCAGCAGACTTCCGGGTTCGTTTCCTACATCTCAATTCGATCGCTAACCGAATTTCACGGACTTTTGTAGGTGGAACACTCTGTTGACCCCCCAAACCTTCGTCTTCGACGATGTTATCGGTGGAAGAGAAGCTGATCTTTCCAGCAGTGGACTTAAAACTATGTTCGCCGCCGGCGCCCTTGATGGATGCGTGTACAACAGCAGTACGAGCCGCTTCATATCCTGGATTCCAGGCTGACACCGCATATGTAGGCCGTTTGATCTCTATGGCCGTTGGCCAGACTGAGAGCGGATATTCGGCACTACACCGAGATATATCGTTTCCTACTTCGTTGACGTTCCTTGATCACAACTTCAACACATCCACTGGTATAATTCAAGCGGCATGCCAGACCATCTTTTGATTCTTTCACAGCTGGTATCTTTCCAATGTTATTCAGCGAACAAGACTCCAACTCTTGGTTTCCACATACAACCGGCTTTCCGGCGTCTCTCTCTCAGCCGTCGATTTCATTTCGGCGTGGACTGTCGTGGACATCTACGATCAACCAACAGGGTGAAAAATTTGTTTTCTCTGGTTGCTGCTGGTTAGTAAATCAATACATTGAGCACACGAACTATAGGTTTCACCGCCGACGTGTCGTGCAAATTCCAGAACGTCACGCCAAGCAGTACTCCTTCGCTCACGATGCGACCGAATTCAAGTCTGGATGGAGTGCAGTCCTCGCCGTCACTACATAACATAACATCACCTTGCGCTGCTCCCGGAGGTCACCGAGAATGTGAGTTGAGGGATTGCGTCTGCTATCTCTTCCGCTCAGCATGCTGTCTAGTTACTTCTTCGTCGGCGTACGCTTTCGTAGGGCAAGATGCAGGCTACCTCTTGATGGTTGCATGCCAACAAACGGACTCAATTCGTGGGTTCCCACCTGAATATTCCGCGACATCTTCACATTTTTGCCTTGTAGAATTGATCTTCGTCGGAAGCGGCGTATACACGCCATTGAATACCACCATCTGCACTCTCACTCCCAAAGTAACAAACGTTCGAGTTGACTACGCATATGCCCCCTTCTCCGATACCATCAACGCAACAACGCTTTCCGGCGGCGTTGTCGACATTGATGGACCAGCTGCGATATCTGCAGTTGCGACGATTTACAACACGGTGTCCTTCTCGCAAGCGGTGTTCACGAATATTGTGGGGAATCAGATTCAATCGGTCTTGGGCGAGGCGCCGGATGTTTCGGAATATAGTAAGTTACTGGTGCCGATGGTAAGGTCTCCAATCCATTACATGACGGAAATTGACCCGATGTACGCGAATAGGAGCAGTATTTGAAGGGAGTGGCGGAGTATAGCGGCTCGGTGAGGTACAAGGCTCTCCTGTGATTCAAGCTACTTATTCATGTCAACTTAAGGTTCTTCGCGCCTGTCTCTCCGCCCAGAACGGTACCTTCCGCGACGGCATCCCAAACAACATGACGATTCAAAGTTCTGGAAATCTACACACCCAGTTCTTCGGATGGCAATTCACGACTTCTTCGTGTTGGATCCTGATTCCGGGTACACTCATCGCAATCACAACAATCTACATTGTTCTCGAGACGATAACAAAGCATTGGAAAGCGAAGTTGGAGGAGGATTTCGATCCCAGCGACCCGTTAGATCTCGTCGCTGTGTCTGCTGCGGGGGGGATTGGAGGGAATTTTTGTGGGTACGAAGGAGGAGAGGGTGGAGGCAGCGAAAAAGGTAAATCTTGTTCTAAGGCATATACCGGGGCAGGGATTGGGATTTAAACACTGTACATGATGAAGTTTATGACAAGGAGTCACGATTTATCACGATTTTAAATGGGAACTGTCAAGTCTGAGATAGCCGTCGGCAACCCCGCGATGGCGAGGGTTGATGGGAAACGGTCGAAATTGATGGGAATCGATCCCAGAACCGATTAAGACCGATTAACCGTTCCCTGCGGCCGAAGCCACCGTTTTCGACCGTTTAGTCACGTGCTGCCCCTCGGCTTCTTCCTTCCTCTTCCTTCCCCAAAACACGACTCTTTCCTTCCTTCTTCCGCCGGCAACCGCGAATATTTGACCACACTCTCTATCTATCTCGTCTCTACGCGTTTGACGCGCGGAGAAGAGAGGAAGGACCAACCTATTGGCAGGAAGACGGAGTCGGAATCAATCTTTCGGCGCCGGGTCCCTACACTCAGTTCGGTTTGTTGTCTATAAGCGAGCCGACTCAGCTCCAAGGAATGGAATTGACTTGCTCTTTAATGGAATCGACTTGCTCTTTGCTCAGCAGTGTCTGAGGTCTTCGTGCTGACTGTCAGTTGTGGATGAGGGCATTTATTGTTTGCCGACTTGTCCAGCCAACACGTTCCCTACCATCTGTGGTCTATCCTTGTTCTGCCTTGATTTTACTGCCTCTGGTCTTGTCTCTGAGCTGAGCTCTGGTCTTGCCCTGTTCACTGTGAATTTGTCTCCCAGCGCTCGTACTGTTTTACCTGGTATTTTCTGGCTTTGTTGATGGCATCATCTGAGCCCTGCACGATTCGCAACATCCGTCGAGCCTGCGCGACACGGGGAACTCTGCTTCAGTGGTGGTAATGATATTTCGCGCAATAACGTATGGATGCATGAAATATAATGCTTATGGGATATAATCCGAGTCTGTTTGGCAAGAGTTCAAGTGTTGTGCGATGAAGAGGTGAGCTCTCTTTTCATTATTGCCTCAAAGAACAGACTAACTTACCGCTACTAGGTGTTAGCTTTCCTATTTTGTGTTGCGTAGTTTCCCAATGAATTTACTTAACTCAGATTTTCGACTCGATGGTATTTCAGTCAAGCCTCGTCTTTGTGTACATCTTCCTCTCGCATTTCCGACGTTTATGTTTATCAAGCAGCATCACTCGAACTTAAATTGCCAGCAATGGCCTTACACCATAATTTTAGTTTGCGAATTCGGGGTCCTCGCGCGATCAAGACACCGCCCCTAAAGTCGGCTCTCTCTCTCTCTTTGTGCCACTTTTTTACACTCCAATGTCTTCCGTGTTTGAGGCGCCTACAATACAGGAGCAGCTACGGCCACATTTGAAGGATGCAAAGGCAAAGTTGAACACCTGGGATACGAAGGTGCGTGCAACCGACCTTTCGACTTCAATAATTCATCTCATTATCTCGCTACTTTAGGTTTCAGATCATGTCGAGAGCTGGATCAAGGCGGCGCCAGCTGAATTTCGAGGGAAAGAATCACAACTCCGGCTCCAGCTCACATTTGAAGCAAATGTGGTGGAATACGTCGCCTTGATGTACGCCGAGAGTCGCCACCACGGAAACTCGAAAGCCACGGGCCCTAAGACCCTCCCCAAAGGCTTCCCGATTCTTGGACCGCGTTTTGTCCCGCCATCGCTTCTGGAAGCTAAAAAGCGCACTCCCGCCAAAATCGAGCCCAATACTCTCTACATCCGCCCTCTCAATGTCGTTCACCCCTTCTATCACGACAATCTTTGCTGCCCTCAATGCGACTCAATGGATATTAAGTGGGATAGTTGGACCGGTGGAGGTGCTCGTGGTGTGGTCCATGGAGTACGCTGCGAAGAACGGGCAATCGGCTACCAACTCCGCTGCAACGAATGTAAGAAGAAGTACGGCCAAGGTGGCTCTGAGGCCGGAGCCAAGGGTCCCGACGATGAGCGGCTGGGATATTCATTTGCGACGACAAACCCCAAGTTCTGGGCAAAGCGCCAGCATTGGGAGATTCCTCGTCAGTGGCTTCATCCTGATCCTTGTTTGCAGGTGGTGTACCTATCTTTTTCCACCGTTGTGCCTTAACGAGGGAACTTTTCGATCTCATCGTGGAACTTCGTCCATCTACAACATCCGGCAAGCTTGCAGAGAATATCAAACGTACGTACTTCTTCTTCCTCGCGCACCACCATCTAGCTAATGATTCTTACAGAGCTACATTTATTGGAGTACAAACAACGCGAGTTGGAGTACCTCGAAGCCTTTCGGACACGATTCATACCGAGCTTCAATTTCGGTCCGGCCGCCAATCCACTTCAAGAATTTTCAGCTCCTCACGACACCAGTGGCTACAACGATGAAAGCATCACGGACGACTTGATCACCGACATTTTCATCGAGTTTTCTGACCGAACACGCGCCGTGGAGTGTTCGAGATACCTTAGGACCCTGAAAGGTATCAGTCTCGATTCTGCTCAATTGAATATTACGTTCGTTTCTGACGCTTCACCAGCTATCTGTATAAATCTAGATACGACGTTCAAAGCGACGAAGAAAGCCACAGTCGTAGATAGCACAAATGAACGCTCTAACCTAATGAAAGGCGGCATTTTGAGTGTGCTCAACGAGGTGAATCAAATTATTTCATGGGTGAGTACCTGTTCATCTATTACCGTTTGCTGGCCAAATGCCGAACAATCTGTCAGCGCTTCTGTCAGTCGGAGTCTACCAAAGAGATTGTGGAGCTCCTCGAGGGCTTAAAAAAGCGCTTCTCTGTCATGGGTGTCGATTCTCCCGAAATGGTGACGGTCGACAACTGCTGCCATGTTCGTAACGGGATCCTCCAAGTCTTTCCGCAAATCAAGGTTCTTTTGGATGTTCACCATCTCCTGATGAGGTGCGGGAGTTTTTTTGTCGTCCTATGCATATTTTTCAAACCTTTTCCTAGATACGGTGCTGTGATCTTGAACGGCAGCCGTAACCCACGCCGCTCCGAAGTCCTCAAGGACTTGCGCAATGCAGTCATCAAAGAACCTGCTAATAAGCATGCGCCCGCTCGATACTGGTCGCAACCTGAACAGGTGATACGACTTTCTGACGCCTACGACAAATGGGCAACACGCGGTGGAGTTTGGTCCGCTGCGGCTCAGAATGTAAGTCCGTACTACAGTTTGGCCCTCTGAATGCTCAATTGTTGCAGGTCCATGATGCGCAAATGAATCATGCTCGCCGAGGTTGTCTTGCTCGGCCACGGGACGACATTGCATCGGACGGGAGTCGCATCGAAGGATCACACAAAGGCTGGAACAGCCTTCAACGTGCTGTAGCGAGTGGCCTGGGGCTTCATACAGCCCTTGGTCATGATTATGTTCTTCGCCGCAATATAAGTGTTGCACTGACCGGTAAAACCAAGTACGATGATCCGTTTGTGAAGTCGACTTTCGGGTCTCATCACATCGGCTTGGTTGACCACACGGCGGGCATTTGGAATGCCTTACTCACTCCTGGTACTGTGCTCATTGAACACCCTCGATTGAAAGATATTCCTAGCACAGAGAAGTTTGGTATCGTTCAATCTTCGAATGCGGACACATTTGATGGGTTGTTTACAATAAAACCGGAGCCGGACGATGATGATATCGAGGGACAGGTACTTGAGGAGTTGGATTCAGAGGTCCAGGGACAGGTGTATGCGCACCAGCGGGCGGTCTTGATGCAAGAATTCAATCTCGACCCGAAATCATTCGAGGAACCACTCAAGGTTGATGCGTCACAACCTAAACTCGTAAGCTGATATTTTCTCAATCTTCCTTGCATCTAATGCTTTGTGGTAGGAATCTACGTCGCGTGCGATTCCTACTATTCCTGTAGTCCTGACTGCTTCGTCGACATCTCAACATGTGCAAACAATTTCAGTGAGTGATTGTTCAGGCTTTGTTCGGTGTACGAGAACTGACTGGCTCTAGTCTGCACCAACCTTTAACCCAGTTGTCACCGTCGGCATGGTAGATAGTCCCATGGTATTTTTGTTCATCGTTCTCCGCCGAGAAATTACTTACGGAAATTAATTTAGGATACAGACAATTCCTATCCGCGCGGCTTGAAGCGAAAGGAGACGGCCGAGGACAGCCTAGAGACACCGTCGACGCAGGCGGATGACTCCTTGCCTAAAGAAAAGAAGGCACGCGTTGAGAAACCTGTAAGTGACACGCAACTCTGGCGTTATCGTGTTACCAACCAAATTGAAGCTTTACCCTATTTTTGCCGCTCCATCTCCGAGTCAACCCGTCCCAAGTACTTCAACTACTCCTCCCGTCCCCGAACCTCAGCCGATAACGGCCCTGACGACAACTTCTCCGAAATCAATAGCAGAGCTCAACAAGCCGCTGCCGGTACCCCGGAATACTCTTGGGAAACTTACACCCTCGCAGTTACTCTTCGAATCAGGTACTGGTATAAATCCGCTTGCTCTCAAAATCACGTACGGGGAAGAATTCTATCTATTCATGAAGTTGCGCACAGAGCGCCAGTGGAAGTCATTCGAGATGACTCCCAAACGATGGGCTGAAGAGACTGTTCTATACAATTCAAGACTTAAATCGCTTCCCAACAGAATCCCGAGCCCGAAACACCCCCGGGCGCTGGTTGAAAAGCTTACGGAGATTGAGCCAAAGATCATTCTGCGCATTCGGGACAAGAATTATAAATGTATGAATTCTGATATATATTTCAAACCAATGTTACTGATCATCGACTACAGCGGCGTCTGGCAAAACAGCTTATTGGACACAACACTGCGGAGCAGTTTCTCTCATAAAAATTGAAGCAGGTGCCTCGTCCGAAGGTAGCTCAGCATCCGGTGTAAGTTTTACGAATTTTGACCGGGCCAGTTGCTGATCTTTATGCCAGCGTAAACCTCAGACATGCTCACGCTGCAAAGCTCTGAAATATCCCGGGAAACCTGGTTCACCGGAAAACCACAAAAAGCTCTTCTGCTCGGATGGCTTCCGGCCAACATTGCCACAGGAAACGGTCGCTCCGTGGCCCCTTCCATCGGGAATATTCACCGATGGCATTCATTTCCGCCCCTTCGCCTTCCTGACACACGTTCGGGAGGTTTATACGCGGCTGTTTGTGGAGAATATCCAGCGCGACAATCTTTCGCTGGAGGATGACGCGTTCATGAGGCTTTTGAACTCTCGGGTGGTTGTCGTGCGTAACGGCGCCGATGGGAGTGAACTCGACGGCGCTGTACTGTTCAGGATGTTTGCGACATTTTCTATTCCTGACACCGACAATTTTCCTGATGACCTGATCATCGACTACAATGGCTCGAAACATCTCTTTATTAACTCTCTCCGTGAATCCCCGCCTCAAGTTGTAGCTTAGTAGTAAACAATCAATTCTACCTATGATAGACTAATTTACTCAGTATACAATACAAGTGTCGACCTACTACATGTGCAAATTCTGGCTTCAGCAAGTCAACAAACCTCAAGTAGCGGCGAGGTTGTATACATACAGATCTCGAAGGAGAACGGAAGGGTCGGACGAAGAATTCTTTCTTTAGACTATATTTTACGTTCCTGAATTAACATGCTACATATGTTGTACCAAACTCAAGTGAACACGGTCAGATACACAACTCGACTCGTCGGAACTGAAACACGTGAATCGACGCGTTTTGACGCGGCAAATTCAATATATTCACTGGTAGATAGTGGACAAGTAGATTTTGAAGTCGAAACACCGTGTTTTATCAGCTTGTAACAAGAAAATTCCAATGTCGGCCAACAAGTTAAAGTGCTGAATTTGAAGTAGGGTTTAACGTTGCCTAAACATCGCTAAGTGACTTACGAGATGATAAAGGGGGTCAAAGAGAATATGTGTACTTGCCTCAATGGAAACTAGATCCAAAGTTTGCCGTGCTCAAGAAACTGATGAAGTCAGTGAAATTCAAACTCACCAAAATAAAATCATTCACGCAAGATTCGGGATCGTAAACGATTTGAAACAAACCTAGACTGAGAATCCTAGTCCAAGAAGATGTGGATTGAGTAGAGATCCTCACGTTGGCGGTTCAATAGTCAACTTGAAGTGAGATTGAAGGGAAGTCGAGAATTTGGATCTGGAAACCAGAGTTTGGGCTGATTCAGAAGATAAACTCAAAGGCATGTGTGTGACACTTATCTGGACGAGACACGGTACAATATAGGCGCTCGGGGGGCGCCAGAAAATCGAATTTCGGAATAGCTTTCATCAAGTTGCTTGGGGTTTTGAGTATGGAACGACGCCACGCGCGTTCAGCTTTGAGAAAACTATATAGAACTATATGAGTGGGATTACTATTCACCGTGGGTTGACGTCCGTTTGACGATATCACTCAGCTGCAAAATCTTTCGGCAAAGTGCTGAGAAAAGTGTCAGAAAAGGTAGAGGATGATCCATTCAGTCGAATACACACCTCGACAGTCTGGTCGTGAGATGAATCATGTATAGCGCCGCTTCCGATTCGCGCTGCGTCGTCATTGAGAATCAGAGCTAGGCTCACAAGGTTCCAGCGCGAGGGTTGAAACCAAGTTTGGACTGGACTCGGACGCGTAGGGCCGAAATTGAGCTCAATCTGTGTGCTGGCTTCAGGTGAATATGTGCACTAGCCGCCGAAACGGCTGTAGTAGTGAATATGGCATTCTGCCGTCGCGAATCGCGGCGAAATTCTCGTGTGGGTTGTGTTAACCCAGAGAACCCTCGGCCCGATCACTTCCAGATCGCCTGCCGAATGCGGAGAACCCTGGGCTAGCAGAGGCCATTTCCGGGCATCTGATCGCCCTCGAAATGACGGATTTTTCTAGCCGTCCTTTGTCGTCAGCACTCCACGTGGTCGCGTTTGCCACGTGGTGTGACTGAGGCTACGTCACACCTTCGTTTTCTTTCCGCCACCTTTCTGCGTCTTTCCGCCGACTTCAGATTTAGGGCTACCGCCTGCGCTGGGCTAGCCATGTTCCTACTCAGCCCGGTGAGCTATAGCATGAAGTTTATGTCTGTGCCGAGCGCGGAGTCCGGACGACGCGAGGACGACGTCCAGACGCGGCCTCCCAAATGTTTGGACAATCATGGATTCTGGAAACGACTCGGACCTCAAGCTTGTAAGTAATCGGTTTCACGTTTCACAAACCATTGGATATTTAATTTGAAAAAACCACACCCAATCGATTTCTACCATCCCAGTGTTTCAAAACTCCCCAGATCGATGGTAAATAGTAACAAAAAATCAATATAGCTATATCTTCGAAATGGTCGAAGCTAAATGGCGACGAACGGACGATTGAAGAGTTTCGGGCGACAATATCTGGTCAGGTAAGACCTGCTTACTGTAACATTCAACATCTTCCTGAATGGAACTTCGTAGACAAAACCTCTGAAGGAATGCACTGATTGATCCCAGGGAAATGCGTCTTTGGTGCGAGAGGGGTGCGAGTTCCGAAACGCAAATATCCTACCTGGGGTCGTTCCTGGTCCTTCGGTCGATTCTCTTCATTCTCATTGGCCGACAATATCATGTTCGTCATTCTTCGATCAATTCAATCCTTCGCCCCACTACATATCAATGTTCTCGACGCCAATGTCTCGGCGCGTCCCCTCTCTACATATAAAACCCCCGCTCTCGCTGCCCGGATGCTGTATATTTCACTCCCAAACATGCCCACGATCACCATTTTCGGCGCTACCGGAAAGCAAGGCGAGTTCTGCTCGCATCCACCTCGCCGGATACCAGCTGAACCGCACACTTGCATAAACAAACAGGGAAATCAGTTCTCAACTCAGTCCTCGCGGACGGAGCCTACACCCCCCGCGCCGTCACACGCAATCCCGACTCCGACTCCTCCAAGGCAATCAAAGATAAAGGCGTGGAGGTGGTCAGGGGTGATTTATTCGACCTCAACTCGGTCAGGGAGGCGATTAGAGGGAGTGAGGTTGTCTTTGGTGTGAGTGCTATGTGCTATTTCTTGCTTGATCATTCCATTCGTGGCTAAGCAAGTTACGCTAAGGTCACCAATTTCTGGGATCCCAGCGTGTTTCCCGGTACCGAGCACGGAATTGGGGAAGTTCAGCAGGGGAAGAATCTAGTGGACGCTGCGAAGGCGGAGGGGGTTAAGTTTTTCATTTGGAGGCGCGTCTTGTGTGAAATTTCTACGGTGATCGAGTTACACTGACTTTTGCCGATATCACAGCGGTCTTCCAAGTTCGAAGCTGCTTTCGAATGGAAAATATCCAGGGGTGTATCATATCGATCGTAAGTTTGCTCGATTTTAAGCTAGTCAAGAAAGTCCCGATCAAGCTATCATATATTTCTCGTAGATAAAGCTACAGTGTGGGACTACCTCAAAGCCTCGGGAGTCCCGTGTGCCGCTGTCGACACAGGGTACTTCGCAGATAACCTATGGGAGTGCGTTCACTTTCTCATTCAAAACATTTCGCGGTAAATATTGGATTTCTTATTTCATCATATCGATAGATTCGCTCTGCAGAAGAACGACAACGGCTACTCCTTAGTCGTCCCGAAATACAATCCAAACTCGACCCAAACCTTTACCTGGACGCGCGACATCGGGCCTTGCGCTGTCGCATTATTGAAGAACTACACCGATTCTTCGAAGGGTGTGTTAGGGAAGGCGTTCCCCGTGGTGACCTCCATTATGAATTTCACGGAAGTGGCGCAGAAAATTTCGGCCGGTGCGTTTTTTTCGGGGTTTTTTGTCTAATCGGGATTACTGTCCTCTGTAAGCTGATTACGGACGCTGCTATCTGCTAGCTATCGGCAAAGAAGTCAAACTGGTGACGCCTGAAACCTCTGGGCTTGATGAGTTAGACGAAATGGTAAGTTTTCTCCTCCACCACGTTTTTTTTCTGTGCTTCTGACAGCAATCCGAGTACAAATACCAAGCCGATTGTGGGATGTACAAGGACATTCCCGTGCCTAACCCGGATCTGGTAGCCCTTGGAGCGACATTTTCGACGATGGACGATCTGATTGCGGCTGAAATTGTTCCACGTTATGCTTAATTGACATAAAATTTAAACCATGAAGTGCCTTAACAAATCTGTACATTCCGAAATATTTTCTGACTCTGTACGACTGCATCTGCTGACTGCGTCAATTTAGACCGATTTCAGCACCTTCAAAGCACTCTACTTTCACAAAATTTAAAGGCAACTTCCGAACCTACATCGATTTTCTATATTCCTACAAAATGCGCACGAGTTCAGCGTCCATTCGTGCAGCCGCTTAATCAACCCAGTACTTGATGTCCCCGGATTCGCGTCCCGTCCATTCCAAGACCAGGACGCAGACCTGGGCCTGCCTCTAGAAGACCTAGGAAGTTAATCAAACGCAGACCGAGAGGATTCAAACTAGTTGAGCCCCATCGAGGATCGTCTCCAACATCCCCTGCCGGCGAAACAATATTGATGTCTGACATACCGAGTGGATCAGACGTTGTCGAGTCGCAGGAATTGATTTTCGAAAAATTTCGCCGTCTTCACCAGGGACGGGACCCGGACCCTGAGCAGGGTAGCTCGGGAGTTGCGGATTTGCAGGGATTGCCGCGGCCGCTGATCCCAATAGTTGTCCCCCAAGAAGATGGCGGCGAGATTGGAAGGATGAACACGGATGAGCTCACGAGACAATTGCTGGCTGTGACGGACAGACTGGCTCGCATGGAGGCTCGTTGGGTTAACCTAGAAGCTGAGCTTCCTCCGGAATATTCGTGAATTCATAAACTCTGCCGACTCAGGGAAGATCGTTTGCCTTTGCTGAGATTGCATTTATCGATGGAAATTTGAATGACGGCAAGCGAAGAGTTGGTATTCGAATGGAGGGATAGCGAAAGCCTGAAGGCAAGCTATGCGGCAAGAAAGCAATCGGTGGCCATGGGATGGCTCGTAGGGAATGAGCGCCACCTCGACGTCGACGCACAATCAAAACGAGGGCGCCACAGAGAAGAACCACGACGAGTACAACAACAGCCGCAATCGCGGCGGAATGGCCAGCAGATTTAGTTTTTGATGCGAGCTCGACATGAAGTTCGACACCCGTGGTGCCTGAAGAGCGACTCGTCGAAGTTTGAGAAGATATCGGCATCGAACCGGTCGGAAAGGCAGATATAGCGCCGTCCAGGATACGTATACAGGATGTGTCATCGCCAGTTGCGATGTAGAATGGTATGGACTCCTGAACAAACGCGTTGGCGGTGGAAATGGCCATAATTTTGTACCAACCAGCAGCAACATTCACTGGACTCCATGTGAAATTGCCCACAGTGGCGTCCATTGGAACTGAAGTGATAGCTAGGACGCCGCGGTCATTATTCCGCGCGTGTAAACCACTAGAAATCTGAGAAACCATCCCTTCTGCCCTCGTACTAGTCATCCTTGTTGACGAAGTGGATTGCAGAGATTGATATCGTTTTTCCCCTGAAAATAGGCGTCGTGTTCTTCCAAGAACCACAGCGTCACCTCCAGCGGATCCCGTGAAACGTCGCAAGAGTATGTCCACAAGATTACTGCCGGACTGCAGGTTGTCATTCCTGCATTACTGGTAAACGAAAATTCGATGCCCGAGGTTGACATTGGATAAGGACTGGCTGAAAGTAAAAGTAAGGGAGATGAAGCAACATGAATTGAATCTCAGCGTACGCATAGAGGTAGCTGTCTTGACATTGCCCACAAGCAGAACGGAGGCAGAGGGCCATATTATCATAGCGGATGAGACAATGCTGTAAACGAGAGAGCGGTAGAGGGAGACGAAAGTTAGAGTACCGGCTCGGATTGACGCAGTTTTTGTGTGCGTAAAAAATAACGTCGGGCGGAGAGGCGGTATCCTGCATGATATCAGATGAGATGGATTTTGAACGGCGTCCCTCTTGCCAGTGCCAGTGTTTGATTCGGCTGGGTTGAGTTCCGCTAAGGTAAAATGTACCAAGCATATTGTGTAGCGTTACCTGAAGACTACAGTAAGACATAGGATTAATATTCAGTGAGAAACGATATCGGCTGAACGAGAGTTCAAAATTTAAAAAGGTTAGGATTTGTTTCGTGCGCGTGATCGGGTGCGCAAATTTGAGTCGGGGTTCCATCTTGTTTCCATCCAGAAGTGAGAATAAATCGACAGATATGATGAGAACCCTGATGGAAGCAATGAACGCGGGAATCTGGTTGTGCGTACTCAGAAGTAATCATCGCCCAAGAGCCGCGAACACCGGGAGAAGCGACATCAGCTTCAACATAGCGACAACGGTCAAAAAGTTGCAAGGGACTCAAGATTCGGGAGGTCAACGAGATGTTGTTGGTGGGATTGTGAGAAGCAATAATTGAGCAGGGGCTCTGGATGGCGAAAACTTGGGAAGCCGAACCTCGGAACTCGGTAATTGCCGTAGCAGAACATTTTTTGATCCCCCGGAGCGGCGCTGGCGGCTGTATTTTATTGCACTCTGTCAGACTCTGTCGGGGTTCAGCGTCGTTTCAATATTGATCCGATATGACCCCCTTCCTTGTCCTGTCGACTCGACCAGCTTGTCGACCACTTGTAGCCACTTGTCGACCAGGCTCCCAACACCCGATCAAACACTGCAATATTACCCGACGTTGAGTTGTGCCGAGGCGCATATAAGAAGAGCGTGGTTCAAGATTGACCACGCCGCCCACCTCCCACCTCCGCGGTCATGGAGAACAACGCGGACGAGAACGCCGAAGCTCGTCCGGAAGGTGCCGGTCAGTATTGCATTCAAAATTTCTTTTACCACATCGAATTCGGACCGTCCTACCTTTCAACACGCAGAAGTTAACTCAGAGCCCGCCGAAATTAAACAAAAAGTCGTCAACAAGCGTGCGTTGTCCAGATCTGACGGATTGCGATAAATTGAACTCGCTGTTCACATTGGCAGAACCAACACCGATCCACCCTATGATTCCATCACGTATGAGTCTTCAATATTGCCATGTATCCTGCACTCACCCTGAGCAATGACTCACTGAATCATAGGAGACTCAGCTACCTCTCCTTTTGAACCGGCACTCAACATCCTCTGTTTGCCATTCTTCCTCCCGGTCTGCTGCTGCGACTTTCTCTGCTTCTGCTGCTGCGACGGATGCTTCGACTCCACCGTCCCCGGATGCTGTACAAGCTGCACCGAGAACTGCATCCCCTGCGCGTGTATTCCACATTTTTCCGAGCGGAGGACGGCGCTTGATGCGTTTCAGTGGTGTAACCGGATTTTTTGTGGTAAACGTTGGGTAAACGTTGATAATGATTCGAGATAAAAACCAATCAAAGAATTGTCGTGGATTGAGCCCGGAGCCGTGCATTCTCGCTGACGCATCTGAGATATATAATCCCATTCCAGTTTGAGACTTTGAATTCGGTTCGGCCGACTCGGACTTCACCGAAGCTTAAACGCCGTTGTTGACGCTTATGTACGCGTGATGCCGGCATTCGAATATTCCATGATCTTCCTCTCTTCCACCACAATGACTCGGATGACTCAGTAGATTCTTTGCCTTGAGCTGTGCTTTATCCAGCCTCCGCCTCAATTAGCTCATGAGTATTGGCGCTTCCACTCCTCTTGCCCATTGGTGAGCGTTCAACGGCGAAAATCATCGATGAGGCAGAAGTCTTCAAGTGAATTTCGAGTGGAGCAAAGTAATATTCCGGATACTTCACCGAGTTGTTTGTGAGACTGCATGGCCGCTGGAACTTGAAAACATTGCTATGATGACGCCCGCAAACCTCTTTGTCGCGTAGCTCCAGGTTCACATCTCGAGTCTTGACAGGTGAGTTTAGCCTACTTCAGTCTTCAAGTGCTTCTCATGCTGATGGCGCATCTACGATAGAATTTCCAGCCTGATTGCATTTCGATCTACACTGTACAGGATCACCGTCTCGGTGGATGTCAATGAAAGTCCTCCATGGACAACTCCTATCCAGATTCCATGCTTCCATGCTCTTGTGTTGGTCTCGTCCTTCTCTCCCGCGCACTAGTACTTTTGATCGGATCTCTGGCCTGCTCGTTGTGTTGACATAGCGCTGTGAGCGAGCCTAGCAGGGCATGCGCATCCTTCGCTTCACGCCCACTCTATCTATCCGTATTGGGACTTCGCGGCGGATTTATCCTGCTCTTCTCCTCTAAATTTCCTTTTGTGCGGATCATCATGATCTACCGCCCCATCGCAACCCATGGCCAAATCTGTATCGGGCGCAACACCGAATACCCCCCTCCCACTTCCCAGGGGCCCAATGGCTGCGATCCACCGCGTTTTCTTCTGGGTCCCAAAGGAGGAGAGGGCTGGGAGCCGGAGCCCGACGTTGGGTTTGTGGTTTTACCCATTTCGTCGACTCTGGAGAATCGAGCTGGTTATAACAAAATGCAGGGGGAGAATGTGTATGAATGTGGAAGACAGGTATACCCTCCCTCGTTCCCGCATCGTCTCGTCTTTTAACTACGCTTGAAGTATCCAGCGTCTACTACCGTCTAACCGTCTACCGTCTCCTCGTCTGCGCAGTGTTCACGGCCCATTGTCTCCTAGGTTGTTCTGAATCTCGTCTCGTCGGCCCCGGAGAGAATCATCTCCTTGACTCGAACACGCAGATGTTCGTCGTCTCCTACCATCTCGTCTTATGTAGCTTGCCAAATTCGCCTCACTTCAGCTCGTTTCGTCTGATGGCCTAAATTTAGGCGCGGTGACGCCTCGTCTCGTCTCTGATGTTTCTTGTTAAAATTTAGGTGCGGGCTCGTCTGCGTAGAATCTAGGCAGTTTCGCTGACGTACCCCGCTCTCATAAATCCCGGCCCACTGTGTCAATTGCTAATTGAGATGTTGCAGATGTACAACCTGTTTTATTTGAAAACTCAAATCAACCGCCACACCACATCCGGGCTCCATAATTATACAGTACCCACAAAACAAGATTAAATCAAACCCCAGGCGACGCCAACGGCGCAAACCTCGTCGCACTGTCCGTCTTCGCTATTGTATACCCCTGTGAAGTCGAGCTCGGTTGTGGCATTCCTGAACGGACTATTATCAAGGTGGGTGCGATTCCCTTTGTTAGAAAAACGAGGCATTGATCAGTTCGAAGTGAGAGACAAGAAGCACTGAGGACGAGCAGAAGAACGTACGACGATTTGACCGACGGCTGCGAAGAGGACCTGCATAAACATAACGAGTCAGGAGGTGAAACTGCACTGGGAGAGGGGGGAGAGGGGAGAGGATGACGCACAGGTGCGGCGGCGGATCTGCGCTCGAATATTGTAAAATGGACGGAGACGAAGAGTGCGTAGATGAAGCCGGATTCGAGACTGTACAAAACACATTAAATTGTTGGATAATTAGCCAAAAATGAGACGTACATGGCCGACCCAGCGCTGATATACCTTCTTCGTGTCGTACTTGTGAGAAGGGAGCGCCGTTCGTATGCGGACCAAGCGACTTTCGAGACTAATTGAGCGTGGAAGTTTCGATTGGTTCAGAGGTTAACAAGGGTGGAATGCGTGGCGTACGTGTGAGAAGCGTTACGAAGACAGCCGTTGTTAGTGATAGGATTTGGAAAAGGCGGGCGTTGCGCATGTAGCCGAATACTAGAGATGGGTGAAAAGTACGATGAGAGAAAGAGAAGAAGGAAAAGCCGGAACCCGAGGTAGATTTACCTGAGGCAGTAATGAGAAGCAGTATTGGGGCGACAACGACCATCCAGTTGTTCCAGATCACATAGCAGCGGTATATCTTGCACTGATTCAGATTCCGTTGAATATGCAGATGAGACTAGCAACTCACGAGCAGAGCATCGGAGCAGATGCTTTTGAAACCAAAGTATGAGCGGATGAGCTTGGTCTGACGACTCGTCATGAAAACACGCACCAACTCGAAACATAGATCAAAAGAGATGCAGTCAACATCGAATTCAGAGGCATCCGCGCTTCGCCAACGATTATAGCAGCCTCCAACGCTAAGGTGAATATTTGAAAGGTGGAGAGCGTGAATAGCAGGATCATTGCGAAGAGGAGCATTGCTTGGCGTTCAAGCTCTTTCATTCGGCGGAGGAGGATTTGGATGGAACGGGCGAAAAGGATGATGTAAATGCCTGGAAGTTCGGAGAATGAACAAGAGAGATAGTATGGGGAGTGAGGGAAAAGTGACCGTAGAATAAAGCGGATACCTGTTAGATCGTAATGGGAGAATGAGTCCCCCCACGAACAAAATCAGACGAATGATCCTACCAATATTTGGAGAACATTGATCCAAAGACCCAAAGGCGTGTTAGGCGACGGTGCGAGTGAAGCTTCAGGCATTGTCAAAAAGGAGAAGCGACGGAGCCAATGAAGCAAAGAAAATAGAGGGGAAAAAAGAAGAACATCTCAGCAGAAGCGCGGTGATTTATTACAGTGGACACGGCTTGACAGTGGACACGGGGGGCACGGGTAAGACACGGCGAGCGAGTGACAAGTGTCCGGAACCGTGTGCTCAGCTTCTTGTTCAGAGTGGCCAGCGGTGCGGGGCAGAAGAGATTCGGAAAGTCTGTTCGATTCGATTGCGCGAGATGAATAGGCAGGGATGATCATGAAGGCAGAAAGAAAGCCTGAAATGTGGCTATGCTCGGTAATCACCGTGGATCGAAGGTCTCGTCAAGCATGGCCAAGCAACTGGTTGATCAATGATCTTTGCCTTCTCCCAGTGTCCCACGGTAGTCACACCGCAAGACCGCGAATAACAAGGGACTTATAGTATCATTTTTATTGCAAATAATAAGGTACAAAATAAGTTCCTAATTAGGTAGTCTGTTATCACGAAAAACAAGCCGCTTGAAAGCTGGCCTGATATATCTGAAAATAAAGTCAAAAACAGGCTCCATCTTTTTTGGGATAAAAAGGTTGTCAAAAAGCGGCTTATTTCGGTGGAAATTTTTACGGCTATCACGGCGCCGATTTCGGCCATGTTAGTACACATAATAATGAGCTCATTTTGAGGCTTGATCCTACCCAAAACAAGCCGATAATTAGATGCCGTGATATTGCCGATATCAGGGCCGGAAACAGGTGCCTTGTTTTGTGCCTTGATATTTGAAATAAAAGGCTCCATGTTAGCCATCGGCGGATCGTCCGCCGATGGTCGTCGGCTCATCCGCCGCTCATCGTCCTGGTGGTGTGCAAAGATAATTCTATAATAGATACATCAACTAGTAGAGAGATCTAATACAACACAACGACCACCAATGAACTTGTAACGAGCGTAATGGGATGATATATCATGAAGTGGGACAATATCAATATCATCACTCATTTTCGACGAGTAGGTATATGCAGGGAATAATGGTCTATAACGCGAGAAGGGGTCCCACATACCCTTTTCCAAAGGTGCTTGGCGCCGAATTTCGAATTTCACCGCTTCCCCAACGGATAATATTCGCTCAATGCTGCCAGCGATGACCTCACGAGAGTTGGGCGGGTAATACAGCACCAGACTGTTGCCCAAGTGAGTGTGTGCGCGGGAGAAGGTGACGCCGTTTCGTTTGTAGTGCGCACGCTCGCCGTCTGATGCAAGCGGAGGAGAATCCGTTGGGGCATTGTAGGCCGGGAAAGACTTTTCAAACAGAAGTTTTAGCTCGTGAAAGGCTGCAGGACAGGTAGGCCGGCGCAACCATCGGCGTATGCTAGCTCCCCGCATGAAAGATCTAGAGAGAGTGGCTTCGAGTTCCCCACCAATATGACTGTTAGTGTTGATTCTTTCAAGGAATCCGATGACGCGCTCGAACGGAAAAGTCCACCAAGATATAACGGGACCAAAGAGTAGGAGGAAGTCGTATATATGAAAGGCCATGTGGACGTTTGGCCGCATAGCATGGGAACGGGTGTGGGGATGGAGAACTGTGAGGCCGTCCACCCATTGCTTGAGAAGAGTACGGTATGTGCTTGCACGTTCACGCGTCATCGTATACCGACAGACAAGGATGACGGCGGAGAACAGCGCCATAGAATGGTCTAGCATCTGTAGCAATCGCGGCGGTTGTAGGGATGGGTCGAAATCACCCCACATGAGGATGAGGGCGATGGCTATATAAATGGTGGCGAGAATCCGCCATTCAGCAGCTTTGATCGTTCCCGCATTGCTGTCGCCGTATTTGGGCGGAACCGAACCCACCCATCCAGGCGTGTCGGTCTTAGCAATGACGCGCTGGATGAAGTGGATGTTGGAGAGATGGATAGAGCGGGGGATGAATGTGCCAGTGTTAAAAGGCTTGGTGCGACGCTAAGGACAGTCAGTAACTAGTAGTGCAGATAGAGCTCCATGACTTACCCAGGCAAGAAGCTGGTCACAGCAAAGTTTCTTCGAGCCGGTGCGTTCCATGTCTAGTCCAAGGGAAAAAACGACCCAGCGAAGCGGCGGGTGGTTGAAACGCATGAGACCCTTCCGCATCTGTTCTTCAGTAATAGCTGGAACGAATTTCGGATCGGGAGCATCGGGCATTATCTCATCCTCATCCTCATCGTCGTCGTCAGCACCGGCGTCGTCGTCGTCGTCCTCCTCCTCTTCCTCAAAAAAGGGCTGAATGAGTTTGTTTTGAATGCCACGAATCATGGGCAGCTCCTTCACTTCCTTTTTCAAGCGAGCCAAAGGATGGCATTTCTCGACGTCGTACTCAGGCCAGTCGTACTCAAAGGCGGCACCCATAGCCTCCTTACGCTTGGCTAATCTGGTATCTATTCGCAGTACGCGACGACAATGGTGATGAACGAGGCCTTCGAGTATACAATGCATCGAGTCGACGACGGCCATCCGAGTAGGATCCCAATAAGGGAGACGCCAGAATTCAGACCACCGGACACCATACTTGTCAAAAATCGCATCGCGCTCGGCTTTCGATGAGGCGTCGCGCCATGCATATGCCTGGGCTCGTAGAGTCGCGATGTCTCGTCGCTTCCACGCGTGAAACTCGGTATTGTACATTGTCTTGACACCGCGGCATTGGCATATTGAGCAGTAATCGTGTGAGTTGGCAGCCGCCAAACCTAAAGCTTTTCTCGTAGCGGGCAAGTCGTTGACGTTGTTGACAATCGCGATATCGACACTGCGACCAGAGGGATGGAGGGCTGTGCGGGAAAGCCGGAAGCCTCGATCCCATCCCAAGACAAACTTGTCGATGAGAGGGCGGAAGTAGTTATCGATCTCGTCGTGATTGGGCTCGTTAGGTCCCATAATGATGCTCAACCACATATACTCGGGGCGATAACGGATGTCTTCGCTCAGATTGAGATTAACGACAGCCAAGATGCCAATGGAATTGTGATTTCCTCGTTTCCTTGTCCCATTCGGATTGAAGAAGTCGAGCATGACCTGGAAAGCGAGCCTCATCCTTGAGCTCTCCCGGTACATACAAAACAATGTGCACCTGTATAATCCAGTGGTGCACGTAGCAATGTGCCCATTGCTCTTCTAGACACGGTGCACATTGCAATGTGCACCTGCCTAGAAAACAGGTACACCCTTGATCTCTGATGTCCGGCATCAGCGGCAAACCCATTGCCATCAAATCATATATTTTTGACAGGACACATCACCTCGACATCAATTCTTGATTTGAGGCATCATCCCATCACAATACAATGTGCACCATGATATAAAACAATGCAATGTGTACAGTTGGCACATGACCAGTGCATTCAAACCGCCGGCTTTACGAAAACATTTTGCATTTTACAGGTCAACAAGGCCATCAGTCTACAAGTGTTGTATACAAATGTTATAGAGATTGAGTCGCTCTATCAGATGCATATAGACATCAGATATGTTTGCCTGATTTCCATTTTGGGAACAACAACGCTTTGCAACCCAAAAAGGAAATTTTGTGGCTTCTTGCTGCTTTTTGCCTCTGATTAGACTGATCCCTATAACAAATTGTTGGTAGATATACCAATATACCTGGCAAGACTGTCCAGACCTATAGACAGTCTGTATAAATATTTATGAAGACATTTCCTGATCTATTTCTATAATGAATGATCCTTCCACCTAGCCTTCATATACCTTCGCATTTCTGAGGATGTTGTCTCATATAAAACATTTGTTAATGTACAGCAGAAACCCTTTATGTTCATAATTTTCTACCTGTTGAAGATTTGAAAAACAAGATAATTGTATCTAGGATGTTTGGATTCCTGGGAAGCAACACAAAGAGATGACACAATTTGGGGGCAAGAAAAGTAAAGGATTATGCATGAATGTTTATTAAATGAATTTTCCAGCCTTCATTGTAGCATCAATACTCTGTTCAGAAATTAGCACTGCTGATGGTGAACTCGTTACTACTTATCGCACACTCGCTACGCTCCCTAAAAATGATTATTAGATCTTCCACTTCTACAATCATGAGTACTGATCTGAAAAGTAAAATCTGTTCTATTATTATTTATGAGGTGAAATAGATTTTTAGGGATTTTTCAGTGGATGGAACAAAGTGAGCCAGAGTGGAGACTACTTGCCCAACCAAGTCTTTAGAACAGTATTCAATCCCAAGGTCCGGAAACACGTTTTGTCCAGATCATGGTCAAATTTGATGAATAAGTACTCAAAACAACATGTTTCCCTTGTGGGATCTCATTTCTAAAATCTAATTTCCAATATTGAGCCATACTAGGCCACAATTGCCAAAATGATCCCAAATTCTCATGTGTGGTTTGATCTCAATCTGCATAGGTATACAGTTCAAATTTTGACTTGAATTGTTCAGGGAGTTAGAGAACTGGTTTTGAATTGCTAATTGGGCTGATTTGAGGTTGCCAACTTCCTGGATACTGCAAATATGGTAAATATTCATTACAATCACTAAACAGCACATGTGCAGTGTCTGTGGGCTTTCACTGATACATGGAAAGCATTATGAGATAGTCTGAGACTAACCCTGGCTGTCATTCCTCCCCAAAGTGCTGCCTAGGGTCAAGATCAGTACAATATCAGATCCATCAAATGAACTCAAGCTCAAGATTGGCAGACAATAAAGGTGGGGAAAGAGCCAAGAAACATTTGATTGTATGGGAACTATATACCTATAGCATTCAACACACTTTCTAATGAGTATGGATGCCACCTATATCATGTATGATGGAATCAATCTCTTGAAGCAGTTTTGAGGTGTTCTAGAAGGTATCTGGCCTTCCTCTGTCCTCAGAACTCTCTTCCTAGGACCATACAGTCACGCTATATACACTACATGTACATGAGATGTGGTAGCTGTGGTGTAGAAGGAGATCATTGGAAAATTTCCTTTTTGAGTTGCAAAGCGTTAGTGTTCCGAAAGGGGAAGCGTCTCAAATGTAGCTGATGTCTATATGCATCCGATAGAGCTTTTCAATCTCTACAACATTTGTATACAACTCTCGTTGATTGATGGCCTTGTTGACCCGTGAATAGCAAAACAATTTCGAAAAGCCGGCAATTATGCATTATGAAATGACAGATTGTGTAGATTGTATTGTTGTACGTCTGTAGTGCACATTGCATTGTGATGGGTCAACAGAGCCCATCAAAAATTGATCCCCTCGTGATGTTCTCTGTCAAAGATATATGATTTGATGGCAATGACTTTGCCGCTGATGGCAACATCAGAGATCAAGGGTGTGCTGATTTTCTGGCAGGCGGACATTGCAATGTGCACCGTAGTCAGGAGAGCATTGGTGACATTGCTACGTGCACCAGTGGATTATCCGGTGCACATTGTTTTGTGGGTACCTCAACTGTTGCATCCTTCCATCCCTCTGTATGAACAGCTGGTCAGGGACGGGTCCCTCGAAGCTACGGAGAAACTCGGCCTCAAAGACGTTGTTGACCCGCTCTTCAGAGACTGGCGCGTCGGGGTCTTTCGAAAGAGCCTCGCGAACCGCCGCCAACGCATTATCACAAGCCGCCTCGCACATTCGTTCGACTTCGGCATCAGAGAGCATCGCCGCGATGTAGTCGACGAAGGAGGTGAATACGTATGGCTTGATGGGTCGTAATTTTCCTTGACGCTGCTCGAGAAGATTTTTGCCACATGGAGTGCGAGGACCACGGTCAGGATAGATCCAACCTTGACATGTTTCGGGGTAGGATGCCTCGCCGGTTAGCCGACTCTCCACCGGCTCGTGTGTGTGATGGCAGTAGGGGCAAGTCGCATAGATGGTGGTAGCGGGGTCGATCTTGAATCTCCGGAGTGCTGCTTCCAACGAGGTAGGAAGCTGTTTGAGTACATGCTCCTGCGTCGCACTGGCGTTCTTCCTTCCGGGGGAACATATGGCCATTGCCGATCGAATGATCATATTGACGAGGGCGATGATGAAGTCGGTAGAGACGGTGCTGACGCCAATGACGACGTGGCAGATGACCGCGAGGAGGATTGAGAGCTGAGCGACGAGGCTGTACTTGGAGATAGGATCCTCAAAATGGTGCGCTAGAAATTGTTTAGTGAGATAACATAACAGCAGAGCTCTGCAACAACATACCAGCATCATGGAAAACTTCATCCAACGAAGTGGGGAGAAGGTGGCCGACAACATCGACCAGTACGTCCAAGGCGTTGGCTTCCTCTGTCACGCTCTGCAAGAGCGTCTCGAGACTGAGTATATGGGACTTTCTCCTTGGAGACTTGCGCGTTCGCTTACTGGGGGGTGCCTTAATACTTTCCAGAAGCCTGCCTGCCTCAATCACAACGGAGGTCGCGACGTCGAGAGCCTTGGTTAACGAAGGAATCGTTTCAGCAGTAGCCTGTAGTGCGCGGTGGAAATCGAGTTCCTCTCGTGCGTCACGAATACGTTGCCGCATTTCTTGCAAAAGTACAGTATCGTTCTCCTTAGCCTGTAATGCGGATGGGCGGAAATGAGCCTTAGTCAAAGCTTCGCAGCTCTCCAAAGCCTGCGAGGGTGGTATTGGTGTGAACGCTGTGGGCACGTGGGGTGCGTCAGATTGGAAGTCCTCGCGGGAGCTGAAGAGTTTGGAGTGCATCTGATTACGAGGGGGAGCACCATCGTCCACGACGACCAAGCCAGTAAGAAGGCTGGCAAGCCTGTCAAGCTCAGCGTCCGCGTCGCCCGCCGTCGCTTCGCCCGCCTTTGGTTCCCCAATCAATGGCATAAGTTCGTCCTCGTCCACGGGCAAGTGGGCAAGACTGCTGGCCAACGCATCGAGTTTTGTGCGGTCCACATCGACAGCGCGCTCGGCAGCAGGGGAAGAAGACTGCCGTTTGTGGGCCGCGATGTCTGCATTGTGGTTTACGCGCTTGTCCTTTAAAACTCGGTGGTCGCGATTGTGATTTAACGGACATTTTTTGCATGCATATGTGCGGTCGGTGGGCATTCCGTCGACGGCAAACGTCTGACAATAAAGCCGATTGAGAAAGATTTGTGGGCGATATCGTCTTATATAGAGAGAACGGAGTTTCATCCAAATAAGGATGTTATTGTATTCCGTATCCGGTTCGACGCAATTACAATAAGAAGGTAACAAGGACTACAACGTAAGCTAGAACGTGGAGCCAGTTGCCACTGATGTGTGCCTCGAGGAGGAAGAGCGTGAAAAGAAATTGAGGCGAGAGAGGAGGCAGAAGGCGCCCTACATAAATCGTCAGCATAGGGCCAAAAACCAAGCACAAACAAAATACTCACCGTGATCAGCCGCCAGAGAAGTGGTATCGGAGATGACCGCAGAAGCGGACGCAACTTCATTCTGAGCGACGCTGCAGATGGGGCAAATATCGCAATTGCAACAGCGGCGCGGATCTGGAAACAGAGCTCAGGATACGCGAACAGAGATTCTGGCAGAAACTCACGATAGGTAGAGGACGCGGATCTGTAGGTTTTGCTAGACTGGTACGACCCTGCCCTGGAAGACGAGCGAGAGCAAGATTGGCGGTGGTGGTGGTGGTGATTCGGGCAGCAGCAGTCCATCGTTTCGATAATGGGAGAAAGTGCAAGTTCAGCAGATTATTTAAGAGCTGCACACAATAAGAAGGAAGACAATTAAAGCAAGGGCTCGACGGGGATGCGATGAAGAACAATAGGCCAAGAAGCGAAGAGGTACCGACGACACGGGCATGATGCGCGTGAACGACGCACGCGGACGATCCGCGCAGACGATCCGCGCAGACGATCCGCGCAGACGATCCGCGCAGACAATGCTCTGCAGACGGCAAACGTCTTGCAGGAGCAAACGCAGCACCGTGGGTGTCGACGGCAAACGTCTGACACCCATATTGGTGTGGGCTGGATGGAGTCGGTGAGGGAGATGGGATGAGGCGGACTTGCCAAATTTGGAGCCTGCTGCACAGCATCGTCTGAGTCATCGTCCACCGGCCCGGCACTCCACCGGCCCGCCTCTCCATATTTTCTTCCAACTCCACCACCACCACTGTTGAACTCACAGACGTCTGCCGTCGTGAGCTCGGTAGTGCCTCACAGACGTCTGCCGTCGTGAGGTCTGCATTCTCCAGACGCCTGCCGCTGCAAGCTCAGCGTCGGAGCCTCGTCTTCGCTGGTTCTTCAGTCGCTATTTATCTTTTGCTGGCCATGCGCACCATCTTCGCTCACCGATGTTTGCCATCGCGAGCGCGGCACATGCAACTCGCTCTATCTAGCTTGAAGCCTTCTCCTTGCCGCCGCCTCAAACTCGCTCACCGCCGCCGAATTGCTCGCGGATTTTTGTTCCGCTTGCTCTATTGTCTTATTGTCTTTTACATTTTGGCCAAGCCCCTTTTAAGCAGCTCCACCTTTTCGGTTGTCCTTCATGATGGGGCCCTCGCGTTCGAATCTGCGCCTCGGCAGCCCAATATCCCTCCCCAAACTTCGCAGCGACCCTTACAAGTATGATTATCAAAGGAGACGCACCAAATCTGTGGACGCTGAGGCTTCTCTACTTCTCATGCGCAACTCAACTTTGTTCCTCGCGGAACTACGCGAGGAAGTTTGCAAGGTATGTATCTTTCGTGCCGCGTCTCCGTTATCCCCTTCTAATCCATCCTCCAGTCGTCTGCTCTTGAGCAATGGTCTCCCGCTCAAGTGTGGTCTCCCCCGGATGCAGAGCGACTCCAGCGCCTCATTTCTGAGCTTGAGAGCATCCAGATATCCGAGGTATGTGTCCTACGACTGGTGTTTTGGGTGTTCCTCCGGCTAACTGACTCTCTTATCGTCGGTGTCCCAGCATGCTCCGTCGCCAGCATCTGCGCCGAGTTCCATACATGCAGCCCAGTCTTCTGTGTCCATATCTACTGCATCTCAGCCTCCCGCATCCTCAAGATCTTCCATACACGCAGCCCAGTCTTCTACGTCCATATCTACTGCATCTCAGCCTCCTGCATCCTCAAAATCTGCTTCGCCTTCCATCCGAGCAACCCAATCGCGCACTCGGAAAACAAAACCACGTAACAGCCCGCCGCGAAAATCGCATTCGGAGGTACGTCCTCAACGAATTGCCGTCTGACATTAACTGAGCCTCAAATACTCGTAGGCTCGTTGCCCTCACGGCTTGAAGCGATTCACTTCCTGCCCTCACGCCGTTGAGCGGACTCGGTGTCCTCATGGGTTTAGGCTAATATCAGCCGTATGTCCTCACGGTTACGCGAAGGCGGCTTGCGCTCTGCATCTCCCAGCACAACGCGCGTCTGCTCATCTTGCAGTAAGTGATTCTTATTTTCCGTTTCTTCGTTTGCTCAGTTAATTTCGTAGAGTTACGAAGACTCGATCTTCGAAAAGACCGCTCAATTATTTATGTGATAATAGTATGCATTGTCCCCGTAGCGTATATATAACTACAACGAATTTTATTGATAATGTACCTCCGTTGTGAATTCAAGCGAGCCTTTGCGCGTTTTGCGCTTTCTTCCAAATGGGACGCCGAGAGATGCCGCCATCCATCCACTGTGATCCATGATCGTCCATCATCGGCGCGACCTGGGCGCCGGAAGATGCCGCGGATGACGGATGATCCTCTGTCGGCATTGACACAGCCACTTCGTCACTGTTCCTTCTCCATCTCAGACGTTTGCCGTCGAGACGGTTCGGGTTTGCGCGCTCCTTAGCACTCTCGTCCCCTGTCGCACGCCGACAGGTGAACCCTCTTAGACGTTTGCCGTTGAGAGGATTGACCGCTGATTATGCACGAGGGAATGGGGCACTTTGGCCGCTTGTTAAATGTGTACTCGACTACTTGAGGAAATTCAAAGCCAACCGTACCCCCACAGTCTCGTACAAGAAGGCCATCACCGCAAAGACAATAATGTACCAGGAAATGGAAAGGCATAGCGCCCCAATGCGCGCCATGAAACGACGGTGGCTCTTCGTCGTCTGGCGATACACGAAGATGTCATTCGCGCCAGTTATCACGCTTGACTTGGCGGCGAAGATCGTCGGCACCCCTCCGATGTCCGATGCCTGCAGTATATAAGCACCAGCCATCTAGTCGTCGTCGTTTTTAGTACTCACCGTCACCGTCTGCACATACTCATTGGGGTCAACCTGCAGCTTGGCAAGCAACTCGCTGTTGCGACGCCTACGCACATAGACCGCACCGTGGTCGCTACCGCTCACGATAACGCGGCCCGAATCCGCGAGCGCCACCTGGCGGACACGAGGGCGCTTCTCGACGGGAACGAAGAAGGTGTTTGTGAGCTCGTAGCTCTTGCCGTGCATACGGTAGACGTGGACGCCAGTAGACGGGTCATCGACGCACAGAATACTCTTGACGTTATCCACTGCGATAGCGGAGCTGGAGAAAACATCGAAATCAGCGTCGTCGACCATCGACATATAACACAAGCATACATTCTGCAACCCAGGTTCCAAGCCTCTGCAGCAGAGGAGAGATGCGCTCCACGGAAGTAGTATCTTCGAGCCGGTGAGTGTTTCATCGCGTTGATACATGACAAAAGAAACTGACATTAGCCCACAGTAGACTCCAAAGATGAGCACTTCACGCTCGTTTCCGTGCTTCTCGCCAAACGCAATGGAGCCGGGAGTGCAGTTTGGGATCGTCAGCATCAGCAGCTCCTCCAAGCCCATCTTCGAATTCAAAGTAAATAACTGGAAGACCCCGCCGCGATGGCAAACGGCGAGGCGGTTAGTCTCCTCGTCGAACGCAATACCGGTAATCTCAGCGGGCTCGTTCAACTGGCGGCACCACACTTCCTTGAAGCAAGTTATTCCGTCCTGAGTAACAAATTATTCAGAATAAGCGCATGGATCTGGCAGGCGGGATCGCACCACATCTTCTTGCTGCCAGCAAAACAAATAGCCGGCCTGGGTTCCACCTACGAGCGCTTCGCCTACATTGTCTTCGCGCTTGATAAAGTACACGCATGTCGTTGCCCCACGAATATCGGGGGATCCTGGGATTCGAGAGACGCTCTGCAGTGTCTTCAGATCCCAGACCCTAGTCCCGTCGGTGCCTGGAGGTTTGAGCCGTTAGCGTGAGGAGAAAGGAGGGTGAGGAGAGGACCCTGACCTCCGCTCGCCGCGTATTTGCCGTCGTCGCGCACAGATATAGCGAGAACAGCCCCAGAATGACCAACGAGCTTGCCCTGCAGGTGATAGTCGATCTTGCTCTCTGTATGGGGGTCTTGCATTTTTCTTTTGCGGATTCGTGGCGCACGCAGCTCGCTTTATAAAGGTCCTTGACCAAGTACAAGAAACAATAAACACAAAAGGCTCGCGTACGAATAGAGAACAATTGCATCTCCAACTCGACGGGGATACCGCCCGCTGATCACTTACCTCATCATCAAGAGCATCTTGTTCTGCGCACTCATGGCGCCCGATCCAAGATTCGTCGCGCAAGTCGCGGCGCCTCCGCCACCTCTCATCGTCCCGCTCGCTCACACAGAATTTGTCGCACCAACGTTCCCGACACTGCTCATGCATGAAGATCTGGACGGCGCCCCTCCTCTCGCTTCTCCTCTCTCTAAGAGAACCCCAAAGGCAAAGGCAGCAAAGCAAGGTGTCACCTTCGCCAAACCGCCCTCCCTCCCTCCGAGCCCAAGCAACTCGGTGTGCGAAGGCCTCACCCTTTCCAAATTCATGGTCCAAATTCCTACTCCTGAGTGTGGCGCCTCTCGCATCAAGAATACGGACTTCGCGGCGATGACCGGATGGACACAGGCATTCTGCAACGAATTCTCGGTACGTTTTCCAGCTCTCCGCTGATTCTGGTCTCAAACATCTCATCTCTCAGAACTTTGTCGAGGACCAGTGCGCCCAAATCCTGGACCCCACTTGCGCGTGGACCGTTCAGGAGCCGAGTGCCAAGCAGGCTATCATTGATAAGGTAATAGTCTCATCATCGCCGTCAACTCCAGGGCTAATCCATCGTAGACTATTGAAAAGTATCCCTGCGTTAAGGATTATGAAGGATACTGGCCTATGGAGAAAGTTACCCAGCGCTTCTGCAAGAACTCGACTGCGAAGCTGGCCCGCGCGCAGGAGCAGATTGTCCTTACGGACGTCAAGAAATTACGTCCGGTATGTAGATCGTTCAAGTCGCTCTTTCTTACACTGACATGTTGTGATTTTACCAGCGCAAGGGACGGGGAAAACCATAGTTTATTGTTCTGTACACGTCCCAAATACAATGCAGCACTAGTACTATTGTTCCTGCAACCCCTTTGGACCGAGTCACCGTTAAGCGAAATCTTTGCCGCCGACGCGCAAGCTCAACTTACTGTTCGCACCCGCAATTCAGAAGTTTTCCTTAACACTTACTTCGCAGAGAGCAGTCTCCTCAACCAAGTTTTATTACCGTACATATATATAATCAGTAACTCTACTCACATGTACCGTACTGTACAGATATAAATATTTTCGTTTGCCTCCCTTTTGAGTGTGAAATTCCAGGAAGATCCCTCATCCCTTAGCCGAAGGACCATCGGCCGACGGCCGATGGACCCCAGATCCTCAACAAGTTCACTCAAGTTCACGATTTCGTCCAAATGGGATGTTCTCCAGACGTTAATATCATTGTTACTGTCTACATACACCGTTTACACTGTAAGATAATAGCTAGAAACAGTGGAATGAGAATACGAGCGAGCGATCAGTTGTGTCCTAATTTGGGTATCTCCCAATTTGGACGTTTTTATTGTGCAAGGCGTTGAGCAAGGCGCTCGTTGTTCTCCATTTGAATACAATGGGCGAGATGTGCAGTAACTAAGAGTATATAAGAAACCTGTCCCCTTCCTACGCCCCATCTCCCATACATTCGTCTCCTGCTCCACGCGTCTGCCGCGGGAACAGCCAGCGTCAGGTTACTATGGACAACGACGACGAGCCCATGGACGCGCCGTATCAGGCTCCTGTACGCATGGCTCGTGCTGCATGTCCGCGAGATGCTGAATTGTTTGCAGCCGCGCAAGACGGTGACGGTGAGGGAGAATGTTGATCATACCAGCAGTAAGAGAATCGCCATTCCTGCTCCTGAGCAGGCTGCAGTTGACGTGGTACGTGATTCTATGTTGTCTATATTACTGTGGTCGTCGTCCAACTTGTACCAGGCCCGCAATGACGAGAGGTATTGGAAGGAGATGTCGGCAGAGTTCCGTGCCCGAGTTCGCACAGCGGAACAAGAGAACGCAGCTCTTCGCAATGAGCTCAAAGCGGCACAGGGCGGTCTCGCACATCGCCAACAAGAGGTTCAGTATCTGCAGCAGCAGATCCAAGAAGCCGTCGCACGTATTGAGAAAATGAATTACGATGAAAGTGGCTTGCACGCGCAGATTATGGACGACCAAGAGCGAGTTAGCGGCTTGGTACGTTCCCTTGAAAGATATGTGACGGATTAGACTGAATCTGTGCTGCTACAGATCCAGCAAGTGACTACGGCTCAGCGACAAGCTGCAGAAGCGTCCACGCATACATATGGGCTTCAAGAGGCAATCGTATGTGTTTTCGCGTAGGGTCGTGGATCTTCTAACCGATATCTAGAATACACGAGATACCGAGCTCGGCCAGCTTCGTGCACAGGTCCATAAGCGAGATGATGAAGTTAATCATCTTCGCTTGCAGCTCAAGGCTTCGGGACGCCGCAAGACTGAGACGATGCCCAGACGTCGCGGACGCGTCAACGTCGAGCTGCTGGGGACGGGCCAGCCTTCTACAATCGAGCTCCCGCTCGATCCCGCTCCACTTCCGGCCGAGGGTCCCGCGCCGCTCCCAACCGATACACCCCCAACCCGTACTCCCGCGGTACCGGCTGCTGTGGCTGAGAACCCCGTGCTGAAGAGATTCGCAGCGAAGCTGGACGTGGAGGTGCAGGATTTGGTTGAGGCCGTCCAGTCGATCCAGATTGCCAGCGTAGAAACTGGCGCGCAAATTGTTGTCTCTCCTCAGAACACTCCTCAGAAAAATAAGCAGGTCAGACCGGACTCGAAGGCCGCGAGGAAGGAGGCAGTTAAACCTGCGAATCAGACGCTGTGTAACAAAGCACATGTAAGAAAAGAATCATGTTGGCAAAAGAAAGTACTGACCGATTTAGGCACTATTGCGGCAAACAACTTATCGCAAATTTAAAGTCGAGCAGAGCAGCGATTTCATCTTCCACGAATCGGCGACCGCGCAAGAAGTAGAAGAGTTCAGTAGAGATGACAATGCAACTCTCAAGCATTGGCAATGGGACTTCAACCCCGGTTACTTGAGTTCCGCGTGGAACGTTGTCCAGATTGAAAGGATTATCGTCGAAACAGTCAAAGAGGATGGCAAGGCGTGCAGACACGTTGAGAAAGGCGAGATTCAGGTTGAGTATTTGGAAATTGTGTTGAGGGAGCAGCTGGAGCGATATCGCGGGGACTGGAACCTGTTTCAGCCGAAATGGTGGGACGCACAGGGGCGGATAGAGACGAAGGCGGAGGCAGTCGCTCGCGCAAAGATTGTGCTGTTTTTGCGTCGCTTAAACTCTCGGAATATCAATGCGCAGAACAGGGTTTGTGATTTCGCTTCGCAGATAAGTACGCGCGCTGAATGATGTGGACAGAAATACTTGTATCGTGAAAACACCATAGAAGCGGTGATCGCTTTGAAGGCGGAGGAGGGTGCGAATGATATTGCTACCTGGCATCGATTGCTGGCGGTTCTGCGATATCTTGGGGCTGAGGGAATGTCCGAGGAAGAGGAAAAGGCGAATACCCTCCAGGGCCAGAAGATCAAGACATACAAGATAAAGCTGTGTGTCTGGCGTGAGTCCACCATCGCGCAGTACATGAACCTGGTGGACGCGCAGAGACAGCGCTTTGAGGAACTTCACAATGGGACCAAGTCGGCTCCTCGGGAGCGAGTCCAGGAAAACGGCAAACGACCCGCTCCAAAAGGTCTTCCCGAATGCCTGTACAACAGCAGATGGCTCGGGTCGCTGGCCCCAAAGGCATTGAAGGAGCTGGAGGTTTCCAAGGACGTATTTGCCTTGTTCGTGGCAGCGACTGATCGTATGGTGTAATTAGTGACTTGTAGTAGTCAAAATAAAGAGTTTCTCGAACCTTTGTCCCTAATGTGCCCGTGAAATACTCTGAGTGAGGTCGTGTCAGTCCCCAGCGAGTGCTTTCTACCAGCGGCAGACGTATGGTAGCAGCGCTCGTGAATGGAGATCATATTTGACAGGCAGATGGTCGAAGATGCCAACGGACGATGGCGACGGCTGCAGCGCTGGTGTAGAAGAGGCGATGTTACAGAGTCTAGTAGACGGTCCCCATCGAGAGAGTTGCGGCTTAGGGCACTGGGGGCGGCAAACGCCTCGCAGCACCACAAGAGCAGGACTTGGGATCCGACGGACGATGGCGACTTGTCTGCGGAAGATATGGCGCGAAACGCCAGCGTGTAGTATGTAGGTGGTGGCTAGCATCGAGAGAGTCGTGGCTCAGGGCACTGCGGGCGGCAAACGCCTCGCAGCACTACATGGGCGGGACTTGATGGCGGAGGAGGAGGAGGGAGGTGTGACGATGCGTGACGATAGGTGACGATGATCCGTGACCGGCGCATCAATGTCACATCAAACTCTCTTTTTCGAAGACATCTTCGACGATGTCTTCGAACAACTTTATTCTTTCCTCTTTACCACCACCACCACCACCACCATAATGACCTCTCGCGGACGCGCACAACAGGGATCGAGGCGTTTGCCGCCCGGTCCCTCATCTTCAGCGCCAAGGCGTTTGCCGCCAGGCCCTGATTCTGCTATATCATCGTCGTCCTCTTCGGTCCCTCCTTTCTACCCGACCACCACGAACTCTCGCGGACGCGTACAGCAGGAGCAGGTACCGAGGCGTCTGCCGCCCGGTCCCTCACCCTCAGAGCCAAGCCGTTTGCCTCCAGTCCCTTCAGTGTCATCTTCATCGTCCCCGTTCACCTCCGATCTTGGATCACAGCGGGAATTCCACAATGGGCCCTATCGTCTCGTTCCTCTGGGAATACTCTCCCAGGAAGAGAAAGACACACTAAATGTAAGTTTCTTTCCGAGATTGCCAGCTCTATATTGATACTAACCTACAAATACCAGTCCACCGCCCACTTTCATGGCATCGTGCGGAATCACATGGGCATCTTCCTGGTCTTCAATGCCCATCGCAACGCTCTCCTTGCCCTGCCTCCTCGCTCCGCATCGCGTCCGGATGAAGTTTTATACACGACGACATGGACCCACCCCACCTCATGTTATCTTGCTTGCACGCCCCTCTTCCCGACGTATGGCGGCGCGTTGCTGCATGTCCTTGACGTGTCCATACGCTCGCTGCCAATGTCATCGCAGGTCAACGGCGAGGAAACGCGTTGGGCACTGACCCCCGCTATCATAAAAAAGTGGACGGATCTGGAGAATTTGTTGATCGCTGTGCTCGAATCGCTATCCTTGCAAGCTAGCAGAATACAACCTCGGCGGTATTGCCCCAAAGCCCCTCGGCCGAGCCGGTTTGGTTATACCTCCTCCTATCTCGACCAAAGTAACAGCAATCTTCCTGCGACAGTCCCCACCCAAACGCAAACGTCCGGCTGCGGGTCCACCGCGGCACCACCGGCTCAAGCACAATCAACCCTCCCACTGCCCGCCCAAACGCAAACGTCCGACTGCGAGTCCACCGCGGCACCACCGGTTCAAGTACAATCAACCTTCTCACTTCAAAATACATCGATTTTGGGGGATGGGAATGCTGCACTTCAGCATCTCGATGTGTACTACGAGGACGCCGACGATTTCATGTTCCTGCGCCAGACGGCGGAGAATATCCTGGTGAACTTCCCACTCGAAAACGTCTTACAGGATCGCCTTGGCTTTGTGAACCCACAAGGCGCCAGTTTCACCCCCGACCAGCTGTCACGCGTCGACCATTGTGCCCGCTTCTTGGGAGACAACACCAACACTGCGGCGCTGAGTGATGCAGCCCGGGCGCTGGTGCATTCGCTTCACAGGGCGGAGAGAGTGCAGGATATGTCTGCCCAATTGTTCGACCTCTGTGACCCAGATATTGTTCACGATATCTGGAAGAAGTCGGGCGTCAAGATTGAAATATTTCACGACGTGAGCAAGCTCAAGCACTGCTCTACAGCCTAGTTTTCTCAACCCCCGCGTCAAAAGCGAACGCATGATTGTGGTGTACAGCGCGGCCACGGCGATGCACGTCGTTCGTCTCCAATGGGAAAACTGGCGCGACCTGATCGAGCAGGTACACGCGCTTGGCGCTCCCTTCGATATCGTCGTCAAGATCCCAGGCTTTGTGTCGTCTTCGTACCAGCCCGGCCTGCATCGCTGTAATAGTCTCGGTGTTCGTCCGGAGGATTACAAACCGGATAAGCATGATCTCGAGAGGTACCTGAATATTCTCGAGCGCTTCCTCCTCTCACCCCGTGGTCGACTCGCTCTTCAAGCCGGAGGTGTCGTCGCTCGCTTAGCCCGCCTGATCATCCCAGATTCTCACCTGGAGCTCACAGCGGAAGATGTCGACGTTGATACAGCTGAGGGGCATTTCAGGCAGGGAAATACCTCTGTCTTGTTCCACCGTTTGACTCATGCGGAAGAGGACCTCATTTTGGGCGTGTATTCAATCAAGATGAGTAAGGATCTTTCTTTGGTTCAGCCTTTCACCTAGCTAACATCATCCTTTAGACCAGCTGAATCCTATGGACCCAAGCGGACACCAAGAAAAGCGTGTGTCATGGTGGCCGCAGGCGGGCGCGTTTTTTAGATCCGGGTTGAACGTTGGCTGGTGGACATCAGATTGCGAGCGGTGGTTTCAAGAAATCATGGGCGAATTTAGGGACGGTAAGGCGGTTGTATTGAACAATTCGCGTTGGACTCGGCGGCTCCGGGGGTTCAACACCTCTTTGAAGCTTGCCCAGAACCTCGATACTGTCTGCGCCGATTTCTTGAATGCCTCTCCAGAAACATTTCAATGATCTTACATGGTTGTCGTAGTTGCTATATAGACAATTGTACATACCATACTTGTGCCTTATTATTATTATTATTATTATACTTACCGTCAATGTGTTTTCTTTTCCCTCTTTGACGATGAGCGGCGGATGAGCCGACGACCATCGGCGGACGATCCGCCGATGGCTAACATGGAGCCTTTTATTTCAAATATCAAGGCACAAAACAAGGCACCTGTTTCGGGCCCTGATATCGGCAATATCACGGCATCTAATTATCGGCTTGTTTTGGGTAGGATCAAGCCTCAAAATGAGCTCATTATTATGTGTACTAACATGGCCGAAATCGGCGCTGTGATAGCCGTAAAAATTTCCACCGAAATAAGCCGCTTTTTGACAACCTTTTTATCCCAAAAAAGATGGAGCCTGTTTTTGACTTTATTTTCAGATATATCAGGCCAGCTTTCAAGCGGCTTGTTTTTTGTGATAACAAACTACCTAATTAGGAACTTATTTTGTACCTTATTATTTGCAATAAAAATGATACTATAAGTCCCTTGTTATTCGCGGTCTTGCGGTGTGAGTCCACCTGGGCCGCCTCTCCGAGTGTAGTGAAATATGGGGGAAAGTTGTCTATCTGGATGAGGTAGACTAGATACTGGAGAGATGGGTTCATACTTATATCTCCTACCTTCCGCTCCATTTGCCATGAAATTATTCACTGGACTGACTGCGGTTCGATTTCCTCAAAAGAGACTTAAGGGGTTCCGAAGCCCTTGTTTTTGTACAAGGTTGCGCACAGGGGTTTCTCAATGGAATTTCACCTTCTTATGGTAACTTGATGATTTCTTTTTATTGACAAAAAAATCTCGGCTGCGGTTCAACGTTCAACTTCAACGCCTTGCCTGCTGCGGTTCAAAATCTTCGGCGATATCGGTCATAGGCTAGACGTATGGTAAGAGCATTGAGAGACATGATGGTGCCATCGCACGTAAGATTAAGAATGCATGTGGCTCAAGCTTCGAATTCGGAATAACGAAGAAGTCTATTTCGAAGAACTTTGAATCGCCGATCCGAGCTTTCATGTTCTTCCCTTCTGACAATTCCCTTGGGACAAGATGACACATGGATAGTCGTGTGGAGCAATATAGGGACGGATGGTCATCCTAAATTTCGTTTTGCCCGTTTATCTCGTTTCTTGGGTAAATTTTTTGGCTGCGGTTCAACTTGCCCGCTGCGTTTGAAAATCTTCGGCATCAAGCGGCCATCATTCAGTCCATCAATATCACGTCCACACGGGCAAACACGGCGTTCTCTTTCCACTCGTCTCCTCCCATTTCTCCCCTGACCGGTACGGCTACCGAAACCGTTCAGCGTTGAGCTTTTATCGGCGATATGGGCTACTCTGGGCTGGGAGTCTCGGGGTCTGGTCGCCGTTTGGTTGCTCTGAGTTTCGACCTGGGAAAAATTTCCTGCACAGGCATCCGAGTCTTAGTCGGACTACATCTCTGCGAGGATACCGTAACGTGGCCCAAAACGCTGGGAAATAGTACGGGCAACATATCTTGAAGAAACGAAGCACACGAGTGTATCAGTCTGGACAGGCACAGAAGTATCAGATTCATTCTATTTTCACACTGAGATGGGGCAGTTATCGAGGTAAGTATCATACCTAGCCCAGCATTTGGATTGGAACTTCTTCGGATGGGAGTTGAGTTGAGATACAGGTAAACATACAAATAAGCTCTGGATAGCTCTTTTCTAACGAGTTTCAAAACAGATTTTTTCCCGAATAGCCGACATTCCTTCCAATCCAATCCAGACACCGGAGATTATCGCCCTCCATGCAATACCGGTAATCTCACAGTCTCGTACAAGAAGGCCATCACCGCAAAGACAATAATGTACCAGGAAATGGAAAGGCATAGCGCCCCAATGCGCGCCATGAAACGACGGTGGCTCTTCGTCGTCTGGCGATACACGAAGATGTCATTCGCGCCAGTTATCACGCTTGACTTGGCGGCGAAGATCGTCGGCACCCCTCCGATGTCCGATGCCTGCAGTATATAAGCACCAGCCATCTAGTCGTCGTCGTTTTTAGTACTCACCGTCACCGTCTGCACATACTCATTGGGGTCAACCTGCAGCTTGGCAAGCAACTCGCTGTTGCGACGCCTACGCACATAGACCGCACCGTGGTCGCTACCGCTCACGATAACGCGGCCCGAATCCGCGAGCGCCACCTGGCGGACACGAGGGCGCTTCTCGACGGGAACGAAGAAGGTGTTTGTGAGCTCGTAGCTCTTGCCGTGCATACGGTAGACGTGGACGCCAGTAGACGGGTCATCGACGCACAGAATACTCTTGACGTTATCCACTGCGATAGCGGAGCTGGAGAAAACATCGAAATCAGCGTCGTCGACCATCGACATATAACACAAGCATACATTCTGCAACCCAGGTTCCAAGCCTCTGCAGCAGAGGAGAGATGCGCTCCACGGAAGTAGTATCTTCGAGCCGGTGAGTGTTTCATCGCGTTGATACATGACAAAAGAAACTGACATTAGCCCACAGTAGACTCCAAAGATGAGCACTTCACGCTCGTTTCCGTGCTTCTCGCCAAACGCAATGGAGCCGGGAGTGCAGTTTGGGATCGTCAGCATCAGCAGCTCCTCCAAGCCCATCTTCGAATTCAAAGTAAATAACTGGAAGACCCCGCCGCGATGGCAAACGGCGAGGCGGTTAGTCTCCTCGTCGAACGCAATACCGGTAATCTCAGCGGGCTCGTTCAACTGGCGGCACCACACTTCCTTGAAGCAAGTTATTCCGTCCTGAGTAACAAATTATTCAGAATAAGCGCATGGATCTGGCAGGCGGGATCGCACCACATCTTCTTGCTGCCAGCAAAACAAATAGCCGGCCTGGGTTCCACCTACGAGCGCTTCGCCTACATTGTCTTCGCGCTTGATAAAGTACACGCATGTCGTTGCCCCACGAATATCGGGGGATCCTGGGATTCGAGAGACGCTCTGCAGTGTCTTCAGATCCCAGACCCTAGTCCCGTCGGTGCCTGGAGGTTTGAGCCGTTAGCGTGAGGAGAAAGGAGGGTGAGGAGAGGACCCTGACCTCCGCTCGCCGCGTATTTGCCGTCGTCGCGCACAGATATAGCGAGAACAGCCCCAGAATGACCAACGAGCTTGCCCTGCAGGTGATAGTCGATCTTGCTCTCTGTATGGGGGTCTTGCATTTTTCTTTTGCGGATTCGTGGCGCACGCAGCTCGCTTTATAAAGGTCCTTGACCAAGTACAAGAAACAATAAACACAAAAGGCTCGCGTACGAATAGAGAACAATTGCATCTCCAACTCGACGGGGATACCGCCCGCTGATCACTTACCTCATCATCAAGAGCATCTTGTTCTGCGCACTCATGGCGCCCGATCCAAGATTCGTCGCGCAAGTCGCGGCGCCTCCGCCACCTCTCATCGTCCCGCTCGCTCACACAGAATTTGTCGCACCAACGTTCCCGACACTGCTCATGCATGAAGATCTGGACGGCGCCCCTCCTCTCGCTTCTCCTCTCTCTAAGAGAACCCCAAAGGCAAAGGCAGCAAAGCAAGGTGTCACCTTCGCCAAACCGCCCTCCCTCCCTCCGAGCCCAAGCAACTCGGTGTGCGAAGGCCTCACCCTTTCCAAATTCATGGTCCAAATTCCTACTCCTGAGTGTGGCGCCTCTCGCATCAAGAATACGGACTTCGCGGCGATGACCGGATGGACACAGGCATTCTGCAACGAATTCTCGGTACGTTTTCCAGCTCTCCGCTGATTCTGGTCTCAAACATCTCATCTCTCAGAACTTTGTCGAGGACCAGTGCGCCCAAATCCTGGACCCCACTTGCGCGTGGACCGTTCAGGAGCCGAGTGCCAAGCAGGCTATCATTGATAAGGTAATAGTCTCATCATCGCCGTCAACTCCAGGGCTAATCCATCGTAGACTATTGAAAAGTATCCCTGCGTTAAGGATTATGAAGGATACTGGCCTATGGAGAAAGTTACCCAGCGCTTCTGCAAGAACTCGACTGCGAAGCTGGCCCGCGCGCAGGAGCAGATTGTCCTTACGGACGTCAAGAAATTACGTCCGGTATGTAGATCGTTCAAGTCGCTCTTTCTTACACTGACATGTTGTGATTTTACCAGCGCAAGGGACGGGGAAAACCATAGTTTATTGTTCTGTACACGTCCCAAATACAATGCAGCACTAGTACTATTGTTCCTGCAACCCCTTTGGACCGAGTCACCGTTAAGCGAAATCTTTGCCGCCGACGCGCAAGCTCAACTTACTGTTCGCACCCGCAATTCAGAAGTTTTCCTTAACACTTACTTCGCAGAGAGCAGTCTCCTCAACCAAGTTTTATTACCGTACATATATATAATCAGTAACTCTACTCACATGTACCGTACTGTACAGATATAAATATTTTCGTTTGCCTCCCTTTTGAGTGTGAAATTCCAGGAAGATCCCTCATCCCTTAGCCGAAGGACCATCGGCCGACGGCCGATGGACCCCAGATCCTCAACAAGTTCACTCAAGTTCACGATTTCGTCCAAATGGGATGTTCTCCAGACGTTAATATCATTGTTACTGTCTACATACACCGTTTACACTGTAAGATAATAGCTAGAAACAGTGGAATGAGAATACGAGCGAGCGATCAGTTGTGTCCTAATTTGGGTATCTCCCAATTTGGACGTTTTTATTGTGCAAGGCGTTGAGCAAGGCGCTCGTTGTTCTCCATTTGAATACAATGGGCGAGATGTGCAGTAACTAAGAGTATATAAGAAACCTGTCCCCTTCCTACGCCCCATCTCCCATACATTCGTCTCCTGCTCCACGCGTCTGCCGCGGGAACAGCCAGCGTCAGGTTACTATGGACAACGACGACGAGCCCATGGACGCGCCGTATCAGGCTCCTGTACGCATGGCTCGTGCTGCATGTCCGCGAGATGCTGAATTGTTTGCAGCCGCGCAAGACGGTGACGGTGAGGGAGAATGTTGATCATACCAGCAGTAAGAGAATCGCCATTCCTGCTCCTGAGCAGGCTGCAGTTGACGTGGTACGTGATTCTATGTTGTCTATATTACTGTGGTCGTCGTCCAACTTGTACCAGGCCCGCAATGACGAGAGGTATTGGAAGGAGATGTCGGCAGAGTTCCGTGCCCGAGTTCGCACAGCGGAACAAGAGAACGCAGCTCTTCGCAATGAGCTCAAAGCGGCACAGGGCGGTCTCGCACATCGCCAACAAGAGGTTCAGTATCTGCAGCAGCAGATCCAAGAAGCCGTCGCACGTATTGAGAAAATGAATTACGATGAAAGTGGCTTGCACGCGCAGATTATGGACGACCAAGAGCGAGTTAGCGGCTTGGTACGTTCCCTTGAAAGATATGTGACGGATTAGACTGAATCTGTGCTGCTACAGATCCAGCAAGTGACTACGGCTCAGCGACAAGCTGCAGAAGCGTCCACGCATACATATGGGCTTCAAGAGGCAATCGTATGTGTTTTCGCGTAGGGTCGTGGATCTTCTAACCGATATCTAGAATACACGAGATACCGAGCTCGGCCAGCTTCGTGCACAGGTCCATAAGCGAGATGATGAAGTTAATCATCTTCGCTTGCAGCTCAAGGCTTCGGGACGCCGCAAGACTGAGACGATGCCCAGACGTCGCGGACGCGTCAACGTCGAGCTGCTGGGGACGGGCCAGCCTTCTACAATCGAGCTCCCGCTCGATCCCGCTCCACTTCCGGCCGAGGGTCCCGCGCCGCTCCCAACCGATACACCCCCAACCCGTACTCCCGCGGTACCGGCTGCTGTGGCTGAGAACCCCGTGCTGAAGAGATTCGCAGCGAAGCTGGACGTGGAGGTGCAGGATTTGGTTGAGGCCGTCCAGTCGATCCAGATTGCCAGCGTAGAAACTGGCGCGCAAATTGTTGTCTCTCCTCAGAACACTCCTCAGAAAAATAAGCAGGTCAGACCGGACTCGAAGGCCGCGAGGAAGGAGGCAGTTAAACCTGCGAATCAGACGCTGTGTAACAAAGCACATGTAAGAAAAGAATCATGTTGGCAAAAGAAAGTACTGACCGATTTAGGCACTATTGCGGCAAACAACTTATCGCAAATTTAAAGTCGAGCAGAGCAGCGATTTCATCTTCCACGAATCGGCGACCGCGCAAGAAGTAGAAGAGTTCAGTAGAGATGACAATGCAACTCTCAAGCATTGGCAATGGGACTTCAACCCCGGTTACTTGAGTTCCGCGTGGAACGTTGTCCAGATTGAAAGGATTATCGTCGAAACAGTCAAAGAGGATGGCAAGGCGTGCAGACACGTTGAGAAAGGCGAGATTCAGGTTGAGTATTTGGAAATTGTGTTGAGGGAGCAGCTGGAGCGATATCGCGGGGACTGGAACCTGTTTCAGCCGAAATGGTGGGACGCACAGGGGCGGATAGAGACGAAGGCGGAGGCAGTCGCTCGCGCAAAGATTGTGCTGTTTTTGCGTCGCTTAAACTCTCGGAATATCAATGCGCAGAACAGGGTTTGTGATTTCGCTTCGCAGATAAGTACGCGCGCTGAATGATGTGGACAGAAATACTTGTATCGTGAAAACACCATAGAAGCGGTGATCGCTTTGAAGGCGGAGGAGGGTGCGAATGATATTGCTACCTGGCATCGATTGCTGGCGGTTCTGCGATATCTTGGGGCTGAGGGAATGTCCGAGGAAGAGGAAAAGGCGAATACCCTCCAGGGCCAGAAGATCAAGACATACAAGATAAAGCTGTGTGTCTGGCGTGAGTCCACCATCGCGCAGTACATGAACCTGGTGGACGCGCAGAGACGGCGCTTTGAGGAACTTCACAATGGGACCAAGTCGGCTCCTCGGGAGCGAGTCCAGGAAAACGGCAAACGACCCGCTCCAAAAGGTCTTCCCGAATGCCTGTACAACAGCAGATGGCTCGGGTCGCTGGCCCCAAAGGCATTGAAGGAGCTGGAGGTTTCCAAGGACGTATTTGCCTTGTTCGTGGCAGCGACTGATCGTATGGTGTAATTAGTGACTTGTAGTAGTCAAAATAAAGAGTTTCTCGAACCTTTGTCCCTAATGTGCCCGTGAAATACTCTGAGTGAGGTCGTGTCAGTCCCCAGCGAGTGCTTTCTACCAGCGGCAGACGTATGGTAGCAGCGCTCGTGAATGGAGATCATATTTGACAGGCAGATGGTCGAAGATGCCAACGGACGATGGCGACGGCTGCAGCGCTGGTGTAGAAGAGGCGATGTTACAGAGTCTAGTAGACGGTCCCCATCGAGAGAGTTGCGGCTTAGGGCACTGGGGGCGGCAAACGCCTCGCAGCACCACAAGAGCAGGACTTGGGATCCGACGGACGATGGCGACTTGTCTGCGGAAGATATGGCGCGAAACGCCAGCGTGTAGTATGTAGGTGGTGGCTAGCATCGAGAGAGTCGTGGCTCAGGGCACTGCGGGCGGCAAACGCCTCGCAGCACTACATGGGCGGGACTTGATGGCGGAGGAGGAGGAGGGAGGTGTGACGATGCGTGACGATAGGTGACGATGATCCGTGACCGGCGCATCAATGTCACATCAAACTCTCTTTTTCGAAGACATCTTCGACGATGTCTTCGAACAACTTTATTCTTTCCTCTTTACCACCACCACCACCACCACCATAATGACCTCTCGCGGACGCGCACAACAGGGATCGAGGCGTTTGCCGCCCGGTCCCTCATCTTCAGCGCCAAGGCGTTTGCCGCCAGGCCCTGATTCTGCTATATCATCGTCGTCCTCTTCGGTCCCTCCTTTCTACCCGACCACCACGAACTCTCGCGGACGCGTACAGCAGGAGCAGGTACCGAGGCGTCTGCCGCCCGGTCCCTCACCCTCAGAGCCAAGCCGTTTGCCTCCAGTCCCTTCAGTGTCATCTTCATCGTCCCCGTTCACCTCCGATCTTGGATCACAGCGGGAATTCCACAATGGGCCCTATCGTCTCGTTCCTCTGGGAATACTCTCCCAGGAAGAGAAAGACACACTAAATGTAAGTTTCTTTCCGAGATTGCCAGCTCTATATTGATACTAACCTACAAATACCAGTCCACCGCCCACTTTCATGGCATCGTGCGGAATCACATGGGCATCTTCCTGGTCTTCAATGCCCATCGCAACGCTCTCCTTGCCCTGCCTCCTCGCTCCGCATCGCGTCCGGATGAAGTTTTATACACGACGACATGGACCCACCCCACCTCATGTTATCTTGCTTGCACGCCCCTCTTCCCGACGTATGGCGGCGCGTTGCTGCATGTCCTTGACGTGTCCATACGCTCGCTGCCAATGTCATCGCAGGTCAACGGCGAGGAAACGCGTTGGGCACTGACCCCCGCTATCATAAAAAAGTGGACGGATCTGGAGAATTTGTTGATCGCTGTGCTCGAATCGCTATCCTTGCAAGCTAGCAGAATACAACCTCGGCGGTATTGCCCCAAAGCCCCTCGGCCGAGCCGGTTTGGTTATACCTCCTCCTATCTCGACCAAAGTAACAGCAATCTTCCTGCGACAGTCCCCACCCAAACGCAAACGTCCGGCTGCGGGTCCACCGCGGCACCACCGGCTCAAGCACAATCAACCCTCCCACTGCCCGCCCAAACGCAAACGTCCGACTGCGAGTCCACCGCGGCACCACCGGTTCAAGTACAATCAACCTTCTCACTTCAAAATACATCGATTTTGGGGGATGGGAATGCTGCACTTCAGCATCTCGATGTGTACTACGAGGACGCCGACGATTTCATGTTCCTGCGCCAGACGGCGGAGAATATCCTGGTGAACTTCCCACTCGAAAACGTCTTACAGGATCGCCTTGGCTTTGTGAACCCACAAGGCGCCAGTTTCACCCCCGACCAGCTGTCACGCGTCGACCATTGTGCCCGCTTCTTGGGAGACAACACCAACACTGCGGCGCTGAGTGATGCAGCCCGGGCGCTGGTGCATTCGCTTCACAGGGCGGAGAGAGTGCAGGATATGTCTGCCCAATTGTTCGACCTCTGTGACCCAGATATTGTTCACGATATCTGGAAGAAGTCGGGCGTCAAGATTGAAATATTTCACGACGTGAGCAAGCTCAAGCACTGCTCTACAGCCTAGTTTTCTCAACCCCCGCGTCAAAAGCGAACGCATGATTGTGGTGTACAGCGCGGCCACGGCGATGCACGTCGTTCGTCTCCAATGGGAAAACTGGCGCGACCTGATCGAGCAGGTACACGCGCTTGGCGCTCCCTTCGATATCGTCGTCAAGATCCCAGGCTTTGTGTCGTCTTCGTACCAGCCCGGCCTGCATCGCTGTAATAGTCTCGGTGTTCGTCCGGAGGATTACAAACCGGATAAGCATGATCTCGAGAGGTACCTGAATATTCTCGAGCGCTTCCTCCTCTCACCCCGTGGTCGACTCGCTCTTCAAGCCGGAGGTGTCGTCGCTCGCTTAGCCCGCCTGATCATCCCAGATTCTCACCTGGAGCTCACAGCGGAAGATGTCGACGTTGATACAGCTGAGGGGCATTTCAGGCAGGGAAATACCTCTGTCTTGTTCCACCGTTTGACTCATGCGGAAGAGGACCTCATTTTGGGCGTGTATTCAATCAAGATGAGTAAGGATCTTTCTTTGGTTCAGCCTTTCACCTAGCTAACATCATCCTTTAGACCAGCTGAATCCTATGGACCCAAGCGGACACCAAGAAAAGCGTGTGTCATGGTGGCCGCAGGCGGGCGCGTTTTTTAGATCCGGGTTGAACGTTGGCTGGTGGACATCAGATTGCGAGCGGTGGTTTCAAGAAATCATGGGCGAATTTAGGGACGGTAAGGCGGTTGTATTGAACAATTCGCGTTGGACTCGGCGGCTCCGGGGGTTCAACACCTCTTTGAAGCTTGCCCAGAACCTCGATACTGTCTGCGCCGATTTCTTGAATGCCTCTCCAGAAACATTTCAATGATCTTACATGGTTGTCGTAGTTGCTATATAGACAATTGTACATACCATACTTGTGCCTTATTATTATTATTATTATTATACTTACCGTCAATGTGTTTTCTTTTCCCTCTTTGACGATGAGCGGCGGATGAGCCGACGACCATCGGCGGACGATCCGCCGATGGCTAACATGGAGCCTTTTATTTCAAATATCAAGGCACAAAACAAGGCACCTGTTTCGGGCCCTGATATCGGCAATATCACGGCATCTAATTATCGGCTTGTTTTGGGTAGGATCAAGCCTCAAAATGAGCTCATTATTATGTGTACTAACATGGCCGAAATCGGCGCTGTGATAGCCGTAAAAATTTCCACCGAAATAAGCCGCTTTTTGACAACCTTTTTATCCCAAAAAAGATGGAGCCTGTTTTTGACTTTATTTTCAGATATATCAGGCCAGCTTTCAAGCGGCTTGTTTTTTGTGATAACAAACTACCTAATTAGGAACTTATTTTGTACCTTATTATTTGCAATAAAAATGATACTATAAGTCCCTTGTTATTCGCGGTCTTGCGGTGTGAGTCCACCTGGGCCGCCTCTCCGAGTGTAGTGAAATATGGGGGAAAGTTGTCTATCTGGATGAGGTAGACTAGATACTGGAGAGATGGGTTCATACTTATATCTCCTACCTTCCGCTCCATTTGCCATGAAATTATTCACTGGACTGACTGCGGTTCGATTTCCTCAAAAGAGACTTAAGGGGTTCCGAAGCCCTTGTTTTTGTACAAGGTTGCGCACAGGGGTTTCTCAATGGAATTTCACCTTCTTATGGTAACTTGATGATTTCTTTTTATTGACAAAAAAATCTCGGCTGCGGTTCAACGTTCAACTTCAACGCCTTGCCTGCTGCGGTTCAAAATCTTCGGCGATATCGGTCATAGGCTAGACGTATGGTAAGAGCATTGAGAGACATGATGGTGCCATCGCACGTAAGATTAAGAATGCATGTGGCTCAAGCTTCGAATTCGGAATAACGAAGAAGTCTATTTCGAAGAACTTTGAATCGCCGATCCGAGCTTTCATGTTCTTCCCTTCTGACAATTCCCTTGGGACAAGATGACACATGGATAGTCGTGTGGAGCAATATAGGGACGGATGGTCATCCTAAATTTCGTTTTGCCCGTTTATCTCGTTTCTTGGGTAAATTTTTTGGCTGCGGTTCAACTTGCCCGCTGCGTTTGAAAATCTTCGGCATCAAGCGGCCATCATTCAGTCCATCAATATCACGTCCACACGGGCAAACACGGCGTTCTCTTTCCACTCGTCTCCTCCCATTTCTCCCCTGACCGGTACGGCTACCGAAACCGTTCAGCGTTGAGCTTTTATCGGCGATATGGGCTACTCTGGGCTGGGAGTCTCGGGGTCTGGTCGCCGTTTGGTTGCTCTGAGTTTCGACCTGGGAAAAATTTCCTGCACAGGCATCCGAGTCTTAGTCGGACTACATCTCTGCGAGGATACCGTAACGTGGCCCAAAACGCTGGGAAATAGTACGGGCAACATATCTTGAAGAAACGAAGCACACGAGTGTATCAGTCTGGACAGGCACAGAAGTATCAGATTCATTCTATTTTCACACTGAGATGGGGCAGTTATCGAGGTAAGTATCATACCTAGCCCAGCATTTGGATTGGAACTTCTTCGGATGGGAGTTGAGTTGAGATACAGGTAAACATACAAATAAGCTCTGGATAGCTCTTTTCTAACGAGTTTCAAAACAGATTTTTTCCCGAATAGCCGACATTCCTTCCAATCCAATCCAGACACCGGAGATTATCGCCCTCCATAATCTAAACATATCCAAATCCATCCACCCCCTACATGTGGCTCTCGCGGCGGGAACTTATCGTGGCATCCGTATGTCTGAATTTAGCAGCGAGTGGCTCCGTTCAGGCTTATCGGTGTCGGTGTAGCAGAGCAAGGAGAAGATCAGAATCCTCGTCCTGACAGACAGAGATGGGTAAGGAATATTACAGGATCTCGGGATCCATCTCCATGTTGGCGGAAAGGGAACAGACAGATATAACAGAGCGGCGTATCGGGGTTTCGCTTTTTTTCTTATCGCCCACCCTTGGTCGACTCTCCACGCAGTTCTTCTGAGTACTTGCTGTGAATTAAAGCGTTGGACATGGAGAAAGACGTAGCGGTGCTCGAGAAAGACAAGGCGTCGACGCACTCCGCGTCGTCTATCATTGACGAGAAGGGCGGGGTTGGGTTGGCTGATATTGTGGGTCTTGTTCTTTGTCTTCCTCGTACCCGACGTTTCGTGCCTCACTCTCCTCCTCCCCTTTTCTGTCCAGGACGTCCTGGGCGCGGACATCCAAGCGATCCCAGAGGACTTGTTGGAGGCCGCCGAATATGCGAAGACTATGACTGTAAGTTATATTTCCCTCCGCTGTCTCCTTATTTCCGGTATCGCGTGGCTCACTGCGGAATGTATGTAGGCCGAGGAGATTGAGGATACTATTCAGCGAATTGTGGATGAGGTGCGTAGGCAGCGAGATATACTTCCTACCTTTGCTGAGGCTCAAATTAACTGCCTTTCCGTAGCACGGCGACGATCCTGTACGAATGCACACCCTCAATGATATGTATCTGCCACTAATGTCGTCCCAAGAACTTCCCTCCTGGGGTCCTCTCTGCGGCCAAGTGTGTCTCCCTCCAGTCTTCATTCTCCGTGTCTGATTAGCCATCGCAAGACGGTACCTCTTCGACGAGAAACTGAGACAAGATCCAATCGAGTATCAACAAGTGTACGAGGAGCTGAAAGTCGAGGCGGCTATGATCATCATCGTGAGCAGTCGATGCTCTCCGAGTTGTCGGCTTTTTTGAGGCTAATACTTGACTCACACGACCAGAATTCACCTTACGCCGAAGTCCGCGCGGTCGTTGACAATCATGACGATCCTAGTATCTCTGGAGCGACGTTCCGCACTTTGGTTATTGGGACGATTTTCGTTGGGGCTGGGTGCGTTTTCGTTCTGTCTTTCCTCCTTACTTGAATTCTCACTCTCGGGGCTTTTTTTCCCAGCGGCTTCATCAACCAATTCTTCAGCATCCGGTACGACTCTCCCTCCCTCCCGCTTCTTCTCCGGCAACACAATCGACTCACTCACTCACTTCAATCTTCCCCACTACAGCCAACCAACAATCACCGTCTACTCCAACTGCGCACAAGTCCTCGCTTTCCCCGCTGCTAAACTTATGGAACTCCTCCCGACAACAACGTATACGACCTTCGGCTACACATGGAGTCTGAACCCGTGAGTTCCCTTGTACATCTCCGTCGGTGGTGGTTCCAGAGTATAGATAGCTCATCATTGCATGGCAGGGGAAAGTTTAACCCAAAGGAACATATGTTGATTACGGTGAGTACTCGGCCGCGATGGCGTGCTTATCCTTATCGGTTGGATGGAGTGTTCTTGACGCGCCCCGGCTTCCTCCATGCTTAGATTATGGCTAACGTGGGATTCAACACCCCTTATACGTGCGTATACTTCCGCTTTACCTCTACTTACTTATCTTTCGGTGTGGCACAGGAATAATGTGAGAATTCTTGCCTTATGTCGTATTCTCCCTACTCACTGCGCTGGATAGATCATATGGGTCCAATACCTGCCCTTGTATTTCAACTCAGCATGGGCAACAAACTTTGGGTATCAGATCATGATTGCGCTTTCGACGAATTTTATTGGCTATGGATTGGCTGGGCTGACTCGGCGATTTTTGGTGTATCCCGCGCATGCGATTTGGTGCGTCAATTTATTCATTCATTATCTCCTTCGTTTGTTGCCCGGAACTTAGTTAACGCCGACTAGGCCGACAAATCTCGCCGTGAGTACATTAGTCGATACTACAAAAATAAACGAATACTGACTGAAGGTGAATTGACAGATGATTGCCTTGAACGTAAGAAACATTTTTCGTTTGTTTTTAGAAATCTACTGATCGTGCCGTTGTGCAGCGAGCTTTCCATGCTGAGAAGGAGACCGTGGCTAATGGGTGGAGAATTTCGAAGGTGCGCACCCCACTTGTTGAACCGAAGATCCCGCGCACAACAATGAGACTCGTAGATGCGGTGGTTCTTGTACTGTTTCTGCGGAATGTTTGTGTATTTCTGGTTCCCCGAGTGCGTCAGCACCTTTCTTTCTTTCGCACTCCTCTCGCCGATGCGGTTGGTGCAGCTTCATCTTCCAGGCACTCTCCTACTTCAACTGGATGACGTGGATCGCGCCAAATAGTTTGTTTCTTTCGATCAGACCTATTCCTGCACCTCTCATCTCAAAATTGGCTGCAGATGTCCATCTAGCCGCGATCACCGGTAGTATTAGTGGACTGGGACTCAACCCAATCCCGACCTTCGATTGGGTTCAACTCACTGTCTTCGTGGATCCTTTGATCAATCCGTTTTTTGTATGCGTTTTGCTGAATTGGTTTGCGTTGCCCATTCGTTTCTGATACGTCGATCCCAGAGCACTCTCAACTACTTCATCGGTGGATTCATCACTCTGCCTATGATAGCGGCGCTGTGGTACACGAACACTTGGAACACGGGTAGGTCTTGCTAGTAATTCTCGGGTATTATCCGATTGATATCTCTGCGTTCGTCTAGCTTATCTTCCTATCAATTCTAATGTGCGTTCCTCAAGTCGACCTCGGGTCTATATGGATATCCAGTCTATATGACATTTACTCTAGCGAGTCTTCGACAATACGGGAAACTTCTATAATGTGTCGAATGCGGTCGGGAGTAATACCCTGTTCAATCAGACTTTGTACGAGAACTACTCCCCAGCCTAGTAAGTTCTCTATTCGTTTCACCCCACTCGATTTATCACATCTTGAAGTTTGGCCGCCGGCAACATTCTAATCTACGGCGTCTTTTTCGCCGTATACACGGCGACTTTGACGCACGCCTTTTTGTACCACCGACATGAAATTGCCCATGGGTTCAAGAGTATCCTGAGTCGAAAGAAAACGTCGGAGGTACACAAGGATGTGCACGTTCGGCTGATGATGGCGTATACGGAGGTGCCGGAGTGGCAGTATCTGGTGTGCGTCTGGGCTTCCTATTTAGTTCATAACGGTTGAAGGTTTCTGTTCTTCACCTAGAATTTTAATCGCAGCCATCGCGCTGGGTGCTGCGGGTATAGGTGCATACCCGACGGAAACCAGTCCGGCCGTGGTCTTGTACGGCGGTAAGCAGGATTCGATGCTATTTTCACATCGCCTGACATTGGTTTGAACAGTCTTTCTCGCTGCCATCTTTGTAATCCCGGTAAACTCATCTTGTTACAATGTAGTATTACCCCTAACATCGTTTCAAGATCGGAATTATCTTGGTATGCAGAACTCTGATCACAATTGCTTCAAATTGAGCCTTTCAGGCTATAACCAATGTTCAAATCACGCTGAATGTCCTCGCTGAGCTCTTCGGTACGTTCTCGAATGCTGATAGTTAGGGTTAATCAATTTTCTTTCAGGCGGTCTTTGGTTTCCCGGAAACGCCGTTGCAATGAATTACTTCAAGGTTAGCTTCAAATCAAGCTAGCATGCCCATGTTATGATATTTAATTCGAATAGTCCTATGGATACGTCACGACAGCGCATACCTTGAACTTCGCACAAGATCTCAAGTTGGCGCACTACATGCACATTCCGCCAGGTAAGAAGCCCTCATTTTCGCGACTGTAAGTTAATCAGCGGAACAAGTACATACGTTCTGGGCTCAAATCTATGCGACCATCGTCTCATCTTTTGTCTGCATCGCCATCCTCAACTTCCAGATGACGAAGATCGCCGGTGTATGTACCCCAACGCAAGCAGATCACTTCACCTGTCCCGGCATCAATACTTTCTTCACCGCAAGGTCTGCTCTACTTTAACTTCTCGATATCTTGACTGACCGATTGTAGTGTTCTCTGGGTATCAATGTTCCTTTGTTTAGATAGTATAGCCTGTCTGACCGTTTCCGCAGGGCACGCTTGGACCGAAGCGTATGTTCGGCGCTGGTGGGATCTACAACAGTCTTCTTTACTGCTTCCTCATCGGCGCGCTCATCCCAATCCCCTTTTACATCTTGCGGAAGAGAGTCAAGTCTTTCGAATACGTGCATCTCCCGGTGATCATTGCCGGTGGCTTGTCTTGGGCCCCGTATAACTTGGCTAATCTGTGGCCGGGTGAATATCCCCCGCAAACCTCCATACCGTGTTCCTGACATTTGTGACAGCGGTTCCCGTGGCATGGGTCTTCAATGTGTTGATCAAGAAGCGGTATCTGGCGTGGTGGAGTAAATATAACTAGTGAGTCGAGTCGCGAGTTTGTTTCAGTCTCTCTGTCGCGATTGATGGCATATAATCCCAGCATTACCACGACCGCATTCTCAGCCTCAATTGCGATTTGCGCTGTGGTGATATTTTTCGGAGTCGAATGGACGAATGTCTCCATAGACTGGATCGGAAATAACCGACCGTTTGAGGGCTGTGATGCTGCTGGATGCCCCCGGCTACCGATTCCAGACAAAGGATTCTTCGGTCCTGTGAGCACTGCGCCTTTTGCTTTTTGCCAACTGTTCGGCTGAGTCAAGTATATAGGGCCCAGGCGAGTTCCATTAGGGTGTGGCTATTATTCGAAAGTTGATTGATTTTATTGGATATTCTCTCATGTGTTCTTGCGCGGTGGTGAATTCGATATTCAAACGAAAACGAAATGTCTCTATGCTGGCCCTTCCCTAGTCCAATTTCTGATTGACCCAAGGCATCAAACAGAAAATGGTTTCGGGTTGAGACGGCCGGAATGTCGGCCCTGTGCTCCGGTTCTAGGCCTTTGGTATTATTGTTGTGTGTTTGGTGCCAACCTCCGCCTTCTCCTGCTTTTGACGACCATGTGCCTCAAGCTAGTGGTGGGGTTTGGCGGTGCGACTCCGAATCATGTTCGGTCTCTAAACCATATAGTTGGCATATAGGGCTTACTGGTCGCACAGCGACCTACAGGGCGCCCAGTTACTTGCCCAGTACGGAATGAGAAGACTCAGAAAGTGAGCATATTACAGCAGTTAGCTGTTATGGCTGCCTGTCCAGGTCCCAATCCGACTTGCAATCGGATATCACAATTTCAGTGAAGCACTATGCGTACAATTATTCCATCCAGTACCAATAATCCTGCTGATCGTCCGCACCATCGCCCAACAGAACTTCTGTCCAGCTTTATTGACTATCACCGGAGACATTTCACCACGAGGCTGTATTGCTGGGAAACACATACTTAATTGCGCTCTCTGCTTCGCTTGTGGTCTCGTTATCATCCAGAACCCCACTATCGAACAAGAGATCGGGAGCCTGTCAATCTGAGGCTGCGCTGCGAGCTATTATTTGCCGTGACATCGAGTACAAAGCACCCTATGCCCTCGTACCTCCCCCCTTTCTATCCCCTTCTCCCCACCACGAACTATGGCTACTACACCCATGCAAGATCAAGTTGAGATACATCGCGCAAATCTGGCTAGCACGACCAATTTCCGCGTCTTTCCTGTTCTTGTGGAGACTGCGTTGTATGGTACGTCGGCCAATCATCAAAGCATATTCAGTCGTACTTGTACTTTCGGCAGCCATTTTCACGGTGCTGATCTCCGTTTCCAGCTACCTGTTGCTGTAATTAAAATATTGTTTCATTGCTCAATCTGGTACTTATGTTCACGATTTATTCAGCTCCCGAGGTCTCCGTTCTCGCTCAAATAAAGTGATGCTAGCTATCACACTGACTATGTATCTGTTTTCCACTTGGGAGTGGGCGCTCGACATTCACTTCCTCCGCGACGATTTGAAAGTGTTTCTTCCTGCGGATCTCATCCAACCTCCCCCTGATCACACGAGACGCATGCAAGTCAACACTGCGTTACATATTGCACAAGGCATCACAAATAATATCAACGTACGTTTCCTTTATGTCCAATGAAAATATTCGAGTTACAAAATAGAAATCCAACAAAAGGTGATCTTGAGCGACATGGTCGTGTGCTGGCGCGTGTGGGTCGTATATGGGAGGAACAGACGAGTTATGCTTACAGCTATTTCTTTCCTCATTCTGCTGGCGTGTGCGTTTAACATTGCCTTTTTCCTGTGTATACTGATGTAATTTCCAGCGGCAATCTTCCTCTGCAACTTGACGCAGATCGGTGAAGATTTTCCCGGAGTGGTTACCCTACATCGCCTCGTCCCTTCACAGCTCGCCATCGATGTTTTAGCACTCGCGCTATCTGCTTTGATCAATTTGTGGGCGACAATCATGATTGGGTATCAAGCTTGGTACGGAGATCCTCATATTCTCAAGAGCTCGTAGACATTCAAGTTGAATTTTAGGCGCTGCCGCAGGAATATCCGCCGTCACTTTGCCGACGTAAACAAAAAGACGTTCGCAGAGGGTATGATGACGTTGTTCATTGAGTCGGGTGTTATTTATACGGTGCTTTGGGTATGTTGCCGCTTCTTCCTTCGCACTGCCATGATGGGTGTTGATTGTTTGAAATTGCATCCAGATCCTGAAAAATATCATCATCATTCCCCAGGTGGAGCCGACAGCATACACCAACTATGCTAATGTTGTGATGTATCAAGTTACGGGGATGTATCCTACTGTTTGGGGGTAATACTGGGGCATAATTATGTCCAATTTCGATGAAAAAACGCACAACCTAACATAAAAAACACACAGCTTGCAGATCAGGTAGTATTATCAACGGAGAGCTGTCGAAAGCGTGGATTTGTCTCTTGCCGAAGTAAAAGCTATCATTATGGTCTAAAACAAACCTGGTAGTGCTCACTTGGGGCACTGAGTGTGTTTGGTGAGCGGATTTGTGATGCCGGAGGATTTCCTTTTGATCCGTGTGATCCGTCAGCGCTTTGGCTTGCCCAATTTTGAACGCCAACTACTGCCTGTGTGGATTTCTGCAGGACATGGGCTGTGTCCTTTTTTCCTGCACAAAAAGGTGTGTGTTTTTGCTGCACTCTTGGTAGCTGTGTATTTTTGCGCTGATTTGCACTCGACCTGTGAGAATTTTCACAAAGCTGGGCGCAAAATAATTATGCCCCAGTATTACAGCCATACTACTGTCCTCGTCGTTCTGGTCGCCCTCCGAAAATCGCAGGTGGAAAACCAGTTCAAGAGCTATCACGATGCGGACACTGATATCCGAACCCGTCGAACGAATTCAACCAAGCCGAGCTCTGGGGTAACGATCACCCCCTCCGCTTTGGGATTGTCTGGCGCGACTGATTCAAATGTCGCACTGAAATTCAAGGGTTCTAGATCGGATGTGGGGAGCGTCCAAGATGGGAAGCTGGAGCATTGAGAAGAGTTACTTAGCATGTCCGAGGGATTCTGTATCTGTGCCGTATGATTATCTTGCACACGAGAATGCACTTTGCGTGGGGCCTGCTCGTGAACTGAACAATTTCCGAACAGGTAACGGAGACAGCGACTGGTTCGGCCCAAAAAAGGCACTTGCCGAGCAGTGCCGGCCATATACGGCACTGCCACTGGCCGTAACGGCAGTGAGATGCTTGTGATCACTGATGCGGCATCACGTTGGGTAATTTGCCATGTAGTTCCGACCTGCGGCTCCTTCCGGCAACAGAAAGTATCTCGATCAACATTGCGGGTAGCTACCAAAACAACTGCACATCGCTGCATCGTTCGATGGAAATATAGCACCGGTGAGTCCAAATTTCCTGAACACTAATTGAAGCGCTGGCACCAAGGTTTATGTGAAGTGTAAGTAGTCTCTCGTAGACAGACGCTCTATAAGTATATACCAGCTCGGTGCCCTCGCTATATAGATGTAAAGTGCAGACGGCGGAGAAGCAGTCAATTCAAGTTGTTCAACTGTCAGCAGCAAGTCAGCAGTAATAATAAGTAGTCACACCAATTCAGCTCCTTCGCCGCGGCTGGCTGAATGTAGTCTTGTTCAAGTCCGTTTTAGCGCTTCGCACGTCATATTTTGAAACTTGCGGCACACAATTGGTGCGGCTCAGTTCCGTTATTCTCGCCCCTTCCATCCTCTTACTGCACCATCCCAGGTGCGAACGAATATAAATATCTCGAGAGCGTGAAGCCCGTCCGTTGTTCTGCTCGCCCACTCCCCGCATTGGCAGCATGAGGCGTCTACTTGGATCACTGTCTATCATATTTGCAGGATTGCATCTCCAGGTGAACGCATTATTTGAACACACCTTCCAATCTTTCCCTCTCGCCGTCCAACCGTTCACAATCCTCGAACGGTCCCCCAAATACGATCCGGAAGATATCAACTTATACCTAGTATGTCCCAACGGCGGAGCAGTTGCGGATCCCGGCGCCGCGATATACAAATCCAACGGCGAACTCGTGTGGGCCAACTCGACATTCGGAGCGTGCTTCAACTTCAACTTGCAAACATTCGACGGCGAAGATTTTCTCACATTTTGGGTTGGTGCGGGCTCCCCCGCCGCCGGAGGGCAGATGGGCTTCGGGACGGTTATCATGATGAACTCACACTATGAGGTCGTTATGAATGTATCTGCCGTAAATCCCGAAGGAACCGACGTTCACGAATTCAATATCGTGAAGCCCGAGAACAGGACGGCGCTCATGACGGCCTTTCATACTATTCCGGTATGTCCGTTTCAAGGGTATTGCAGAGACCTCATGAGTTCATTTTAGATGGATTTAAGCTCGATTGGTGGACCGGTTAACGGATGGGTACAGTGATATAAATTCAGCATGAGAAAAATTTTCTTTGACTTATGTGCGCTGTCAACAGTACTCCAACGGTGTCATTCAAGTGAGTCCGATGCAAACCCGTTCAGTATAAATAACCACCTAAATCTAGGAAGTTGATATTGCGAGCGGGGCGGTGCTGTTCAATTGGACAACATTCGATCATATCGCGCTGGAGGAATCATGTAAGCTGGTCCTCTGAGTAGGTTCAATGAGTCGTAATCATAGAAGTTCAGTCAACAACATTTCTTTGACGGGTGAAGGCTTTGCTGAAGAAAGACCATTTGACGCCGTCCACATCAACGCCATAGACAAAGTACGAGCTGCTTTGGATATTCTGAACGGAAATCTTTAATTTTCTGCAGGATAGTGAAGGCAATTATATTATCTCCGCCCGCCATACCCAGACAATCTACAAGATTGCCGCGAATGGGACAGTCCTATGGCGCCTCGGCGGGAAGATGTCCGACTTTACGGCCATCGGGAACGGCACCGAGTTCCATTGGCAGCATCATGCTCGGTGGCGAATGAATCAGACCCATATCTCACTCTTTGACGATGGAGCAGCAATATTGGACGGGAATGTTACGTTCATTGACGAAGCAGAAGCGACGGGGAAATATCTGAAAATAGATCAGAAGGCAATGACTGTATCACTCGCCAAAATCTTCAAGCCTGGTCCGAGTGCGTATGCCAAAAGAGTCTCAGACTGAACGATTCACGTTTTTTGTTGTTAAGGCCGCAACTTTAGTTTAGCGGAGGGAAGCGTTGAGTTCTATGGAAATGAAGTTCTCGTCGGATATGGTTTTCTTCCCTGGTTCGAGGCATATTCCTTCAACACTGAGGAGAGACTTTTCTCCGCAGTTGTTGGTCCGAATGATCCCTCGTTACGAAACAACAACGCAGGCATCAATAACTACCGGGCATTCCAGACCACAACTCAACGATTCATTGGACATCCTACCCAGCCGCCGAATGTGTCTCTTACAGATGGCAATATATTCGTATCCTGGAATGGTGCAACTCACGTAGCCTCATACACGCTCTTAACGGGACATTCGCCAGAAAATCTCTCGACCACGGTGGCCACTGTACCCAAATCAGGTTTCGAGACGAGGATAAGCTCAAGGGGGAGCCAACAGTTCATTGCTGTGGCGGCCAACGCCGCCAACGGCACGGTATTGGGAAAGAGTTTGGTTTATAGGACCGGCAGTTCGGATTCCGTTGTTTGAAAAGAGGGGTTGACAAAATAGTTCGCAGTAGCCAATGGACGTAATTTTATACTACGCACTAAATTTTTCTCTCGTGCGCCAAAAGGTGTTAAATTTGCAGCGGCTCGCTTAATGTTCACCCATGTTTCGTAAATCCGACTGTGGGGGACACGGTGGGAGGAGATCGTTTTAATTATTGACTGGAGACTGTGACGCACCTTGGCCCTGATACCCGCCCTCTCCTCCCACCCTCAGAACATCTTTGCAGATATTCTATTCGCTATCTCACGGCAGATGGCCGACGAGATTGAGAACGGCGAATCATGCCGAATGGTCGGCGATTGATATTCGCTATTGCCAGTAATATACGCGGAGGTGGCAACCGGCTGAGTTCCACTGTTGATCGCCGGACTCCAATGCTGTTCGGCAGCCCGGCATTGGACTCCAGTGGACCTTTCACTGGACTACACTGGATTCCGTTGGATTACATTGGAGGCCGTTGGAGGCCGCTGCCCACCAATTTCCAGTGTAATCCAGTGGAGTCCATCGATTTTTCACAATGTTCCGGGCTCAAACAATTTAGCTAGCGCGGCATATTGGCGGCATATTCGAATTATATCGGCGTCCGAGTCGAGGGTCAACTTGTCGAGTGTACCGTATAATTACGTTCAATTCGGATGTCCCGCGTCACGCACCCCCGTGTCGATCCGAACTTTGCGTTTTGGTCCCGCGGTCACAATGGTCGTTGTCGAACGTCTTGTGCGTCACGGTGAGAAAAAAAGCGTCCAGATTGTGCAAAAAAGAGAAGATTTTGCGGTTTTGAAATTTTTTTCTTCGAAATTTTGCGCCTGGTCACGCAAAATTTTCCGTTTGTCGAGTTGTCGAATCGGTTCCACAGGGTCACGCGTCACACCCCCTGTCGAATTGAACGTAATTGTACGGTATTTTGCCTTGAGTCCTTTTTTCTACTGAAAACAAAGAAGGCAAATACAGGACTCACTTATTTGTCATCTCTAGATCATGCAGCAAAGCAGACTCGAGGGAGTCTAAGGATTGATTCATTTTGACAATAGACAATAGAAGAGGATCAAGTATGAACAAGTCCAACCAAGACAGTATACCCCGGGCTCGCGTTAGTTTTCAACTTATTGAACCGTGAGTAACGAGGGTTAAAACCGTCCGGAACTTGAGCCAAACACACAAAATTCAACTTCACTTATGCAAATTCCTCTGAGATGAGTCTAAAAGTTGCTATAAACTTGATATTTCCCGAAAGAACCAGCACTCTCCGCTGACTCCCGACGATTTCCACCAGAATCCAGTGCGGATATGTGTGTGGGTCAGTGGGAAACAGCGAGATCAACGGACTTCGCTGCCGTCACTGGATCACATCGTCCAGCAGTGTCCACCAATGTCCACTGGTGGCCAGTGGTGGCCGCCAACGAACTTTCCACCGGCGGGCATATTACTCGCTATTGCGCGTGCGTATATCGTAGTGAGTTTTTGCACTTCTGCGTCCCGATGACTGATTTTCTATAAAAATTGATGGCAAGTTGAATCTTCGTGCTATCCTCCTCCGAAACCTCAGTGGTCGGTGTCTGTACTCGGCGGAACAAAACGCGAGCCAAAGCTGATGAGCCACCATGCCGACATTACCCGATGCTCTCGGCATTCTGCGGCTCAGCCTCATCTTGCTCCATTGCGAGAAGGCATCGACGGCTGCGTTTATGCAATAATGCACTGGGAAAGGTAAATCCCCTTGGTTGAACTTGGTCTGTTCCCGCAGAAGTGCAAGATCTATCATGCGTTTCGATCGTGGTTCTCTGTTGAAGATGAACACATCGCAGTTGGATGAACATATTTTCCATCTGGGAAACCCCACTGTGAGCCGAGCTAATTCTATCATTCTTGGATTCCGAAAATGTGGAGATAAAATGCCGACAAGAAGCGCAAACGCGGTATCCCTGTGAAAAAGGGCACGCGACGAGCAAGTACTTCTCTGATAATCCTGTGTATTAAGACAGTATCTTGTCGCCTGGATAATTGAAATCGACTGAACCCGTAATTCTGATTCGGCCTGCGTGGAGGAGCAGAGCAAACACCGCCAGAAAATAGGAGCATATGGACGAATTTTCTCGCGTATCTGACGAAAGCTGAGACGAATTGCACAAATTTGCGAGTCAACACGAATTAGGTATCGTGCTGGCCCGAATAGCCTGAATTTCGGAGGATAGTGGCAACTTCGCGAAAACGTGCTTTGACTTCGAATTCTTTGACCCTGGCGCGGGCAGGAGAATTGTTCGACTATCCTGGATGTTTGCGGGGCAGATCCACTTACTCGGTATTGACGTCGGAGACCTCTGCTAGAGAGAAAGATTCAAGCACGATGAGCCTCGGTGATGTCAGGATCGCCTGCTCTGCTTACATATGCGGTGGGAACGTGCGGAAATGAAGGAGCCGAAGTATTTTGCGGAGACTTCCCAAGATGGATACATATGAGGCGTGCCATTCATTCGAAAGATATGTAGGTGTCGCAAAGTGTAGACGTAAAGACAGCTACCCAGGACAGCCAGACAGCAAGAATTGACACTAAGCTCGCGAGGGACAGAGGTGAAGTCCTTCGCAACTCCGTTTTCCAGGTATGTGAACGATGACCGCTATAGAGGTCGCTGACTGAGCGAGGAAGTAGAAGTAGTCAGCCACTAGTCAGCCACAGAATTGACGAATTTTGTTTGCGGAAGTTGCGAAGTGACCGAAGCGATAGAAGCGGGCAACGGTTCTCAGGCGCCTCGCCGGCTAGGTGCGCTTGAGAGACGAACCGAGGAGATATGTTCTGAGCCAAGGAACAGGTGAGCAAGTGTTGAGTAGAGGCAGACCAGGCATGCCAGCGCCAAAGTCCAAGCATTCGAGAGTCAAGACGACCTTGGGGGGTCGAGGAGCCGTAGGAAGACGGGTGAACTCATTAACCGGGGTGATATATCTGTCTCGAAGTACTGGAGCGTGAAGGTTGTCTGTGGCTTGATGGGTAGAGGAGACAAGAGGTGTGCCAGTACTTCAAGACGATTAGTCTTACTGGATGCCCGCCGGGGTAGAGCTACTGAGTGCGCCAGAGATATTCTATACATACTTGCTTTGACGGCCGAAACGATATGGAGAAGGCGGCTGGGAAACCTTATTTCCCGAAATTCAGAATAGCTCTCCTACTGAGAGAAATACTCACCCCGATGTCTGGTACAGTAGATTCCATAACGACGGCTCATTTCGCGTACATTCCGGTCTCCCCGACACCACCGACGCAAATTAAGGGTCGGTAGTGAGCCAGAAAGCGCACATCTTGCCCAGGGTTTCCTTGCTACGAGCAGACAGCGAGAGAGTCAGGCAGGGCAGCGACAAAAGTGAGACGGAGTCTCGAAGCCGTCAGGCTCCCGTTCAGGAAGGAGAATGACACGCGGAGTCTAGGCACGGAGATCGGTTGAGCACGTGGCCACTGATTTCCACCAAATTTTTGGACATTGACCGATATTTCTCCGCTCACCGCACAATTAAATCCAGCACATTTGCAGTGTTTCCGTGGTTTTTGCCTCGATTTGGCCGTCGAGGACCCGCTTTGATGCTTGTATTCTCCATTTTACGGGAAAAAGTCATGAAATTTGGCAGACTTCTTGATGCGTGGGATGATTGATCCTGGTTTGATCTTCTTCCATAGCCGGAGACCGCAAAAAGTAACTTGAGGGTGGTTACTTGTACTTTGATGGCCGGTTATTTTGGCTGGGCGTACGTTGCGTTACTTTACTTTACTTTGATGTACTTTTCCCACGCGTGGCTAAAGTTACTTTAAGTTACTTGTACTTCTAGGCTTACAATATGACCGCAAAAAAAGACTTTGTAGGTCGCATATACGGTATTAGTAGGCCCTATCAATGAATATAACACGTCTTCAAGACTTCGTGCTCACTCTTTATGGCTAATCCTACACCACTTATCCTCCTGTCCTACACCCCCTTGGCAGTGAGTATTTGACTCAATGTGTGGGATCAGTGCTAAGGATCTACCTCTGGGAAGCAATGGAGCCTCTATTTATCTTGTTCAATTGCTTTTTGTGTCGAACTGAACTCATACGAGTTCAACCAGTCTGACTTCTACGCGCCAAGTATTACTTCGCAACCTTTTGAAGTGCTTCTTACAGTTAAATAGTGCGCTGGGGTACTTTTATTCGGTGCATTAGCGCAAAGTGGTCTTAACTTGCCTTACTTTACTTCACGTTACTTGTACTTGACTTTACTTACCCGCCCAAGTCCATCAACGAAAGTTACTTTTGCCATCAGATGGCATCAATTACAGCCAAGTAGGCAAGTAAACGCAAGTAACTGTGACTTTTCACTTATACTTCACTCTGAAGTCATGGGGAGTATACTATATAGTCTCTTATATTGTTCTGATTACTTCCGTGACCGTTACTGGCAGCAGCAAAGCATGTCAAGTGTTCCTCAAGGCTCATGTATTGATGTGCAACCGTTTGAAGCACTGTTTGCAGTCAAGAAGTAGCTGGGGGCACTTAAAGTGAAGGTAGAAACAGTATACTTACCTTACCTTGCTCTACTTTACTTGTACTTTGCTTTACGTGCCGCCCAAGTACCCGGGCAAATGTTACTTTTGCCATCAGATGGCATCAATTCCCGCCAAGTAAGCAAGTAAACGCGCCATTTGAGCAAGTAACAGTGATTAACGACTTGTAATTAGTGCGCCTGCATTGCTGAGTCTAATATATTGATTATTAGCTCACTTCTAGCGTTTTCCTGACTCCCTTGGCAAAAGTGTGCCGAATTTAATTTCGCTATCTCACGGTTCAATTCGGTCATGTATGAATTTCAGTGCCAAAAAACTGGAACTATAGTGCCAGAACGAAGATCAAATGCATTCTATAATGGAGAGTTAGTACTTTGGGTTGGTTCTTGAATTAATGTGTATCTTGGTGAACTTGTCAAATAGTCTGGGTAATTCTGACGATTGCCAGACATAATCATGGCCATTTCCATTGAAGGCACTTGCCAAGTCAAAGGTAGAGGGAATATGACCCTGTGCAGCGTGCGAATACTGACAAGCAAAGCTTCATCTCAGTGAAATCATCGAAAATACTCTCCTCCGGTTGCTTGTGTTCCGGTGTGTTCAAAGCAATTTCAGGAGTGGTGATATTCCGAACTGTATTCCCACTGCCCAGCCTTTGCGTTGCAAGGGTCTTTGAGGGGCAGAGCGCGCAGCTCTTCGTCGGAGGTAAAGCAACGAGAGAGGAAGTATATCAGGGTATCATTGCTTGGCCGCCGACGCAAATAAACGAGTAAGATGACGAGTTGAAAAAGTACTAGGCAACAGTTTGAAACCAGCGACGTGATTTCATCGTGTTGGGGGTTTTCGAGTCCCCCGCAAAGCCATCTTCGTGTTAATTGGAGCGCATCCATCCAAGCATCATAATCAAGGCTGAATTGAATGATGGATAATGGATAGTAACAATATCCGATATTGACTGGCAAGCATGAAGAAGAACGTCTGACATTTCATGATTTTAATATCCACGAGCCGATATGGCCACTTGATCGTCCCAACCTTTTTCTGCATACCACAATTACAGCGGCTCATAATTCCGGAAGGTAATCACTTGCCTTTGAGTATCTCAAATCCACATGTGCACCCACTGCCTTTGCGCGTTCGTCTTTCACGAGAACAAACTCACTCTCCAGGTGGTGATCAACTTTGCGGAAAATATTATCCTTATGCCATTCGACGCGAACAAGACTATCTCCTGTGACGGCAGCGATACGACCCGGATACTGGTCCGCCCAGGAGGGTTCTGGTTCCAAAATCATGGTACAGCACGAAGATTCTCAGCTGTCTTGAAACCAGCAATGGAATTAACGGGGAAGGAGTGTCCTCAATTTCGATTAGGGGTGTTTTAGGACGCCAATTTTCGCGATCAAGAGCTTCCGCATGGGTAGAGACAGCGTCTTGATACGATCTCATGGTCTAGCGTAGTTAAATAATTGTGTTCCACTCAGTCTACAGACGAACATACCTTCGAGAATGTGATATTCTCAATCAAGAATTTAGATGTCCAGTGTTTCCGTCCCGCGTCAATGGAAATGGTACCAATTTATTAATATTGAACAAGATTACCGCTCCGTCACTGATTTGAATGCTTGAGCCAACGATCGCAAGTTTTGAGGTTTCTGGTATGAGATGCACGATCCCTGGCCAATAAAGCTTCCAACGATTGAAAACAAATCGTCTTGCCTTTGCTTGACTGAGCCCAAGTTTCTGGTTAAGGTGACGCTCGTGTTCTGCTTCTGTTAATTTCCGGCTCGTTATGTATCTGATACGGTGGTTGAAACGATGGAAGAAGCAAGAAAGTGCGGGGGCAGTTGGAAGTTGCAAGCGAAACTCTTCGCGCTCGGGACTTCGCCATCGTAAAAATGCTTGGTACCACATTTTCATCGTGCATCCCATGGGTATGACTTGAGTGAGACACATGAGCGCGAAGTCAATTATCGGGTTCGGGTTCAATACGACGATTTTATCAAGAACTTACTGTACATCAGCGAGGGCTTCAAGTTCAATGGTGTCGGGAGCGCGTCCATCATTGAATTGAAAAAGCACGGGGCTTTGGTGGACGAGGATTCCTTGGATCACTCGCGTTAAAGTGCCCGTCTATTTAACCTAGTAAGATTTTGGAATCAGTAATAATTCGGTGACCACTGGCCTTTACAGTAATTCAATTACCCGATTCTTCTTTTCCATCTCGCGAACATGCAAGTATAATTTTCGATCCCTGAACAAGTTTTTGATCTTTTCCTACTCCGTGATGCAAGATGGAACGTTACTGTTCAATAGGATTCGTCGTAGAGATAATCTTTGCAGCAAGCTCCCGAAAAATCATCGCAGGAATAGGAACGCGCTCCCACCACGAAAACCTGCTTTTAGTCTGGAGATACGTCAATTTAAGATCTCGCACAAATTGATCGAATCGTTCTGCGGTGGTACTCCCAGATAAGAGCTCATGAGCTCCCACCTCAAAGATACAGTGCTTCTGCTTGGGAGGAACAAGCGAATGTGAAAGTTGAAATTGTGGCTGTAGAGGCGGAAGATAATATAGCGCTGAGGATAGCCACGGCGATAGTTCTGATTGTATGAGTTAATATTATTGTGTGTACCCGCTTCTCGCTGAGAGCAGAGATGGGATGACTTAGACTCTAAAGTGCGCGGGTATTCTTTTGGGTATTTTTGTGGATGTTGATGGGGTATGGATTCCTGTGGCGGCAAGGGAGGGAGGAAGAAGCCCCATATAGCCTTAAGAATAATGGATAGACCACTCTTTGGCGTGTGGGAGAGACAAAGAGAATGCAGAAAACAAGAAACAAGAGAAGACGAGATGGTCGGATGTCCCAAGTTTATGTTTCACGTGACCGCGGAGCGGCGGCGAGGCGAGTTTTCAGCTAGTTTGCTTGCTGCACTTCCTGCGTAAAGAGGAAGAATTGTTAGCTTGAATAAAGGCTAAAACTCAGCTCCTCCGATGCGTGGCGGCCGTTTTTTACAGCAGAATGCACCTATTTCTTGCCTATTTCTTAGCCATTCCCGCCGCACGGGCCGCAAATACGACTAAATACGACGCTACTTGGTGTTGCTTCAAGTAACTTTATGTAACTTGAAGTTGCTTAACGCTGCTTAAATTTACTTTACTTGTACTTTTACTTTCAAAGTTTGCTTTCCCAGCCAAACGTAACGTAACGTACATTTTGGCAGGCGAAGTAACATTTGACAAGTTACTTTCGTAACCGTCCATAGCCGGGCTCGGAGGTTGTATAACTATCATGCTCGCGTGGCATTTGTGCGGAGACCACGCCCCAGAGCAAGTCTATACCGCCCAACTCTCTTCCTTCCCCTTCAATGGGGCGCAGCAATCGCGACAATTACCCGTCCCAAAGTCTACCCCGCACCGCTATTCCATATCAGCCGCCCTCGCAGTATAACAGCGATAGCGACCTGGATTCTCCAGTTTTTGACCCAGATGACGGGAACGGGAACAGTAGTCGATGTAAGTTTTGTTGTGCTGTGTTACCATCGCAGCTCGCATCCTTTTTCCCTCCGCCCGACGCGTTCTCACTGGAAAAACCGTCGTCCGTAGTTCGTTTTCAAGACGACAGGAACACTCTGTATGCGGCGGTCGCAGCGGCACAGTACCAGTATCCCACGTCAATATATGGCGCGCACAGTGTTGCTACTCGACACGACGACCACAGAATTCAAGATGCACAAGTACCGAGTCCAACGAGCGCAACTTCTGGATCAGAACACGGTGCAGAACTGGGTGTCGGGGCTCATCCTTCGTTTGGGCGTAACCATGTATATTTCGCAATGGACCCAGCTGACCAGTCAGGTTCTCGTCTGCCGATGCCGCTGTCGCATTCTGCGGGCATGCAGATCCCACAACCCTTTCAAGCAGAATATTCGGCGTACGACGACTCTTATCGCACAAACATGCCGGCGGGCGGCAGCAGGACGCTCAATTCATCCTCTTCCCCATTGGCCGACAATCCCCCCGCCTCCAAAGCAAGGGTATCAAAAGAGATATCGGTTGTCATTGCGTGCCGTCCCTGGTACGTTTGTCCTGTCTTGACGTCGCAAACGGAACATCTACTCACTTTTCATTTAACCATATATCCCTCTCATCACCAACGCTCGAACTTCCGCCCAATTTTCTTCCGCCTTCCGTTAATTAACGTCTCGGCGTTGCGTTGATTAACCACTAAACCCTACCAACACTTACCATAGCCGTGGGCGGAAAATCCGCTGCGACTCGAATCGGCCGTCCTGCAACAACTGCGTCCGGCGGAAGAACGAATGCATATATGATGCAGTCCCCAAACGCAGAGGTCCTGACAAGCGACCGGGGACCCGTCAGCGTTCGTGTAAGAAACGACCACCTGCGGACGGGACCTCGCCTCCTCCTGCGAAGCGCAAACGAAAGTCTGCGCCTTCGTCGAGTAGTGCTGCTGGAATTGACGACGACCAGCAACGGTTGTCCTCAACGGATCCCATCTCAGTCTCTGCATCAGACCGATCCAGTGCGATGAGGGACCCACAGGAGCCCAGCCCACCTCTGCGGAAGCGGTCGTCTACATCCGCGGCATCCTACAGTCACAGTCAACCGCGGCCCATTCAGCCTCATCCTCATCCCTCTTCCTCCACTTCCATATCGGCTCCCCTCCTGCGCATAAACACCGATTTCAAAGTAGGTACATTTCAAACTTCTTCTGATCGTAACTCTGATGAAAATGATATATTTTAGTATTCCCAGCAATCGCGCAGCCCTCGTTCGGAAAACACTAGTGCATATCAGCCGTTCACCGCTTCAACTCAGAGCCCATACGTTCAGGTCAAACAACAGCCGCATTCGCCGTTCCTCCAACCAGCCTCAGCTGCTTCGCCCAGCCTACAACACCGGAAGTTTCCTCTTCCTTCGACTCCGGCGGTCGAGTCGAATCAAAGGAATTGGTGGAATCAGTTTCTGGATCAGTATCCGTTCGTATTATCGAAACCCTCATATCTTCATAGAATTCACTCGACTCGCAGGTTGAACGACGTCGTCGCCGACTTGTCTTATTTGTGCGTTTTATGCCTTAATATTCAGATTCTTTTTCGATAAACTGGATTTATTTTCTACTCAGATTCTCCGATACCGGCCACTGGCTCTCATTCCTTAACCTCCCTTTCTTCCTCGACATGTTGTGGAATCCTGAAGAACGCCTCAAGATTCAGCCCGCGTTTGTTCTGGCCGGACTCGCGATGGCAGAACTCATGCGGTCAAGCGATTCGGAGCGGGGTGCCGCTGGGAGAGCGCGTGCGTCGTGGCTCCGTGATAACGCTCAGACTGCGTTGACGATCGCGATGTCGGGTGGAAATGGGGACTGGGTGAGTTTGTTGACCTCTTATCATACTCGAATTATCTTATCTGCGATTATAGATCGACGCATCATTGGCTGAAGCCGCTTTGGTAAGCCTCATATGATCATTATGCCACTAAGATAATTGTTTAAGTGATTTAGATTCTGGTCCTGTACGAAACCTCCGCGCATCCGCAATACCACCACGATCGCGTCGCTGCCGCTCTCCGCGTTCTCGACCAAATCCTCAAGGCCATCTCGGTCTCGACGATTGATGCGAGCGATCAAGATGTTCCGCGGTTCAGAAACGGGGACGTTCCCATCGTACGCGTGCCATATCGCCCTCCTACTTCCCCCCATCACCAATACGACTACAACGATCGCGAAGGCAGTCGCAAATGCACGTGCATGCCGCCCGGTTCGCCACCACCGGATACCACGCAGACTTGGACACTGCCGTTGCGATGGGATCCGTCGTGGAGCGCGATTGAAGTGCGAAATGAGGAGTGTCGAAGGCTGTCGTGGAGCGCATTAAGTTTGGCGACGAGCTACTTGATCCAGTGTGTAGCGTTTGATAGGGAGATGCCTGTGCTCGAGTTGAGCAACCCCGCGAACGTACGTATCTTTATCCGATTCATGTTCTACAGATATTGAGCAGTTCGCAGTACGCCATTCTCTTCCCCGGAGAAGTCAGCGATCGCGTATCCCCTGCTTATTGCTCCCAGAATTCTCCCTCGCCGAAGGAATCCGTTTGGGCTTTGTACTGCCGCAGCCTCCTCCTCTGGAATTTCTGCAATCGGCTACTCACCGCGGACTCTGGACCACGATCTCCACATCGCGTCGAGATCGAGACCGATGCGCTTCAGGAATCATGGAATGAAGCGCAGGCGATCCAGGACTCGCTTGAGATCCATGTGTGCAACTACGAGACGGGGGTAACTTACCTTTGTCAGGAATACATCTACAAGTGAGTACTCTATTCCATGCCTCTGCTCTATCGTGCTAAAGCATATGGTCGCGTTTTCAGCACGCGAATGAGTATCACTCAGGCTTTGCGAAAGTAAGTTCGTTTCCATACATACGAAGTGTGATCTCTGCCATTGACTTGATTTTACAGGATGCAAGGTCTCAGCCGCGAGATATCCACGACGCCGGGACCGCTCTTCAATCGTAAGCAGACTCATCAATGGAGTGAGTTATTCGTCCCTCTTTCTACTGAGAACTCTGATTGTCGGGATGCAGTCGACTATCAGGCGCGCGTCATGAAACGCGTCAAACTCGCGACGTACCAGCTCGGCGGCCCGCAGGGATATCAGCTCACCCGCAGGCCCTTCCAAGTCAACTGGTTCTTGAATCAGTTCTCCGTCTGCATGCAGATTTGGACACACGATACCGGGCTCGCGGAGGCGGTTGAGCTGGGGAAGGATTTTTTGTCTGTCGTGGATGTGTTGAATGCGCTTTGGCCTTCGAAGTGTTCGTGCATGCATCTCGCATTTCTCCGTTTTTTTTTTTTTGACTTATTCTTTTGGATGAACAGCGAATCAAAATCACACTGATCTCCTGCGCAAGCAGCTCCTTGATGCTTGCGCCGTCGTTGGAATACCACCTCCCCTTCCACCAACCTACGCAACCTCGCTCATACGCAACTAACTCTCTTTGAATATTTATGACCATCGCCGCAGTCGTTACTTGCACACCCCAATACGGACGTTGAATATCTGGATACCCTGTACTACCGTGTATAGTTTCTTGCTGGACTCGTTCGCTTTTGTAATATTGTATGTACATGTAACGATACCCCCAACAAACTAATGTACTTCGAACTGTACTTTTAAATTATGAAATCAGATATATACCCCGTTTTCGTTGTTCTGCATTCTCGCACAGCTGTTCATATATTTGATCCGCAATAACGTTTTACCGAGGGGAAATTAGAGTTCTGGAGCAAAAATGCAATCTTCCTCGGCCGTCGATCGATATAGGTAGCCAGGGAAATGGGAGGAGATTCTATTCTGAGTCAGCCAATGGAAAATAGAGCCAATGCTTCAAACGAACTCACTCCTCGATTGGCATGCACACAATCAATGGTGAGTAGCTCCGGTTCAGGTAGTGGTATAGAAAAAACCGAGGAGGAAGGAGACTGCGGCATACAGTGAGATCGTAGACTCACAGAGGTACTCTGAACAATGCCAAACGCACAAATTCGACACTAAAACAAGGGATTAGCAATGAGAATGTTTGTTTTCCCCGTAACTTGCCTTGGAAACTGAAGTTCTTCGATTCTACGAACGTATGAACTCGTGTTCGTGGCCGAAGCCTATGGGAGTGGGGTGTGAAGATAAAAACGTGGATAGAGCGTGGACGGTCAACCAAGAGAGGGATATAGATAGATAGATCGAGTCTGAAAGCCGTCCGAAGCTCGGTGTGCCGCGATTTGAATTTGAGCAAGAGACCGCCACTACCGACAAGCGGCTTGACGAGGGCCCCTCACTGCGATCGATTGAAAATATCGACGAGGGAGAAAAAGCCCGCGATCAAGCGCTTGCGGTAAGTGGCGGTTCCCAGACAAATAAAGACGGGTCGGCCGTAGCTCGTCGGGCAATCTGGAGAGCAGATGATCATGAGAAAGTGAGGGGAGGGAAGGGAAGGGAAGGGAGCAGAGAGCTTCAGAACATAGGCACTCTGCGTGGCTTTTATGTTGAGTTTGTTTTCGGCTTCGGTTAGAAATTCGCGATGCGATGGTGACATTTGATTTGGACGGGTGGGGAGAGGGACGGGGGTGAAACTGCGCCGAGTTGATCATGGCACGGAGACTCTTAAGCACCGACGTGATGACGACGCGCGATTGAAGCGGGAGTGGTGACCAAGTCGGGTATGTACCCGACGCGCGGGAAACTACATACCGACAATTTGAGCAGCAATAGACGCCCAAAATTCGCGCCGGGAGTTGAGAAAATTGGAAATCGAGGTTGCTGAATAGTGAGAACTCTGGAATCAGGAGGTGAGTCAGGAGAGAACACCTTCTATGTCATGCTGCTTCGACGCCACCAACACACGGGGCTCCGGATGTAAGAACATTTCTGATGCTTGAAACTTGCTTGAAACGCGCAATTGGACGATTATCCCTCGGGTAATCTCGTGTTAAAACCCTGATTTGACCACAAGATTATGTGAAGCGGCATGGCGCGATGTCAATAGCCATGGAGAAGCATGGCCGTTGCAGGACCTGAGAGATTTTTGCATGGAGTGGATTGGATTGGGTGGACAGGGTCTAGGCGGAGAGACGAATTCCGGAATTCTGGATGGAGCGTCGCAAATGGCGGCCGAAGAGACGCAATAGACCGATCATTTCTAAATAAGTTGCGCACTTGCGCGCAGAATTCCAAACGCGAATCCGCAGTCAGCTGAAATATCTAGCCTGGCCGGGACATGCGTCCCGATCCCATGATCGTGACGCCGCCATCATGTTCCCTTCCCAGGTAGCAATGACGAATCTTCCGAATAGTTAGGTACAGAGCCTAGGGAAGGAAACGCTAAACGAATTACTTACCTGGTCCTCATCAAATTCTGGTTTCTGCCTCTTTCTCGCAATCAAAACCCGCAAAACAGGATAGCCGTTCACAGTCCAATTGAAGAATGTCTCGTCTATATAACGAGTATATGTATCAAGTGGGACAGCAGGGATTTGTGCTCGCTGACTGCATGAGTCTTCCATGACGCCTTCGGCGAAAGTTCAAGGGTTTGGGGAATTCCGGTTACCAACCAGTTACACAAGTTCGACAAACAGGGTCGAACACTGGCACGAGGCTTGGCGTACATAACATCTGAAATTTCTCCTTGTTTATGCCAAAGTCCTACCACGTGTAATCACAGTCGAATGATTCTCGGAGTTGGCGTCGATTGTCGACAAAAATGCGAGGAGATTTGGAGGGTGGAGTTCACCAAGAGATTCTCCGTATTATCTTGCGAACAACCACACTATGCACTTGAAAGCAATCGCAACCCCTGGTCGACCGAGCTTGTCGCCTGAAGTACGGCGAGACAGCGAGACTCGGAGAGGCGGCGCAGGTGGCAGGTGGCAGAAGGCGAAGATCAACCAGTTGCTTGGCTATGCTTGACCAGACCTTTGATCCACGGTGATTACCGAGCATAGCCACAATTCAGGGTTTGTCCTCTGCTTTCATGATCATCCCTGCCGATTTACTTATCTCGCGCAATCGAACAGACTTTCCGCATCTCTTCTGCCCCCGCACCGCTGGTCACTCTAAACAAGAAGCTGCGCACACGGTTCCAGACACTTGTCACTCGCTCGCCGTGTCTTACCCGTGCACACCGTGTCAAGCCGCTGCCGTGTCCACTATAATAAACCACTGCGCTTCTCCTGAGATGTTCTTCTTTTTTCCCTCCTTTTTCTTTGCTTAATTGGCTCCGTTACTTCTCCTTTTTGACGATGCCTGAAGCTTCACTCGCACCGTCGCCCAACACACCTCTGGGTCTTTGGATCAATGTTCTCCAAATATTGGTAGGATCATTCGTCTGATTTGTTCGTGGGGGGACTGATTCGGCCACAGGTATCCGCCCTATTCTACGGTGAGTTTCCCCTGACTTCCCCACACTATCTCTCTCGTTTATTATTCTCCGAACTTCCAGGCATTTACACCCTCCTCTTCGCCCGTTCCATCCAAATCCTCCTCCGACGAATGAAAGAGCTCGAACGCCAAGCGATGCTCCTCTTTGCCATGATCCTGCTATTCACGCTCTCCACCTTTCAAATATTTACCTTGGCGTTGGAGGCTGCTATAATCGTTGGCGAAGCGCGGATGCCTCTGAATTCGGTGTTGACTGCGTCGCTTTTGATCTATGTCTCAAGTTGGTGCGTGTTTTAATTTCAATTCAGTTGAGACTCATCGGCTCATATTGGGTGTGAAGCATCTGCTCCGACGCTCTGCTTGTGAGTTGGGAATTATCCGCATATTTACGAGAATTTGAACCAGTGCTAGATATACCGCTGCTATGTGATCTGGAACAACTGGATCGTCGTTGTCGCCCCAATACTGCTCCTCATCACTGCCTCAGGTAAATCTACCTCGGGTTCCGGCTTTTCCTTCTTCTCTTTCCCTGATCGTACTTTTCACCCATCTCCAGTCTTCGGCTACATGCGCAACGCCCGGTTCTTTCAAATCCTTTCACTAACAACGGCCGTCTTCGTGACGCTTCTCACAAGTATGCCACGCATTCCACCCGTGTTGACCTTCAAACCAACCACGTCATCCACGCTCACTTAGTCTCGAAAGTCGCCTGGTCCGCCTACGAACGGCGCTCCCTCCTCACAAGTGCGACACGAAGAAGGTATATCAGCGCTGGGTCGGCCATGTGCGTCTTTCTTCCGCTTTCTTTCCCTCAACCGCATTTCGTATTGATCATATTTCATAACATCCAGCCTCGAATCCGGCTTCATCTACGCCCTGTTCGTCTCCATCCACTTTACAATATTCGAGCGTGGGTCCTCCGCCGCACCTGTGCGTCATCCTCTCCCCCATCCCCCAATTAGTTTCAGCGCCTGACTCGTTATGTTTATGCAGGTCCTCTTCGCAGCTGTGGGTCAAATCGTCGTACGTTCCTCTGCTTGTGCTCCCAAATCCCAATTCGAACTGATCAATGCTTCTTATCTCTCACTTCGAACTGATCAATGCCTCTTACTTCTCTAACAAAAGGGAATCGCACCAACCTTGATAATCGTCCGTCCAGGACTGCCGCAATCGAGCTCGAGTTCACAGGGGTATACGATGGCGAAGACGGAGAGCGCGACGAGGTTTGCGGCGTTGGCGTCGCCTGGGGTTTGATTTAATCTCGTTTTGTGGGTACTGTATCATTATGGAGCCCGGGTGTGGTCTGGCGATTGATTTGAGCTTTCAAATAACCCAAATTGTACGCCCATCTACAAAAATAATCGATACTTCACCGAATTCTTTGCAATATTCCCGCAAAACATTGCTTCGATGACTCCCACCAACCTCTTTGTCGCGCAGCTCTAGGTTTGACAGGTGAGTATACCTACAAGCAATTTGGTACACTACAATAAACAGTCCCAATATTATCAACGAGTCACCGTCTCGGTGAATCGGTGAATCTTGATAAAATTCCTCCAATCACAGTACTGTGAAGATTTCATGCTTCACTGTGTTGTTTTTCTCCGCCGCTCCTATCCTATGCGCTTTTATGTAATCCAACCTTCGTCCTGCTCGTCGTGTTGACATAGCGCTCTGAGCATGCCTAGCGGGGCATTCTTGAGTCGCTTCACGCCCACTCTACCCATATTGGGACTCCGGATTTATCCTGCTCTTCTCCTTTGAATTCGTTTTGGTGCAGATCATCTACCGCCCCATCGCCACCCAAATCTGTGTCGGCCGCAACCCCGAATTAATACCCCCCTCCCACTCCCTAGCTCAGGGCTCAGCATCGCGATCGCGATACCCACTGCTGTCTCTGCATTGGCCATATGCATATCGCGATCGATGTCTGCGATGCGCATGCACCGCGTTGAATTCTTCTCGGTCCCGAAGGAGGAGGAGCGGAGGGCCGGGAGCCAGAGCCCGACGTCGGGTTGTTGGTTTTGCCCATTTCGTCAACGTTAACGCTGGAGAATCGAGTTGGTTATAGCTAAGCGTAGGAAGGCAGGGGGAGGATGTGTATGTATGAAGGTAGAAGACAGGTATATCCTCCCTCGCTGCTGCATCGTCTCGTCTTTTAACCAAGCACTGGCATCTGGCGTCTACTACCGTCTAACGTCTCCTCGTCTGCGCAGTGCTCATTCAATGGTCCTTGTCTCCTAGGTTGTTCTGAATCTCGTCTCGTCGGCCCCGGAGAGAGTCGCCCCCTTGACTCGAATACGCAGATGTTCGTCGTCTCCTACTGTACCATCTCGTTAGGTGTGGCTTGCCAAATTCGCCTCACTTCAGCTCGTTTCGTCTGATGGCCTAAATTTAGGTGCGGCGACGCCTCGTCTCGTCTCTGATGTTTATTGTTTGAAATTTAGGTGCGGGCTCGTCTGGGGAGAGTCTAAGCAGAGCGCGTCTCGTTGACGCATCCCGCCCTCATGAATCACGGTCCACTGCGTCAAATTCAACTGGTAAGTGAGATGTTGCCGTAGAACGCTCGGCACGAGTGAGGCAAGAGCGCCAATACTCGTACGCTGATCGAGGCGGAGGTCACGGTTGGATAAAGCACAGCTCAAGGCAAAGAATCCACCGAGTCATCGTACTGTCATCGTTGTAATGGAAGAGAGAAACATCACAGATCGCGGAATGCCGGCATCACGCGTACATGAGCGTCAACAATGGCGTCTGAACTTCGGTGAAGTCCGAGTCGGACCAATCGAATTCAAAGTCTCAACGTTGCAACCTGGAGTGGGATCTCAAACGCGTGAGCACGAAGGCACGACTAAATGCACAATACATAATTCTTTGATTATTTTTTTCCCGAATTAACGTTTACCTGTGAAACGCCGTGATGAGCGCCGTTCTGTTCTCGGGCTTCACGATATTGAATTCGTGAAGGTCGGTTCCTTCGGGATTTACGGCAGATACATTCATAACGACCTCATAGTTCGAGTTCATCATGATAACCGTCCCGAAGCCCATCTGCCCTCCGGCGGCCGCGGAACCCGCACCAACCCAAAATGTGAGGAAATCTTCCCCGTCGAATGTTTGCAAGTTGAGGTCGTTGCAGGCCCCGAATGTCGAGTTGGCCCAGACGAGTTCGCCGTTGGATTTGTATATCGCGGCGCCAGGATCCGCAACTGCTCCGCCGGTGGGACATACTAGGTATAAGTTGATATTGTCCGGATCGTATTTGGGAGACCGTTCGAGGATTGTGAACGGTTGGACGGCGAGAGGGAAAGAGTGGAAGGTCTGTTCAAATAATGCGTTCACCTGAAGATGCAATCCTCCAAATATGATAGACAGTGATCCAAGTAGACGCCTCATCCTGCCAGTGTGGGGAGTGGGCAGACAGAACAACGTACGGCCTTCAGGTGAGTCTCGAGATATTTATATTCGTCCGCACCTGGGATGGTGCAGTAAGAGGATGGAATTAAAGGGGCGAGAATAACGGAACTGAGCCGCACCAATTGTGTGCCGCAGGTTTCAAAATATGACGTGCGAAGCGCTAAAACGGACTTCGCCGCGGCGAAGGAGCCGAATATACTTAATTGGTGTGACTAGAGTCTATTTTCACTGCTGACTTGCTGCTGACAGTTGAACAAATTGAATTGAGTATGGGGCCAGGTATGAAAGCCCGGCTTTGTAGTCCCATGCACAGTTCTACCGTAGTGCAAGCAAGGAATCTCCAACGATGAGTTAATGACTTCAATTCAGCTGTGCTTCTCCTGCCTTCGGCACTGCACATAAACCTTGGTGGCAGAGCTCGCTTCAGTTAGTGCCTAGTAGATTTGGACTCACCGGTGCTATCGACAGATGTGCCGTTCTTCGGTAGCTACCCGCAATTTTGATCGAGAAACTTTGTGTTGCAAGGCTTCTGCCGGAAGGAGCCGCAGGTCCCAAAAGTAAGTCGGAACTACATGGCACACAGTGCCGGACTTGCCAAGCGTCAGCGTTTGATGGTGCATCAAAGGATCATATCCTCAATCTACTGCCGCTCACGGCCGGCTGTGCTCGGCAAGTGCCTTTTGGGCCGAAACAGTCGCTGTCACCGTTACCGGAAATTGTTCAGTTCACGAGCAGGCCCCAGGCATAACGTGAACAGTACTTTCTCGTGTGTAGGCTAATACGGCACAGATACAGAATCCCTCGGACATAGTAACTCTTGTCAATGCTCCAGCTTCCCATCTTCGACGCTCGCCACATCCGACCTGGAACCCTTAGATTTCAGTACGACATTTGAATAAGTCGCGCCAGACAATCCCAAAGCGGAGGGCGCGACCGTTATCCCGGAGCTCGGCGTGGTTGAATTCGTTCGACGGGTTCGGATATCAGTGTCCGCATCGTGATAGCTCTTGAACTGGTTTTCCACCTGCGATTTTCGGAGGGCGACCAGAACGACGAGGACAGTAGGATACATCCCCGTAACTTGATACATCACAACATTAGCATAGTTGGTATATGCTGTCGGCTCCACCTGTGGAATGATGATGATATTTTTGAGGATCTGGAGGTAAGTAATTTTAAACGATTAACACTCATGGCAGTGGGAAGGAAGGAAGAAGCGGGATTGAACATACCCAAAGCACCGTATAAATAACACCCGACTCAATGAACAACGTCATCATACCCTCTGCGAACGTCTTTTTGTTTGCATCGGCAAAGTGACGGCGGATATTCCGACGGCAGCGCCTAATAGGTAGCATGCAAAAAATTCAATGTCTACGAGTTCTTGAAAATGAGAAGATCTCCGTACCAGGCTTGATACCCAATCATGATTGTCGCCCACAAGTTGATCAAAGCAGATAGCGCGAGTGCTAAAACATCGATGGCGAGCTGTGAAGGGACGAGGCGATGTAGGGTAGTCACTCCGGGAAAATCTTCGCCGATCTGCGTCAAGTTGCAGAGGAAGATTGCCGCTGGAATTACATCAGTATGCACCCGAAAAAAAAGACAATGTTAAACGCACAAGCCAGCAGAATGAGGAAAGAAATAGCTATAAGCATAACTCGTCTGTTCCTCCCATATACAACCCACACACGCCAGCACACGACCATGTCGCTCAAAATCACCTTTATTAGATTCCTCTATTTTGTAACTCGAATATCATTAGACATAAAGGAAACGTACGTTGATATCATTCGTGATGCCTTGTGCGATATGTAACGCAGTGTTGACTTGGATGCGTCTCGTGTGATCAGGGGGAGGTTGGATGAGATCCGCAGGAAGGAACACTTTCAAATCGTCGCGGAGGAAGTGAATGTCGAGCGCCCACTCCCAAGTGGAGAACAGATACATAGTCAGTGTGATAGCTAGCATCCATTTATTTGCGCGAGAACGGAGACCTCTGGAGCTTGATAAATGGCGAACATAAGTACCAGGTTGAGCAATGAAGCAATATTTTAGTTACAGCAACAGGTAGCTGGAAGCGGAGATCAACACTGTAAAAATTGCTGCCAAAATTGTAAGTACGACTGAATATGTTTTGATGATTGGCCGACGTACCATACAACACAGTCTCCACAAGAACAGGGAAGACGCGAAAATTCGTCGTGCTAGCCAGATTTGCACGATGTATCTCAACTTGATCTTGTATGCGTGTACTAGCCATAGTTCGTGCTGGGCAGAAGGGGATAGCAAGGGGGGAGGTACGAGGGCATAGCATGCTTTGTACTGGATGTCACGGCAAATAATAGCTCACAGCGCAGGTTGACAGGCTCCCAATCTCATGTTCGATACTAGGGTTCTGGATGTTAACGGGACCACAAGAGAAGCCGAGAGCGCGATTCAGTATGTGTTTCCCAGCGATACAGCCTCGTGGTGAAATGTCTCCTGTGATAGTCAATAAAGCGGGACAGAAGTTCTGTTGGGCGATGGTGCGGACGATCAGCAGGATCATTGATACTGGATGGAATAATTGTACGCACAATCCGATTGCAAGTCGGATTGGGACCTGGACAGGCCGCCATCACAGCTAACTGCTGTAATATGCTCACGTTCTGAATCTTCTCATTCCGTACTGGGGAAGTAATTGGGCACCCTGTAGGTCGCTGTGCGCCCAGTAAGTCCTATATGCCAACTATATGGTTTGGAGACCGAACATAATTCGGAGTCGCGCCGTCAAACCCCACCACTAGCTTCAGGCACATGGTGGTCAAAAGCAAGGAGAAGGCGGAGGTTGGGACCAAACACACAACAATAATACCAAGGGCCTAGAACCGGAGCACAGGGCCGACATTCCGGCGGTCTCAAGACGAACACATTTTCTGGTGCCCTCGGATAATAATGCCTTGGGCCAATCAGAAATTGGCCTACGGAAGGGCCAACATAGAGACATTTCTTTTTCGTTCGAATATGAATTCACCACCGCGCAAGAACACATGAGAGAATATCCAATAAAAATCAACCAACTTTCGAATAATAGCCACCCACCCTAATGGAACTCGCCCGGGCCCTAGATTGTTAACTCGGTCGATGACTCGTAGAAAGAGAAAAAGACGCAGCACTCACCGGACCGAAAAATCCTTTGTCTGGAATCGGTAGTCGGGGGCATCCATCAGCATCGCAGCCTTCAAATGGTCGGTTATTTCCGATCCAGTCTATGGAGACATTCGTCCATTCAACTCCGAAAAATATCACCACAGCGCAGATCGCGATTGAAGCTGAGAACGCGGTCGTGGTAATGCTGGGATTATACGCCATCAATCGCGACATAGAGAGTGAAACAAATTCGCAACTCGACTCACTAGTTATATTTACTCCACCACGCCAGATACCGCTTCTTAATGAACACATTGAAAACCCATGCCACGGGAACCGCTGTCAAAGATGTCAGGAACACAGTATGGAGGTCTGTGGGGAGTATTCACCCGGCCACAGATTAGCCAAGTTATACGGGGCCCAAGACAGGCCACCGGCAATGATCACCGGAAGATGCACGTATTCGAAAGACTTGACTCTCTTCCGCAAGATGTAGAATGGGATTGGGATGAGCGCGCCGATGAGGAAGCAGTAGAGAAGACTGTTGTAGATCCCACCAGCGCCGAACATACGCTTCGGTCCAAGTGTGCCCTGCGGAAACGGTCAGACAGGCTATACTATCTAAACAAAGGAATATTTGATACCCAGAGAACACTGCAATTTGTCAGTTAAGACATTGAGAATTGAAGTAAAGCAGACCTCGCGGTGAAAAAAGTATTGATGCCGGGACAGGTGAAGTGATCTGCTTGCGTTGGGGTACATACACCGTCGATCTTCGTCATCTGGAAGTTGAGGATGGCGATGCAGACAAAGGATGAGACGATAGTCGCATATATTTGAGCCCAGAACGTATGCACTTGTTCCGCTGAGTATGTAACTTACAGTCGCGAAAATGAGGGCTTCTTACCTGGCGGAATGTGCATGTAGTGCGCCAACTTGAGATCTTGTGCGAAGTTCAAGGTATGCGCTGTCGTGACGTATCCATAGGACTATTCAAATTGAATATCACAACATGGGCATGCTAGCTTGTTTTGATGCTAACCTTGAAGTAATTCATTGCAACAGCGTTTCCAGGAAACCAAAGACCGCCTGAAGAAGAAAAAATTATTCATCCGAACTATCAGCATTCGAGAACGTACCGAAGAGCTCAGCGAGGACGTTCAGCGTGATTTGTACATTAGTTATAGCCTGAAAGGCTCAATTCGAAGTAATTATAATCAGAGTTCTGCATACCAAGATAATTCCGATCTTGAAAACATGTTAGAAGTATGTAATACACTGTAACAAGATATACTTACCGGGATTACAAAGATGGCAGCGAGAAAGACTGTCCAAACTAATGTCAGGCGATGTGAAGATAGCGTCGAATCCTGCTTACCGCCGTACAAGACCACGGCCGGACTGGTTTCCGTCGGGTACGCGCCTATACCCGCAGCACCCAGCGCGATGGCTGCAATCAAAATTCTAGGTGAACAACAGAACCTTCAACCGCCGTTACGAATTAAAATATGAAACCCAGACGCACACCAGATACTGCCACTCCGGCACCTCCGTATACGCCATCATCAGCCGAACGTGCACATCCTTGTGTACCTCCGAAGTTTTCTTTCGACTTAAGATACTCTTAAACCCATGGGCAATTTCATGTCGGTGGTACAAAAAGGCGTGCGTCAAAGTCGCCGTGTATACGGCGAAAAAGACGCCGTAGATTAGAATGTTGCCGGCGGCCAAACTTCGAGATGTGAGAATTCGAGTGGGGTGAAATGAATAGAGAACTCACTAGGCTGGGGAGTAGTTCTCGTACAGAGTCTGATTGAACAGGGTATTACTTCCGACCGCATTCGACACATTATAGAAGTTTCCCGTATTGTCGAAGACTCGCTAGAATAAATGTTATATAAACTGAATATCTATATAGAGACGCGAGGTCAACAAGAACGCACATTAGAATTGATGGGAAGATAGGCTAGACGATCGCAGAGATATTAACCGGATAATACCCGAGAATTACTAGCAAGACCTACCCGTGTTCCAAGTGTTCGTGTACCACAGCGCCGCTATCATAGGCAGCGTGATGAATGCGCCGATGAAGGAGTTGAGAGTGCTCTGGAATCCACGTATCAGAAACGAATCGGCAACGCAAAACCAATCCAGAAAAACGCATACGAAAAACGGATTGATCAAAGGATCCACGAAGACAGTGAGTTGAACCCAATCGAAGGTCGGGATCGGGTTGAGTCCCAGTCCACCAATACTACCGGTGATCGCGGCCAGATGAACATCTACAACCGATTTTGAGAGGTGTAGGGCTAAGCGCATAATATGGAAAACAAACTGTTTGGTGCGATCCACGTCATCCAGTTGAAGTAGGAGAGTGCCTGGAAGATGAAGCTGCACGAACCGCATCGGCGAGAGGAGTGCGAAAGAAAGGTGTTGACGCACTCGGGGAACCAGAAATACACAAACATTCCGCAGAAACAGTACAAGAACCAGCGCATCTACGAGTCTCATTATTGAGCGCGAGATCTTCGGTTGAACGAGTGGGGCGGCGCACCTTCGAAATTCTCCATCCATTAGCCACGGTCTCCTTCTCAGCATGGAAAGCTCGCTGCCCAACGCCACAATCAGTAGGTGTCTAAAAACAAACGAAGAATGTTTCTTACGTTCAAGGCAATCATCTGTCAATTCACCTTCAGTCAGTATTCGTAGTATCGACTGATGTACTCACGGCGAGATTTGTCGGCCTAGTCGGCGTGAACTAAGTTCCGGGCAACAAAGGAATGAGATAATAAATGAATAAATCAACGCACCAAATCGCATGCGCGGGGTACACCAAAAATCGCCGAGTCAGCCAGCCAATCCATACCCAATAAAATTCGTCGAAAGCGCAATCATGATCTGATACCCAAAGTTTGTTGCCCATGCTGAGTTGAAATACAAGGGTAGGTATTGGACCCAGATGATCTATGCAGCGTAGTGAGTATGGAAGATACGACACAAGCCAAGAACTCTCACATTATTCCTGTGCCACGCCGAAAGATGAGTAAGTAGCGGTAAAGCGGAAGTATACGCACGTATAAGGGGTGTTGAATCCCACGTTAGCCATGATCTAGGTAGGAAGCCGGGGCGCGTCAAGAACACTCCATCCAACAGATAAGGATAAGCACGCCATCGCGGCCGAGTACTCACCGTAATCAACATATGTTCCTTTGGGTTAAACTTTCCCCTGCCATGCAATCATCAGCTATCTATACTCTGGAACCACCACCGACGGAGATGTACAAGGGAACTCACGGGTTCAGACTCCATGTGTAGCCGAAGGTCGTATACGTTGTGGTCGGGAGGAGTTCCATGAGTTTAGCAGCGGGGAAAGCGAGGACTTGTGCGCAGTTGGAGTAGACGGTGATCGTTGGCTGGCTGAAGTGGGAAAGAATGAAGTGTTTGAGTGAATTGAATGCGTTGCCGGAGAAGAGGAGGGGGGGAGAGAGACTCGTACCGGATGCTGAAGAATTGGTTGATGAAGCCACTGAGAAAAATCGGGAGTGAGAATTCAAGTAAAGAGGAAAGGGCTCGGTGAAAGTGCCGCCATTGCCGCCATACGACCGCCAATTGCCGCCCTTTGCCGCCGAGGCGCCAAATAAATTGCCGCCCTAAAGGGAACATTGCCGCCAACACGCTTGTCACGCTCAAGTCACGCTGCCGCCCAATTCTGGATTGTCAACTTGGATTGAACTACCGGCCTACTATCAACTTCTACTTCGTTAGCAATGCAACAATGTCAAGTCATACACTGAGATCTTGAGCTGCATAAATCTGAGACCCCCAAGTTCACCGTCCCTCCGAGTTCAACAGCAATACTTCAACGTGAAGTTTCCCTCTTACTTTCACAGCTGGTCGTGATTCACAAGCCCGCCTCCCCTCGGCAATGCAGGTTCAAACAGCACGGAATTCTGTGGGACTCTTATTAGGAAGACTATGTATGGTACGTCACGGTGAAAGCAAAGCATATTTTTCTGGAAGCTGATAAGCTGGCAGGGGGCCGCCGATTATCATTGTTGAAGTTTTGAAGCGGCATAATGGAACGACCAATTCGTTGGAGACTGACAGAATTGGTACAGTGTAGATATAGTACACGGTATGTCATTTCCAACGAAATTACTCGCGTGTGTCGTATATTGGGTGTGTGTCCAAAAATTCAACATTATGACTAAATCGGGCAGTTTTCATTGGCACTGGCAATGAGATCTATTCTGACATTGGATACGTATTCAAAGCGGCTTTCTGTATCTTTACAGATACTAATTAGCATATCATAAGTTGCGGCCCTGGGGGCGGCAATTTCACCTTTTGCGCCAGATGTCACACTTGGGTCACAAAATGCCGCCCCCCACAACAGCGAATTTGCCGCCCCTGGAAATTTTTGCCGCCACATGGAGATTTGGTGCCGCCAAACTGCCGCCCCCTCTGCCGCCCTACTTGCCGCCTTTTACCGCCCTCAAGTGCTACTGCCGCCCACTTTGCCGCCCCCAAGAACAACTTTACCGCCTCTCATGAGAACTTCAACGGCCGACTCCACCATAAAAATACAGTGATTATTTTGCAACATATACATACTTTTGCCTACTATTCCAAGTAGAACACGCCGTCGTACTTGAACAATGCACAGAGGCCGCTGTTTCCGACCTCGACGTTGTACAAGAATTTATTGCCGCCCTACTGCCGCCAGGGCGGCAATTTGGCGGTAATGGCGGCAATTTCACTTTGCCCAAGAGGAAAGACAGAACGAAAACGCACCCAGCCCCAACGAAAATAGTCCCAATAACCAAAGTGCGGAACGTTGCTCCAGAGATACTAGGATCGTCGTGATTGTCAACGACCGCACGGACCTCGGCGTAAGGTGAGTTCTTGTCGTGTGAGTCAAGTATTAGCCTCAAAACAGCCGACGAGAGCATCCCGACGACTGCTCACGATGATGATCATAGCCGCCTCGACTTTCAGCTCCTCGTACACTTGTTGATACTCGATTGGATCTTGTCTCAGTGTCTCGTCGAAGAGGTACCGTCTTGCGATGGCTAATCAGACGCGGAGAACGAAGACCGGAGGGAGACGCACTTGGCTGCAGAGAGCACTCCAGGAGGGAAATTCTTGGAAGGAGATTAGTAGGAGAACACTTCAAGGCATGCATTCGTACAGGATCGTCACCGTGCTACGGAAAGGCAGTTAATTTGAGCCTCAGCAAAGGTAGGAAGTATATCTCGCTGCCTACGCACCTCATCCACAATCCGCTGAATCGTATCTTCAATCTCCTCCGCCTACATACATTCCGCAGTGAGCGGCGCTACACGGGAAGAACGAGACAGCGGAAGGAAATGTAACTTACAGTCATAGTCTTAGCATATTCGGCAGCCTCCAACAAGTCCTCAGGGATAGCTTGGATGTCCGCGCCCAGGACGTCCTGGACAGAAAAGGGGAGGAGGAGAGTGAGGCACGGAACGTCGAGCACGAGGAAGACAAAGAACAAGACCCACAATATCAGCCAACCCAACCCCGCCCTTCTCGTCAATGATAGACGACGCGGAGTGCGTCGACGCCTTGTCTTTCTCCAGCAACGCTACGTCTTTCTCCATGTCAGATGCTTGAGTTCACAGCAAGTAGAAAGACTGCGTGGTGGGTCGACCAGGGGTGGGCGATAAGAAAAAAGCGAAACCCCGATACGCCGCTCTATTATATCTATCTCTTCCCTTTCCGCCAGCTGGGGATGAATCCCGAGGGCCCAAAATATGATAGTCCATACCCATCTCTGTCTGTCAGTTCGGAGATTCCGATCTTCTCCCCTTCGTCTGCTACACCGACACCGATAAGCCTGAATGGAGCCACTCGCTGCTAAATTCAGACATACGGATGCCACGATAAGTTCCCGCCGCGCGAGCCACATGCAGCGGGTAGATGGATTTGGATATGTTTAGGTCATGGAGGGCGATAATCTCCGATGTCTGGATGGGATTGGAAGGAATGTCGGCCATTGAGCTCTCGTCTCGGGACAAGATCTTTGAAACTCGTTAGAAAAGAGCTATCCTGAGCTTATTTGTATATTCACCTGAGATTCAGCTCGACTCCCATCCGGAACAGTTCCACTCCAAATGCTGGGCTAGTTATGATACTTACCTCGATAACTGCCCCACTTCAGAAGGTCCTCAGTGTGAAAATAGAATGATACTTCTAAATTCTGTGCCTGTCCAGACTGATACAGTCGTGTGCTTCGTTTCTCCAAGATATGTTGCCCGCAGTATTCTCCAGCGTTTTGGGCCGCGTTACGGTATCCTCACAGAGATGTAGTCCGACCAAGAATCGGATGCCTCAGTCCAGACTGTGACTCGGACGTCGAAACTCAGAGCTAAAGCGGGGGTCTGGTCCCGATACGCCTAGCCCAGGGTAACCCATAGCGCCAATAAAGGCTCAACGTTGAACGGCCTCGGTGACGATACCGGTCAGGGGGGTGTGCAAAGTGGGAGGGAGGAGACGAAAGGCCGTGTTTGCCCGTGTACTGATCGAGTGATCGATGGCCGCGTCATGCCGAAGGTTTTTCAACTATAGCGGGCAAGTTGAACCGCAGTCAAGAAATTCACTCAAAAAACGAGATAAACTTGAGATAAACACGCAAGATTTTTTGTTAGAGAATAGTGAGTATCTTTATTCACGCCACTATGTATGTGGAATCTGCTCCCAAGGTAATTGTCGGGAGGGAAGAACAACTTGATATCTCGGATCGGTGATTCATAGGTAAGTTATTTATGCTTCGAATTAGACTTCTTCGTTATTCCGAATTCGAAGCTTGAACCACATGCCTCTTGAATTATACGTGCGATGGCACCATCATGTCTCTCAATGCTCTTATACCGACTCGGATTTCAAGAGGGGAAGCGAGCTTTCATGGAGATTGCATTGAGACTCACTTGGCTCAAGGCTGTGACGAGTATTATGAGATGAAGCTGGAACCCGGTCCACATATTTCGAAACCCAACAGGAAGGGGTGAACGGAAGAATTTGGTGTGCTTCGCTTTGACATCAAATGGTGCCGCCGTTCGGCAATGATGACCTCACCCGCAGAATACTGGCGCGCAGACAGTCCTTCACACCAGGAGAAGTCGAATGCTGAGCGGGTTCTGCAACGGTCATGCGAGTGTACTGTGTGCGAAGTCAGAAGGCCGTGTTGACGCGGCATTGATCGATTGGATTCATTATGGCCGGATGATGCCGAACATTTTGAACCGCAGCACTGGGCAAATCGAACCGCAGTCGGAGGTTTGTGTTTAGGAATTTTCTGAGTCATATTTCCTAAGGCCTAATGCGCCGGGAAGAGTCCGCCGAGCCGTCTCCAAAAGACTGGTCTCAAAGACCCCACTCGCTAAATGATCTTGTGAGTCGAAAACCGACTCTTTTGGAGTAGTAGGTTCAGTGATACTTTACTTGTTCATTTTTGGAGGATATCTTTGCACGAACTACGCAATGTTCTTTCAACGTGGCTGAAAGACTAATCGCCTCTCGCCAAGCGTTGACGCATCTTGGTTACCTATGGTAGCACGGGTTCGATTCCCGACGGATGCATAGTTCGGGTATATCCAAATTTTTACACCGTTTAAGTTCTTCGACGTTCAACTACTTCTATCAAAGCACTCATTCTTCAGGAAGCCGAGTTCCGAAACAACTACTTATAATAATTGCAGACTTTTTCTTCGGCCCTTTTTCAACCGAAGCTCGTCATATGTCTTTGACAACCTTCCGAAGCGGGCTGGAACGAACCTTTGTTTGCTTATAATTAAGTAGAACCCAGGCCTAGGCATGAATCAACAATGGCGACGCCGGAAACAGCTCTCGATGCCAAATGAAAGAGACATTCATTTGTCGTGCAATTCCGACGATGGATTTGGAAACGATATGAAGTCGAAACGAGCTCCAAATAGGTCGCTGTGAACAAGTCTAGATATTCCCAAAGGTTCTCTCGCACGAGTTGAATCCTTGAAACACAACATCAACGGCCGCATCTACTCTACTCGAGCATATCGATATCTCGGTCGGCCCGAGTTCTTTCGTTTCGTTTCGTTGGTAGATCCCTGAAAAGATCGTATTGGAAGTAAGCTCAGTAGTACCAGTGGAAGTTGGTAATGGCACAATTATCGCTCACTCAATTATGCTGTGATTGAATTCTATTGATCCTCGGCCCGTGCTCGATAATTCAACCCAAAAGAAAGAAATTCAAAGAAAAACTCAAGCTTGATCTCATGTAAGTAATTTGAATACTAGTCAGTCTCATGGGTACCGTCGTCCGAATTCAAATCCTCGAGCACCCAGCGTCGAGTACGAATTCAACGAAAGCCCAAGACTCAGCCAAGGCGAACCTGAACCCGAACCCAAACTGCCGCTCACTTACCAGGGGTACGGTGCGTTCACTCGATTTTTTTTCTGGCTGCATCCCGATTCCCCACAATGGGACCCGAAACCTCCTATCGGACCTATCCAACTTCACTTCACCCCAATGACAAATTACAATTTGATGACAATGCATTCACCCCGCCTCCAACGCGAACCTCATCTCAACTTACTGCATTCCTAGTGCGAGTGTATTCTCCAGGTAAGGCACAGTAAAAAATGAAAGGTTGCCGCTCCACGGGATTAGGTCCATAAATTCAGGAGAAGTCGAGTTTCGGCCTGTTTCGGCATTGAAGGAACACGGGTGTTCGGAAGATGCCGACTCATCACCAGCCCAGTGAGACACATACAAACACAACCTCCCTTCCTCTCTACCTTCATCATCTACACCTCCTCGTCGTACCCCACGCTCGTTGAACCCTCCGCTCCTTTATTATATTAACACGCTGGCATTCCCACCATGCCCTCTACACACAATCTCCCTTCTCCCGCTCAAGTTATAACTGTTACAAGACGCGACATAATGACCGCCACCTCCTCAACCAGAGCCACGCTCGTGTGTCTCTGCATTGTCTTCGGCTGTATCATTACTCTGGCTGGTCTGGCAAAGATTCTTGAGATGTTACGCGCGCGGCGAGGTGTAGAGTGTGCCGAGGAGGTGTGTCATCATCTTTTTATTCATCGCGGTCTCTTATGTAAATTCAATTAACAGTCCGCAACGCCGAAAGACTCTCTCCTCTACCACCCTCCCTCCTCGCTGTACACCCTCCCTAACGCAAGACTCCCCGCCCCAAGTCTCCTCAGCGTGCACTATGGCACCGTCACCGCGTTCTTCGCGCACGCTCCCTTCGCTTTCGCCTCCCCTGGAAAATACCGCCCGCTGTACCCCGGTACTACCGTCATACAATACACCAAAAGCGCACCCCACCTCCAACACATCAGCGCTCCACGTCTATACGCGAATCGCCACAAACGGAGGATGTGCGCTAGGATTCTTGGGCCGACTCCGTTGCGTTTCTGTGTTAGTGTTAGTTTCTGTGGCGAGATCGTGGAGGCGAAGGCGAGCGTCAAGCGGTTGCCGAAGATTATGCAGCACCAGCAAAGACAGAAGACGCACCACACGCACACCCCGCTCGAACGCCCGGCGTCCTTCCCTCCTGCATCGTCTCCGTATCTCAATACTCGATCGGATATCCCTGTAATCCAGATCCCCGACCTTGAATCGACTTGTTCTGCATTTTTGGCTGCTGGCTCTTCCTACGACGACGACAATCCTACTCCCATCAATCCTACTTGGCCCTCCTTCACCTCCTTCTCCCCCAACAAGACCCAATGCATAGAAGACGAAGACGCCGGTGATGTGCACCCTAGACCTAGACGAGTACCAGCCAGTGTCTTCAAAAATCTCGCGCTCTATAATAACGATAATCATAACGCTGGGCATCCGCGAGAGGTCGGGCATGTGCGGCAGTCGGCGGCGAGGAGCGGGATGAAGAAGGAGATTTCGACTCTGGCGGATTTGACTTCGACTACGAGTTTGTCTGCTGTGTGGGCTTCAGCTTCGTCGACTTCGACTGCAACTTCGATGGCTCATATGAACGGTTCCACTTGTCCTTCAAGTCCGATTCTAAACTCGATTGCTTTAATTTCAAACGCGTCGACTTCTCCAGACTCGACCTCTCGTCCGACCACCTCGACTGTGACCTGGACTGTTGCATCGACTTCTCCAAGCGACATGAAGATACGCGCGCGCTTAGGCTGTGGATCGGGGTCGGGGAAACGGGAGAGCCGAGGTGGGAATGAGTTTGGGGGATGTGACTGCGAATGGGAATGTGGGCTTGGCGAGGAGGGGGAGCCGGAAGGCGAAGGAGAATCTAAAGGAGAATATGGGGGTGCCGGTGTCGGTGGTGGGGTGATGGGTGTCGTTCTTCGAATCTTCATCCGTTTGTTCGTATGTATTGTTTGAGTGCATATGGGGCGTCTACATAATGTGTTTTGCTGCGTCGAGTCTTGAATGATTTAAGTGGCTGCGCTCGGTGTTTTTTGATTTTCGAGTACGCCCATCGTTCGCGCTGGTGCATTGGAGGTCAAACAGTCTTTCAATAGAAGTGTCCATGCATGTAAGATTTGCGCTGCCACATCCCAAACGATCCTTTCTTTCGATGGGTTTGCGAATGGTCATTATATATATTACATTTTACAGCATTATTCACATCTTCTTCTACGAACCACCATACTTATTTTCGAAGCAGCTATGTCGAATCTGCATCTTGCTCTTCAGCCGCCTTCCTCAAATACTTCCTCCTATACTTCTCATCGATGCCCGCCAAATAGAACGCCCCTGGCCTGATATTCTCCAACGACCCCTCCGGCTCGATACCTGCCTTGCCGTGATTCCTCTCCCTCATCTACACAGAACCATCGTCATCAAAAAGCATGCACTCAATCCAACAAGAAAACAAAAACCGAACACCCACCTCAAGCGCCTGCTCAAACTCTTCACACCCTACAACCCTCATCCCCTCTTCAAGCCTCGCCACCAACCCCATCCGCCCCCTCATCCCCTCCGTATCACCCTTAAACCGCACCACAAAAAAGCTCCCCGCGCACCCCCCGCCAAACGCATACATCCCCCCTCTCTTCCCCACCAGCTCCGCACCGGGTACGTTGGCGATGAGCGACGCGAGACACGCGTAGAGGGACGCGGTGTACATGTTCCCCAGGCGTTTGGAGCAGAGGAGCGTGGGGCGGACTTTGTTGTGGAAGCTCGCTTGGGTGTGGGGGAGGGGGAGAAAGAGGTGTGAGGTGGATTTGTAGTTTGTGGGGGTGGTGGAAGCGAGGATCGCTGCGCGCTCGGGAAGTGGGATGCCTGCGAATTGCGGGGAGGCGGGTGAAGCGAGGAAGTCGTTGTAGAGCAGCCGCGCGTGCGCTTTCTGCACGAGTTTGTTGTAGGGGCTGTGGAAGAGCGCGTAGTCGAGATCTTCGAGCGAGAAAGGGGATTGTTGTATCGCTTCGGCGGATGTATTAATATTATCGTGAGTCTTCCTTCTTGCGATGGCCTTGACAGTCTTCGCTTTGAACGCCTTGTACGATTCGTCCAACGCATGCAGGTACGTCGTAATCGACTCCGGGCCATCCACCTCCGGGTATTCCGACGCCATTTCGGGTTTATAGAAGTCGTAGGTGTCGGCCATGTACGTCCCGTGCACGGCTGAATGTTTTCAAATTTTTCGTCAGTTAGGCTCGCTAAGGTGTAAAACCCCAGAAGGACACACGCACGCTCAACAACAACCCCCGCCCCGGGCCCAACCAACATTGCCACCGCCCCCGCGCCCCCCACAGGCCGTGCGTTTCCCTCCTTGTACACAGCGATGTCCACCGCTACGACTATGGCGTTGCGCCCGTCCCAGGAGCGCGACTCGATCCAGTTGATGGCGTTGAAGAGCGCGGCGGTGGAGCCGTAGCACGCGTTGATCGAGTCGACGCCTTCGATGTCGGTGTTGTTTGCAGGTGCGAAGAGATCCATGAGTGTGGTTTTGATGGACTTTGATTTGTCTAGCAGTGATTCGGTGCCGACGTCGATGCGGCCGATGGTGCGGGGGTCGATGGTGTATTTCGTGAGGAGGGAGGATACCGCTGGGTTACAGGGAGTCAGTAGTACATGAGGCGGAATTAGAATTGATTCGAGTGGAATTAGTTTCATATGTGCGCACCGTTCAAAGCGAAGGAAGCGGTATCTTCCCTGTCGTCCGCAAACGCCATGTATTCCTGCCCCAGCCCGATGGTGTATTTCCCGCGCGAGGCGTGTGAGTAGGACTCCAAGTCCGATTCGGAGACGCACTGCCCGGGAGAATTGGGGTAAGTACAGATAATTTGTTTGAAATAAAGATGCGCACGCGGAGAGGGAAGTACATGTCCATTGCGAGGATCCCGACGTCCTTGGGGCGACAGTCGCAGGTGGGGTGGGTTTCGGTGGGATAATCCTGAGTCATTGGTGAATGATTTAGAGCGTGGATGAAGACGAGTTTCGCTGAGATACTACTTCAAGCGCTGCTTATATATTCTCGGTGAAACAAAGATGCCTTGGCTTCATGGTATGCTGGGACTCGGCGACTCGAATAACCTAGATTGAACTGGAAAATAGTCCTTGCTGGTGGCTCGTGGGGTCTAGGCCCGGCGAATTGGTTGGTCCGAGTCAGAAGAGCTTGAAGGGCGGCATTCGACATAGTAGCTTCAACGATGGCCCGTATAATGACGGGAAAAGTTCCGGCAAGGGAAGCTGTTGAAGAGGTAGCAAAATTTGAAAACAATAATGTAACTCATTCGCAAACTCACCGGTAGAAAATCTTTGGACGCTTAATCGTCACAGCGTAAATGATTCTAAGACTGTTTAGCCTGGGTATTACCCTCCGCACCAGCACGAAGCTCAGCCAGCAAATCTCTAAGCCGTTGCCGGAGTTTCTTCACCAATTCGTCGTCATCCGCTGAGGGAGGTGGCTGTCAAATCGAGGTGTCAAGCTCAACATAAGAATTCACAGAAGATCCACATACCATTTGATCCAACAAGTACTGTACATCACAGCATGGGCAACCGTATGATTCGTAAAAATGAAGAAATGTTCCGCACCTCAGCCTCATCGATTGTCTGCGTCCAACGAATCAGTGGAGAAGCAGCAGCAGACGAGAGTGACAGTCATACGAGTACTATAGGGCCGCTACAATCGAGTCGTAAGTCAGGTGAAGCAAAATGAGACTCAAGTGAAGCGCTCACCGATTCATGGTGGTGGTTAAGCACAGAGGTGTCCGGGAGATACCGGGTCACAGTTGGCATCATAGATCAGAAACTCTGCCGGCATAGAGTTTTTCTTGGATGCCGACTTGATCCCGACTGCCACGTCGGCGTCGGTCTGCTGGATGAATCCACTATGAATCCTCTCTGTATTCTGCTGGCTTAACAGGCTCAACAGGCTACGGGTTTAGCTTTTCCTCCTCCTTCTCCACTCCCTCCTCCCTCGTTCCGTACCCATTGCCACCAACAATGTCTACCACGCGCCGATCCACCGAACACGACTCGGAGGATTTACAAGGAAAAGCATTACATTCTTAGCAATCGACAAAACAATCTCTGGCTAAAACTTGCAAATTTCATGATAGTCGACATCAAATTTCCCCTCCTCCTCGAGCTTCTTCAACGTCGCCTTCAACCTCTTGGTCACAAACGGCGCATATTCGGCCGGGTCCGTTGGATGCGGTATACTGCTGTCGACGCGCAACCACGGGATACGCTTGACACCCTCTGTTTGCGCCGCTACGGCCTTCTGCACGGCTTCGATCATCTCGTCTGTATACCCTCCACCGAAAACCAACGCTTTGGGGAAGACATCCCAGTTCCCGGAGCCAAGATCGCTGCTCGGATCCTTTGGGGCTTGTCCTTTGAGCAGGAGCGGAATTTCTTTAGTTGCTGCAGGCGCCAGTGTGAAATGGACGACTGCACATGGATTCAACATCATACGCGGAACTTGGTAGAACATGGCAATGGAGGGCTCACCGTCATATTCCGGCTTCACAGCCTCTATAACGCGCGATCCGACCGCAACCGCCACACCCGTTACGAGGATCGGAATGGGCTTGACTGTTGTCGACATTCTGAATCTTTGGGTATGAAACGTTTGAGACGGAAATGCCAGGAATTTGTTGAAGATAAGTCTTCGACTTGCTAGCGGCCAGCTCATCGACGCGTATTTAAAAGCTGGGAAGCGTCTCAGCTGCCGCCGCGCAAGACATCTTTGTAATCCGGCAGAAAGGGTAAATGACGTGGGTGAAGTTGACTCAGGCGATCCGTTTCTCAAAAGTTTCGCATACGGTGTTTCAACCCGGCGCCAGTTCGTCGTAAAAGAGACGATTTGGGATTTCTTGAGGCGAGAAGCAAGTCAGTCAGCTATTCCGTTCTTGCGGAAAACAAACTCAGATCGAATTGACACGACGCGTACATAGATGTCAACAACGCGCTCATCAGCCGGATCGAGCGGCCCGAGCGTGTGAAGCGTATCATCACACTGTGACGCTGCGTGACGAGTCCCCCCCCACAAAGCACGATGCCTGTACCACAGTAGCTCTGGCCCCCATGTAGCTGCTCTTCTTGGTGTGTCCAAAGTTTCTGTATCTTTGATTGTTCAAACTAAGTACTCAAACGGGCCTTAAGTTTGCTCTTGTTTAGTCATTCTCCATGACTTGCGACCTGGGCACTGCCAGTGGCAGCCTGGCTGCCTGAGGTTGTAACTTCCGACCTGTAAAGCAAAGCCCGTGACCCTAGACGCCAATTTCTGTGATCATTTTCTTTGCAAAAGTGTGTCTTATTCTATATCAGAGCTTATCCTTCGGCAGGCTTTGCGTCGTTGCGACCTATGAAACTTCGTCTGTCCTGCCGATTTTTATCTCGGGCCGTTTGTCTACCGGTACATCGCCGACTACGACGGTCCCCGCTCTGTTCACTGCCTAGCGCCTGCGGTCAAAATAGGCTCATGACCCATGCCAGTTGAGCCCAAGTCACTTGGGTCCATTGCATCCGAGTGACAGGCACGGATCGCTGATGTAAATCAACTCCGAGTATTCCGAACCAAATCCGAACCACACAACACGTCAACAACGCGTCGCGCTACGCTGAATGTAAAACTACTTAAAGCCTTCAAGAGAGGCTGCGTGGTCTTGTAGGCAACTGTAGATAGGCTTGATTTGCATAACAGCCGATTCGCGGGCGAGCGGAGCGAGCCCGTGCGAACAGCGAGCGAAGCGAGCTGTCTAGGTAGGTTGATATACAGAAAGTCTGGTTTTGAAACGGGGGCGGGGGACCTGATCTTGATTTGTTCTGGGCCGAAGTTGAGGAGAGTGTTCAACTTCTCGGAGAATCAGACGAGTTGATGTGACTGAGCGCAAAGTTCTGACCATTGTACATGTTGCATCTCGTGTAGGGTCCATAGTATTAAGCATGGTTGTCAGTGATTATAAATTTGTCAACTTGAAGCTTAGAATGAAACAGTCTCCCCAGTCACAATTTGAGTAGATAGAAATTCCACCACTTACCAGTCTTTTGACGCGTATGGAGAAAATTTTATGCGTGATTGTTGAAGTATTTACGAAGGTGATTGACTTTATGTGACTCGGGAGTTGGAGTGCCAGTTGATTTGAATTTTTTGAGTCTGAGTTTTGCCGAAGCATGCCTCGCCCTGGCTATTCAGCAAGAAATTGCAGTAGACCCGTGTAGTTATTGGTGATTGGCTACTGCATACATCTGCGTCGTCGAAGCTTCAATTTAGGCTTGATAGGTTGAAGATTGAATTAATGCGCGGCTTGGCCGCGAGCGGCAGATTCAGACTCAATCTCAGTAGAAATAAGACAGAACAGCCATGAGCATTGTTGCTTTATAAATTGGATCATACAGAAGTCGAGGATCGAGATATCTCAGAGAGAATACCCAAGAACGCCGGAAGATTCTGAGAATGTTTGGTTGGGCCTGAAGGTTTCATCATTTCGATGGTTTGACCGGAAGAGAAACTGGCTGAGGGCAGTGATAGAGCTTTAGTTCCATGTTATCCTGTTGCGAGAACAATCGCCGCAGTGACCGAGGAGCCAGCGCAAGAACTGAGTGTCGATGTTGAGTTGAAGAGGAGCAAAGTGTCAAAGTGATGGCGCCGCGGGATTGGACCGGGAACACGTGTCAGCAGCGTGATGTGTGGAAGATAAAGATAAGATGAATCGTTTGATTTTCATTCGCTGGACCCTAGTCTATCTGAGGCGATTCCTTTAGTTGGTCTTGGGCCTTGCAATCAATCACCGTCAACGTAGCCGAGACTTGGGCTTCAAAACTTGATCTGCCTTTGCGTTGTATTCAAGAACATATCTTAGCCCGGAAATTGACGGAACAGCTGCCAGGTAAGTTACTGAAATCCCTCCCTTTTTCCCCCTCTTTTTCTCTTTTTTCCTTCCTTTTCTTTTTGATTTTTTCGCTCGTCTCCACCGACATGGGACATGGGCCAAAATAGGCTCATGACCCATGCCAGTTGAGCCCAAGTCACTTGGGTCCATTGCATCCGAGTGACAGGCACGGATCGCTGATGTAAATCAACTCCGAGTATTCCGAACCAAATCCGAACCACACAACACGTCAACAACGCGTCGCGCTACGCTGAATGTAAAACTACTTAAAGCCTTCAAGAGAGGCTGCGTGGTCTTGTAGGCAACTGTAGATAGGCTTGATTTGCATAACAGCCGATTCGCGGGCGAGCGGAGCGAGCCCGTGCGAACAGCGAGCGAAGCGAGCTGTCTAGGTAGGTTGATATACAGAAAGTCTGGTTTTGAAACGGGGGCGGGGGACCTGATCTTGATTTGTTCTGGGCCGAAGTTGAGGAGAGTGTTCAACTTCTCGGAGAATCAGACGAGTTGATGTGACTGAGCGCAAAGTTCTGACCATTGTACATGTTGCATCTCGTGTAGGGTCCATAGTATTAAGCATGGTTGTCAGTGATTATAAATTTGTCAACTTGAAGCTTAGAATGAAACAGTCTCCCCAGTCACAATTTGAGTAGATAGAAATTCCACCACTTACCAGTCTTTTGACGCGTATGGAGAAAATTTTATGCGTGATTGTTGAAGTATTTACGAAGGTGATTGACTTTATGTGACTCGGGAGTTGGAGTGCCAGTTGATTTGAATTTTTTGAGTCTGAGTTTTGCCGAAGCATGCCTCGCCCTGGCTATTCAGCAAGAAATTGCAGTAGACCCGTGTAGTTATTGGTGATTGGCTACTGCATACATCTGCGTCGTCGAAGCTTCAATTTAGGCTTGATAGGTTGAAGATTGAATTAATGCGCGGCTTGGCCGCGAGCGGCAGATTCAGACTCAATCTCAGTAGAAATAAGACAGAACAGCCATGAGCATTGTTGCTTTATAAATTGGATCATACAGAAGTCGAGGATCGAGATATCTCAGAGAGAATACCCAAGAACGCCGGAAGATTCTGAGAATGTTTGGTTGGGCCTGAAGGTTTCATCATTTCGATGGTTTGACCGGAAGAGAAACTGGCTGAGGGCAGTGATAGAGCTTTAGTTCCATGTTATCCTGTTGCGAGAACAATCGCCGCAGTGACCGAGGAGCCAGCGCAAGAACTGAGTGTCGATGTTGAGTTGAAGAGGAGCAAAGTGTCAAAGTGATGGCGCCGCGGGATTGGACCGGGAACACGTGTCAGCAGCGTGATGTGTGGAAGATAAAGATAAGATGAATCGTTTGATTTTCATTCGCTGGACCCTAGTCTATCTGAGGCGATTCCTTTAGTTGGTCTTGGGCCTTGCAATCAATCACCGTCAACGTAGCCGAGACTTGGGCTTCAAAACTTGATCTGCCTTTGCGTTGTATTCAAGAACATATCTTAGCCCGGAAATTGACGGAACAGCTGCCAGGTAAGTTACTGAAATCCCTCCCTTTTTCCCCCTCTTTTTCTCTTTTTTCCTTCCTTTTCTTTTTGATTTTTTCGCTCGTCTCCACCGACATGGGACATGGGCCTCAAAATACCCCGAAACCTCCCGCAATGATAGCTCAATCTCTCCGTCGATATTTATCTGAAGTACGATAACCTTCAATTCGAGAGGGCGCGATTGGGCTTCACCCAAGTCTCGGTGTACATGTCCGTGGTAACCGTGACAATGAAGCGGCCAGAGACTCGCCTTCTGGTGTGGAATTGACGGATTTGCAAAGCATCTGGATCGACATACGTATGCGACGACTGTACCTCTTGCTCTAGCTTTTTCACAAATTTATCTTTCAACAGAATGTTCCTTCCGGTCTGATTTAGACTTCTGCGCATCCGCCTCTGATAATATATGACCCGAAACCTCCCGCGTTCGAGGGTTTCAAACTTGTTTCAGTTCAACAAGACGTGGCAAATCCGCACCGAACAACAGCAGCTCTAGTTGACGAGGTGGTTTGTTTTCGTTACACTACATTACAAAACTTGTGTGAGTCCGTGCTGACCGTTCACAGCAATGTCAACTGCGGAGCCGTCACTCTCCTGGTCAATCACAGTCCATGCATTTCAACAAATCCGCCATTGAAACCGTCCCAATGTCAACGTCGTGCGAACAACCTCCAAATAGACCTCCCGTTTTGCTCCCGCGGAAACCAGGCATCACTCTTTTCAGGGTCATGACCTCCCGCTCCGAACTGATTCAAAGCACAGGAATCTTACCTGTCTCCGGCGGACACCAATTTTGTCAAGGGACCCATATTCAAAACACCAACTCCTCGCCCCGGATTGGCTCTCGGTGTGTCGGATATGAATCCGATTGCAAGTTAATTGCCTCAGGTTTACCTGAACGCGGTCTTCCTGAAAGAAGCACGGGAAATTAAGCACACACCTCGCAGTCGCCCGCAACGGATGCCTGACAAAGACGATCCACCGCCAAATTGGACAAGTAGATTGTCCGGTAGGCCAAACAAGAGAATCTTCGAGCGAGGCAAAGAAGACCGAAACGAAACCTCACAACGGCAACGAATGGAAAGAGAAAGAGACCCACGAATTGGCCTCACATGTGGCAACAAATAATTGTAGTGCCGCAGTGCATGAGCAGGAAATGAGAAGGTATAACAATGCTACCCGCAAAGACTCACGAGAAATTTGGTGTACAGGACGCCGGAATAGTGAGCACTACAGCACAGCGGCGTACAGGGAGAGTAATACTGCACCCAGAAAATCCGGCATACAGGCTGCAGCGGCTCGCAAGGAGCATGCAAACAGAGTAATAGGCACTGCAGCATGCAAATTGCAGCATACAGGCCGAAATAATACTGCAGAGGCACGGAAATTCCGGCGTGCAGGCCGCAGCGGCTCACTGCGGAGCATGCGGACGAAATAGTGGGCACTGCAGCATGCAAATTGCAGCATACAGGCCGAAATAATACTGCAGAGGCACGGAAATTCCGGCGTGCAGGCCGCAGCGGCTCACTGCGGAGCATGCGAACGAAATCACAGGCACTGTAGCATGCAAATTGCAGCATACAGGCCTAAGTTTTTCGCAATCTTGACCTGGAGAACAGACCACAGCAAACAAAAGTTCTGAAGTGATAGATAACGTACCAAATGACACCGAATTGTGGGCAGAAAGGCACAGGATTACAGCGGCGCGGAGGCACAATATAATTTGGTGAAAAGGCACATACAGCAAGTGGCGCACATGCGCACGAAATAAATTGGCACAAATGCGCACGAAGGAATTTGGCATAAAGGCATGGGATATGGGGCCCGAAAGCACGACATGATGCAAGAAGGAACCCAAGACAGTAGACAGTCGAATGCTCGAGGCAATCTGTGGAGACTGACAGTACTACGAAACAAAGAAGGACCAGGAATTACGCACATTGTTTGCTATGTTAGCCGGCATACCACAAAGCTTTCATTTCCGAGATGTGAATGTTGAGAGGGTAGGTTGACCCCACGCGCAGGCCGGTCAAGATGTCGGGACTCGGGAGAGGAAAACCTTGAATGATATGCTTGTTTGCGATCGAGCGAGCGAGAAATGGGAATTGAGGATGGCCAAAAGGCATAATGGCAAAGGCCAGATAAATATCGCAATGCCAAGTAGCATGCATGCTGAAACCGGTTGGACGAAAGCCTCAGAGAGTGCGAGTCTTGACGGAATAGGGGTAGGAGCAGCATCGGGTCGTTGAGACTAGCTGGAACCAGGTAACAAGGAAAGGCATTGTATCAGAGCCGCATGAAATGCTAAGGTGAGAGACAAGAAGGCCCAGAAGCCCCCAGACAACGCAGTTCCAAAACCGAGAAAGCCTTGATGAGAGCGAGAGGAAAGAAGAGAGACGATCATCGATCAATGATCGGCATCTTTCCTTCTCGCTCTCTTAGCTAGCCGGCTAACGCTTTGAGCACCCGAGAAGCATTTAAAAGATGAGAAGCGGCTCAGCTGCGGCCGCGCAAGACATGTTTGTAATCCGGCAGAAAGGGTAAATGACGTGGGTGAAGTTGACTCAGGAGATCCGTTTCTCAACCCAGCGCCAGCTCATCGTACAAGGCACGATTGGGGGGAATCCCTTGAGTCGAGAAGTAAGTCTGCTATCCCGTTCTTGCGGAAAATGAAAGAGTTTGAATTTGATGCGACGCGTACATAGACGTCAACAACGCGTTCATAGTGCCGGGATCGAGCGGCCCGAGCGTGTGAAGTGTTATCATCACACTGTGACGCTGCGTGACCAGTCCCTTCAAGTCCTCCTCAATGTCTGTGTACCACAGTGGCCATGACTCCGGGGAGGCTGCTCGCTCTTGTGCGCCGCGGAAATTTGTATCATCGATCATATGAACAACTTGCTTTGGTGCGGTGTGCAGTAAGCACATAACTAGACTGAGGCAAGATTGAGGTCGATTTCTTCAATTTTCAGTATTTGTGCAAGGACCCAAGTTATCTTGAAACTTTCTGCACACCCAAATTCTATCTTGCACCGTTGGCCTACCGGTACTTGATTGCTCCTTGCCGACTACGATGGTCCTGACTCGTCGCACCTGCGGTCAAAACATCCCGATCCCTCGCAATGATAGCGTCGATATTCATCTGAAGTGCGGTAACCTTCAATTCGAGAGAGTGCGATTGGGCTTCACCCAAGTCTCGGTGTATATGTCCGTGATAACCGTGACAATGAAGCGGCCAGAGACTCGCCTTCTGGTGTGGAATTGACGGATTTGCAAAGCATCTGGATCGACATACGTATACGGCGATCGTCTGTACCTCTTGCTCTGCCTTTTTTCAGAGATTTATTTTGCAACAGAATGTTCCTTCCGGCCTGGTTTAGACTTCTATGTACCCGCCGCTGATAATATATGAGCCGAAACCTCCCGCATTCGAGTCTCGACTCTGGTGTCAAACTTGTTTCAGTCCAACAAGACGCGGCAAATCCGCACCGAACAACAGCAGTTCTAGTTGACGAGGTGGTTTGTTTTCATCAGACTACATTCCAAAGCTCCTGTGAGTTCGTGCTGACCGTTCACAGCAACGTCAACTGCGGAGCCGTCACTCTCCTGGTCAATCACAGTCCATGCATTTCAACAAATCCGCCATTGAAACCGTCCCAATGTCAACGTCGTGCGAACAACCTCCAAATAGACCTCCCGTTTTGCTCCCGCGGAAACCAGGCATCACTCTTTTCAGGGTCATGACCTCCCGCTCCGAACTGATTCAAAGCACAGGAATCTTACCTGTCTCCGGCGGACACCAATTTTGTCAAGGGACCCATATTCAAAACACCAACTCCTCGCCCTGGATTGGCTCTCGGTGTGTCGGATATGAATCCGATTGCAAGTTAATTGCCTCAGGTTTACCTGAACGCGGTCTTGGCCAGCCGAAGTCGGAAGGGATCGAGTACAAAATGCGCTGGAAACACAAGCTCCTTTCCCAGACGCACGAGACAGCATCATGTGGGGTGCTCAGCTTGCGACTTTGGCTATACTGCCAGTATCTTTCGCCGCTCAAGTTGTGTTCAACCTCGATATGGTCAATGTAGTACTGTCCCCAGACGGTTATCCTCGCGAGTGAGTGAACATTTCGATGTAGGCTGGAGGCCTGACGAGCGGCCTTTAGCACGGTTGTTCCCAACGGAACCTTTCCTGGTCCGACGTTCAAGGTCAACAAGGGGGACTCGGTGGTCATTCACACTCACAATAAACTGTATCTTTCAACTCTTGTCATTTATTGAAGTGTGGTCTAATTACTTTCGACAGGACGTCGCCAGACATGCGGCGCAGTACCAGTATTGTACGTTTCTTTGAGTTCACGACCGATCATCCTCACTGATGATGTCTAGCACTGGCACGGCTTCTTCCAAGCGCGCACATCGTCTATGGATGGGCCATCGTAAGTTGATTTTCATTTTAGCATACATAGCCTGTAATCAATTGCTACCAGATTTGTGAGCCAATGTCCAATCGCTCCTCAAGCGTCATTCGTCTATGTATGTTTCGTCTTTGCATCCAGTGACAACTATCGGTCCCATAACAAATATAGGTGTTTGATACTGCGGGCCAAACGGGAAACTATTGGTATCATTCACACCTGAGTACTCAATACTGCGATGGGGCGAGGTACGTGATTTGAATCCTTGCCCCTACAGACCTGCAACTAACATCTCTGCAGAGGAGCTTTTATTGTATACGGTTCGGGAATCTTTGCAATACGAATTAAGACATTCCTCGACTCATGACACCAGATCCCGATGATCCCCTCGCGCATCTCTAGTAAGAATCTGAAACGCCTCTGTCGGAGATTTGACTCATCTGTTACATTCCAGCGACGTCGACGACGGCAAGTACTCATCAAGCACGTTCCCTTGCACTGCCGAACTGACGCGAATTCCGGATTGGTGCAACAGACTCTACAATTATAACACTCGCCGAATGGTACCGTGAGTCTCCTCCAGCTCTATCGGAAGTGCATGACCCGACCTGTTGGTGTTTCTCTGCAGATGTTTTGGCTCCCGCGGGGACAACGAGCTTCTTCAAGACTGGAGTGATCCCGTGGGTTAAATTCTATTGTCCTGAATATATGTAACCATTTATCATGTTGAATTCAGCGTTCAAGACTCCGGACTGATCAACGGCAAAGGGTAAAGCAATTTCCTTCAATCTAATCAATTCAAAAAACTAAACAATACCCGTTTCCGTTGGATAGTCGCTTTGCTGGCGGCCCGCTGGGTTCGTGGACAGAAATATGTCGTTATAGAATATTTCTAATTTGGACTAACTAGTTGACTACGCGGTAATCACCGTTACGAAGGGCCTGCGATACAGGTGTGTCTGTACATTTGCGACTCGGAAAGAGCTGCCCTGTTGATCGGAATATGTCTTCAGATTCCGTGTTATTTCACTCTCGTGCCGGCCATTCATGACACTCTCGTTCGACAACCATACTTTCGGTGCGCGTCGCGGTCGCAGATGAGGGGGTAAACGCTCATCCTGAATGTTCAGACGTGATTGAACTGGACGGAGTTGAACATGATCCGGTGCCATTCCAGAGAGCAGATGTTTATGCCGGTGAGGAAACTCCCGAACTATTCATGTCATTTTACTTTCCCGTTCAATGGAATTGGGTTTGGATATGTGTTGAGCTGATTTACTTATTCTCATTTGCATACAGGTCAGCGGCTTTCGGTCGTCTTGCATGCCAATCAGAGTGTGGACAACTATTGGGTGCGTTGCGTTTATATCACGGCTTCATCATGAGGACTCATTTCTCATCCCGATAGATCCGTGCACCGTAAATGTTTCCTTTTCGTTTCAAGATCTTTTCACTCCAACAAATTCCAGGCCGACCGGAGGCAGCCCCAAGAACAATCCTAACTGTGAGCAGTGTCGGATCACGACTCCAGCTTTGCATTGTGACAATTTTGCAGTCCAAGCCAATCTTACCCTCGCCATTCTCCGCTACGTTGGTGCTCCCGAGGTCGAGCCTAAAACTGTTGATGTTCCCGGCACCAAGTTGAACGACAGCCTGATGCACCCCATTGCGTCCGAAGGTTGCATTTCTGTCGCTCTGTTGGTAGATAACTGACTCGCATTTTCAAGGACCTGGAAACCTCGGTTCGAAGCCGCCTGACTTCGCAAAGGTCCTGACAATCACGCAGCAGCCGAATTCCCCGTTCTTCGATATCAATGGAATCGTTCGTCCCCGTCCATTCAACTTTTATTGTTATTTGATCATTGTTAATGGTTACAGTCCTACCTCTCTCCTTCGCTTCCTGTGTTGTTGCAACTGCTCAGTGGGGCTGGCAAGGTATGAATAGCCAGGGGGAATGACTGCAATCCAGTCTAATTCATCGATAGCCGAACGATTTTCTTCCTTCAGAACAAGTGTATGCTTAATTGATCTGAATATGTATACGGAAAATGACATATCCATATTCAGGATCATATTACCCACCAACTCGATCATAGAGATCACTATTCCCGGCAACGGATGTTCGTGCTTCGATTCCTCTGAGTTGATTTACATATTCATTCTCCTCAACAGCCCATCCATTCCATCGTTCGTTCATTCGCTTGTTTACCATGCGACCTATCCCTAACATCCATCTCGGAACGCAGTACACGGACACAACTTTGACATTGTGCAGGGAGGAACCGATACAGAGCCCAACTACGTTAACCCACCCCGACGCGATGTCGTACCTAGTCAGTAGTTCTCTTTCGGATGTCGTCGCACTTGACCTCATTCTTGTTTAGTCCTTGGCCCTAACGCTACGACCTTCCGCTTTTTCAGCGGGAATCCTGGCGCATGGTTCCTCCACTGGTACGTCGTCCGCTTGTGTTCCCTTACTCGGAATCTGATGAACATTCTCCTCCAGCCACATCGGTACTTGAATTCCTTCCTTCATCTCATTGATCGTCACTGAATCTCGCCCGTGCGCGTACTCCGTAGACTACCATCTGGAAGCAGGCTTGGGTAATGATTCTCTCTCCACGTTAATCGCGTTTGAACACTAACCTGTAATGTTATTCCCAGCCGTCGTGTTCGGCGAATCCCCACCAGATAATATTTCCGGCCCACAATCGCAGATTATTACGCCCGATTGGGAGCAGCTGTGCCCAAATTACGACGCTCTGGACCCGGAATTCCAGTGAAGCGAGAGATGATTAGTTTCAGACGAACGGTTTGATTTTTGTGGTCTTTATAGATTCAGATGCCGACTATTAATGATGTGATATATTATAAACTTTCAGTTTCAGTGCGACTTTGCAGGAAACATCGGTATACATGTGGTGTACACTTCGCCCGGCGTCCATCTTCGATTCTCCCAAGTGAACTTTAAGATAAGGCAAAGCAAGCATCCCCTGTAATTGCGAAAATCGAGCAAAAAGAGATTTACAATGAAAACACTTCGAATTTTGACGAAACTGGAAGATGGAAAATCGGAACAGGGAATTATTGATTGAAAAATTCTGTCACCGCACAAGAGCTGCTTTGTTGTGGGAAAGAATGACAATAGACCCAAAGATATGGCGGTCAAAATGCACATTTAAGTTTCCGACACATATACCGAGTTCGCGACACATATATTGACCAAAATTCGATTTTTCGACACATATGTGCAGTTTGAGGCGGTGAGTAAAAGTGTCGCGATTTCGTCGGATTCGCGACACTTTTACACTCGCAATTCGAGATCGCGACACATTTATGCAGTCAAAGTTGAGTGGCCGACACTTTTAGTTGCCAGCCCTTTCCGCGACACTTATTTACTCACGCGCAACTTTCGCGACACTTTTATTTGCGCAAACTGAAACCCCGACACTTTTCTTTGCAGAGACCAATAATGATTAAATTGCGAGGTAAGGTAAAGTGAAACAAGCTAAGAGCATCTAGATTTTAGAGAGGAATTTCAATTTTCACACCCGCAACACTATCCCTCAGCGCAGCCCGAATTGGTTCATCTCGCTGAACTTTCATCAACTCCGCAATCGCCTGTTCCACGAATCGCTCCTCGTCTGTGAACAAACTCTTCCCCCAAAGCCACGTAACCGTCAAGTCCTGGCACCCGTAACACAGCCCTGCGATATGCGAATTACGCAACTGATCCAGCAAGTCGACGCAGCTGATGGGCTGCTCGGGGTGATGGAGTAGCTGGCGGACACTGTATTCCCACTCACACTTCCAAGCCTCCATGCACCTCTCCACAGTACGGCACCCCTCTGCATTGACAAGTGGTGGGACATTGAAAGCAATCGTATTGCGCGCCGACTGTATGCGAGCCTTGGTCCGAGCAAGCCAGAAGAAGCCGGTGAGGCCAATTTGAGAGACCTCATTGAGGGTGAGGGAGGACAGGTCGTCCTTCATCAAGCGATAGAATGCGCGCTCGACCCAGGCCTCGATCCCATAGCATCGGCCAAGCTCGAACTGGAGGGCAGCAGGGCTGAGGGAAAAGATTTCCGCGACGGGTAAACTCGGACTTGACGTATTTCATTCCGTCTTCGATATCAAACAATGCCGACATCGCCATGACGGAAACAAGAAAGTCGACGGAAACAAGAGTGACTGTGTCTTCCTCGGAGGTGGGATATGAGCTGGCCAACAAAGCAGAGAGTGAATGAAAGTAAAGAGAAAAGAGGATATAGGTGACACACCTCGGCCCCCAGTAGAGATAAATGAGCAGGTTATCAAAGTCGAATTTCTTGATGCACATCGGAAGCCAGATGGGGTTGCTGTCGAGCCTTCCTTCCGTTAAGATGGAAGATGGTCATCAGCAAACAGGTTTTTCCCGGGTAGCTGCAGGCCAGTGCTATGTATTGCCGGTAGCTCTGGTAGCTCCTCACCTGCAGCACAGTATCCGTTGGTAGCTCCAGTAGCTGTTGGCTTGGAGCACGGTAGCTGCAGTAGCTATTCGCTTGAAGCACAGTAGCCGTGAGAGCTTTCAGCGTGCAGATTGGTAGCGTCGGTAGTAGCCATAGTACAACCTGCATGAATGATAGCGTAAAAATTTTCCGTATGCCTGATAAACGGCTAACTCACCGCGCTTCAACTCCTTGTTATGCCGTACAGCCCATACACGTCCGTTTACTAATATCTTGTGAATGGGGCTCTTCGTGGATTTTGCTGTAGAGGCTATATATCATTCAAACGAGTACTATGAACAAATATTAGCTCTCTCACAAACCGGAATCAAGATTGAAATTAGTTATCGAGGTTTTGTCGAGGGTCACCCTGTGTCACAGTGTCACGTTTGCGAACGCAACCGAGGACGAGAGAATGGGGGGTCTTAATTTCTCGGCAGATAGATATAGAGATCAACAAGAACAATCGATTACTCGCCTGTGAATCCATTTTGAAATGGTCTGAATCAGAAAACAATCCAAATTATTCAATTCTACAGACAAAAGAAGTCAATTGCACGGTTGCGAGTGAGATATAATTACAGATGATATCAGAACCGCCCCGCCCTGCCAAGCGATCTCATTCGTACTCTCCGCTGCTCCTCTTCCTGCTTCTGATGGTACATATCAACAAGATACCGGAATAAATACACCTATATAGCCCAACAAACCCGCCTAATTAGGCTGGGAGACATATAGGGTATCCCAGCCTAGTTAGGCAGGGTTTTAAGCGATTCAGGGTGGGCGCGATAATTGCGCTCTAATTCGCTATTTAACAGGGCGCAATAAATATAAAGTCGTTAAAGGTTTGACAGCGTGTAGAACACCGCGCCGCCATCAGTCCACTTGTCACCGCTTGATGTTCATCAAAGATGCGGGCGGCGATGACACGTCCCGACTCTGCTATCATCATTCCCGCCGCCCGCCATTTTCAACTATCTTCAGCCCGAACCAAGGGAGTTTCAGCTCTGAGAACATGTACTTATTCAAGGTGCAGTGCTTATATGTTTATTTCACGGTCTCGCAGCCATCCACATTGAATACAAGATAGGTTGAGTCCAAGTTGAGTCCTGAACACCACTCCCTTGTCAGCACCAACACAACAGGTTGCAATTAAGCCACCCTCCTTGATATATATGCTCCCTGCTCCCTGAAATTCATTTTTTTATGGCACAGAATCACCGGCAGAGCGCGAGCGCCAGGTATGAGATCCACTGTCATACTACTCTAGTTAAGTTAGCAAAGTATCCGCAATCTATTAAAGTCAAGCTATGCTCAGTAGAATATTAACAGTGCAAGGCGGCCCAGCAGCACCGAGAAAAATGCAGAAAAGCTGCACATCATCAATCGAGGTCCGGTCCGAAGAGCCGATACTCAACGCCTTTGACCGGATTTGGCAATTCCTACTTCGAGAGAGCCGGATTTGCAGTGGACTCATCCCAGAGAGAATTGCATGGTTTAAATAGCTTAAACAGTCCCCTTTAGCTTTCTTGCCTATAGGATTGAGCCACAGGTTACATGACTTTTGAATTCGGCAAGTATATTTGGTTTGCAATTTATATTGTCAGTTCGGGATAGAAAAGCAGGGGAAGGCAATATTGATTTTGCATAGGATAGTTTTTACTTTGAATGAGTGGTTACAATAGCCGTGTAACATGTGTGGAGCTATCAACCGGGTTTGGTGTGCAAATACACACATATAAGGCCAACATATGTGGAAGCAAAAAATACCAGATCCAGTCAATAGAATGGCACAGTGAGCCATTCCTTGCGCTTCGAAGGTCTCGATTACCCCCAATGAAATGTGGTAATTTTCTAGCATGCAACCTCCAGTTTCCGAGACTTAAACCTCTTTGACCTTTTGTGGCGCCTAGTACCTACTTATACTACGCCATGTCAGTGCAGTTGCACTCTCAGCAAGGAGGTGAACTACACTGGTAGTCCAGCTAGCTTTGCAAGTAGTAAAAATGATTGAATACAATACTTGTTATAATCAGCTCTATACTGCTCGGTATTTCAGCGCTACTACTAAGTGCGAAATATTTGGCTCTCAACTATGTTCGAGAATCAGTTCGCGACAATAATTGAATTTTCGACATTTGGCCAGACCAATGCTTCTTATTTTGACTCATTGAGCATTCTAGACATCTAGTGACCCTGTTTAAATATTACCAGACTTTTCTGACCTCCGAAATCAACGATTCGAAAGAAAAAAAGGATTAAGCGCCGAACTCTTCAAATTAGGTGCCTATCCCGGGCCGCGCTTCCAGCCAATGGGAGGCTGCTCCGATAAAGCCGACATATGTTGAATTCGCGCTGAACTATGGTTTCTCGTCGATTTCTCGCTTGTTTTGACTTCAGTTTAACAGAATTCAGTCAAGGAATGGTAGTTGATATAGCATCTTGAATATTTCACAATCTCAGCGGCCATAAACATCGAGAATGAAAAAAAATAAAATGTCACCAAGGCGGCAGAGCCTTGCGAAATCAACAGCAACGACTACTTGAAGCCAAAGTAAAGGAAAATAAAACTGAGGTAGGCTGGCCGGGTCAGGTACAAATGTCTCTTACCTGGACAAGAAGGCATTTACAAGGCGGTAAATATGAGGTATAGTCAAAGTATAGCTTCGGTTTTGTGAGTTGACATTCATTGTGGTATGAGATTGATGAAACAAGGGTCAGAGAGCAACAAGGCAAGCGAGTATAGAAATATGTACCGTGACGCAACACGGATTGTATAAGACGAGTCCGAGAACAGGAGGGCTCGGGGTAGAATTGTCGGAGCACTCACTTCTTGCTTCCCTTGAGAACTTACCCCGAGCAATGATACTGCTTAGCGCTTAAAGAATTCTTACTTTTGAAGATTGTAACTGTGTCGAGTGAGTGCGCTGGTAGGATAGGTATTCAAGGAAGTGTATTTACATGTGTATCTCCTACACAAATGTGCATGGTCCTGTGAGCCGTTGATAGGCCTGGGATGAAAACACCCCGTGTTTTCTCAATTTTTGAACATGTTTAACATTATATAACGCGTGTTTGAACTAAGAGGAATAAAGGGACATCTCTAGGATATATCTCAGAGGGTTAAAGCGTACCCGCGCTGTTAACTAAATGATGCAAGGGAAAGCTAGACTTGTCTACGACTTATGATTATCCAGAAATGGATACTCATACACGGTAGTCGAGGATAACAATCCCTCTTCTAAGTCCAACCATTCTACCAATTGAATTGGGACCTAAGGGGACATCAAGGAACATGGGATAACATTGAAGGAATACTTAGGCAGCGCGTCTAGACCACTATCAAGGGATTCGAGTCGCGGAACGACGAACCAAGGGAAACCGAGTAGCGGCATAAGGATTGCCGAAGATGCCGAAGAGCGGATCATCATAGGATCAATGATCTTGAGGAGATTTCTCTACTCAAAGACGAATTAGAAGTTCTGGCAAGAGCCGGAAGGACCTTACCTCGAGGCGAGGCATGAAGCAGGAACATTCGTATCCTCGAAAGGCTAGCCGCGATGAGTGGGATAGAAGCCAGTATCAAGTCAAGGATCGGGAGGATCCATCACGCACACGTGACCATCACGAGGGATCGACGCGATAGATGCGATAATGACTCCTCGTGTGTTTACACGTTACTCGCGCGTGCAACCACAACACACAGGCGTGACTTAACAGCCTCGTCTGCTAAATAAGGACAATACACGTACCAGGACACGTAGGTAGATACCCAATTAAGATGTAAATATTTATTCGAGCGTAGTATATAAAGCCTGTAAATTATTAGCTGGGCTCCAGTGGATTGCTCCCTCCTTGATTGTCCGTGTAAGCTATCAGCCGCACGTTCAGTAAAGAGTGTTCACATCCAGCGGGACAACCCAGGGAACTTACTTAGTTTTCTGTTTTGTTTTCAATCTATAAATTGGACTTGTGATTTGATCAGAGAATTGTTAAACGCGTGAAATAAGTGAACTTGAACGGGAATCAGACGCGTGAAACGGAATTCTGAGATAAGAGAAACGCGAGTACAAGGGATTAAGCGCGACTTAACAGTCTAGTGCCATATTCCATCGGATTGAAAGGAAACTTGAACAAGATAAATTACCTAGACTCCTACAACCAACCGACATTGCGAAAAACTAAGTCCTGAGTTCGAAAGGCTCAAATAGGATCGAGTCGCGCCAACTCAAAGCAAGTTTTATCGAGTCAAGACACCTCGAATTGTATAACATATATCCTCGGATTGGGGAATATAGTCAGATTGCCACAGTAGATACGTTACTGGAACCCCGACTCGCACGCGAAGCTGAAGTTGTGGATTTTGTTTGAAGGGATTTATTATCTCAACGAATAAAGTTATACAATAAACATATAGCAAGCGTTTCACCGTGATAATAATATCAGAACTGTGGCCTGAGTGAGTACATTATCCAAGTGCTTCATTTATGTACCTGCTGAGTTTGAGCTGAACGTCTTTCAGCGGGCGGCGGGAATGTTGATGGCAGAGTCGGGACGTGTCATCGCCGCCCGCATCTTTGATGAACATCAAGCGGTGACAAGTGGACTGATGGCGGCGCGGTGTTCTACACGCTGTCAAACCTTTAACGACTTTATATTGATTGCGCCCTGTTAAATAGCGAATTAGAGCGCAATTATCGCGCCCACCCTGAATCGCTTAAAACCCTGCCTAACTAGGCTGGGATACCCTATATGTCTCCCAGCCTAATTAGGCGGGTTTGTTGGGCTATATAGGTGTATTTATTCCGGTATCTTGTTGATATGTACCATCAGAAGCAGGAAGAGGAGCAGCGGAGAGTACGAATGAGATCGCTTGGCAGGGCGGGGCGGTTCTGATATCATCTGTAATTATATCTCACTCGCAACCGTGCAATTGACTTCTTTTGTCTGTAGAATTGAATAATTTGGATTGTTTTCTGATTCAGACCATTTCAAAATGGATTCACAGGCGAGTAATCGATTGTTCTTGTTGATCTCTATATCTATCTGCCGAGAAATTAAGACCCCCCATTCTCTCGTCCTCGGTTGCGTTCGCAAACGTGACACTGTGACACAGGGTGACCCTCGACAAAACCTCGATAACTAATTTCAATCTTGATTCCGGTTTGTGAGAGAGCTAATATTTGTTCATAGTACTCGTTTGAATGATATATAGCCTCTACAGCAAAATCCACGAAGAGCCCCATTCACAAGATATTAGTAAACGGACGTGTATGGGCTGTACGGCATAACAAGGAGTTGAAGCGCGGTGAGTTAGCCGTTTATCAGGCATACGGAAAATTTTTACGCTATCATTCATGCAGGTTGTACTATGGCTACTACCGACGCTACCAATCTGCACGCTGAAAGCTCTCACGGCTACTGTGCTTCAAGCGAATAGCTACTGCAGCTACCGTGCTCCAAGCCAACAGCTACTGGAGCTACCAACGGATACTGTGCTGCAGGTGAGGAGCTACCAGAGCTACCGGCAATACATAGCACTGGCCTGCAGCTACCCGGGAAAAACCTGTTTGCTGATGACCATCTTCCATCTTAACGGAAGGAAGGCTCGACAGCAACCCCATCTGGCTTCCGATGTGCATCAAGAAATTCGACTTTGATAACCTGCTCATTTATCTCTACTGGGGGCCGAGGTGTGTCACCTATATCCTCTTTTCTCTTTACTTTCATTCACTCTCTGCTTTGTTGGCCAGCTCATATCCCACCTCCGAGGAAGACACAGTCACTCTTGTTTCCGTCGACTTTCTTGTTTCCGTCATGGCGATGTCGGCATTGTTTGATATCGAAGACGGAATGAAATACGTCAAGTCCGAGTTTACCCGTCGCGGAAATCTTTTCCCTCAGCCCTGCTGCCCTCCAGTTCGAGCTTGGCCGATGCTATGGGATCGAGGCCTGGGTCGAGCGCGCATTCTATCGCTTGATGAAGGACGACCTGTCCTCCCTCACCCTCAATGAGGTCTCTCAAATTGGCCTCACCGGCTTCTTCTGGCTTGCTCGGACCAAGGCTCGCATACAGTCGGCGCGCAATACGATTGCTTTCAATGTCCCACCACTTGTCAATGCAGAGGGGTGCCGTACTGTGGAGAGGTGCATGGAGGCTTGGAAGTGTGAGTGGGAATACAGTGTCCGCCAGCTACTCCATCACCCCGAGCAGCCCATCAGCTGCGTCGACTTGCTGGATCAGTTGCGTAATTCGCATATCGCAGGGCTGTGTTACGGGTGCCAGGACTTGACGGTTACGTGGCTTTGGGGGAAGAGTTTGTTCACAGACGAGGAGCGATTCGTGGAACAGGCGATTGCGGAGTTGATGAAAGTTCAGCGAGATGAACCAATTCGGGCTGCGCTGAGGGATAGTCATCAGCAATACCTGAGCCCCCTATGGAGTCCTATGTAGCGCACTGTAGCACCTGTAGTTGTTGTAGTAACTGTAGAAAGGCCCCCGTGTTGATAGGCGTGTGTAGAAACGGCTAAATTTACGTAGGCCTCCATAGAAACCCTGTAGGACACTGTAGTTTTGCTGTAGCTTCCTGTAGTTTTTGCGCTGCCGCCATACTAGAAAAAAAAAGAATTTTCCACAGCTCAATTGCGGGGCAGAAATATGCGGGAGAAAGTGAATATATTACTACTACGCTGTACAGATACATGGTATTCAACGGGAACAAGAACACTTGACTAGGTGATCTGCGGGGCAAAGAAAACAATTGATAAGTATGGTGTCGGAACGAAGTAATGCACCAGCACATACATACCTAGGCGACTTGATACCAGCGGACAACGGCCCGACAAAACGACCCATCCCAGATCCCGTTGAGACGGGGCAGGCGGAGCCTGCGCGGGAATCGGCTGTGGCGCGTCCGTTAGAGCCGCAAGGGGATGGTGGCGGCACCCGAACGAGAGATGCGGCTCTTGAGCTGAGCAAACGGAGCTTCCACAGTACAAGGGCTGGGTATTTACAATTACTATAAAATGAAAATACAGCGCAAATGGGACGCACCGTGGTAACCTTGAGCCTAACACCAGTATATGATGCTCACTGCAGACGTGCGACATATTCAGCTAAATGTAGGTAAACAAACAAAGCTATAGACATACCAGAATAGGTTGTACTGAGATCTATGAAGTTGAAATAAGCAACATAGGTGGTCAGAAATTGTAGCTGGAATCCCCATGCAGCGAAGGAGCTTACCGGTTTTGAGCGGCCTATCGTTTAGACCACCACACGGCGAGGAGACTACGTGAGAAGATGGAGAAAGAATGGAATATTACAGAAACGCACCGTCTGAAGCTTTGTCCAGAGGAAACCCGAGACGATTCACGCCTACTAGCCTACTAGTAAGCCACACGAAGAACCTGAGGGGATTTCAGAAAACGTAGACGATAGATCAAAGAGATAACTACTCATAGAGAGTGACGCAGCCACCCACTCTGACCCCTGCCAATGAATTGTTCACAGCCGATGCGTCGGATTGAGATAGCGAGCGCGACGATGCCGAGGAAGTAGTCGACAATGATAGGAGACCATATAGAGAGGAGGACTTGTAGGGACCAAGTCAACGGGAATACTGAGCAGCGAGGAGGACGACATTGAGTGGGGATGGTGGAAGGAGAAGAGAAGGAGTGCAAATATTTGTTCCGAACCAAAGTGACCAAGTCATGTGGTTGTGACTTGTCACTGATCTGCGGACTTCGACAAATTTTCTTCAAGTCTCCCACTCGGCAATGCGCACCGACTCTCGTCTCGGCACCTTCAAGTTCTCCCATCCACCCGCGCTCTCCTCCTCCTCGTCGACACCGCCTTAAGACGATTCCAAAGCCCTCTCTTCACTCACTCGACGCCGACCCGCTTGCGTCCAGCGCTTGGCGTCACCACCACCTCGACTCTCTCCCTCTCGCCCTCCTTTCCGTGCGTGCCGACCATTCCATCCTCAACATCCTCAAGAGTATCTCCCACACCGACAACCCCACCCGCCGACGCTCCTTCCCATTCACCTGTTTCCGCCGCCTTCACTCCCACCCGCCTCAATCCGCTGTTTTGCTCGCAACCCCGCCGCCACGCATCATTCTCACCTTACCACCACCACTTGCACTCGCCGGTACCGGCCTCATGGACAACAAAAGTGCGTCCCCGCCCACGTCTTGATTCTCTCCGCTAACAACATCTTTTAGCGGATACGCATCACCTCCACACTCTCTCCGCCTTTCCGAAAGATCACACCTTCTCCGCCACACCACGCCGTCTCTCCTGCACCCGTCAGCCCCGCGGCCGCCGCCCTCATTTCGCCGCTGACGCCGACGCCTATCCCATTCACATAGGTGCGTGCCGTCCTTCCTTCATCCTTCCGCGCTTCACTAACAATACTCCCCCCCCGTGTCCCTCCCGTCCCCTTCCCGATTTGTCGAATGACTCTCCTCCCCGCCTCTCCTCACCTGCGCTGCCGCCCGAACCCTCTGCCACCCCGCATCCCGAGGACGTCGATTTCCCCGACACGCACGCACGCTGCGTCGAAATGGCGGCGCCTAATCTTTTCCGGGAGCTCCACCGACGCTGTCATAGCAAGACCCTTGTATCGTCTCGTCCCGCCGCCTCGTTGCCCTCCCGCACCGGCATCCCGCACTCCCAGAATTCGCCGCCTAATTTCAGCGCCGTTGGCTCCATCTTGCTCGTTTCGACGTGACCGCTTGGTATGGTAAGGTTTCCGGTCACAACGAATCAAAAAAACTCCCTCTTTAAATCAGTGACCGCGCCGCCGGCGCCGGACGTCTCCTCGACCGCGAAGGCAGAACTGCGCAAGGTCAGTTCTTTTTTTGCTCGAAGCGATGAAAATGAATACTCACCTTGACAACAAATTAGACCTAAATGTGCTGCCGACTGTGCCTGGATCCGTCTGAACGTGTCCCCGGAACCGCAAGATGAAGTTAGGCTGGGGAACGAGGTAAGTACATCGGATATACGCGCCGTTGTTTTGTAGTTTCCTTGAAATAAACCAACGTCTTGTACTGAGTAAAATGGAAAGTTTGTGTTTGTGTTTGAATGAAACAAATGAAGGCGACGGATAAAACTTGGATAAAACTTACTATTAACTGGCTAAAAAGCATGCACTGAGTTGAACTGAGCAGGAATGAACATGCGTTTGGAGACCGTCGCATGAGATGAACTTGAAAAAACAGACTCACAAACTGAGACTTGGGACTTTGGTACAGGTCCTTGCCGCTTTTGCCGCTGTTGGATGCCGCTAGAGTATCAGTCACGGAAGAGCGGAGCCATGAAGCCGCCAGCATCCTACAGACCGCTACATATTCCGGCGATTCCTACGGAGAGCTACACGGCCGCCCCATTTCTACAGACTTCTACAGAGACCTACGCAAAAGCCGCGGAACTACACACAGCTACGTAACTCGGCCTGGATCTACAGCCGCTACCGGCTCCTACGGCAAAAACCAGGGATTGCTGATGGTGTTGCGGGTGTGAAAATTGAAATTCCTCTCTAAAATCTAGATGCTCTTAGCTTGTTTCACTTTACCTTACCTCGCAATTTAATCATTATTGGTCTCTGCAAAGAAAAGTGTCGGGGTTTCAGTTTGCGCAAATAAAAGTGTCGCGAAAGTTGCGCGTGAGTAAATAAGTGTCGCGGAAAGGGCCGGCAACTAAAAGTGTCGGCCACTCAACTTTGACTGCATAAATGTGTCGCGATCTCGAATTGCGAGTGTAAAAGTGTCGCGAATCCGACGAAATCGCGACACTTTTACTCACCGCCTCAAACTGCACATATGTGTCGAAAAATCGAATTTTGGTCAATATATGTGTCGCGAACTCGGTATATGTGTCGGAAACTTAAATGTGCATTTTGACCGCCATACAAAGACGGTACCCACGGGTATACGGTTCACTTAAAGACTCTTGATCAAATCCTAACGCTGTGTATCAACAAAGATTTGCCGCAAGACCAGCGACGGCTTACCGTACGCCACTTATGAGTCGTCTCCAATGAACGATATACCATTCGAAACTAGTGAAGAGGTCACTCATGGGTGTCAGAAAGGAAATTCAGCCCACTACTCACTCTTTGGTGCTTGACTACTGTAGGTAGAACTTTCCCGATCGATTCCGCCATCTCTTTCGCGCTCGGCGAGACTTCGAATTCGACAATAAGCGCCGATGAAGCCACCAGGAGTGCCGACAAAGCACGATCCAGTGCCGCATGTTGTGGCTCATCGTAATCTGAGCCTACGTTGACCACGATGGTGTGAATTCGATGCGCCGGCGAGATGGTTGCGAGAGTATCAACGACGCTGCGCCAGCTATTCGTGACGACAGCGAGGCGTACAATACGAAGATTCTTGAAACGCGTTAGATCGAGACCTGCAGTTGGCTGTTGTGAAAGGGGTGAGAAAGATTTAAACTGCTCAGAAACTGGCTCACCGATAATTCGAGGTCCAAGAACTCAATTGATTTCTCAGCGGCAAGCGGTAAATTGCCCCAGTGATTCGATCCCATACTGTAATAGACAAGAGCTTTCAAATTCGACAGATCGAGTGGGTGGATATCCTTTTGTGGGAACGAGAGATCGAAGGCCAGGGATGTGAGATGGATCGCCGGCAATTTCGCGAGACGTTTTTTAGACTTCTCATCTTCGTCGTCCTCCTCTGGACCGGCATCCTCATCATCTCCGTCGAACGACTCGCATGTCACAGAAAGATGTCGGAGGGTGGGACAGAGCGCGATGAACGGAACACAAGAGGAAAAGGTGTCGTCCGTTATGAGCGACAGTGTACGCATGGTGGGTATCGACAGTAGGGGTTCGTACTGTTTTGCCGATTCCTTGGGATCCTCGACGTCCACCGTGAGTGTATCGAGATTCGGAAAAGGAACGTTACAAAGACGGTCGATTACAGACTCCTCGAGCTCGGCCTCATCAATATAGAGCTCGCGGACGTGGTGCAGTAGATGAGGAGAGTCCGTTAATACGTTGCAGAATTGTAGTGCCACTCCATCGGCGTAAGAAAACGACCCCGTTGTTTCGTGCGGGATGCGGAAAAGACGTGATTGTGCCGGGTCCACCCACGAGCGAGCTACGAGGGCGCAGCTGAGGAGGTCTTTCGTGGTGGGTAGAGAACCAATGCAAAGGTCGAGTAGCTCCTGTATCAGCAGAGGGTTTCTATGGTCCATCCAGTGAGATCCGGAGGGACTCCAGTCGAGAGCAACGATGCACAGTGACACATCATGCACTGGCACATTGCACAGCCTTCTTGATGGGAACGTGATGGGAACATGTCTTGGCGGCGCTTGTCTTGGCCGTTTTTCAACTGATGGCGGCGAGAGCACCGCCGAATCGCCGGCATACTTTCTGTAGGCTCACAGCAGTTGAAAAAACAAAGAGCGACAGTGGAAGGTCACTAATTCAAAACTGATTCTTTTCTACCTAGAAAAACAATACTTAGTTCATGTTCGATGGAAACTGTTAGCGCCGGCCGTGATGCCGAAACTGCCTCTTGAAGTGCGCAACTTGGCTCTCCACAAAGAAGGATCTTAAAGGCTTCATTTATGATCTCTCGAAACTTGAGCAAAGATTGATTCTCAACCCATAGCTGCACTTTTATGCTCAGCATACTCACACCACCCTTGTTGTGCTCTTCCCGAGCGCTCGAGCGTGATCAGATCAACATCTGATGCGCGGCATTGTTCTGCAAGCTCAGTAAACACCACAAATGGCGCCATCCAAGTAGAACGCGAAGTCTGTGGACGTGTACGAGAGGCGGAGCACAAAATTGGTGATCGTGGTGGTGTCGGTGGCTGTAACTGGAGCGATGGAGCGAGTGACATTTTTGGTGGCCAATCTAACCTTCAGGTCTGAATTGCAGAGGCTGCCATTGTTAATTTGTTATCATCGGCAAAACCGAATATTAGCGATTGTAGCACAATCCAATTATCACGTCTCGCAGGTATGGCGCCATAATCCGCTACCATTCACGTTACAGAAGTGCGCCGCTCAACACATCGAGGTACGAGATCAATGTGTTGAACTGTCTGGCTATGAAAGTATTCGCATGATGGGTATCAACAGCAGGGGTCGGTACCGTTTTGGCGATTCCTTGAGGTCCATTACGTCCAGCACGAGTGTCTAAGCTCGTAAAGGGGATATTGCAAAGACGGTTCAATTGACCCATCACGTCCAGCATGAGAGTATCTAAGCTCGTAGAGGGAATATTGCAACGGCGGTCAGTTACAGATTCCCCAAAGTCGCCCTCCGCAATCGGGATTACACAGACGCGGCGCACATAGCACATCTGGACAACGCGGCACATCAACTTCAAATCGCTATAAAACAGAGCAGCGATTCACAGAATGGTTCAAGCGACCAGCTCGTCTTCCGCGGCACGGTAGGCTCTCATTCTTCATCGAATCTACATCTCGACACTCGCAATTCATCAGTTGAAACAGACATGTCCACATACGTCAACGGACTCGCACCTATCGTCACCGTGCACGGTGCAGGAACTCTGCATCATCTCGCATACGCCTCCAACAGCATGGTGCAGAACACCGTCGGCACCATGCCCGCCCCAGTTGCAGCCACCGACACCACCACCGTGACCAATTTCGTGCTCGGATTCTCTTACACGTTCACCGACTTCGCGTTCTACTGGGACGGCGCGGCGCCTGCGACGGGATCCGTGGCGAAGTCGGGGGTCACCTGGCCTGTTGGAACCAGCTGGACGAATGCGACGCGCACGCCGTGGGGCACGAGTGAGATCATTCTGGGGCAGAATGTTGAGAGCCAGGTTGCTACTGCGCTGGTCCGTCCTAACGAAGTGGTTGTTTATGTCATTCCCGGAGGTTTGGATTAAGTAGTGCAGAGCAGGTTGAAGGGCAAGGCTTAGCTAGTGATGCGAAAGTCAGATTTAGGATTGTCACTCAGCTTGTACTATGTCCGCAAGTTTCGTCTAACAAGTGTTTTTCTGTGTTGTGACCAACGCTAGTTCTGGAAAGCCTGGCTGCGAAGGAACCTCCGGATACAGAGTGGACATTGTCGCTGCAAGCTGAGTTAAACTCCGATCCTGCTAGTAGCCCCCAGCGTTATTTCTCTTTCGGACCGATACCTACTACACACATTCAACCCAAGTATCGCGATTCTTCTGAAGACCCAAACACCGAAGCCATTGATGAGAGCTAAACCACAAATCACTGCTATCTGCCACGAGATGCTTGCGCCGGGTTATCGCACTATTGCATCACTGGCGAAAATAATGGATTGCCGCACTCATGACTTTCGGCATCAGTCCGAATTTCAGTATCAGAGACGAGATGCTTACTTGAAGAAGACCCAGAAGCCCATTTGCGAGACGAGACCGGGGACGGAGAGAGATGGTCTATCGCACGGAGATGGACTAAGACGACAAACTAGGGCGACCTGCCCGAATTGAGACCGAAGGAGACGACATGTCAACGAACCTAAATTTAGATCATCAGACGAGACGAGACGAAATTGGCATCAGATAAACACCGTTGCATAGACACGGTCTGCTTGAGACGGGACGAAACGCGAAAGACCAGACGAGGTATGAAAGACGGAAGACGAAGTGGAATGAGGTTGGTGCGGAGACGAAAGACGAGAGCCAGTCGATAGACGCTGTCTGAAGGAAGCGTGGTTATAAGACGAGATGACTCGAGCGAAAGGTATCTCACTCTTGCCACCCACCACATACCCCCGCGAGTCCTGCCGATTGTGGCCCTCCAAACGCTGCCCTCCGCCCGCTCGCAACGAGACAACACAATTCGCCGCCGCTTTCCAAATCATCCGCCCTGCCTCCTTTCACATAGCCATCAATTTCGTGATTTCCCCTCGCGAAACAGATCTCATTTCGGGCGATGGGTAGGACGAACAACCCAACCTCGGGCGTATTCCGACCTGGAGTAGGACCAGGAGTATCGAGGCCGTCAAGAAAACACAGTCCTTCGGATTCGCACACATCGCTACCACGACCTCAGCCCAAGACACCGGGCAGTTTCGTAGAAGTATGCGCGAGGGGAGCGCAGACACGGGTTGTGGTGGGACGATGAAGACATGCAGGACCACAGACACAGATTTATGACCATGGAGACTCCAAGAGGCCTAGGCAGGGAAAAATCCGCCTAATTCAGCATGGACGAAGAACTCTCGGTTCGGTCTTTGAGTTTGACCAAAAACCGATCTATGAAAGGAGGCACAATGCAGTCGGCGTCAGGGATACTACCTGAATCCAGCCATATGACATTCAAACTGTCGCCAGAGGGGTGGAATGCTGCAGGCGGAAAGACGATCGGTATGCTAGCAGAAGGGAATTTATACTATCGTGCAGCAGCTGGTTTTTGAGGCCGTCGACGAGGTCACAGATTGTTGCCGAGCTAGAAAGAGCACTTTCAAAAGTACTACCGTACTAGCCGCCGGAGTCTGTCGAAACTTGCAATTACATTTACTTGAGTGATTCCGAGAATACTCGAGGACGCGTCGAAGTCGAGACGAGAGCAAGCTGCAAGACCGCCTAGGGGAAGATACGGAAGTGCGATCTTTAGTGGAACGTGGCCGCATCTGTGAGTCTCCGCAAACTCCAGTGAGGGTGAGAGGAGAACGCCGTGTGACTTTTCCTCGGGCTGCAGCGATACAGAAGCAAGCAAGACGTGTCTTGTCACACTGTGACATATCGCGTCTTTGTCCCTTACCACCGCAATCCACCTACCTTCGCATCCCGCTCTCCCAAAACAATGCCCGCCTATCGCTCCAAGATGTGCTGCGCGTACTTGAATGACGACATCCTCACGAAACGCTCTCGAGCCCCTCGCCCAAAGAAAATTCTGACAGAGGAAGAAAAAGAGGAAGCCAAGGTCAAACGCGCGGCGAACAAGGCCCTTAAGGCACGACGCGTCGCTTGGGAAGCTACCTTATCCGCCCCACTGAAAGAGGATCCCAATTTCCGTCACCGTGAAGGCACGCTCGTGCGTGTTTATATCGTCTTGTCTCTAAATGTCACCCGCTCAATTTTTATTTTCATCAAGCTCACGTTCAAAAAAGACGCCATGAAATGCTTTGGTCTCACGGAGCGCGAAGTAGCGACCGTGCGCTACGAGCCTGCCCGATACTCCATTAAACAGTACTACGCGCTGGCCGACGTCCAGGCGTTGCATCAGCGCAAGTTCGCTGCGGGCGCCTTGCTGTCGGCTGAGCTCAAGGGTACGCTTCGTGTACTAGAATGCTTGAGCAGTGGTGGCCATCGAGGGAAATCAAATTGGGACTACATATACGACGGAGATGCTCGTCTGTGGAAGGGTCCGAAAAAGGCGAAGGCTAGTTTGCGCTATGTTATCTGAGATCGCGGTAGCAAGGTGCGTATCATATTCCGCTCATATCTATTCAGTTTCTCATTTTATTTTTTTTCCCCTCTTCCAGCCAGCTACATCCCTATAATTATGAGTACATCGTATACCAACATTGTCAATATCCTCGCATAATTATCTTGCACCTTCTTGTATAGGCCTATTCAATACACTGATCATTCTTGAGTATACTTTTCAATCGGAATCAAATTCAAGCGACGAACGAACTCAAAATTCATTCAGAACTCGACTGCGAGTCTGTCCACGCAACCGGCCCACGCTTCCGGAGCGTCAGTTGTATTTGATGTAACGTGTTTTTGAGAGACGCAAATTCGTTTTCCAGATTTCTCAACCGATCGCAATCTGTAGATTGTGTCTTCTGGTCGGTTTCTGAGAGAAGAGGCACTGCGGACATCCAGTTTCTCGCCCTCAATATCAACGCCACTCACTATCCATGCATACTTCCCCCACCGAAAGGTCCTCCTGCTTCTCAGGATCTGGGACGGCTTGGCTCTTGCGATCTGAGTAAAATTTCCCCGTCGTTCGCACCTTCACAACGAGGATCGGACAACTGACCAGAATACATCTTTGCTAGCGCCCCCGCGACTAGCGAGAAAATGGTCCATATCGACGAAAGCATCGCAAATGTCGCGACAAAGACGCTAGTGATGGCGGAACCGAGTGGCTTCAGCCTCGGTACGGTGCGGGAGTATTCCATGACTGGAACTCGGTCTGTGGTATTGTAATAATCGACCATATCCTTCCATTGAGCGAGAACAGTTTGGTTCGTGGTGGAGGCGCGGGCGTTTGTGATTGTATCGAAGCTCATTGCAACGGACTTGAAAGCAGCTGGCTTGAATATCGAGAGAATGCTGTCATTGAACATCTGCGGAGAGGCGAATATCTGATTTGGAAGAATGACCAGTGAAATCAGTGGATAGGATTAATCTACTTTGGTAATTGACAAAAGTTGAGGTTAATCTCTGTTGCTCGTTGGCAAATTACAATGTACACGATAATCTCCCATACAAGATTTAATCTCCACACAAATAATCCCAACCTTGAATGATCTCAAGCCGCGAGATAAATCACCAGGATTGTCCCGTATTTAATCCTGCTCCCCCACGCAAGATAATCCTGGCGAGATTGATCACCACGATTAAAACCGATTTTAATGCCTGTCGGATTGATCTGACCGTTGGATTAAATCTGAGCTAAGCAGGAAAATCTTACCATGTCGTTGCGATTGTATCCTACGGTACCGCCCTATTTTCTAATGCTGGGATCGGACGCAAAGAAAACAGCCGGTGGCGAAAATAATCTGGCCTTAGGATTATGAATCCGACCTTGGAATCTGACTGTGGCCTTGTTTATTTCATTCTTGCTGCCACCGATGCGATAACTGAGAGGGGATTAATCAATTGAATCTGCCGAAAAGAATGATCTCACCGGGTAATGCAAATTCATCCTCATTTCAATTGACATGAATCCATTCAAAAATCTCTGTGTCGAAAATGTGAGCATTAGTACGAATTCGGAGCAATAGAGATTCGGACACACCAGCAGCATCACAGGTAGGTAGAGTGACGAGGTAGAAGTAGAGTAGCACTTCAACGTAAGCCGAGTTCACAGCAGTGAAAGGAACAGAGCGGGTCGTGAAACATATTTTGAGGAGAGGCGTGTCAGTATGGTCCATGGAGAGGAATTGAAAGGTAAAGTCGACGCACCATCTGTGCCCATTAAACGAGGTGAAAGTATGTTGAACAGGGCAGTGAATAGGATTACCAGACAGGTAGAAGCTGGAGATAGAACATAGGTGGCATGCCACCCAAAAGCCGATTTGGAGTCCCCAACTCGAGAGTTGACTCACCGTTCAACTTGACTGACTCGGAGAAGGAAACTTCTGATTGAAATTCACGAGTCAACGACTCAGACATCGACCGGAAGAATACTGATGTATGTATAGAACCGTTCAGGGAGGTATCGTGCTGCCATAACTGCAGTGGTGCGAGTCAGCGAATTCGACGGTGCAGGGGGAAGACAAAGAGGGAATCAGTAAATAAAGCCACTGGCAAAGTATCGTGCCGCCTTGGTGCCGTCAGGCCGAAAGCGTGCGTCACTGCCAGTCACGCGTGACGATTAAGCTTGCCACCCACCACGAACATCCTCAAAGGACGACTAATCCACCACGCACAAAACTGACCGAGTCAATCTTACCCATTGATGCTACCTCTGGCCCCACTCCGCCTGCGCCCCGCTGCTCCGCAAATCGCCCACGAACATACAAGAATCCAAGTCCGTCGTTTCACTGGCATTCTCCAAGTCCTCCTTCGACTCAGTCAAGCATTTCCCAAGCAATTCTCAAGTCACTTAGAATTCCGAGCTCGTCGCGCAACGCCCGTGTCTCCAAAGATCCCTCTGAGCCTCAACCTCGACGTCCCAATTCCACGCCGGCTCTCCGCCGCTCGCTCGCTTACACTGCACGTTTCCGAATTGGCTACTCACACACAACGACGCCTCGATCGCAAGACTTTCTCGGCACCCCTTCCCAACCCTCCACCTGTATCATCCTTCAAGATCACTCCAAGCTCTCCCGTGGTTCCTATGCTCCGCGGATCCGAGTAAGTACTGTATGTTCCTGCTCCAAGTTTACAGTTCGTTTCAATTTTCACACAGGCTGGCAGCCGCCATAACGGTAGGCTGGTGACGATACGGGCCTGTCTTGCAGCTCAGGACAACTTCTGAACTTCAATCTCCCGCAACCACAGGAACTATGGGTGAAGCAGTACAACGGCCTCCGACCGGGTGTGCATTCCATTGGTGTGTTATATTCTGTTTGTATTTACAATTATAACGACTTGACGATTTCTTGGGTTCTTTCTTTAGCTTACACGGGTGCGTTGTTGAGCTAACGATACCTTCTTATTGATTTAACACAACTACAGGAAACGGGCTAAGTAACAGGATGAACGGTGCGTAAGATCATATTTACCCGGAATCATTTTTTTCGCTGAGATTAATCTGCACAACATTAATCTTGGGCTAGCTGGACCATGCGGTGGCGCAGGGCACGGGATTATTTCGACGGAGGATTATATTGGATGCAGGATTATTTCGACGCAGGATTATGTTGGGTGTATTGGCGGTATTGTTCAGACAGGAGAATAGGATTTAATCCCACCAAAGGGGAGATTGATTTTACAAAACTTTGCCAACGAGCAACACGGATTAACCTCAACTTTCGTCAAGTAGCAACGAGGTTTAATCTAAAGGGGTGCAAACGTTGGAATGACGCCGAGTTCTAGCCGGAGAGTATGGAAGAGGGTTTGGTAAACATTTTGAACGATCATTGACATGGTTAGTTGAAGTTGGGTGTCGTTATTATAGCGGGGAAATAAAGCATTGGCAGAATCGTTGTCGTAAGTAGGGACATAGGGCTCGGGGGAATCGGTGAAGGAGAAAGTTCCCTCTGGCCAAACATTCTTGGATCCGGGCTGGGAAAGGTCCGCTGAGCACGCGCCATTCAATGGCGCCTGGTTGATTCGAACGGGTTGATTGTCAGGGCAACCAGAGACTGAGCTTGTGTGACAAGTCGAGTTCGCAACTACCGTGCAGGCGAACCAAAATTCCGTGTTAAATTCTGGTTCGGCGTTCCAGGGTTGGTCAAAAACTAACAATGTATTGTGATTTCGCTCCCTTCCTGGGTGATGATAATAACTGACCCATTATCCAATCAAAGAGCGCAGACTCCTTGCGTGAATATAAGCGGGGTTGGCTTCAATTTCAGTCGATAACACACACAAAATCAGATGTCATCCCCGCCAGCATATCTTCCGCTGGGTTGCTTGAGAGGATTGGCGGATCAGAGTCAGCAGTGTTCATATCCAAGCTGCAAGTAAACGTTGTCTGTGGAGTGTGGCACAGAACAGCAGCAGAAATCTGAGTAGTGCAAATCAGCACAATGAATTTCAGCCTGACATGAATGTGACCTCGGCGGAGGCAGTTCTTATGACGAAGCTTGAATTTGACACGGTGATAGAAATGTGATAGGAAATTGTCATGTTCATCTTGTTCACCAGTCGGTTTAGAATCGTAACTTTGAAAGATTGGAAGAGAACACACCACATCACAAGCTTCGGAAAACGGGTTGTTGGAGTACGCGAAGGTTGATACAGGCTCGTTTTTGTTGCTGTTATCCACTGCGTCGAGGATCTTGAAGCGGAACATAGAGCCATTCAGGGCTATGGTGCTACCCACCGCCAGGACCTGGGGCGTGAAAGAGACTTTGGGTATTTGAAGAAATGATGGAAGCCAGTTGCTCATCGGAAGAGCAGGAATTGTATCGTTGGGACGATACGTCAACTCCTGTATAAATTCGTACGCAGAGAGAGGAACTGTAAAGAATGAAAGTAGAGGACTAGTCAGTACCGTTCAACAGTGTAATCAGACGCACTGTTTATGCAGACTAAGCCACTGGTGAGAAACGCGAAGAAAAGGATGATCAGAGGCGTCGTCCAGCGTCCCGGATAAGCTAGCTCGGATAGTGAGATACAAGCCTGCTGAGATCAAGTAGCCAGAACATACGCTGCTGGGGCAATGGACTGTAGCCGAGGCGAAAAGATGTGCAGGCATGAAAGAGGGACGAAGCCATTAGGGCAGTACACTGCCGTTTGCCCCTGGTTAAAAAGGTGGAGTACTTATCTGCACCGCTTCCAGATTGTTGACACTCAAATGGCACCCTCCTCCAGTCGGCAAAATTTAGAAGCGACGACGTAATCAGGAAGTAAAGTGGGTATAACCGTGGCAATCGGTCGTTTGTGTAGGGGAATCAAATGCAACGTCTCACCTCTAGGGACGCTAGAGGCAAAAGTGAGATTGTGTATATCGAGGTTGCAGAGTTTCACTTACATTGGCGTTCCTAGCTAATTTCAAGGCATCGCATTGCAATTTTCCGTTCGGTTCGGTCGGGTGCGTTCCATTGAGCTTGAATATCAAGATACGTACCCATCATCGGCTTGGAAAAATACATTCGGATTTCTTCAGAAACCGCCGGATCTGATTCGTGATCGAAGGTTGGCTCTCGCGAACTATTCGAGTCAAGTGTACAAGATTCAATATGTCAATAGGTGAGACCGGGACTATAACAATAGATTCTCGTTACCAAATCATTTATTCCTCTTCCTTCTTCCCAATATTCGTGAACGCTCTCTGAGCAAGTGTCAAAATTGACACATAGCGACGAAACAAAGTCACTCACCCGTTTCTCCTCTTCGTGAGCCCACCCACCGCAACAGCATATATCCTCCGCTCCTGGGCCCTTCCCGCCACAAAAATGAATCTTCGCCCCCAGCGCCACATACTCCCTCGACAAAACAAACCAATCCTGCCTCACAATATTCATTCGCCTTCCACCTTTTCGGCCAAGTGAAAACACTCCTTTGTGGCCGTTGCATTCGGCTCTGTGAGCCTGTCGATGGGTGACTTGGCAGGCTTATGACTAGAGGATAACGATTTCAAAGGGTATGAGGCCAGGAAACAGGGAACTCAGATCCAGCTATATGACATTTAAATTGTTGCCGGATGGGTGGACTGCCGCAGGCGGAAACTTGAAGACGATCGGTAATACCGGTATGCTGGCAGAAGGGAATTTATACGATCGTGTAGCAGCTGGTTTTGAGAACGTCGACTAGGCCACAGATTGTTTCCAAACGACAGAGAGAACCTTCATAGAAGTACTATTGTACTAGTCGTCGGGGTCCGTGACCGGGTCCGTCGAGAACTTCCAAGTAAGTACTTTTAAAGTAGTACTCGACTCGGTCACTCGGAGGAGGCGTCGAAGTCGAGAGTCGAGACGAGAGCGAGCTGGTAGACCACCTGAGGATACGGAAGTGCAATCTTTCGTGGAACGTGGCAGCATCTGTGAGTCTCCGCAAACTCCAATGGTGGTGAGAGAGAACGCCGCGTGAGTCATGACTTTTCCTTCTTGGCAATACAGACTTCGGAAGCAAACAAGACCAAAAGATGCGTCCTGTCACGCTGTGACATATCACGTCTTGTTCCCTACCACCACAAGCCACCTATCTTCGCATCCCGCCCTCCCAGAACAATGCCCGCCTATCGCTCCAAGATGTGCTGCGCGTACCTGAATGATGACCCCCCCCAAATGATGACCCCCACCAAACGCCTTCGAGCCCCTCGCCCGAAGGAAATCCTGACAGGGGAAGAAAAAGACGAAGCCAAGATCAAACGCGCGACGAACAAAGCCCTGAAAAGACCTACGCGTCTCCTGGGAAGCTACTTTACCCGCCCCACTGAAAGAGGATCCCAATTTTGGCCACCGTGAAGGTACATTCGTGCGTCTTTTTATCGTCTTGTCCGTAAGTGCCACTCACTCAACTTTCATGAGGCTCACGTTCAAGAAAGATGCCATGAAATGCTTTGGCCTCACCGAGCGCACAGTAGCGACCGTGCGCTACGAGCCTTCTCGATACTCCATAAAACAAGAAGGATGAAAGATAATCATGCTTGGACGTCAGCCAGCCCGTAGTACTGTATTCAATGAAACTGATCATTCTTGAGTATACTCCTTTTCAATCCAAGTTCGAGCGACGAACGGAGCTCAAAATTCAAAACCCGACTGCGACTCTGTCCATGCAGCCGGCCGACGCTGCCGGAGCGTGAGTTCAATTTGATGTAATTTCTCTTTCAGAGATGCAAATTCGTTCTCCAAATGAGACGCAAATTCGTCTTCTAAATTCTTCAACCGTAGCTCTTGATCGGTCTCCAGAAGAAGAGATTCTGCGTACCATTCAGTTCGCTCGATTCCATTATTGGGCCATTCAATATCAACGCAACTCACCATCGACGCATGCCTCCCCCTCCGAAAATTCTCCTTGCTTCTCGTGATCTGGGGCTACACTCTTGCGATCTGAAGAAAATCAACCAAAATCAATACCCCCGTCGTTCGCACCTTGAACGAGGATCGGACAACTGACCAGAAAACACCTTTGCTAGCGTCCCTGCGACTAGCGAGAAAATGGTCCATATCGAGGAGAGCATCGCAAATGTCGCAACAAAGACGCTGGTGATGGCGGAACCGAGTGGCTTTAACCTCGGCACCGTGCGCGAGTATTCCATGACTGGAACTCGGTCTGTGGTATTGAAGTAATGGACCATATCCTTCCATTGAGTGAGAACGGTTTGGTTCGTGGTGGATGCGCGGGCATTCGTGCTCGTATCGAAACTGAACGGAATAGTGAAAGCGGACGGTGTGGATACTGGGGCGATGCTTAGGTTCAACACCTGTGGAGCGGCGAAGATTTGGTTGGAAACAATGAAGCCGAGTTCCAGCCGAAGAGTATGGAAGAGGGTTTGGTAAATGTTCTGAACGATGGATGACATGGTCAATTGAAGCACTGTATCGTTAGTATAGCGGGGAAACAAAGTAGAGTCGGAACCGTTGGAATGGAAAGTTCCGTTGGGAAATTCGTTTTCGGAGGATCCAGGCTGAGTAACTGTCGCTGTGCATGCCTCGGGTACTTCCATGATTCGAATGGGTTGGCTTTTCAGGCAACCAGAGTCTGATGCATGGGATCCAGCATGACAACTCGCAACCACAGTGCAGTCAAAGTAAAACTGCATGTCAAAGTTCGGTTGGGCGCTCCAGGGCTGATTTGCAACTGGCACCGAATCGTGAGATCATTTCCTAGCACGACGACGACAACTGACCGTTTATCCAATCGACAAGCGCAGAGTCCTTGCATGAGTATGAGCTGAGTTGTTTCGGTTCCTACTAACATCACGAACAAAATCAGATATCATCCCCGCCAGCATATCTTCCGCTGGGTTGTTTGAGATGATTGGCAGCGGATCCGAATCAGCCCTGTTCATATCCCAGCCGCAAGTAAATATTGTCTGTGGAGTGTGACAGAGAACGGCGGCGGAGATCTGGGTGGCGTAAATCAGCACCATCAATATCTGCCCAAATCGAAAGTGACCTGAGCAGATGGAATTCCTATATCAAAGCTTGTACCTGATTTTGTTGCAGAAGCTTCATAGGACAGTGTCATGTTAATCTTGGTCGCCAGTTAATTTAAAATTACAGCTCTGAAAGCTCAGTGCACGAACCACATCACAAACATCAGAAAACGGGTTGTTGGAGTACGCGAAGGTTGACACTGGTTCATTCTCGTTGCTGTTTGAATTGACTGCGTCGAGAATCTTGAAGCTGAACATGGAGCCATTCAGGGCTATGGTGCTGCCCACTGGCAGGACCTGGGGCGTGAAGGAGACTTTGGGTATTTGAAGAAATGACGGAAGCCAGTCGCTCAACGGAAGAGCAGGGATTGTGTCGTTTGGATGATATGTCAACTCCTGGATAAATTCGTATGCGGAGAGAGGAACTGTAAAAAATGAAAGTAGAGTATTAGTCAGTACCGTCCAATAGTGTAATCAGACGCACTGTTTATGCAGACTAAGCCACTGGTGAGAAACGCGAAGAAAAGAATGATCAGAGGTGTCGTCCAGCGTCCCGGATAAGCTAGCCCGGATGGTGAAATATAAGGTCGATTGAGATCAACTAGAACATACGCTGCTGGGGCCATGGACTGTAGCCAAAGCGAAAAGATGTGAAGGCATGTACGAGAGACAGGGAGGAAGTCATAGGAGCGATACACGGTCGTGTGGGTGGGTGGCCCTCGTTAAGAAGTACCTGCCACGGATCCTGATTGGTCGGCAAAATTTAGAGGGTGACGACGTGGCTGGGAAGTAAAGTGGGTATATCTGTCGGTGAAACTGTTGGGTTGTACAGGGGAATCAGATGCAACGTCTGACTGATAGGGAGAAGCTCAAACTTTGACTTCAGCTTCTCTCCACCAAGGTCGATGTTCTTTACTCAACGATTAGATGAAATTCGAATAGTCGAGGTGGGGAATTCCTCAAGGCTGCAGAGTAGGTACTAAATTGACGTTCCTAGCGGATTTCGAGGCGTACGCCTCTGCAGAGCTTGATTAACAAAATACGTACGCATCAATGCTTGGGACTATCGATCCGAGTTTCTCCATGAACTGAATCTGATTCGTCATTAAGGGTTGTCTTTGTTAAAGTCATCCGAGTCAAGTCTACAAAATGCAGCATGTCAATAGCGGAGACCAGAACTATAACAATAAATTCTCGTTACCAAATCATTCATTCCTCTTCCTTCTTCCCAATATTCGTGAACGCTCTCTGAGCAAGTGTCAAAATTAACCCATAGCGACGAAACAAAGTCACCCACCCGTTTCTCCTCTTCGTGAACCCACCCACCGCAACAGCATATATCCTCCGCTCCGGAGCCTTCCCACAACAAAAATGCATCTTCGCCCCCAGCTCCACATACTCCCTCAACAAAACAAACCAATCCTGCCTCACAATATTTGCCTTCGCCAGTCTCTTATCAATAGAGAAATGCATCACCCGTTCATTCATCGTCACCGGCGCCTCCATGTCTGGCCCGAACATCGAGACAATGTCCATGCGTATGCACCCGTAAAAATGTTTTCCCAACTCGGCTTTTCCACGATTGCACGCTTCCGGATAGAGACCGACCGAGGCAGAGAGTTTCGGGCGTAAGCTAATTTCGTCGTGACCCCGCCGGGATATCTCGCGCACGATGAACCTGTCGTGGATCGGCAAGGTGAGGTCGCCGGTGTGATGGAGTACGACGCAGAAAAACGCATCACGCTCCATGTGCGGGTTCTCCGGAAGACGCATGCAAGCAATGGCGCAGTTCCTCAGAGGTGCGTCGTAGTACCGGATCCATGCCGTCAAGTCAGCGTATGCGGACTCCATGCCGGTTTTTTCGGCCAAGTGGAGGCGCTCTGCTTTGTGGCCATTGCATTCGGCTTTGTGGGCCGGTCGGTGGGCAATTTGGCAGGCTTTTGACTCAGAAACGTTGAATGTATTCAGATTTTGAAGGCAGAGACCAGGAAACAGAGAACTCACACAATATTTGGCGACACCGCAGCCTCCGCAAGTAGAGAGTTGAGAGGCGTGAGATCGTTGAACTTGAAGGCAAGAGCTGCAGCGTTGGTGAATATGGAGAGGTAGACCGTCGTGGAACATTGGGAGGGGGTGCGTCGTGGAATACAGCCCATCCATGGTGGCTGGGTGGTGGCAGAAGACAAGACGGACAAAGTTACGGCATAGATCAATGTTCTGGTGTTGGCATCAATTTGGGCAATGTCCTTTGACCAGAACCACCACCACTGGTCCACCGCTTGCCATATCTCAACCAAATTTCCTTAACACGAGGCTCAGTATGGCTGCTTCAACTCCTTTCTCCGGACTCATTGAAATCCCCGGTTATCTGGCGGTCTCTGGTGCCAAATTCCATCATTTCGGCTCGCTAAATCACATTGGTATTGTAGATATTCAGTCAGCTCCTCGAGTGAACTGCAAGCTTGAAACGGATCTCCGAGTTTCTTTCGTCAAATCTCAGTAACAATGTCTCGGTTCTCTGCGTTGTTCCATTCTTCTTTTAGCGGCGAGTATCTTCCGAATCGAAATTGCTCGTCACTCATATGTCAATCCACCTGTACAGAGCTCACGGTTCAAAGTCTCGGACGGGTGTTCCGCGGAAGCCAGACTGCCTGCCATACGTAGAAAAACCCGACGCTTTCAAATTAGTGCCATGAAGCAGGGAACTCCGCTCCACCCCATGGGATACACCCTCACCGAATATTCTTGGAAGATGCTTCAATCATGGCTTGCTCGGATTCAGATCCTCACACCATTCCATTCGCGCTGCAGAATCGTTCCGAGTCGGTGAGCTATTCGCATTGGTTCCGAAATCATAACTGACCTAACTGACCCACAACGGTTATGTGCTCAGAACCATTCGTACCTTTCCCCACTCCCTGCCTCGGATATTCGCATCGAACCCTGATAAATATCATCGGTGTCAGTGTGTATCGGATATTTCCAGTCTTTAATTTCGATTTCAGCTAAGTGAGTGGCCTTCACAGTGGATCGTGATGCTTCAACTGACAAAGTAAGAATCTCTCTACCCTGTTTTTGACAGGTCTTTTCATGAAATCGGCTTGTCTGAACAGCGGGGTCATATCACCGGAGATGCTTCTTTCGCATCGTGGATCATTTCAAGAACGCACGCTGTCCCGATGCGACACAGACTTTACCCCGCCAAATTCGCCACTCGAATTGAATCCACAACAAACGGTATTTTAACAGGTCTCCGAAATACCTTGCCGTCATTGCACTCCCTCTGAAGGCTCTCTGAAGCTTCTCCTCGCCTCCGACGGAGACACGGTGAGATGGGACAATCCACCCCCATCCGAAACATTCCCTTATCCATTGTGCAAATGCCGGAGAGTCATTCCGCTTGACAAACCAGGAACCGAATTCGAAGTAGTACGAAAGAAAGAAGACAACACTGCTCCGCATTTCGTCACATCGCTTGGCTCGCGGCACAATTCCCGCGAGTTCCCGGCCTCGTAAGGTGCGCTTTGCGTTTAACGTTGACACTTACGTCCAGTTCAAATAATTGCCTATGCGCGGTCCTGATTTTCGGGGCGGTTATCGCGAATCGCGATTTCTCTTAAAAATATCCCACAGATAGACACGTCAGACATCTCTGGTGAATGTCCCTGACAGTCTCTGGCATTTTCCAATCGGCGGAGAACATCCCTGTCCCATCCCACCATGTAAACCGGGTCTTCGTTCGGAAACCAGTTATAAATGGAGTATTTTTGACCACCCTACTCCTGCTCACTCGAAAGGCTTTGTCGGTCATCGAACCAGCCAATCCTCGAGAATGCCTTGCGACGATGTTTATTTCAAGTGAGTTGTCGGCTCGATTCTCGAGATAGATTTACTAACGCAACCCCACTGTTAATGATGCTCCGCCGGTGGAAAGAAAAGAATTCTCACCACCATCTGGTGCGGTGACATTATTTATACGATGCCCACTAGAGACGTAAGTTTTGCCGCGATGCCGAGGTCTTGCGCTCACAGAATTTCAGTGTATCGCATGGTCTCCCAGTATCTCTACAGCTTTTTTGTTTTGCAGCGTTAGCTTCTGGCTGAACTGGGTAGTGTGATTGCGCTCGGCACGCGGCAACTGGTTCGTATTCTAGCATGGCGAGAACATCTTACAAACATTCGTCGAGTTAACTCGAGTCGCCGCTTGATAAGAGGTCCTCGATAGGATTGATATCCGTGTCTCGCTTCGGCCGGTCTACCAAGTCTGGACGCGAATTCAAGTCTACGGTTCAACTCACACCCGTCTCGCCGTAAGTGATCGCTCAAATCTTCTATACTCCACAGAATTACTTGAGGGACAGGGATTTTCAAAAACATTCATTTTCCTCCAGAGTTCTGCGTGCCTGTATGCGCCCATCGAACAATGAACAGTTCCAGTAGATGCCCAAGGAGTACCATCGCGCATGTGCGTCGCAGAGTTCAACATGTGATTCTAGGAATGTCAAGACTTAGAGCAGCGGAGTACTACAGGATCACAGTTGGACCATTACGGTGCGTAACGGCACTGGACTCCTCAGCTTAGAATTCGGTTCGGCGCATGTCTCCCCACTTGACATGAAATATTCAAACGCAGGGTCGAGGCCGTATGGGAAGGGGTGAAGACTGAAGCGCCACGGATTCAAAACAGACTTTCCTGAACTCGATTCAAGCTCCAGGCTACTTTGGAGGCTCAACGCCACCATCATTAGTCGGCTACCTCGGATTGCTCAATAGCACCTTAAAGCCATTGTAGCACTCGACCGTCATAAGGTTAACGGGGATCAAAAATGTACCCATCACTTGTGCCCGCTGATTCCCGTTCGTTCTCAGCCAAAACCGTCATGTAGAGCCGCTTCGTCTCGTCTTCCCATGCCCGCACTCTAACCTTCCCTATCTGCTCCTTCTCCTTTCCGTCTCCCCCTACTGCAAGGATACCGCTTGAAGTGAGCTATCTTTTCTTTCATTTGGTGCGTGGCGGACATAAAGAGTGGATGGAATTTCGTTTGAAAAGAAGGGTCGAATCGGCGGAGTTTTGCGAATTGTTTGGGGGTGCTGGAAGGGTGCAGTTGGATTTAATTGCTGCAATTCTGACTCCATATACAGATCTCGCGACCCTTGCAGTTTCTATTATCCGACTCCACCCGCCACTACATAAATACGTGAGTGCGAAACCCCTACGTTGTCACTCGCTGAAGATTGACTGGCCTCCACCGCAAGCACGATTTTCTTTCTCGCTTGCGCTGCGGCCGTTGACATTCTATCTGAGTTCGTGCAAGTCTGTTGGCTTCGTCCTTATTTGCATGTCTCAAACGCCGGTAGGTTGCCGATTTTTGTTGCTGATTTCGAGGCTAATCTGCTGGAACAGAGTGCCAACGATGGTGCGCCAAAACGCCCTGCTTCTCGCTATCCGAATCATTCTGAGCGCCGTGCCACTCATAATGCCGTGGAAAGAGTGAGACGTGAAGCTCTTAATCAAAAGCTTCTGGTGAGCGCCTAGTTGCCTGCTGCTGTTTGTCTAATTCACGCGTGAATACTAGACCCTTGCCTCGCTGCTCCCGCCGACTGCTACGTTTCGCAGGCCGAGCAAAAATGCCATTATTAACTCGGCGTACGGGTCGTTTACTTGATTTTTGTTCCTTACCCTGAACCACTGGTGCTTTCTATCCATTAGGATCGCTACTCTGAGTGCGAGTACCCGTCATCGCGTTCAAGTTGCAGACGAGCTGCGCAGTCTCAATGATGAGGCAGAGAGATTGAGAATGGTGCGTGAACTAAGCCTTACTCTCAGTTCCTCTGCTGAGCGTCGTTAATCGTGTAGGAAGTCAACGAATGGCGTGCTCGAGCACATTGTCCTCCCCTCGAGATCACCGATCGCTCCCCGGTGTTTCAAGCGCTTATGAGGGGCGAATCTGTGCACGCAGATATTGAAGAAAGCAGCGAGCCTCCCAACGACGATGAAGAAGAGAGCGACGAAGAGGACACCATTGGAACATCTCCCATTACTCTTCAGTCACCACAGGACCTTGGGTATACCTACGGCGGGCCCGGAATGCTCGCTCCCTCGTCACCTTCGGGGTTGGCTTCCGCCTCTCCGCCCAGTCATGCTTTTCCGTTTGGACAATTGAAAGCAGAAAGCCCAGGATCGGCGGAGGCGGATTTGCTTTATGGCCCTAGGCCTTCTCGCCATGAATACGGAGTAGGTCATGGAATGACTGCGATGCCTCAAAATCCAGCATGGCCATCCGCGTCGCAAGATCGTGTTGCTGCCCAGCTGCAGGACGTGTATGAGCAGCAGAGACAAATTTTTCAGACCAGTGCGGCGATGGTAATGGCCCTACCTTTCCCGCAGGACGCAGACCCGTTTCCAGTTCGGGATACACGGATGGAGCCTGTCACTGCCCTGCGCAGTGGTCCTCCTACATTCAATGGGGAATATCCGCCTCCGACCATACACTTCTGAAAACCTCAGGCAGGTTGAATGAATTTTCGTACTCACGGGTCCCCTTCTTCGTCCGCTGCATAGGCCGTCGTATGAACAATTTCTCCTTACGGGTTTGCGGATTTTTTGAAACAGTACACTTCGAACTTTGTATTATCCTGTCAAGTTAAACCCCAGATTAGAAGGGAATGTATCCACTATTTTGATTTCGGTGCGAGGATTGAGTCAAGAATAAAGATTCTTAACAAAAATGCGGATTCGTTACGTTTCAAGCGGTTTAATCGCACACACAAGAAATATTCTGCGTGGAAGGTTTTCTGTCTAACGGCGCACTCATACTGTGTACAACACAACTCGTGCTAGCCTCATGGCAATTTTATGAATTTCTCCACGGCTCCACTGCTGTGTCAGTGGCGCTGTTCTCGCGGAATGTCTCAAGCTTTTCCTTTCCCAGCACCCACATCATGAAGCTTCGTTACTCGTAACTCAACTTAAAAAGTTCTTATCGGTCGAGCACGGCCGAAAGCATCAATGGAGCAAAACGCGATCACATGACCGCCCCTATCGCGTTCAATTTTCACCCCTTCAATATTTAGAGCAAAAATTGCACAGGACACTTAGTTTCAGCGGCTTGAAGTCATCTTCTGCCTTCTCAGTTCTAATCTGACACTATCGACAGAACTAACGCGTCCTCGGTAGAATTTCCAGTAAGTAGTATAGGTAAATGACAGAGCTATGCCTCAGACTATTAATTAAAATAACAATACTTGAAGGAGAGTACAATGTTCTCGATTTGTTTGTTTGTCCATTACCGCGATTCATCTTGTAAGTACATGTATAGTCAAAAAGGAAGGATAGAAAGAGTCGACGTCACCCAAAGAGGTTTGAAAAAAAAGGAAAGTTACTTCGAAAGTCCGCACGCTTTGAGGCAGCTATCGACCCCCGCAGCGAGATTGACAGGAAGGTGGGACCTCCATTGATCGATATTCTCGCCTCCGATGGTTTCTGGGAAACCGAGAGCGGCGTCGATGACGTCGGAGGGGAGCATCCAGAGGTTGGTCGCGATGTCGCTGCGGCCGGGATCTTCTGAGCTGAACCCCGCGACGAAGGCTGTGAACGAGTCAGGATCAAGCAGATCAAATGGATGATAAAGGCATCGGCGCACCTGCGGGCGAGCAAGTCGGATTCTGCTGGTAATGAATGCTCCCGGCGGGGAATACCGTCGCTTGGAACTTCCCCAATGCGGATTTGACTTCCGCAATGTTGAATCCGTTTTCTAACACGAATCCCGCGTCTAGGATGCCGTCGATGACTGTTAGCATCTCGTTCGCTCTGGGATGCAGATGTGGGATGTTCAGTCCGCAGGGCGCGATGAGGGAGACGGCGCCGGCGAGGCTTAGGTCGGTTAGGATTGGGAAGTTGTCGGCTTTGCGAGTAAGTCAGTTATGGATCAAAAGAACTTGAATGCTTTGAAACGGGTTGACATACTCGTGGCGAGGAGAATGGAGCCGCCCTTCGCACCGTCCGCAGGGGCTTGGTTGTTGAAGTCAAACACCGTGAGGTCGCGGAGCGCGTCGCCGGTCAGCAGGTTTCCGTTCCCATCCGTCAATAGCTTCTTGAATCGATCGACACTGCTCGCTTGCGTCTTGAGGCCGGAGGCGATGGCGGGTCCGTTGGTGATGATGGGGACGCGTGCGGGTTGGGATATGGTGGGTGCGCCGTGGGTGGAGAGCGCGGATGCGAGGAGGGTGGGGAGTGTGAGGGAGAGGAGATGCATTATGAAGAAGCGAGAAGAGAAGCTAGGGGGGGTCAGTTCTTTGTGGGACGGTGGAAGATGAGCGTGAAGGTAGGTATGTACGCACCAGGAATGGGCGACCGACGACAGAAAGGGCAGTGAAGAAGAAGAAGGTGCATTGCGGGGGCGAGGTTATATAGCGGTGCGGGCCGAGAAATTGTCGATTGCGGGTGAGTCAACTTCCGAGAAAGACTTTCAGGAACTGTGCAAGTCCATATGGGACTCCCGTTAAACATCGTAGTGCCCGCATTCGAGGAAAGATCGCTGCAAACGGTTAGCAGCTGTTCTGAGGAAGGAATTGGTTCCGCGGATGAATCCTGTGTTGGGTTGCGATGAAGATGCATTCAAAATTGACTCGTCCCATTTGCGCAGTTACCGAACGCGTTGCGTTGAAATTGGGATTAAGGTAACTGTGGAGATATGATGGTATCTTTGATGAACGAGTCTTATCTCTTTAAATGAAGACTTGACACAAGACCAGCCGCCGGCGGTGCGTCAAGTGTTGACTTTTCCCCCGTCATATCCCGCGATTTCAATCGAAACGGGAGAGTTTCGGAACAACTCCGTTGGATAACTGAGGCTGAGCAAGGAATGAATGAATCCCGATTGAATTTAGAGCTGTAATTTAAAGCAGAGACAAGTGTTACAGCCGAATGAACGACTGAACAATGAAAGAGGGTCATTCGAAAACTCAAAATGCTCACCGGAGATTTATCATCCCTTGAACACAAGTCCTTCACGACCAATTTCATCGAGTCCGCTGACTGCTATGATACTCATCGGAAAGGACGAGGGGGCACAGAGCAATGTTGGTGTGTAGAATGATTACTAGGCCATGCATACTGTACCTGCCACTCACATCAGAAGAGGCTAGTGTACGTCTCCCTGGTCGAAAGTGTGCATCGAATGGACTGAATTTGTGGCGGCGGCGAGCGCCGGGGTGCGTCAACCATGAGAGCTCTGAGTCACAAATTCTCCATGGATCTTGCATGGACCATTGGTGTCAGCCTACATAAATAGGCAGCCAGGCTGCCAGTGCTCCGGAGAAATATTTGCTCTTCAATCACTGCCTTGATTCCATTCCAAGTCCGTATGAAAGCTTGGGCTGACAGAATGTCGATGGTTGGTCGACTTGGAGCTCCAAGTCTTGCCAAAGTCTTGCGCCTGACGCCTTGCCCGCCGCCGTCGTTGTGGTAGCAAGAGAAGAGTTTCGGCACTTCCCGAAAGCTAACGACAGCCGTTGTGTGCCGAGTCTCTTCTCACGCACTTCTCCCACAACGAAACTGGCACGGCGGACAAAATTGGCTTTTCTATCCCTACATGTTCTCCCTCCCGACTTTATACACGTAGAAAGCAGATTCTCGCCCTCCGCTGTGAGGTGGACTACCAGGCTGTCTATCTACCGCTCAAATCTTGGCCTTCAAGTCAACGGCGGCAGCGATTCGAATAAATCTTGAATTCATTGAGTTTCCTCGCAGCTTCAAGCTTCGAGGACCCAGCGTCGGGAAAGGATATCTAAGGCATGTTCGAGATTGGTTGCTACTAACATACCACTCATAATCGACTCAGAATCGACTCAAAACTGTAGGTATATAGCGACCTGACGATGACTCTCGAAACCGCCAATTAGGAGGGGTTGGGAGACGAAGAGTGCGGCGGGGGATGCTCACTCGACCGGCTGCTCCTCACTTTATCTTATGGACCAGGTGAGACCGTCATGCATCCGCTGTTGCTAAATGCCTAGCTAACCATGGCTGCAGCGCGCCTCGTCTTGGTGACGTGTCATGTCAGAGTGTATCGGATAGGACAATTCCTCTGTGGATCTAATAGCTAAGAAAGGGCCCAGGTAGCCAATATACTGCGTCGCGGAGCGGATGAAGTCGTCGAACTCGCCTGGTTTTGCTTTGGGATTACAGTATTGGGTACCAGAAACCACCACTTCAGAGGCACGCAATTTACTCCCTCTTCATTCGCTCTGAATCCAAGGGACTGACTGTCTCGTAGTTAGTCGTACCGGCTTCTCGTCGTCGGAAGCCCGACGACGTGCCAAACCGCAAATAATCTCTTTCGCCTCCTTGGGACTTTGATCGAGACACGAGGCTTGCACCTTGCGTCCGCCCGACCACGCATGGGCTCATCGTGCCAATGCCTCCATAATTCATCGTGCACTAAATATCGGCCATTCCGAAACCGATGTCATGCGTGCTATCTTCATCCGACATTACCCCCGGGCCCTCGTGCTCTATGCTCGACATATCACGACCACCATTTTCTACTTGCAGCCGTTCGAGCGTGCACCGACGAAATCATCCCCCGCCGCGAACGACTCTTCATTCTTCTTCCTCCCTTCCCTCCGCTGGCGACCCTCGCATCTCCATATCATCTTGACCTACCGCGATTCCCCGCGTCGTAGCCGTTGACTTCGTCTGCACTTGTCGGGATACTTCCCGCTCCCGACGCAGTGCGCCTCCACTACCCACCTACAAGCACGAGCGATGTGGAGGGTAGACTCCCAGCCTCGCACACCCCGTCTCTGCGTCGACAGTCTAGATGGGACATAGCCAATCCGGCTTTTCGCCTTCGTTTCCTCCGACCTAGCGTCGCGCTCGTCTCTATTGCCGTGCTGGCATACGTGCGCCGCCGAAGACCCGTCTCCTCCCCCAAATCGTGGTTCCGGGCGCCGCGGCATCCTTACCCTCCAAACCCTTTACCATCCCTCCCGTGTACCATCGCCACGGTCTTCATCCACCCAGGCCTCATTTGTCACAGCGCAAACGATTCTCCCTCGCCTCCGCACCTCTACCTCCATACCTACCCCGTCTTCATCCTCATCTTCATCTTCGTCTTCGTCGGCGATGTCTACCCCGAAGAACAGACTCGCGGGGGATACTTCGAGTCTCCGAAGCAGCGAGGAGGCTACGGATGCGGATGCGAAGATGCACCCCGTTTGCGCAATCGTGTATCCCCGCCGTCCTTTACTCCGTCTCGGCTTTCGCCACCATCCTGGGGCGCTAACTTCTCCTCTTCCAGTCAGCGTCGCCACGTCGTGCCCACTGCGATACTTTCCGCCGTGTCCTGCGCTCTCCTCGTTGGTGGAGTGGAGGGCACGGCTGTTTTTCTCTTCTTCGTCCGCCTCGTTTTCGCTGTCGTCTCGTCTACGGTGGTGCACTAGAAAGCAAGGCAAGGCATTGAGCGTCTTGCCGCGTCGTGGTCCGAGATCGGGCTCGACTCCACTTGATTCGAAGGAAGGAGCGGGTCCCGCAGACTCAGTCGATGTAATTCCAATCCGCGCAAGAGTCAAGGTGTCGTCTTTCCCTCCATAGTGCATGCCTGTCTTTCCCTTGCACGCACCCTTCCACCTCCATTCCCCGACGCCCAGACACCTTCTCCCTCACCTCTTCGCTCCCTCCAGCCCTTCCTCCTCCTGTCTTCGCTCCCTCCCCCTCGCCCACTTATCCGCGTTCACGCCCAACGACATCTTTGCTCCATCCTCGACACCAACGCACCTCTCAGGCGCCGGATGTCTCGGGATGGGTCTTTCTGAGCACGGTCTTGGACCCGCGCGAATTCTGAGCGTGCTTTGGAGTGCAGCGGGGAGGCAGAGCCGTCAGGCGAGGGAAACCTACTTGCGCCTAATTCTCGACATTAGCATCCCTCCGAGGCTGCGGATGCGCCGGGATGTGTCTATTTGCGTACGATCTTGGACCTGCGGAGTGTCTGAGCGCGCCCGAGTGCTAGGAGGGGAAGCCGGGTGGGATGTGGTGGTGGCACGTGATGCGTGGGGAAACCGTCTCTTTGCTTCGACGAATCATCTCTGCTCATCTCGACGGGATACCATCAACGGAAGCCTCACCGTCCCTGTTGCATGGATGTATCTTCCTTGCCTCAACACGTCCCCGACTCCATCGGTCCCCCACGATTATCGCCCGTGTCCTTGCGCTACCGCGAGGCGAGCGCCAGATGCAAACGTGTAGGTGGAGGTCGAATAGAATGCGGAGTGCAGATACTAGGCTTGCGGGATGAAGGGAAGGTGACGGGTGGCTCGGAGGAAAAGAGGATGAGGAATGGCGAATGAAGGAAACCTCTGACGCTCCAAATTGCGATGTTCTTGTGAGTCGCTCGTTATCCGATATCGTGTCGATGCTGATTCCTTGGGTCATTGGTCTTTGCTAGTGCGGATGTCCGTCTCGTACGGCTGTCATCGCACGCCGACATCGTGTTCCTATTACGCGGGGCCGCAAGGAAATCTCTTCGTTCCCGCAGCATCCTTCCCCTCCATTTCGTACTTGGCCTCACTCTAATACCTTCCTCCCACCATCTTCATCTTCATTGGCATCAGCATCAGCGTCTGATCTTACAAACGGATTGCGGGGATACTTGCTTCGATGCAGCGCCGGCTACGAATACGAATACGGCCAAGCGGAGGAGGAGGGTAGAAACGAGGAGGATAGAGGATATTAGCGAGGCGTACCACGCCTCCTCCACTCAACGTCGCCACGATACCCTCCGTCGCTGCTCAATCCCCTCCTCGCTCTTCTTTTATCCCTATGCACGCTATACGGGGATACCCCAGCGAAACCACTTTCCCCCAATCCTCCACACCAGCGCACCCCAGAGGCGGCGGGTACATCGGGATATAGGTACTTGCATACACCGCACGGTTTCTGAGCGCACTTGAAAGTGCGGCGGCGAGGGAGAGCCGTCCGGCGAGTGGAACCCACTTTCGCTCAATCCCCGGTGCCAACACATTGCAGAGGCGGCGGGTACGCCGGGATCTGGGTAATTGTATACGATAATGGACCCGCGGGATTTCTGGCCGCCCTCGAGGGCTCGGTGGGCAGGGAGGGGAAGCCGGTCGGATGGTGGTGGTATATGATGCGTGGGAAATCTCTTGTCTCGTTCCTCGGAATCCTCCACTTCGACGAATCATCGCTCCTCGTCTCGACGCGATACCATCGACGGAAACCTCCGCTCGCTTTTGCATCACCTCCGAGACCCTGCTACGTGTACCTTATGCTGCATGGGACAATGCGAATTGCGGATACCAGGATTGCCGGATGAAGGGAAGATGGCGGGTGAGGAGACGAGGGTGAGAAGCGGAGGTTGGATGAAGGGGACGTCTGATCCTCCAAATTGTGATGCTCTTGTGAGTTGCTCGTTCTTCGATATTGTGTCGATACTGATGCCTTGGGCCGTTGGTTTTGCTAGTGCGGATATCCGTCTCGTGGACCCGTCATCACGCCAGTAACGTGTCTGTTATGCCGCTATCGAAGGGACAACGCCTCACTACCCAACGAAGTCTTCCCTCTTCTCGGGAACGACTTGCCCCAACCTTCCCCTCCACGCCTTCTACCATCTCGGCGCTCCCCTATCCACACCCTACATATCCATCAGTGTCCCAGTCACGTAACCTCGAGAGATTCAATTTCAAAGCTCGTGTACCCCGGTTGCCTTGGTCATCGAGACACGAGCAGAACTCGAAGATACACACACCGTCGCCGTCAATGCATAGCTCTGCTCCTAGTACTGTATCGGTGCGAATATCGCATGCACAGCAGAAGCCCATCCGAATCCCCCGCTAGTGCTCCTGATTCGTTCTCTGTGCCCTGATCCCGTACATGACAACCCCACCAGTCCGCGTTCCCACTTCCTCCTGCGACAAGCTTCCCCCTCGTTGCATGTCGGCGCTCTTATCGTCATTGCGAAGCCTCCGAATCCCTACATCTCGAGCTGTGTATCTCTTGCTGCGTACCTCTTTCGAGTGCCGCAGGCCTGGATTGAATATATCGTATGCCAGTATCAGTTCTCGTCGTGACTGGCACCTTATTTACGATACACGCCTCGCGCCTGCACGCCATCCGCAACTCAGCATGTCGACAACGCCGCCCTTTGACGCCGGCGTTTTCTCATGCTCTGGCACCGTCCTTCTCAATGCTTCCCAAACTCACTCGCACATCGTCTGGAAGACCCTAAATGGGGATAATGACCTACAAAACACTTTCACTCGTTCTGCGACGGTGTGATACCGCGCGGGTCGCGGATGCTCCGGGATGGGGCTCTTCAGACCCTATTCTGGATCTGCTTGGTCTTGACGCCGCTCAGAGCTGCGAGGAGGAAACCCAGGCGGCGCGACGCGTCACGTGATCTAGACGACGATGCAATTAGCTTCAATCTTTGGCCATTTGGAAGACAGTTGCTTGAGGCTGACCATATCTACGCACCTATAATGGCTTGAGCTACGAATGGACGCGTTCAAACAGTTCCTGAATATCAAGAGGAAGAGATCCCAGACTCCGGCGACCTCACTTTCGCCGCGCAAGTCATTTCTATAGCTCATGGGAACAGTTGCGGATCTGAATATCTGCAGGTGCAGTGTGCCTAGAACGATGCCTTCTTTCGTGTTTCTGCGCGCCCCGTCCCCGATCGCTCGCGGGGAGTGCCGATAGTGCGACCCGTTTTCCGTTCCCCCGGAGATTCTGTCGAGAATTAGAACGCCAAAATCGCTCTCGTACCATCAACTCGAGCATCTCGAGTTTGCCCTAGACAGCACTCGATCTTATGCGTATGCGATGCCGTTTCATCAGAGGCAAGTACATATACTTAGTACTCCCATCGTCTTCCATATCCAATCTTACGGCTTTGGGCAGCGGGGATCTTGTCACCATTGCACTTTTGTTCGTTCTTGTTCTCATCTACTGTCGACGAACTACTTGCTGCTTCAAGCTTGTGACTGTTGACCGTGCCTATTCCTGACCATTGAATAGATATACCCTAAAAATGTCAACACCTATGAAACATTTGAGTGGCTTCGTTCTGACCCTGAACGTAAACGCGAAGTGTTTTGTTCGTGTTCTCCGTGTACTCTGTGGAAGCCGACCATGAATGTCCGACCGCGGTGCGAGACAATCAGTCCCTCGACAGAACCCGTCATCCATCATATGTAGATGGAAGACCTTCGTTGACACTGGTGGGATATCTTTGGCTGTCGTCCCCCACGTTGAACGGACAGCTCGTGCCCTTGGCGAGGCGGCCTCTTCGTCTCTGTTGACCCTTGACAGTAGTTGTTTGACATCACGGTTCATTGAAACGAGGAGGCCGCATTTGTCGCTAACTTGTTCCCAGACGGACCCACACATCGCCTCAACTTCGCTGATCAGATCGACCTTCTGAGTCGGACGCATATGGCCTCCGTCTCCTGTCGGCATACACACAAGCAGACTCCTCGCGCGCCCAGCACTGCTACGCACTCAGACAGTGGCTTCCATTTCCAGGAGACGATCCCGAAACCCGAAGGCTCCGATGAAATTGCCCGGAGCGTCAGTGAATGCAGCTGTTATCCGAGCTCGTGTTTGTGAGTACGCCACGATTCGCCATTTGTATTTCATTCCAGTTCAGCAGTAGATGCGCCTTTCACAGGAAGAAACGATAATCTGCTGGGAATTGGGTCTAACCAAAAGCGAGCGGTGTGTATTATTACCTCGATAACACGATCGTCTTTCGATTGCACGACAAGTCTCAAGTGGCTATGCGAGTGAGGAAAGCCTTTGTTCTCGAAGGGGTTCCTGTATCGACGCCGAATTCTCCGTTAATCTTCGACGGAGAAACCCCTCACGGCGCGTAAGAAATGCTGAGACACGCATCTAGGTACTCCCAACTGTGCCAAAAAATTCCATTGACAAAAAAATAACGAAGACAAGAACACAGTTCCATAAAATGTAACAAGAATCAACTTAACTCTCATAACTTGGGGCATACAACTTTTCATGATCAGGAACTCTCACTTCGCCGACGTTCAGACGTTGTGGAGGTATCTGGTGCCAGTGGACAGAATTTTCTAGACATCATCCGATTACGAATGTGCTGTCCTCTGCGACTTTCAGTCGGATAGATGCAGCTTCGCTTGCGACGCGCACACTGACTGCAAAGAGGTGAGCAAAACTTGAAAACCCCAAACAGGCTCGAGTCAGCATTTACTTGCACGTCTGGTCTGGCGCGTCCTCCGGGGGGCGCGTACATCCAATTTTCCTCTCGCGGCAAAAAAGACACGCTAGTAACTGTTTCTTCACTCCGTCTCGTCTTGTGTCATGGCTTCTGAATGTTTTCGGCCATTGTTGATGCCCTTGGATGACGGGAAAGTGACCCGGTCCTGATGTGGTTCCATAGAAACTGTTCGTCGGTGAGGGAGGCCTGCGCGATGCATCCCATGCAAACACGGGCAGGGAAGGCAAATAGTTGTCGGGATCATGCAATGAAGGCGAGTGGAGGAAACTATTGGCATGATAGTCGATCTGAGTGGGCCGCCCATGATAATACGGTGGTTGAAAAAAACCATAATCCGAGTGAGAGCTTCCGGGACGCTTGATATTGTGAATGAGCTGCTGCGAAGGGCTGCACATCGAGCTTACCTCGTTAAATGCGCAGTCGAGGTTTTGATTGAATATGTGTGGCGATGAACTCGTGCTTGAACTGTCGCTGGGTATGTCTACCCCGTATGAGTTGTGCAGCTCTTGAGGATACGAATTGGATATATTGAGGTAGTTGGACGGAGAGTTGCTCTCGAGAGATTCTCCCCCAACTGCAGTGGACGGAAGCTTGATATAATTGTCATTATGAGTGCCTCCGGACTGCCGATGGTTCAGTGGATGTCCCGAGACCCGTTCCAACGAGAAAGCAAACTTACGCTCGAGTGAGGACGGGGAAGAGAAGGGTACAAAGTAGTGTGGGTGGCGGTTGGTAACGAGTCATGGAAGCCAGTGGGCAGATGACCGATGCGCGTCTCTGACGGGCGTCTCCGTTCTAGCTGGGAAGGTGGCGGCAGAATCGGGAGCGGCGGAGTTTCAAACGGGTCGAAGCTCGGCGTGCCGTCTGGATAGTCTGCGGAGCTCTTGAGTTGGAAGTAAGGGTTAGGAAGCATTCTAGAGTGAACAAGGGAACTTGGGTAACATTCAGAAAGATCACTTCTTGACGGAACGTTTTAAGATAAGCAGCCAAGGGTGAAGCGCTAATTTGCGTTACAGCTTAGCTGTACCTTCATTATCGTGCCGGTGAGTTCTATCAACATGGACCCACACATCTACCAATTGTGAATCTTGTTGCCGGAACGGAAGCCAGCCCTTCGACTATAATTTTAGCACAAACACCTTATAGACCGAGGATTCCATTGGTTCTACCGCCCAAAATACGTCGGAGCGTCGCTGGGCTCGGGACAAACAAATGGTGGATTACTTGCACTCTTTGGATCACCAGACGAATGACCACAAACGCGTATGAATATGTGCGCATGGCAGCGGAGAGGTATACTTTGCGTACACACTGTCTTCCCAAGCTGGCAGAAAGCTCCCAGATTCTACTGCCATCGGCAACCGGCAGAAGAGATGCAGCTAGACAGGAAGTGTTGACATCAGTTCTCAGCCACGGTATGGCATCGGGCAGGCAAGCAACCGAGGTGCGGCGACCTAGCTGTATCCGTTAGAGAACAAAGGCAGGTAAAGTGTAGAAGACAACATACGTTACGTCAAAAAGAAATTCGTGAATTCTCGCTCCGAAGTTCTGAAGAGCACCGCGAATCTCACTATTTCACTTCTCCGTCTCTCGCTTGCGGCCGACCGTGCTGATGGTAGGATTGAACTCAAATGCGACGGTTAGTAGAGTCATAAAAATCAGCCAGAGGATGATGAGCGGCAGGTGGGTTCCAAGCGACTGACAGTATACCAGAATATAACAAAGGAAGTCGTCAGAGCCCGAGAAGATCCGTCGACAGATTTGGTGACCGATCAGGACGGACCATTGCGGTCGATAGCCTCGGCGACCTTCTTGTTTGCTTTCTTTAGACTTGAACGTTTTAGATCATCCAGTCCGCGGAACGACGCGCAAATCGTGGTGAAGAGACTCTGAAGAAGAACGGCGTACTTGAATTTCTCATGAGGCGGGCGTGCGGTTACAACCTCGATTTAATTTAATGTGAATTCCAGATTGTCCAAAAGAAATGTTTTTGTCCTTCGTTGTCCTTGCGGCGTAGATAAATCTCGAGTTGGATCTAAGCGTTTGGGTCAGTATTGCACAGAAGCGAGACGTGGATGTTCCGACCTCCAGCCGGATTTTCAGTCTCCGGGCGTCGGCTGTGCAGCGCATGATGGCGAAAGGAAGTCCGCGAACGAGCGCACTCAGTCGACCCCACGAAGACACTGAAGAGCAAAGGCTTTGCTCCCTTAGCTGCGAAGCAATGTTTTGCAACCTGGAATATTCAGAATATCAGTTTAAAACCTTGAGCTTAAAGTATTGCTGATACATAAACACTCACCGTAAAAGCTCGCCAATGATGTCGTCTTTTGATTCGTGCAGGAGACCAAGTTCAAGCGACGAGAAATATATCCACTCTGCATCGTACATGGCCCATTGCATCTCATGCGTAACCTTCGCGAGGGCGATGCGGCGGAGAAGGTGGAAGGCTAGGGCCAGAATGAAGATACATGTCAATGTTGCACGAGATGCTGTGTCGGGAAGTAAATCATTGAGGGACGCAAGGATGGATGTCTCATTAGACACGATCGATACCTCTGAAGCCATGACCTACTCTATGCACCTTGAGTTGCGATTTATACTTCCAGAACTTGGGCTTGGCCAATACACAGCGGGAAATCAACAACGAACATGGCAAACTGCTGTATTGCCAGTTGAGGCCAAGCAAAGAGGGCCAGGCGGCGGTTGCGAACGGCACCGAATATAAGTCTTGTTAATTGCTTGTAAATTCGCGGCGCACATGCAATGACAAACCAAGGATCCAAGAGGACAAGGCAATAGAATGGGCTGAATGATATAAAGCCCATCTGGCAGATTGAAAGTTCCGAGAACACCAGCTGGCAGACTGACGCGGCACTAGACGAGGAGGCTAAGGATCCATCCCGAAAACAGATTCCAAGGTATTCCAGCCTCGAATCTGAAGTGAAGTTTCCACTGCCCAGTGCCCAGTTTCAAGCCTCTCCGGGCAGCTCCGGGCCTCAGGACCGAGCCTAGGATGCAGCGAGGATGCAGATTCGTTGTAGACTTCGATCGCGGTACCGAAAGCCGCAACTTCAGCCAAGATGTCATGAGATACCCAAGTGGCGGATATGCACATGAAAGTCGAGATGATGAGCTGGCGTGGCGGTGCCGGCCAAAGGGATCAAACGCGATCCCGTGCTTGAGAAGTGCCACGTGACACCATAAGACAGCGGAAGGAGAATATTATGCAAATATTCGCTGAGATTGTATAAGGAGTTGTATTTCTTAGGAAGGCGCGCCTTGGCGTAGTCTGAGCAGAACATTGGGCTCAAATCCACCGTATCTTGATATGACGGAAATGGTTGACTGTATTCGATAACGATTAGAAGAAGAAACGACATGTACACAGTGGTTGATAAGTAACAAGAGCTTCAGGAGCCGAAGATCACCATGTAAGTCGTTGAAGGAGTTTCAGTACCGTCACAGCGTATTGGTGGGCAATTTAGATCTGAGACCTCAAACGACCTGTTTGGAAGTTGTTTCGAAGCGTACAAGGGAGCTGATTCATCGACAAGCCTAAAAATGCATCGACAGCCTGGGGCCAAGAAGCACGGAATGATACAGAAACAGATCATCTCAGAAGTAGTCAATCTGTCGTGAAGGGAGAACCAACGATCTGGCTTCCCATATTCCGATTTCGCATTACTATTCACTCCCACAGAAGAAGATTCGCCGTCCCAGACCCGTCAACTCCTCACAGAAGCTTTAAAGCTGATGACCCACCTCACCACCCACCCGCCATGAACCTCCCATCGCTACCCACCGCGTTTCTGCTTCTTGGACTCAGTCTGCTCTGCTGGTTGATCCTGCGCCGCCAACGCAGAAGACCCTTCCCACCGGGTCCGCCTGGGCTTCCTATTATCGGAAACGTCTTACAGCTGCCGGTTGAGAAAGAATGGTTGACATACCACTCTTGGGCGAGGCAGTACGGTGCGTATTGAGTGGAGGCCTTCAACTTCAAGCTTCATTGATGATGGTTCCAATTATGTCCAGGCGACATAGTGCATGTCTCCGCCTTCGGACAGCATATAGTCATTCTCAGCTCTGAGACGGCGATACAGGAACTGCTAGATCAACAAAGCGCAATATCTTCGGATCGGCCGCTTGGCTATTTCGGTGGCGAGCTGTGAGTCAATTCAAATTTGGATTTACCCTGAATCTAACTTTGAATCTTCAACAGTGTGGGTTGGAAAGACAGCGTACCGATGTGCGCCTACGGGGCTCGCCACCGCCAGCACGGTAAATTGATGAAGGAAGTCCTGGCGCCGATCGCGCTGGCGGAATACCACGCAATGGAGGAAGAGAAGACTGTTGAGTACCTATATCGAATGAGCCAAGATCCAAAAGACGTGGCGGAGCACATAAAGCTGTAATTTCCTCCGCTATAGTATCGAACAACACAAAACCAAAAACTGACCTTTTGCTTTCAGTCTCATCGCGAGCATCATGTTCGATATATCGCACGCATATAATGTGACTGACAGAGACGATCCGATGTTGAAGCTCGCCATGCAGGCCAACGACGATTTTGTCCGGATAGCTCTCCCTGGAGCTTATCTTTGCGATGTTCTCCCTATAAGTACGTTTACTCAGTTCGGAACTCTACACATTCTTTGAGCCAAATGCACCATGACACCATTGCAGTGCGATACATCCCTGAATGGACGGGCATACGCTTCAAACAGGACGCCAAACAATTCCGTAAAACATTGGAGGCGCTTCGGGACGACGCGTATGAGAAGATCAAAGTGCAAGTGGTCAGTCGAATAATTTATGCAGAATATGCACCTACCAACTAGTACTGACTTCGACAAAGAAGGACGGTACCGCGAAGCCCTCTTTCACACAAAGCCTGGTCGAAAGAAACCAGAACCCCACACCAGAAGAGGAGTCGGTTTACAAATGGACTTCCGTGGCAGTCTATGAAGGTATGAGCTCCGAAACAATTCTTTGTTCGATTGTTTGCTTACTCACCGTGATGAAAGGTGGAGCAGAGACGGTAAGAATCATCTTTTCACTGAAAAGCGCGCCTAATGGAAACAACCTTGGTTTTCAGACTTTGAGTGCCATGGAGTCTTTCTTCGTTGCTATGTCCGTGTATCCTCAAGTCCAAGAACGGGCGCACGCGGAGCTGATGAACGTCGTCGGTACGACACGCCTGCCTGGCTTCAGCGACCGCCCGTATTTGCCCTACATCGAAGCAATGATTCAGGAGGTAAGTACAGTATGTTGGTGTCGAACTGCTGTGATGACGCCCCGCTGACGTGAATATTATCTGAAAGATCTTGCGCTGGAATCCTGTGGGACCGCTAGGGCTTCCGCATAGACTGATACAGGACGTTATATATCGAGGGTATGACATCCCGGCTGGCACTATCCTCCTGGCGAACTCATGGTGGGTTGACTGAATATCCCAGTGTGGAAGATGAAGAAAGGCTCACCGAACACTTCACAGGGCGATGTTACACGATCCAAACATCTACCCGTCGCCTTTCGAGTTCAAGCCGGAGAGATTCCTTACCACCACTACAGAGCCCAAACTCAGCGCCGACCAGCGGATACTCAATCCCGATTCACGGCGGCACGCATTTGGCTACGCGCGACGTGCCTGCCCGGGACAGTATCTGGCCGAAGACGTTTTGTACATCGCGATCGTGAGGACGCTGGCGGTGTTTCACATAGGGCCGGTGGACAAGACAAAGACGGTGGATGATGTGGAGTTCGCTGGGATCATTTGGTACGTTCCTTGGTTCGTTTGCGGAGGGAAATCGATGTTTATGCGCCTTGCGATATCGAAATGCATGCAGCCACCCGAAGTCACTCGACTGCGTTCTCAGTCCACGCTCCACAGAGGCTGTTTCACTCATTCCAGGACTTTGATCTCTGCATCCGCTTCAAGTGTTTAAAATCTTCTGCGGAATTCGAGATAAATCATTGCGGAACTCCGAAGCAGAGGACTGTTGGAGATGCAGGAAGAGGTGGCAGTCAGAGGGACAAGTCTAAGGGAAGAAAGCCTGAGGTCGGGCCGTCCAGGGCAAGTCCAGGGTGGCAAGAGAAGAGGAAGGACGATGTGTTGCAGATAGATACAATCATACCCGTCCAGACGAACCACCGCGCATTCTACGATCGACAAAGGAAAACGGCGATCACGGTGAAAAGCAAAAGAGAGTTGTTTATTTTTGTGTGGCTGCGACCTCACTGTCGAACGCGGTCACGTGGAAGGCGCGTTCTCTATTCCTGTACGCAAGCAACGTATGAAATCAAAGACTCGATATATCACTTGGTCCCCGCGAAGAAATCTGTCCAATCCGTATTCTTCGCGTAGTCTGCCCAGGTATACACTTGAGATTTGAGGGCGTCGGGAATGGGCGGGACAGGCCCTGGAAAACGGTAAGCAAATCATAAATGAATCATAAGCCACGAATGAAAATAGGCAAGGCAGAAGAAATCGAAACGTACACCCAAATTCGTCAAATGCAGCCGTCAAATCCATTTGGTCCTCGACGATGTGCGGCGGGAGCCCGGCGGCTTCGAGTTGTTGTTTGAATTGCTCCCGACTAATTTGAACGTATTGAAATTTCTTCCCCGTTGCTACGCATTAATGGATTAGAATTACAATTCTTCAGAAAACGACAGCACATACCTTGACCCCACTGCTCCAAAATCTTCTCAATAGAAATATTCTCCGAATACGCAGCAAACGCCTGCCCATCCGGAAACACCTCCAACTCCAACGCATAGCGTACAAACTTTCCATAATCTCTCGGTATATCCACAATCGGCGCGCAAGTCGTCGGCTTCGTCGGCAACCCCAGCACGTAAGACCCATCCGCCTGTTTAGCTGGAGCGAACGGGAACCCCCGGAAATTAGATGCATACGAGCCGGCTTGGACGTCCACGAACGGGACGCCCGAGTGGCGGCCGTACGCGGTTACGAGGCTTTTGCCTTCGAAGTGATAGACGTGGGTGTATTTCCCGTTGGTGTGTTTGATGAAGGAGGGAAGGCCGGACCAGATGATGCCGGAGACGTTGGCGGCTTTGGCGGCGTCGATGAGGAGTTTGCCTTCAGCGACTTCCTGTATGTGTCGAATATGAGCGGAGGGAAATATGAGTATGAAGGAACACACTTTATCCATGTCGACATGTTCCCAGAAGTTTGTAACGAGCTGGACAAGATGTGTTCAGTGAGTCGGGATGAGTTGACGTCCAACGTACAAACGCGTATGCCGCCCCTTCGAACACTTTGTACACTGTCTCCTTATTCTCCACCACCAACGACACAGCGACGACTTCCACGCCGAGCTTCACCAACTCCTGAGCCGCAGGCTTCGTCGCATCGCGAGTAAACCCGCGAACGCGGTAGGGTTTTGTTGAATCGGCCAAGGAACGGACGACGCTGCCGCCCTGGTTGCCGGTAGCGCCGACGACGGCGATGAGCGGTGCGGAGGGGTTCTGGGTGATTGTCATGTTATCGAAAGACGTTGTAGAGAGTGAGTCTGTGAATCTGTGAGGCGGATTGAATCCAACGCAGAGGAGAACCACCCTTTATACGGTTGAGAGTATCCCGAGACACTCGGGGTTCGCTATTTTCGATGAGAAATTAGAATTGCGATGCACTCGGAACGATTCCGTCTCCGTGGAAGAGCGTAGAGTGAGATATGGGGGAAGGTCTCTATGTTTATATTGAGGTCGACCCTGGGGCCGTATTTATACTGTATGCCACCTTACTTGAATCTACGGGCTGGCGAGTAGCGGCGGTATCCGTGGAAGCCCGTGGTGACAGGCCTAGGGAGCTACCAGCAACGGGTTCCGGGACTCCCGAACAGTACGTGTATCCATCCTATTTTTTGCTTGCTGAAGGGGAACAATATCCGTGCGGTAAATGCCGTTCTGATACAGAAATGTATAAGTACCAACAATTGATCCCGTACCTTCGACTGTTTGTGTTTCCTCCCGGTTCTCTCGAGAGCGTAGGATGACATGGCTGGACATCTTCGAAAAGATATATCAATCTTCAAGACCACCTATCGCACAAAGTCGACTCTCCAAAGACAAATCTCGAAGACTCTTTCCGATTCCCTAGAAGGTGGGAAATTCCAAGCCAGATGCAGTGGTTCAGTCATCCCAGAGTCGTACATACGCTAGAATGGGGCGGCGTCTAATATTCCTAGATGAGCTCCAGCCTCCAGCTCTGATCATGAAGGAATGGTCCAAGCAAGGTCCAAGTCGGACATGGAGGTGGGAAGAGAGCCTCGTGCTGCCTCGTGTGAATAGATCAAAACAATCACTGACTCACATGATTTCCCCGCCGGCAGCGTCGGCATCACGACATCAAACGCGCTTCAGCGGCTTTTGTTATTCTCCTTGCTTTTTGCCACACACCACGTCGGGGTGCGCTGCGGCGCGCATGACGGACGACGCCTCCTCCGCTCCCCCGCCCAACGACGATGACCGCCTCCCGATGTTCCACGATGGCCTACCCAGCCACGTTCATCCGCGGTGCAGCCATTGTCTCCAGGTCCAGCGGTCGTACAAGACGCCCCTCGCGCTCTGCAAAGCATGCGGGATGGCCATGTATTGCGTGAGTTTGCATTTGCTATTTTTGAAATGCTAGAACAACCTATTGATTACTTAATCTCACCTATTTGCGTACCATCTCATCCTCCCAAGTCCAAAGAATGTCAGATATCCCACTGGCCATCCCACAAATCCGACTGTAAAACACACAAAGCCGAGCGCCTGCGCCTCGCGCGGAAAACAGGCAGCGACACCGCCTTCACAGATCTCGCCTCCTGGATGCGCTTCCACGACGCAACCCTAAAAAACTGCGCCATCGCCTCAATGCAGCTCCCCTCCTTCTCTCACATGGAGCGCAAAGCCGTCTTCTGCGTCTACCTCCGCCACGATCCCGGGGACCTCTCGCAACCCCCGCACAAGCGCTTCGTCATCGGCACCGCCCGCCGCGGCAACTTCCCCGACGACATCAACCCTATGTCCGATTTGCGGGGCTCCCTGTACCTGCGCTATCCGCAATTTTGCGAAGAGGGCCGAGACGAATTCGGAAATAACTTCTACGGGGTGATTCGGATTGGTGTGTTTGTGGTGTTTGGGTGCGACGAGGAGGGGGTGCCGGATTGGATCACGGAAAGGTATATTCATTTTTCAATTGATAAGGAGACGGCCAAGGCAAGGAGGGTGGCGCGGGATGTTGAGGGGACGTTGCAGGAGTATGTGAGAAGGGGGGAGAGGATGCGATTTTGTTGCGGGCCGATACCGGGGGCGAAGGACGTTTGCTGTTGTGGTGGATTGTTCGATCATAGTGAGTTTGAGAAAGCGGTAAGTTTTCTATTCGAGGGTATATCTGCGAGCTTACATCGTTACTACAGGAACCGATAGCTGTGGAACCCGTCGGCGACAAAACTGACGCAGAATCGGCCGTTGACGGCAAACCGCCCGATGTTGAAGCGGATGAGTTCTGTCCTGCGAAGGCAGAACAGTCTATGGAGGCAGACGTCGGTGAAACAACCGACGCTCCGCCCCCCACTAACCATGCTGCCGACGTCCAGCCGTCGTCCACGGCCACGAACGCCGTCAACCGGCCTACCTCCTCGTTGTCGGGGGCTCTCAAACCCCCGGACGCAGCCGCCCTGACACCCACTGTAACTTCCGCATCTCCACCCCCACCTCCATCTCAACTCCCTTTTCCCTCATCCAACTCTTCATTCGCCACCATCCCCGTTCCCACTCTCGCCACCACCACCACCACCACCTCCGTCTCCGCCCCCTCCGACTCTGAGCCTCATGCGCCGACTCTCGAGCCCCGTACACCCGCCTTCGACTGGGCAGACTCGACAGAGGACGACGATATCGGTGATATCCCGTCAGATTGGATGACGCCTTCCACTACGGATAGGTATAATCCGCCTCCACGAACGACAGCGACCACACCTCCGTCGAAGATAACAAATCCCGCTACGCCAACGCAAACAGGATCATCGAAAATCTCTACTACTGCGACATCTATGTCTATGCCGGCTATGCAGACACAGGCGCAAACACAACTGCAACTGCAGATGATGAGTTGGGCGGATTCCACCGACGGGGACGGATTGGGTGATATCCCGTTGGAGTGGGGAACTCCTTCTCCCTCCCTTGCCGCCACCACCGCCACTCCCTCTCTCCCTACAGCTACGACGACGGCTACCGCTATTGTGAATACCACGACGCCCATGACGAGGAGGCCGAGGAAACCGTCGTCGACAGCGGCGCACGTCTCTTTACCGCAGACAAATCCGAAGACAAAGGTCAAGCCGGATTCGGAGACGGCGTCGAATGGGTTCGTTGTTGTACAAAGGCAGAGGAAGCGGACGAAGTCGATAAAATGAAGTTGATTTGTGGTTGGAATGGATGCAAATTGAATCATGCGGCAGCGTTTGTTGTTGGTTTCTTTTGATGAAAGAGCGAACGATCTTCGAACCAGATCCAGGATTGCGCGTCTGGATTTAAACAATCTAGCCCGTGCATCTCACTTCCTCGCCGAACAAACCTCCAACCCGCACAGGGAGACTCGGCCTTGTTCCGTGCTTGGTTTAAAATGCACCTTCAAGGTAGCAGCAATCACCGGCAATCACCAGTGAAACTTTTCGCGTGACAGAGTGACGTCACTTCCTCAACTCAAACCACCACCACCGACAATAGTATGCTCGATGTCAGTGCCATTTTTTGCCTCAGAAATAGTGGCCCCGGTGTTATGTCCTGGCACCTATTTGATTAATTTTTTTTTCAAATAGAAAGAGCCGTGGGCGGTCGAGAAACCCAACACATAAAGGTCTCTTTGTAGATAGGTAGTCTACCATGCAGTTTTCGTTTCGTCTTTTTGCAATGAGAAGGTTGACCGTTCAAGTCCTGGTGTCACCCATCGCTTTTTCCTTCAGTATTCAATCATATTGTTACATGAACTCCGGGGTTTATTCTACGCTGTATCGTGAAGTCGAGTTGGATTGAGCTTGTTGCTTGGCTCTTTTCCGGTTCGAATCAAGCAAAAAAAGCACTACATTAGCAAGATTACTTGTTACACAACTTTCCGCAACATGACCCAAACAAAAGACAGTCGCTATGTCAGTATCGATTGGCAGAAGTAAGGATATAAGTAAAAATATACGAACTGCAGGGGTGCGAAGGTAAGTTTGCGCATCAATTTCGCGAGCGAATACGGAACTCACCTAAACATTCAAGGACGAACGCCGCGGCCGCCGACAGTGGCTCCGTTGCCAGTCCTTGGCGTCAGTAAAGCGTGTCGGTTGGAAGACGTTGAAGTTGTTTCGAGTAAGCGAGGCGGGCCCCAGATGTCGAGGGAATTGAAAGTGAAACGGGAAGCAATTTCGAAGGGGTGCATCTATCCTCCAGCTGCTGGCAGGCGAAGACAAGGTGCTGCTGACCAGGAGGGTCCCTTCCTCGGCTTGAATCATCGCCTTCCCGTCGTCATAGTGTCGGAAGACTCAAACTCGAGGGTGATGGTGTTGACTGTGAGGGTGCTCATGAAGATCTGCATACCACCACGGAGACGAAGGACTGGGGGCGATGAATATTAACGGGAAGAAAAGAGCAGCGACGTGCCGTACCAAGGTGCGCAACGTGGGCCGTTATAGTCAGAGACGGTGCGGCAAGCAGCTCAAGAGAGAGAGGGTGCGGCCATCCTCGACCTGTTTGCCGGCAAAGACGAGGAGTTGTTGGTCGGGGGAATGCCCTCCGTGCTTGATTTTGACGTTGTCGATGGTATCGGGGGACTCGACCTCGAGGGTGATGATCTTGCCCATGAGGGTGTTCGTGAAGCTCTGCATCTCACCACGTAGACGAAGAAAAGCGAGCCATGAGCATCAACTGTGAGAGCCAAGAACGGCAACGTACCGTACTAAGGTGCAACGCGGCGGGGGCGGATATCGTTGAATTGCTTGCCAGCGAGGATGAGGCGTTGATGTTAGGGAGGAATACCCTCCTTGTCCTGGATCTTCGCTTTGACGTTGTCAATCGTGTCGGACAGCTCGACCTCCAAGGTGATGGTCTTGCCCATTAAGGTCTTGACGAAGATCTGCACGCCTCAGGCCGCAGGGGAGACGCGGTGTAGTCCGAGAGAGTCGGCCGTGCATTGATCTTCACACAGATATCTGTGCACCACCGCAGAGACGCAGGACGGAGGTGGCTCGACAACGATGAAGCAACCTTTCAATCCAAACGAGAGCGGTCGCCGGTGGAGTACGGTGTCGATGTTGTCCAGACGCCGCAGATTTTTGTGCAAACGGTGGGAGAAAGCTAGAGACAGCCCCAGGCTATACAAGTAGTCCACCGGACAAGTGAGAGGGAGATTTGAGGAGGCGGACGAGAGACAATGAGAGAGTGTCGCGCTGCTGCCAGCACACGAGGCGTGAGAAAACCTTTCCGAGTAAAGGCATAAGCTCATGCCTAAATATGGGCATAAGCCCTGCCAGGGCACTGCACTATCGTCGAAATAGTCCTATTGATTTTACTTGCACATCTCAGCTGACTCTGAAGTCATGACGAAGTTTGGATCGCCATAAGTCCCAGCTATTGCTTTGAATTTTTCACATTAGATACTTAAGGCAGAAGTCAGCTGGATCGTCTTTCCTTCGGTTTAGGAAGGCCTTGGTGTTGATTTTTCTGTTCTCTGTGCACTGAGTCGGCACCACCATGAGGTGGTCAATTGTTTTTTAAATTTGGGGTTCATTCGACGCGATAAGTATTTTGCCATTCTATACGAACTTGGTGTACTACGTGCGAGATACACGCCAAATCAACCCTTTTCCCATGTGGAACTTGAAGAGAAGGGAGAACGCTACGCAGTCAGCGCAGCCATATGTGGTATGTAATCCGCTTCCGTCGCAGCAGGCGCTTAATGGATCCCATGCTCGTGACTCAACTGCGGGCGCAGATTCTTTCCGCCAAACATCATCTCAATCGCGCTCACCCAGAACCCTCTACTCCCGAAGTAGTTTATCGCTTTGCTCAGGAACGTTGTTGTTCTCCGACCCGCTGGTAACCAACATTTCAACACCCTTTCGGCCCCGCGGCGAGTCATCTTCTCATGACCGCCAGCCCAACCGATGCATGCTCCCCCAATCACTGTACGAGTAGCCTCTCGTTATCACTACCGTTGAACTCTCGGCCCCGTCGCGAGTCACCAAGACATACGTCCGGCGCCGAGACCTTTGTTCCCACCTCCAAACACGATTTTCTACACCAACTCTCTACTACTCTCTCTATACCCGCCGCCATGTGTATCTCTGTGTTATCTCCCCAGTTCCACTCCATTATCATAAGATGCAGGCTGCGCAACGCAGCAGGCCCGCAGCGCTAGCGATATACGGGATGTCTTCCTTTCGGTATGTTTTTCTTTTCATTTGTATCGTACATGAAAAGCTAGCGGGGCTATATTTATTAGACCAAATTATGCAATGACTCAGATACGGCTCGCAAGATTCTACCGCCCGACCCTCTGTTCATAGAAAATCTTCAGTCAAACTTTACGAATCTTTCCCAAACCATGGCCTCCTTCAGTTAACCACCCCATTGTCATTCCTCACATGTCTACAACTCTCAACTCTGCGATATCCGATCTTCCCTCGATCCTCCCTCCCTACTCCCCTTCCCGCCTCGCACCCTCCTACTCCGTCGACCCCGCCCACGACGAACATCTACTCGAACTCGGGCCACAATCAAAACCGCGTCTCCAGCGAAGCGGAAATTTTATCAAAAGAAGCGGCAATGGCGATACTTTGATCCTCAGCGCGCAGGATCCCGACATAGAGGCGCCTACGTACGGCAGGTCTGCTGTGGTTGGTGGGTTTGTGAGCGTCGAGGAGAGGGAGTCGGTGGGACAGGTCTCTCTGACGGTGCGCAGAACCAAGTTCTTTTCCTCGAGTGCATGGGTGGTTTTATTGACGAGGAGTCCGTAAGGATAGGTATCCGGCAAGATCGAGCTCACAGCAGCCGACTCCAGCATCCATCAAACTATACTCGAGGACACCCAAGTTTTGTGGTCAGCCAAGGACAACGCGAGCGAAAATCGCGACATGCCTGCACAATGTCCAGGCCACCTTACTTTCACCGCTTCTATCCCCGTCTATTTCCAACACGCTGACGACCACGAACGATACCCCCTCCCCCCTACATTCCTCGCATCCTACTCAATCTCTGGTGGCCTCTCGGCTCAGATTCTATACACGATTTCGGCTACCATCGTTCGAGTGCGAAGGCGTGGGGCGTTGGGATTGAGTTCCGTGCTGGGTCCCAAAATTACGTGCGTCGCCAAATCTTCTTCTTTATTTCTGAATGCGCTGACGTGTATGCCGCCCACCTCGCAGGAATGTTATCATTCCATTCAACTACGTCCCCCGATCATACCCTTCTCGTCCTATACCCCTCACCTCCGAGTACAATTTTCTATCTGAAATCAAGGCGATGCCGGAGGAGTGGCATCAGCTTTGTGTTGTTGTTAACCCGCGTCCGGGAGTGCGGTTGCCTGCGGTGGATCTGCATGTGCGTCCACAGTTTGAATAACATCGATATATACCTCAGAAATGGTATCACCCCAGCTTTTCACACCCATCTCGGGCATTTTCGCTCTCGGGACGCCTATTCCTATCCGTATTCAGCTCATTGGTTCGGTCGACTCGCTGCGCGAGTTCATTCCCGATGATTCTGGATTCAATACCACCAATCTACCACGCTCGCGGATCGAAGTATCCCTCGTTCGACAGCTGCGTTTGCACGTCCACGGAAGCATCGAAAGTGCGCGGTCGACCATTGGACGTGCTTTTCTTCTATCAGTCCCTCCTCCTGCGCCTCCTCCTCCATCTCCTTCCCCTCCCGCCTTCTCTTACGATCCTCTGCGTCCTGTTCCCTCTCACGAATCTCATTCTCAACATGACTTGACCAACACGTTCTTCCTTGATTTCGCCGCTCAACTGCACATCGACACCACCCTCGGCACCACATCCTCATTCAACGCCGCAATTGTGCAGGTGCAGGATTTCATTGTGATTGATGTGTTGGAACCGGCTGGCCCAAAATCGGTGTTTGCGCATACGAGGGAGGCGAGGAGGGTGAGGTTGGTCACGGATGAGTATCCGGGTTCTTGACATTTGAGGGCTTGGGGAGCGAAGGATGAATTTATGTGATAATGCAGGTTCGAAGGAGTTATCGTTTCCGTGAAAGATAGATCAGGATATATTGCGAATGAGAGGGGTGAGTCATAGGCTTCGACCTTGGTTGCTGGAGCTGACAATACAATGAATAGGATCTCTCCAACATACTCATTCAACTCAAATCGCCGTTTTACGCCTGCTACCCTCCCTCTTCCCCTGCTTCACGTCTTCTAGTATCACCGTCACTCAATACTCATCTCCAACTTCTCTTGCAAGAGCTTGAGAACTTTTAACCCCAGTACGAATAGCACTGGTAGAAACATTCCCATATACGCCTCAACCATTCCCCACAAGCCGTTCGATTTCGTTTTCTTATACATCTCCTCCGCCTCTTTGAAACTCTCTTTATCCCTTTCATGCATGAATCTGATGTGCTCTATTTCGGCCTTGTACTCCATTTCGCGCTTGCGCCGCTCCTCTGCATGTGTTTGAATGAGCTTGCGGCACTCCTCAAGCTCGGCATATAGACGTTGGTGGTGGCCATCCAGACTTGTCTCCATGGCGTGGAGCTGTTTGCGGAGGGCCTCGATTTCCGTCGCTTGGGGCTTGGGAAGTCAAGTGCATCAGAGACCGTGCCACGGTGACTGAGCAAGCGTACCTCGTTGATAGTGTCAACCATAGCGCCTGGCCCTACGCGCACTCGATACACCGGGCGGTTCTGCGCTAGCAAACGGCGACGTGGCACAAAGGATGAGAGAAGAAGTAAAGTGATTGAGATCGTCTGATGGATAATTTTCGCGAACTTATATTCGGAACAGGCACACAGCATATACAAAGCCGGTGCATCAATTTTGAACATAGGCTACTCGCCGACAGCTGAATGCTATGCGACAATCGAGGAGTAAGACATGAAAGTTGTAGGAAAGCCTGGAAACGGGCGTGGATGTGAGTCATTTTCTCGGTTTAGACGCGCGTTGCGATACTATCTCATAGAGGAACTCATCTCTGAGGACCCCAGACCCGGGTCTCTTTGACAATGATTGTAGCGTGCACTGAGCCATGGCGCGACCGAATCTGGGACGCGTGTTGCGAGACGCGCATCATCACGGTCACGGGACCGTGATCAGCATGTTGCTGGCTGTTGCTGGTCGGGTTTTTTTCTCTGGCGTTGATCCTTTGCTGGGGGGGTTTTTTTGGCTGTATTTTTCGATTTTTTTAGTAGGAGAATTAAGTTTTTAATTGAATACAAAATACATACACAAAAAAATTACGGGTTTCCACCCCAGACCCCGACCGCTGCGCGGGGCTTCCGCTCGCCGCGGGGCCCACTGCGTGGTGCTTCGCTCGCCGCTAAGGCCCACTGCGTGGTGCAACCGCTCGCCGCGGAGGCCCACTGCGTGGTGCCGGCGCTCGCCGCGAGGCCCGAGTGTGACCATGATGACTGTGACGTCACACTTTCCGGGGCGAGTTCGAATTCCTGCTGGTCGATATCTTCGGAGCGCCAAGTGCACATCGAACCTTTTCAACTCCAAGTTACTCGCCATACCTTGCTGTTCTCTGGTATCCCCCCGCCGCTAGCAGGTCGCTTCGCTCGATCGCTGCGTCAATTGTGGGTACTAGGTGGAGGAATTCGAACTCGCCCCGGAAAGTGTGACGTCACAGTCATCATGGTCACACTCGGGCCTCGCGGCGAGCGCCGGCACCACGCAGTGGGCCTCCGCGGCGAGCGGTTGCACCACGCAGTGGGCCTTAGCGGCGAGCGAAGCACCACGCAGTGGGCCCCGCGGCGAGCGGAAGCCCCGCGCAGCGGTCGGGGTCTGGGGTGGAAACCCGTAATTTTTTTGTGTATGTATTTTGTATTCAATTAAAAACTTAATTCTCCTACTAAAAAAATCGAAAAATACAGCCAAAAAAACCCCCCCAGCAAAGGATCAACGCCAGAGAAAAAAACAGGGCCCGCGGCGAGGCTCGCACCAGCAAATGGGAGAGGGTGGTCGTTCGAATCGCACAGAAAGTGTGACGTCACATGTCACACTTTCCGGGGCGGGTTCGGCCTCCCCACGCAGTGGGCCTCCGCGGCGAGCGGTTGCACCACGCAGTGGGCCTTAGCGGCGAGCGAAGCACCACGCAGTGGGCCCCGCGGCGAGCGGAAGCCCCGCGCAGCGGTCGGGGTCTGGGGTGGAAACCCGTAATTTTTTTGTGTATGTATTTTGTATTCAATTAAAAACTTAATTCTCCTACTAAAAAAATCGAAAAATACAGCCAAAAAAACCCCCCCAGCAAAGGATCAACGCCAGAGAAAAAAACAGGGCCCGCGGCGAGGCTCGCACCAGCAAATGGGAGAGGGTGGTCGTTCGAATCGCACAGAAAGTGTGACGTCACATGTCACACTTTCCGGGGCGGGTTCGGCCTCCCTAGGTGGACGTGCGTTGGTATGCTAATCGAAGTTTATTCGGTTTATATTTCTGTGCCCACGTCTTGACGAGCTATATTCCGCAGGAAATAGGTATGCGCCATAGAAATACTGAGAAGTACCAATCGCGTCAATCGCCGAACTGGCTCGTGCGTGAGAATCTTGTGCGACGCGCACTGTCACATCATGTGGTCGTCATGGTGTCACGCTGGTGTCACACGTTCTCCTCTTCTTCTCATCCTCCTCGTTCCTTGCCGACGGCCCGCGAATTCCCTGGCTCAGGCCAGCGTTCAAACGATACTTATGCAGACTCGGTTCTCCTCTATGCTCTCACTTCAAGGCTCAAGAGTCAAGACGGACTTGCTCAAGACCCATTTTGGGCCCATTGCAGAATAAGTTGTCGCTGAGAGTCGCAATTTTGCTCTGCTCAAGACTACGAATTCAAAATGCGATACAGTTACCCTCAAACCGAAAACGACTCCGCCTAGTTATGGAAGTCGGTGTTTTCTTCCCCACTATAAATACAGGGTCGACCCACGCAAAACTTCTCGAAGCAAAAGAAGGAGAAAGAGATGTATCTGCTAATGTGAGAAAGTATGTCCGTGTCTAATGCAACATGAACTCTAACTATGTATGTATATCTCTCCTCAAACTCAGAACTTAACCTTACTAACGACACCATAGAACGCCTTCCCCTGTATCGCAGCCACCTCCAACTCCATCGCAGTCGGCTGCCGACTCCCATCCGACGCCGCAAATGTCCCCGCGCCCCATGGCGACCCCCCATGCACCTCCGTCACATTTGTCAGCTGCGCAAACGCGTGCGCGTACCCGAGCGGGACATACAGCACGCCGTGGTGCGTGAGCGCGCTGATCGACGCGAGGACCGTGGCCTCCTGCCCGCCTCCGGGGCCCGCAGTCGAGACGAAGACGCCCGCGTATTTGCCCGCGAGGGCGCCGGAGGCCCAGAGTCCCGAGGTCTGGTCCCAGAAGGCCTTCCATTGGGCGGGGAAGTTGCCGAAACGCGTGGGGATGCCCATGAGGAAGGCGTCGTAGGTGGCGAGTTCGTCGGGGGTGATGATCTGACGATGGTGTGTGAGTGGATGCGGAATGATGATTAGGAAAAGTGGGCTTGGCGTACGGGGTAAGCGGGTTTGGGTGCAGCGTACATCTTGGTGAGCACTTCCTCAGGGAGCGTCTCGGCGACTCTGCATTGTGTCCGGGTCAGCAGAAGGCTCAAGACAAGAACGACGAAGCACTCACTGGTACATCGTCGCGGATCCACCAGCCTCCTCGATTCCCTTCTTCACGGACTCGCCCACTATACAGACGAGCGTCGTCAACGATGAGCTCAATGTGATATCGGACAAGACGACGTACTCTTAGCGACATGCCCGTACATGCTGTAGACAACGATTGCGATCTTGGGGCCGGCCATGTCTTTCTTCTCTACTGCTGCTGCTGTATTTGGCGGAGAAGCAGGGGATGTTTTTGAAGTACCACCCGCACCCGCCTGCTTTTTATCCTTCTTCGATGAGGCTGATGTCGTAGTATCCGCTGTGTCAAAGTTGGCGCGCTGTTTCTTGCTTGGAAAGCACATTGCTCAGGCTGCTTGCGTAAACGCGGTCTAATGGTGCGGGTACGGGTAGCGGGAAGGAACGAGGAGCAGGTTATGTGGGATTGTGGCTGCGACGCACCATGTGAGTTATATGCGACTTCGCGAATCTTCGTAGTCAGAGGGCGGGAAGAACTTGCTTAAAAGAGGTGTTCTTACAAAGCGAAGGATAAATATGCTGACTTTTCCAGAAATGGACGTGGTATTTAGGGAATGTTTTTCCCACTTGCTCTCATCGCTTGGATAAATACCTGCCCGTCCAGCACGTGTGCTCTAGTTTTGCAAACTCACTGCCCATGTCCCCGTCGCCTCGAACTCCGTAGCCCGTTTGCAAGCGAAGTTTGCGGATGCCCCTATTCGGATATTCGGGGCTTACGTTGTTTAGGGCGGTCATTGGCTTGGTAAGTAGCGGGAGACCGCCTTCAATAATCAACGCCGAATTATCTTGCTCATCGTGCATGCGCTCTTGGCGTTGGGTTTGGTGCGCCGGGTGCCTGTGATAATCGCCAGGCACATTTCTCTCTTCATGACGCGTTGTGTTTTCGCTGATTCAAGGAGAGGGTACTTAGTATTCAGAGCGCGGCGGCGCTGTTCATCGCCCGGTAATAACAATATACCGAGACATATACACGATTCCCGAAAGGGCATTCAAGCGCTTTGCTTTGCATTGCTTGCCCTCAATTGACAATACAGCATTTTGCCCTGTCCAATCAATGTTGATCTCCACTGGTTTTGAAAAGTTTTCCTCCCCATACATAGTAACATGAATGCTTAGCAACGGGGAAGAAATTTAAATACGTTCATTGTTCGCTTTATGCTTCACTCATAATTAACTTGCCGTTTTGCAGGGCCCGTTCCGCCCATTCCCAAACCCCTCAAGTCCCACGTGTATACTTGGACGGACTACGTAGAGAACACGGAGTGTACGGATTTCTTTGCGGGGACAAAGTTATATATCGCGAGTACGGGAATAGAGAACGCGCCTTCCACGTGACCGCGCTCGACGGTGAGGCCCCAGTCACACAGAAACAAACAAATCTCTTTTGCTTTTCACCGTGATCGCCGTTTTCCTTTGTCAGTGCTGGAATGCGAGATGGCTCGTCTGTAAGGTCGTGGTTGTATCTATCGGCAACACATCCTCTTTCCTGATTCTCGCTCTTCACTTGCCACTGGACTTGTCCGAGAGTCCGAGACGACTCGACGCAAACTCGACGAGCCCTACTAGTAGGCTCCTACTAGCCTAGCTCCTGCCTCTCTCTGAATCCCCAAAGATCTTCAACTCCCTGCGTCGAAATTCCAGAGGGATCTCGATTTCCGCACAAGATTTCAAGCGCTTGACTCGGAGACGGCTGCCGAGGCCAAAGTCCCTGGAATAAGTAAAACAGCCTCCGCCGAGCGTGGACTGAGTACACAGTCGAGTGATTTCGGGTGGCTGCATGCATTGCGGCATTCCAAGGCGCATCAACATCGATTTTTCATCCCAGATGAAGCAACGAACGCACCTAATCAGCCCAACATACTCCACATCATCCACCGTCTTTGTCTTGTCCATCGGCCCTATGTGAAAGACCGCCAGCGTCCTCACAATCGCGATGTACAAAATATCTTCAGCTAGGTACTGTCCCGGGCAGGCACGTCGCGCGTATCCAAATGCGTACCGCCGTGGATCTGGATTCAGCATCCCCTGCTCGGCGCTGAGTTCGGGCTGTGTAGCAGTGCGCAGGAATCTCTCCGGCTTGAACTCGAAAGGCGACGGGTAGATCTCCGGATCGTGCAACATCGCCCTATGTAGCGTTCGGTGAGCCTTGCTTTATATATCTTCCCGACTTGATTATTCGATTAACCCACCATGAGTTCGCCACGAGGTTAGTGCCAGCGGGGAGGTAATAACCCCGGTAAATCACGTCCTGTGTCAGTTTATGCGGAAGCGCCAACGGCGCCACGGGATTCCAGCGCAAGATCTTTCAGGTTACATGCAAATCAGTGGGGATTCATCACAGAACTGCTTAACAATTAATGACATACCTCCTGAATCATTGCTTCGATGTAGGGCAGATGACGGCGGTCGCTGAAGCCAGGCAGGCGTGTGGGCCCGACGACTTGCGTCAGCTCCTGGTGTGCTCGTTCTTGGACTTGGGGATAGACGGACATGGCAACGAAGAAAGACGCCATAGCACTCAGAGTCTAAGGTTCGCTCCATTAGGCGTGTTTTTCTAACGGAGGATTCTCACAGTATCTGCCCCAGCTTTCATCGTGATCAATGAGCGACAAACCGAAGATCTCGGAGGTCATACCTCCATAGACCGCCACGGAAGTCCATTTGTAAATCGACTCCTCTTCTGGTGTGGGGTTCTGGTTTCTTTCAACCAGCCGTTGTGTGAAAGACGGCTTCGCGGTACCGTTCCGCTTTTTCAACGGTCAGTACTAGTTAAATCCTTATCTTGCGTGAATTATTCGACTGACCACTTGCACTCTGATCTTCTCATACGCGTCGTCCCGAAGCGCCTCCGATGTTTTACGGAATTCTTTGGCGTCCTGTTTGAAGCGTATGCCCGTCCATTCAGGGATGTATCGCACTGCGATGGTGAATTTGGCTCAAAGAACGTGTGGACTTCCGAACTGAGTAAACATACTTACTCAAAGGGAAAGCGTCACAGAGATAAGCTCCCGGAAAAGTACCTCGAGCAAAATCGTTGTTGGCCTGTACGGCGAGCTTCATCATCGGATCGTCTCTGTCAGTCACAGTATATGCGTGCGATATTTCAAACATGATGCTCGCGACGAGACTGCAAGCAAAAGCCTAAGGTCAGTTTTTTCTTTGATTTTGTGGTGTTTGTTCAGTAAAGGAGGAACTCACTGCTCAATATGCTCCGCACAGTCTGTTCGATTTTGATTCATCCGACGTAGGTACTCAAGGGTCTTTGCTTCCTCCATTGCGTGATGTTCCCCCAACGCGATTGGCGCCAGGGCTTCCTTCAACAATTTACGGTGCTCTCGATGGCGAGCGCCGTAGGCACACATCGGTACGAGGTCTTTCCATCCCACGCTGAAAAAAAGATTCAAAGTTTGAAGTTAGATTCAGGGTAAGTAAATACGGATCGAAATCGACTCACAGTTCGCCGGCGAAATACAACAGCGGCCGATCCGAAGATATTGCGCTTCGTCGATCGAGCAGTTCAAGAATCGCCGTCTCGGAGCTGAGAATGACTATGTGCAGTCGGAAGGCGGAGACGTGCACGATGTCGCCTGGAGATTATTTCAATCAGATTAACGAATTCGAAGTTGAAGTCGTCTCTCATACGCACCGTATTGCTTTGCCCAAGAGTGGTACGTGAGCCATTCTTTTTCAACCGGCAGCTGCAAGACATTTCCAATAATGGGGAGCCCCGACGGACCGGGTGGAAAGGGTGCTTTTCGTTGGCGGCGAACGACGAACACGCAAAGCGACAGCAGGCTGAGTACAAGAAGCAGAGACGTGGTGGATGGCGATGGCAAGATCATGGCTGAGGGTGGTGAGGTGGCTCATCCGCGTCCTTTCTAAAGCGTCTGCGAGGACTTTAAACGGTGAATCCATGCTCGCATCCTTCATACCCAGCAACACGAAAGCGAATATGGGGAGGTAGATCGTCGGTTCACCCTGGACTCCCCGGCACGGCAAAAAGTAACTACCTATCTTGAGCCCCTTGTACGCTTCTAAAACCGGCGGTTTACACGCCGAATTCCCTTGCACATTGCTAGCACGGGGTTCGAAGGCTTGTTCGCTCCTTCTTAGCAGCGTTGGAAATTGATCGGACGACTCTGGACGGCGCTGGAAAACTCTCTGGACGATAAAAAGAGCCACAACGCAATTAATTCTATCCCTTCCGATAAAATACACAGTATCACTCTCCAAGGACGACCATTCTAGTGCGCATTGTTCTTGTGATGCTTCAAATGCACTACATGTCATAAAATACTCGATTCATCAGACAGAAAAACAGAGATTTCAAACACGCACTCTGGTAATCCAAAGTGTATCCGATCAGGAAAATTCCACCAATAAGCGCGAGCGCTGGGCCAGCAGAGGCGTTCTTGCCGGCGAAAAAGCGCCCTTTGATGCCTCCGAAGCGCGAGGGTGCGCGTCCTTTGGGGAGTTTGGAGTAGAAGTCGACGAGCGGGTCCAGTCCGCCTCCGGAATTACCAGACTTGTAGCGCGGAAAGAAGTGAATTTCACGGGGTAAAATGAAGGGAAGATGGAGGTATACATACAACGAGACGAGGGGTTGCGATTTTGGGCGGCACTAGGCCGTTGAGCTGGCGGCGCGCGAGCGACGAGTGCATGGAGGGAAGGAAGAGAGCTGGCGCTATGTACACGTGTAATGATTGGAAGCTAATTACGTCACCCTTGGCTCCGCATCGACCCGCTATTCTGGCCGAGTTCCCACGACTTACAGCAATACTTATATCGAAGTCCCAAGCCTGTGAAGCACCTTGATCGTCTCGGCCCTAGGTCCAAGTTTCTCGCACTCATGCTGCCGAGCACAACTCTTGCTTTCTACTAGTAAAAAGAATTTCGTATTGTTCTGCCTAGGAATGAGCAAGTTACTTATAAAGTTGAACTTTTGCTCGCGATCGACTCCGTATTCAGATATTTCCGTTGCTTTTCCCTGGGCTGCACTTTCATTGAATCTCACCTTGAGTCGGCTGCTTTTGCTGAATCACTCAGCCTGGTCTATTGTAATATGGAAGGACATGAAACTATATTCAACGAGAACGACGGGGAAGGAGAGCACATATCTAAGCCTGGGACAGCTGAATCCCACTGAGTACGATTGAAAATATCAGCTACTGATATCGCTCGCACAGGTCCCCCGGACGAATCATGACTACGCGCATTATCAGAATCCGCATTTTGAGAAAGGACGCCAAAACATACACTGGTTAAAATACGTCGCATGACCAGAAATTCCAGACACCGGGCGGATGCCTAAGGGAAATGATGAGAGGGATGTTTGAATAAAGTGAAGTTTCAACGAACCTATTCCACCGCTGCATTCCTTGTCTTCGCCAGTATCACATCGACGCACGACACCTTTATGATCCCAATATTCCGGTCCACTGGGAAGTATTCACGGTCGAACACAACGTTTTGCAAACAAACCTGTTTTACTCACAAGTGCTCATACTCATATATCTTTCTGGCGATCGGGTTGGTCATATTCCGAAGCGGTATTTTCGGGACGGCATCTGGAAGTTGAAACCGCGGCTCAGCGCAAAACAGCGAATAGAGTAACCGTAGACTTGCCCTTCTTGTGGACCACTGTAGAGAAACAGCCAATGGCAGCAGTCCAATCTGATATAAAACAAAAGACTCACCTCGGAAGATGTTTTCTCGGTGCATTGTATCCTCCACATATTGCGAAAAATTCCCATCACCCACACGGGGTTGACCTGGGTGAAAGCTAATACGAGAGGTATTGAATGAACATAGAAGCTCACCAAAAGTGTAAAGCTTCACAGCCTTCACCACGGTTTGATTCTTCTTAAGCTGAGTCTTGAGCGACGGGGCGACAAGAGACGCGACGGCTCCGCCCAAACTATGGCCTGAGGAAACGTCATTGGGACGTCGCAAATCGATCATCAGGGCTTGCCTGTAACAATGACAGTATAGCTTTTGGCAAGGTAGGTCGACGTACTCGTCAGATTTGTAGGAGATGAGGAGGAGGAGATGGGTTTTTGGGGTGTGTGCGGGGAATGGCCGCCCTGACCGACGCGGCTGGGGCCGGGAGCGATATTTCGTCTCCAGGCGCTCCGCGTGGGCAGCAGGCACGGCCAAACCGTACGCAAAGGACACCGAGGGTCGGAATGAGACCCAGAGCGACCCAGCGTAAAAATCAAATGAGGGAAAAGAGCTTGAGCGAAGGGTGGGTGGGTGACAAAAGCACCGGTGATAGCGCGAGGGAGGACGATGCGCTGTCGACGCCGCAGCGGACGCGAGAGCGGGAGGAAAAAGAGAATGATCGGGGATCAGCTGTCAATGACAATATCACTCTTACGTCACTACCTTGCCTTTCACTCAGCCGCACTCGCAAGCTCGTCACGACTGAGCTTGCAGCAAGGTAGGTCGACGTACTCGTCAGATTTGTAGGAGATGAGGAGGAGGAGATGGGTTTTTGGGGTGTGTGCGGGGAATGGCCGCCCTGACCGACGCGGCTGGGGCCGGGAGCGATATTTCGTCTCCAGGCGCTCCGTGTGGGCAGCAGGCACGGCCAAACCGTACGCAAAGGACACCGAGGGTCGGAATGAGACCCAGAGCGACCCAATGGAGCGAAGCTCTAAGAGTCGAAGACTCGCGCGAGGGCGAGAAACGACACGAGGTCCCAACAAGAGCTGAGAGAGAAGAGAAAAAGGAGAAAGAAAGAAAGAAAAAAATTGGAAAGCTAGCACGAGAATGTGTAGACAGAATTACCGTGACACCAAATGTAAACGTGCTGCCGTCGGAGGCCGATCAGAGATGTGGAAATGGAGGTCAATGCGAAGGTGTGTCAACGAGCATCCAGGTGAAAGGTTTCCGCTGCTCCAGAGGATAGAGATCCTTCTCCCGACAAGATGGGAGGCCCGACTGTAAACCAGGAAAGTTGGGAGATCAAAGTGTCTTGCTGTGCATGGAGAGTGCTTGCAATTGCGATCGGCACGATTGTTGAAGATAGCCGATGAAATTGCGGTCGATGCTGTGATGAGCGCAGCGACCGTTGACGGTAAATTGCTTCCATCAACCGCGAAGAGAGAAAGGAGAGGAAGGAGTGCAGATCGTGCGATGTTCCAGGTCGTGCTGAATGGAGAATGATTGTGATGTCAAGAGACAAAGTGTCGCGAGAGGAATTCGCCGCTATAGCGTACGGAACACATTCCCGAGGTATACTGCCCGAAGCTACGGATGCAGGAGAGCACTAGACGCGCGCGAGATCTTGAGTTATGATTGATACAGTGATTGGTGAGTTTGCCGCAAGTTGTGGTGTATGTAATCGAGATGGAGGCCTAAACAGAGTGGAATGGAATAGATGATGAAAGCCGCGGAAGTAAGCCGTTGGTGCGCAAGCGTGTACCGCTGAATGATGGCGAATGAAGTGTCCCAGACCACGAAATTCAATGAGGGAAAGATGAGGTCAAGTAGAAACAGAAGTTCCACGACCAGGGCTGGTTGTAACCGGTGTAGATAGGCTTGAGATCAAGTGAGCGTATAATCACGGGGGATTATGGGATGAGATGGGCGTCCATGATGAACTATCGGTGCCTGAAACAGAGAAACAGCGAAAGTGATGGTCGGGGGTTGTTAGCAGTAAATGTTCGGTTGTAGAGAATCAAAGGCAATGAGCGTATGTGTGAGAAAATGGGCAAAAGCTTGACGAGATGCGTGGAAGCGCGTTCAATCCGCAATGAAGCCAAGACGAAGAAATAGACTTGATGAGAACAGAGTGAAAGGGATGTGTCATATGCTAAGGATTAGACCAGCTGCGATGGTCACCCGAAATACGATCATACAGTGTGAATATGCCGCTGTCAATGAGTGCGTTAGCACTGGCGACATCGCGCGGTCAAACGGAACAGAAGTTGTGGAGTCTCCCCAGGAGACGTAGAGTGCTAGACAGCAGTACAACAGTACAGGCGGGGAATAAGACCGAGAGTCGGAACTCGTGGTATAAACCCCATAGTCTGCGAACGAATTCAACATTGCTAACCCTCTAATCAGAGGTAGCTCCGTCAAGCTCGTTGTTTCCAAAGAAATGAAGGTCGAGGAAAAATAAAAGAAGAGAAAAGAAATCAGGCCAAATGCAGCGCAGTCTGGTCGATTCGACGGAAGAACGCCGTCAACTCGCTACCAGTCTGGAAGAAAATGGAATTCGGAAGGATTGAGCAAGACGCAATTAAATGCAATGTCACCTGGTGCCATGATCGCCTCGATAAATGAAACACCGTCGGGCCGAGAGCAAAAGGACGTCGAGAGAAAGAAATAAGAAGCGGCCGGTCGCGGCGCGGAAGGCTCCCCGTTGCAACCTAACCAGCTCAACAGATGTTACCCTATCAGACCGGTGGCCCGCAAGGCGACTCAAGATTGAGAGAAATGGAAAACACTGAGGAAATAGAGGTTGTAAAAGCGACGAGTGATGCACATCGGACACCAGAATCTTGATCCATTAGATGGTTCAAAAAACATTCCCTGTCGAGGCCGATGGAATGACACCAAACCCGCATGTGATTGAAGGGAAAAGATCGCGGGGAAATGAGAATTAAACCACAGCGTCAAATAATCCGCTGCGTGGAAGGGAATCCGATCGTCTCGACTGAGATATCCCGTAGAAGCGAGGGTCATGGTGCGGGGCGTGCAATGCAATCCCCCAAGAAGCTGAATATGGGAAACAATACACATAGCGCGGGATATCACAGCGACCCCGGGTGACCCAATAATGTTGAGAATGTAACTGCTCCGGAATTGTGCACAGGAAGAAACGAGAAGGTTGGCCAGCACGTTCGGCTACGAGAAACTGAACACCGAGGACACGCCGGGCGCAACATGACGCAACTGCCTCAAAGACAATATGTCCAATGAGGCCCGCCGCAATAGCTGAGAAAATTGAAATTCCGCAGAATCAGATGGTCCCGCGAAGTTTAGATACGGAAACGATGCCCTGAGCGCAATATGTGCCGGCCGTCTAACCGTCTCAACGAAGTCGTCTCCGTTGAGCCCGTAGGCTCGAACCGCTAAGAAAAATGATAGCACAATAAACAGAAAAGTGGCATTTCGACGAATATGGATCCAGCAATTCGGCGCGATAGTTCCCAAATCGTCAAGATTGGGACTGAAGAATAATAGAAAAAGAAAATAGAAAATAGAAAATTTGATCAGTCAAAACGCACCGCGTCCAAGATTGATTGGCTGTGCCGAGAGTCCTTCGCTGAGTTGTAGCCCGAGTCCACCGGTGTCGAGAAATAGGTAATGTGAGCTGAGGATGAGGAGGACAGCATCGCGAGCCCCTACAGAGAGCCCATGAAAGGCTGATGAGGGGAGAATGAGATGGAATGCGGATAGTTATGATGATAGAGACGGGATGACTGCGTATGTCCGGCGTAAAGACCAAGATAAAAGATGAGAAGGTGAGGCGAAGAAATGGATTTCTGTTTGAGTGAGGATTGTATCGTGCGGCGGGATAAAGAAAGGGGAAAATCGAGATATTGATGATGCAGAAGATGAGGGCGATATATCCCGAGTGTGTCTGCACAGGCAAGGATGCTGCATGATTGGTATGATAGAGGGAAGGGATAGAGGATGTTGGGAGATGCGCGCGAACGAGCTATAATAACGCTTGTGCCGCGGGGTTTCGACGGTGGCGGGTCCCCACACATCTGTGTGTATCTCCTCGCCAACTTTCCCCGCCGCCGTGCGCTCCGTCGCTTTCGAAATGGGTTTGCGAGTCATCCTGCCGTGCAGGCATGACTTGCAGTCATCTTCCGCGGTACGTCCCGTCTCGTCGAGCTCAATGCCGTCCACTAAATTCTCCTTGACTAATTTCTTCGCAGATTCGACAGGAACATGTCCCAGGAGCCGGTGCAGCTCCTCCGGGGTAGTGACGAGTGGCCCGTCCGACGCCGCATTCGCGTGAATAACAGTAGCCGGCACCGCGACGGTGTATAGACCACGAACGAGTGGGATCGCGCCGATGCGCTGGTGCTTGGCATCGAAGATACGGCACTCGTTTTGCTGGAATTGAACGGCGTAGCCAGCGCGGGCGATGCGCCCGATCGAGATGAGAGTGGGGCCGAGTTTGGGTACATGCAAGACGTCCTTTACAAGGACTCTTGTCGACCGCGTCGGTCCGTTTGGGACTTGTATGTGCATATCCCCCATTCCAACAGCGTCGAGTTGCTGATTATTTGCTGCAGTGGCTTGCAGCAAGGTAGGTCGACGTACTCGTCAGATTTGTAGGAGATGAGGAGGAGGAGATGGGTTTTTGGGGTGTGTGCGGGGAATGGCCGCCCTGACCGACGCGGCTGGGGCCGGGAGCGATATTTCGTCTCCAGGCGCTCCGTGTGGGCAGCAGGCACGGCCAAACCGTACGCAAAGGACACCGAGGGTCGGAATGAGACCCAGAGCGACCCAATGGAGCGAAGCTCTAAGAGTCGAAGACTCGCGCGAGGGCGAGAAACGACACGAGGTCCCAACAAGAGCTGAGAGAGAAGAGAAAAAGGAGAAAGAAAGAAAGAAAAAAATTGGAAAGCTAGCACGAGAATGTGTAGACAGAATTACCGTGACACCAAATGTAAACGTGCTGCCGTCGGAGGCCGATCAGAGATGTGGAAATGGAGGTCAATGCGAAGGTGTGTCAACGAGCATCCAGGTGAAAGGTTTCCGCTGCTCCAGAGGATAGAGATCCTTCTCCCGACAAGATGGGAGGCCCGACTGTAAACCAGGAAAGTTGGGAGATCAAAGTGTCTTGCTGTGCATGGAGAGTGCTTGCAATTGCGATCGGCACGATTGTTGAAGATAGCCGATGAAATTGCGGTCGATGCTGTGATGAGCGCAGCGACCGTTGACGGTAAATTGCTTCCATCAACCGCGAAGAGAGAAAGGAGAGGAAGGAGTGCAGATCGTGCGATGTTCCAGGTCGTGCTGAATGGAGAATGATTGTGATGTCAAGAGACAAAGTGTCGCGAGAGGAATTCGCCGCTATAGCGTACGGAACACATTCCCGAGGTATACTGCCCGAAGCTACGGATGCAGGAGAGCACTAGACGCGCGCGAGATCTTGAGTTATGATTGATACAGTGATTGGTGAGTTTGCCGCAAGTTGTGGTGTATGTAATCGAGATGGAGGCCTAAACAGAGTGGAATGGAATAGATGATGAAAGCCGCGGAAGTAAGCCGTTGGTGCGCAAGCGTGTACCGCTGAATGATGGCGAATGAAGTGTCCCAGACCACGAAATTCAATGAGGGAAAGATGAGGTCAAGTAGAAACAGAAGTTCCACGACCAGGGCTGGTTGTAACCGGTGTAGATAGGCTTGAGATCAAGTGAGCGTATAATCACGGGGGATTATGGGATGAGATGGGCGTCCATGATGAACTATCGGTGCCTGAAACAGAGAAACAGCGAAAGTGATGGTCGGGGGTTGTTAGCAGTAAATGTTCGGTTGTAGAGAATCAAAGGCAATGAGCGTATGTGTGAGAAAATGGGCAAAAGCTTGACGAGATGCGTGGAAGCGCGTTCAATCCGCAATGAAGCCAAGACGAAGAAATAGACTTGATGAGAACAGAGTGAAAGGGATGTGTCATATGCTAAGGATTAGACCAGCTGCGATGGTCACCCGAAATACGATCATACAGTGTGAATATGCCGCTGTCAATGAGTGCGTTAGCACTGGCGACATCGCGCGGTCAAACGGAACAGAAGTTGTGGAGTCTCCCCAGGAGACGTAGAGTGCTAGACAGCAGTACAACAGTACAGGCGGGGAATAAGACCGAGAGTCGGAACTCGTGGTATAAACCCCATAGTCTGCGAACGAATTCAACATTGCTAACCCTCTAATCAGAGGTAGCTCCGTCAAGCTCGTTGTTTCCAAAGAAATGAAGGTCGAGGAAAAATAAAAGAAGAGAAAAGAAATCAGGCCAAATGCAGCGCAGTCTGGTCGATTCGACGGAAGAACGCCGTCAACTCGCTACCAGTCTGGAAGAAAATGGAATTCGGAAGGATTGAGCAAGACGCAATTAAATGCAATGTCACCTGGTGCCATGATCGCCTCGATAAATGAAACACCGTCGGGCCGAGAGCAAAAGGACGTCGAGAGAAAGAAATAAGAAGCGGCCGGTCGCGGCGCGGAAGGCTCCCCGTTGCAACCTAACCAGCTCAACAGATGTTACCCTATCAGACCGGTGGCCCGCAAGGCGACTCAAGATTGAGAGAAATGGAAAACACTGAGGAAATAGAGGTTGTAAAAGCGACGAGTGATGCACATCGGACACCAGAATCTTGATCCATTAGATGGTTCAAAAAACATTCCCTGTCGAGGCCGATGGAATGACACCAAACCCGCATGTGATTGAAGGGAAAAGATCGCGGGGAAATGAGAATTAAACCACAGCGTCAAATAATCCGCTGCGTGGAAGGGAATCCGATCGTCTCGACTGAGATATCCCGTAGAAGCGAGGGTCATGGTGCGGGGCGTGCAATGCAATCCCCCAAGAAGCTGAATATGGGAAACAATACACATAGCGCGGGATATCACAGCGACCCCGGGTGACCCAATAATGTTGAGAATGTAACTGCTCCGGAATTGTGCACAGGAAGAAACGAGAAGGTTGGCCAGCACGTTCGGCTACGAGAAACTGAACACCGAGGACACGCCGGGCGCAACATGACGCAACTGCCTCAAAGACAATATGTCCAATGAGGCCCGCCGCAATAGCTGAGAAAATTGAAATTCCGCAGAATCAGATGGTCCCGCGAAGTTTAGATACGGAAACGATGCCCTGAGCGCAATATGTGCCGGCCGTCTAACCGTCTCAACGAAGTCGTCTCCGTTGAGCCCGTAGGCTCGAACCGCTAAGAAAAATGATAGCACAATAAACAGAAAAGTGGCATTTCGACGAATATGGATCCAGCAATTCGGCGCGATAGTTCCCAAATCGTCAAGATTGGGACTGAAGAATAATAGAAAAAGAAAATAGAAAATAGAAAATTTGATCAGTCAAAACGCACCGCGTCCAAGATTGATTGGCTGTGCCGAGAGTCCTTCGCTGAGTTGTAGCCCGAGTCCACCGGTGTCGAGAAATAGGTAATGTGAGCTGAGGATGAGGAGGACAGCATCGCGAGCCCCTACAGAGAGCCCATGAAAGGCTGATGAGGGGAGAATGAGATGGAATGCGGATAGTTATGATGATAGAGACGGGATGACTGCGTATGTCCGGCGTAAAGACCAAGATAAAAGATGAGAAGGTGAGGCGAAGAAATGGATTTCTGTTTGAGTGAGGATTGTATCGTGCGGCGGGATAAAGAAAGGGGAAAATCGAGATATTGATGATGCAGAAGATGAGGGCGATATATCCCGAGTGTGTCTGCACAGGCAAGGATGCTGCATGATTGGTATGATAGAGGGAAGGGATAGAGGATGTTGGGAGATGCGCGCGCGCAAATTTACGAGCACATCTGCTCCGCAGAAGATAGAGGATCGATCGTTGATATGGGGTATAGGTACCAGCCGGCTGCGGACTGGCAGCCTGACCACCTCGCTTTTGCCGAACCCTCTACGATGATATCCGCTGAACCTTTCCCTGCAATCACCCGGCAGATGTCAAGTAGGAACCCACGAAGAGCAAATGAAAGTGATGCGGCACCACACCAGGAAAAAGGAATATCATAGAAAATCTACATAAGACTTTTGGAGGCTACCGTCACCATAACCGCGCCCAACGCTCGCTCGGTCGACGCTAGCGCGTCGACCATGGCCAGCTCGCATTCGGCCGAAGCGGCATTTTGGCCATCAGCGGCTGCATCCGGCACAACAGCCGCCTTATGACAGTTGATTTATTTTGACAGCTTTGGAAAATGCATATCACAGAGTTGAATCGATCGACGGCGGCCCGCCTGCGTCTTAGGGGCCACTGAACTTTATACAGTTCGTTTGTTTTGGCAGCTTTGGAAAATGCAGACCACAGACTTAAGTCGACCCACAGAGTACGCTATATAGCACAGCCACAATCTTATCGGTGTTTGCGCATGTGTGCAATCAGCAGATCACAGAGTTCCCAAATCGACCGTGTGGGACCTAGCTAAAGCGAGGTGACGCGCTGTCAATGACAAGTGCATTTGTCCGTGATAGATGATAGAGTGCCGAGACACGAGATAAGGTGCATCGTCATGCAATGGAGGATGGGCGGCGTCCCGCGATGAGGATGCAGTGCCGAGGCACGAGATGAGGTGCATCGTCATGCAATGAGAGATGGGCGGCGTCCCGCGATGAGGATGGAGTGCCGAGGCACGAGATGAGGTGCATCGTCATGCAATGAGAGATGGGCGGCGTCCCGCAATGAAGGATGGAGTGCCGAGGCACAGGATAGATCGTTGAATGAGAACACTGTCAAAGACGGACGCATCTGCACCGCCGAGCATGGAAGATAGATCTTCGAGTGAGATTGTCGGCGAAAGCCAACACACCTGCACCGTCAGAGGATAGAGGATTCGTTGTGCCATCAAAAGACGAACACAACTGCACCGATGATAGAGGATCCGTTGCGCCGTCGATAGATACGAACACAATTTCACCAAGGATAGAGGGATAGAGGCTCGGTTGCGTCGTCGAAGACAGGCACAACTTCACCAAAGATAGAGGCTTACTCGCGCCGTCAAGAACGAACGCAGCTTCACCAGGATAGAGGCTACATTGCGCTGTCAAGGACAAACACAACTTCACCGAAGATAGAGGCTAGGTCGCGTCGTCCAGGACGAACGCAACTGCACCGGGATAGAGGCTACATTGCGCTGTCAAGGACAAACACAACTTCGCCGAGATAGAGGATCAGTCGCGCCGTCGAAAGGCGAAACGCAACTTCACCGAGGATAGAGGCTTGATTGCGCCGTCAAGGACGAACACAACTTCGCCGAGATAGAGGATCAGTCGCGCCGTCGAAAGGCGAAACGCAACTTCACCGAAGATAGAGGCTTGATTGTGCCGTCAAAGACGAACACAACCTCACCGGGATAGAGGTTCCGTCGCGCTGTCAAAAGACGAGCACAACTTCACCGGGATAGAGGATTCATCGCGCTGTCGAAAGACAAACGCAACTGCGCCGGGATAGAGGCTAAGTCGATGAGATGCGCCGTCGAGAACGAATACATCTGCACTGAGAATATGATATGCACTGCTGAAGATAGAAAGGTAGATTATTCTGCAAGATGCGCCGTTGAAAACGAACGTCTCTGCATTAAATATGATAGAGAATAGCTCTCTGAGTGAGATGAATGCCGTCGTTAACGTGAACACTCGCGCCAAAGACGAAGAGCAGTCCGTGAGGTGCACACCGTCAATGACGGGCACACCTGCAGCGGCGAATAATCGAGAACAAAAGTCGATAGGAGCAGAAGAATTGAAAGTAAAGGGTAAAGCCTGTCTACACCGGCGGACAAGTGTCGCGCAAATGAAACCACATTTCGTACGCCAGACTGAGGTACACAAGAAGCCCAATAGAGGTTGAATACAACGCACCGCAGCGACCTCATTCCAGGACTCTGATGTACAACATTGGAGTGCCAGAAATATCGCCGTAGTGGTCCAGCGAGTGGGAGGAGAACGAATAAGGGGAAAGAATGAGTAGATAACACACCATTGCAGTATCTTTCCGCGCTCTGCTAACACGTCGTACCCGTGTGTCTTGACAAAGAACTCGTAGTGACGATTGGGTCTTGAAAGGAGTCGCCATGCAGGAGACAAATGTAAGACAGCAGATGAAGGGAGATAAATGGAGAAGTTTCAGCCAGTCTCAAGCTAGAATGTGATAGGAAAGCGTCGAGAGGTCGGTCCCATCCTGCACCAAATTGTACGAAGTCTGACGTGAAGTCTAGACGTGCCCGACATGAAGTCAAGGGTCGAAGAAGAGATGGGCTGTGAGAGAGGACTAAGGAAGTCCAAGTGTCTTGACAAAAGCACCGGTGATAGCGCGAGGGAGGACGATGCGCTGTCGACGCCGCAGCGGACGCGAGAGCGGGAGGAAAAAGAGAATGATCGGGGATCAGCTGTCAATGACAATATCACTCTTACGTCACTACCTTGCCTTTCACTCAGCCGCACTCGCAAGCTCGTCACGACTGAGCTTGCATCCTTGTTGTTGTTGACCTCGTCGCGGACTATTTCAAACAGGCCCTTCTCCATCACATCTTCGTATGCTTGGAGGAAGCCCTTGTGGACCTTGACGGGCCTAGTGATGTTCGGGTCGGGTCGAAGACCCTAGACCCGGGCCGACCCGACCCTGGGTCGGCCCGACCCGGCGGGTCGGGTCTGGGATGTTGCTCGACCCGCGACCCGGGTCTTTGACCCGGGCCTCGGCAGGTAATTCAAATCGCCTGATCTCTGATGCCGGAGTCCACCCGCAACACCAAATCAAGTTCCTATGATGTTTACGAGGTTTTACCAACAACCTTGTAATCAAACACTCGAGCACACCGCTATCCACGTCCATCAAGCCTATTACCAAATTGGGAAGTACATTCAAAATGGTGTATCCGAGAGCAGTTTGAATGCCTATCTGCTGATTTGCACTTGAAAACATCAAAACTACCTTCTAGTAACCATCCAACACTTTTGGCAACTGTTTCTTCAAGCTTTATTTTTTCTGATGGCCGACCCGGGTCGTCGACCCAAGCCCGGGCTTTCGAGCCCGACCCGACCCAACACAGCCACGGACCCGACCCAAGCCCGGGCTTGGCGGCCCGACCCGACCCGAACAACACTAGACGGGCCCAATTTTCTCTGATGGAGTATAATTGCTCTGTGCGTACTTGATGTCTGAAATTCCGGTGGAGTGATTCGGTGGCAGATGAGAATTTTGGAAATCAACTACCTGTCAATATATCCTAGTCTGATAGTTACCACGCCCTGTAAGCGGCGTCCTGCGTTATTATATAAGCATCCATTTTGGGACATAATGGCAACCAAGCCTTGACGCGTCTTCGATGTTCCGCGCGCGACATGACCCCAGCGAGTAGACTGGATGACTGAGACTAGTATCTTTCAACCCTCAGTCAACAAATTCTCCCCACAGTCGTCGGATTCGAGCTGAAAAGCGAGTAATTACCGTATTTGGGCGGATGTCCGGTGTGGAAAGATTTGAGCACGAAGAACTTGAAAATCGTGCAAAGATTGTCTCAATGTCGCAATCCAGTCTCGTCACCGATTTTTCATATAGCTTATGCCTCCAAGTCGCGTCAATTTGGAGGAAATGAACGCGTTGTTTGGTTGAGCATCGCCATCAATCAGTGATAGATCGAGACGCCGGTTATCAAGGCGCGGTTAGTAACAGACTATATCTTGTGAGGTACGAGCAAATCGATATAGCGTCTGTCTGGGAGAGACTAAATATATCCCAAGGCGTCGCTGACCCGCGAAAAGCAACAACTATCTCGCTGCTGGCATCATCCCGTGCAACGAAGCCGACCCCAGAGAGCTGATTGAATTGATTAGCCGACAGAAGCTGCGAGCAAGAATAACGGACATTCTCCACTAGTGTGTTGCCCAACGGACGCTCACAGTGGAAGTGGGGCAACGGATCCCACTTCACGTTGTACGCAGCAGACGAATACTTGGTGTAGTTCACAAATTTACCATACAGTTCATCCGAAATTTCGTAGTCGACGATGGGGGGGAATCCACCCAGAACCTCCTGCAGGGAGTATCCAGACAAGGGTCTGGCGGTCGGCAGAGCCAGTGAGGAAATCAGGAGACGAGAGAGCAAAAGCAAGAAGAGGAGAGCGATAGGAGCCATTGTGCAGTGAACAACGCCTGTGAGGTACCAGTGAACCGGTGAGGGGGATAAACTCACCAGGGGGTTTATAAGGACTCTGGCATGATTCGCGCTGCTAACGTGAAAGAAAATGGATACCAGAGATCGACCAGTGCGAGGGTAGAGCCCACAACTTTATCACTTAACAGGGTAATCCCGAGCAGAAGGATACAGGTGACCCATATGGCGTGTGTATTTCGTCTCTTTCCAACGCTTTTTTGAGGGATCGCCTAGGTGAAGCCACCGCTTTCGACAGCATGAAGACCCCATTGAGAATGTAACTCGGGCCACATCCAATGTTCCAAGAGTCAGATTTTCTGGATGGAAGAATCAAAGCCAGCTATTGATGACAGTGAAAAACTGCTATTGAAAAGACAGTGAAGAGCATCGCCATGCAGATCAGTGAGCAGAGCGCCAAACGTGGATTTGCAGGGTCGAGTAGATCATCATTGACGGCGAATTAAGTCGTGCTTTCTACGTTGAACATAGATCTAACCTCCCAAACTCCAACGAATCGGATTACTATTTGTGAGTGAACACGTTCTCCCCGCCAAAGAGATTCGAGAAGCGCTACCGACCAGTATGATTAGTTGAAAAGCGAGGAGCCTGGTCAATTACTAACACATAAATGTTCGCGACCCTCGGCCCTGGGGATTCAATCTCCCCGAGCTCATAAGCAGACGTACGGGATCCCCGCTCCGAAACAAGATATCCATTGGCAGAAAAGCGGAGCACTACGCAAATCAGTGAGGAGAACACCAAACACGGAATTCTTCGACCGAGTAGATTGACAGCAGATTGAGTCTTGCGTCCGAACTCGAACGTAGGTAAAAAATGTCGACGAGTTAAGTTAGACCTGTTCAATTAATGGCCCGCTGGTTTTGTTCGCCGAAGAGATTCGAGCTTGAGATCGGAGGATCCCGGCTAATTAGATCGTCAGTAGACGCCATAGTGCACGAGACAAAAGGTGAAAGGAACAGCGCGAAGGAGAGGTTGAGGGCGGAAAAGGGTTAAGTCGACGATGGTGGTTCGTGACAAGATGGTTTGATGTCGCTTATTTGGTCATTGATTGATGTAATCCCTCGGCCATCGCCGGCGCGTGTGATGTTTCCCGAAGTTTGTCCGGTTTTCAGATTTGGCCTCGGCCCTCATATGACACTGGAACTTGACAAAATGAGATTATTAGTAAAATTCGAGAACGCTTCCCAAGCGGCTCCGGAACGACTCTAGCCTAAATTCTACTACTCAGATCATCAACAAGGGCACTTGTCACACCGCAGGACCGCGAATAATAAGCGGCTTAAAGTATCATTTTTATGGCACAAAAAAGGGCCCAAATCAGGCCCCTTTTTATCTGAACAAAAAGGTGGCCTGAAAGCTGTTGGAAGGATTACCAAGCCGAGTCAGTACGAGTCACGTACCGAGTCAGGTTGCACAGGATCGTTGGTACGCTGGCGTAGAGACGCACAGCCGACCGCAGTACGATGAGATCCAGCTGGGCTGGATCGAATACTTACCATTGTCCTACCTCATAGATTTGTACTTGTAGTAACCATTATTCTCTAGGGTATAAAAGGCGTTGTAGTTCGTTGAATAGACAACTAGATTTTCCCCTACCTGCGCACATTAAGCATATTTATTCTACAGGTTATTGGCCCCCGCGCTATAATCCTTAAACGAATACAACACCAACTCTACACAATCAACCCTTACCCAAGTTATGTCGACAAATACATTCTCTTCCACCGCCAAACTCGGCGAGTACTTCACCAAACTACCCGCTTGTAAAGCCGATGGGACCAACTGGGTTTTCTTCCGCGACCGCTTCCTGTTCGCGCTGGACGCAGCAGGACTCACGGAGCACTTTGAGCTCATTGCGGACGCCCCGATTGCACCAAAGATCGCGGACGTCAACGCACCCACGGCGGACGAGACGAAGCCAACGACACGTACCTTGCGCGTCGGCGGATTTGGAGATCGGAGCAGGCCATAGTCAAGCAAGGCCTTGCGTCGGTTATACCGGATTCGTTGTTCTTGAAGGTGAAGAGCGAAGCTACGGCGATGAAGATGTGGGAGAAGGTGAAGGAGGAATATGAGAAGAAGTCTAAAATGGTTACAGTTGATTTGAGGCGCAAGCTCCAAGATGAGCGTTGTGCAGAAGGTGGCGACGTCAAAGCGCACCTTGATAAATTACGGACGATCCGGGCGGACCTCACCGCGATGAACGCCGACCCAGGAGACGACAACTTTGTCGCTATCGTCCTCGGATCTCTCCCCGCGTCCTACGAAACATATCTTTCTGCGCTCACGGGCGCAGCCACGCTTCTTGGCAAGACACTCGATCCCGACACTGTGCTGCAAGGCATTAGTGATGAAGCCGACCGTAAAGCGGCAAGACCTACATCGAAGGGTGAGAAGGAGGCCGCGTTCTATGGGAACGGCGGTAAGTCGAAGTCGAAGAAGACGATGGAATGCTATAATTGCCACAAGAAGGGGCACATGGCGAAGGAATGTTGGGCTAAAGGAGGAGGGAAAGAAGGTCAGAACCCGCATCGTAAGGGTCGTGGCCAAGCGAATAGCGCCAAGGCGGAGCGCGACTTTGATGCCGCATGGATGGCGGCGACTTACGGGCTGGAGGACGAAATTGAGTTTGATGAGATGGACGAGGAGGACTTGGAAGCCGAATATGCGGACTTACCAGATCTACTGGACGTGTCGGACAGCGACGATGAAGATGACGACAATGTCAGAGGCAACAAGACTGACGAGCACTCAGTGAAGACGTCACTCACCTCTGAAGCCGCATTCGCTACAACTCCCGTCGAGGCGCTCGACATCTACGACTCGGGCGCATCCATCCACATGACACCCTCTCGACACCGTCTAACGAATTATCAAGCAATTCCGCGACGAGCTATCACTGCAGCAAATAATCAGCAACTCGACGCTGTTGGAATGGGGGATATGCACATACAAGTCCCAAACGGACCGACGCGGTCGACAAGAGTCCTTGTAAAGGACGTCTTGCATGTACCCAAACTCGGCCCCACTCTCATCTCGATCGGGCGCATCGCCCGCGCTGGCTACGCCGTTCAATTCCAGCAAAACGAGTGCCGTATCTTCGATGCCAAGCACCAGCGCATCGGCGCGATCCCACTCGTTCGTGGTCTATACACCGTCGCGGTGCCGGCTACTGTTATTCACGCGAATGCGGCGTCGGACGGGCCACTCGTCACTACCCCGGAGGAGCTGCACCGGCTCCTGGGACATGTTCCTGTCGAATCTGCGAAGAAATTAGTCAAGGAGAATTTAGTGGACGGCATTGAGCTCGACGAGACGGGACGTACCGCGGAAGATGACTGCAAGTCATGCCTGCACGGCAGGATGACTCGCAAACCCATTTCGAAAGCGACGGAGCGCACGGCGGCGGGGAAAGTTGGCGAGGAGATACACACAGATGTGTGGGGACCCGCCACCGTCGAAACCCCGCGGCACAAGCGTTATTATAGCTCGTTTACAGATGAGGCGTCGCGCTATTCAGTCATTGTCTTGATGCATACAAAAGACGAGACGCAAGAAGCTTTTGAGGATGTTGATGCGCGATGGGAAACAGAACACGGTATAAAAATAAAAATTCTTCATTCGGATAACGGAGGAGAGTACAAGAGTAAAGAGTTCAATAGATACCTTGCGAAGAGAGGCATCAGACGCCGCCTCACTGTTCACGATACACCCGAGCATAATGGAGTCGCCGAGAGACTCAATCGCACGCTTCTTGAGAAGGTACGGGCGTTGTTGCACGCAGCCGCGCTACCGTCAAATCTCTGGGGCGAAGCATTAAAACACGCAGTGTGGTTAAAGAATAGGACCTCTACCAGAGCATTAGGTGGACGTACGCCTTACGAGGCATTTCACGGATCGAAACCCGACTTGCGCCACATTCACGAGTGGGGTTGCAAGGTCGCGGTACACGTTGAAGACGGAGGAAAGTTGGATGGGCGCGCTCGCGAGGGCAGATGGGTTGGTTTTGACCTTGAAAGCATCGACGGGCAGCGCATATACTACCCGGATAATCGTTCCATTCGCGTTGAACGCAGCGTAAAGTTTCCGGAAGTCAAACGAAGTGGAGGATTTTATAGGGTGCTGAATGAGGGGGAGAAAGCAAAGGTTAGAGCTGAAGAAAAGTCAGAGAGCATCCAGCACGCACCTGCTGTGGCTCCGCAGCCCGCACCGGTTATCCCTCGTCCACAGACCCCTCCTTCTCCGCTCACCACACCTCCTTCCACCCCACCGGATACCTCAGAAACATCAAGAATCGCACCGCGCGATATTTCAAGCACCATAGATCCAAAGAATATCATCGAGGGGACTCGCACACGACGTGGAGCCCACCTTGCGGATGCCGGAGACGGGGACACGTGTCTGACCGAGATTAGTATTGAGTACGCATATGCGGGAGTGGGAGATCTTTCAGACTCACCTACAGTTGAAGAAGCAATGAAGAGGGAAGATTGGCCACTGTTTAAAGCAGCAATGGACGTAGAGATGGAGGCGATGAGGAAGACGGGGACGTTCGGTGACAGGTTGGTTCCCAGGCCTTCGGGCCGGAACGTTGTCGGCTCTAAATGGGCGCTGCGGATCAAACGCAAAGCTAACGGCGAGATCGACAAGTACAAGGCTCGTCTCGTTGCACGAGGGTTCACGCAGGTCCAAGGCGTCGACTATTTTGAGACGTTCTCACCGACTGCCAAACTATCGTCCCTCCGCACCATTTTATCCATCGCCGCGCGATTCAACTGGAACATCAAAGTTTTCGATTATTCCGCCGCCTTCTTAAACGGAGAGTTCACTGCCGATGAAGAAATTTACATGGAGCAGGCTCCTCATTATTCTAACGGCAACACCGAGGAAGTTATTCAACTTCAGCGCACAATATACGGGTTGAAACAGTCAAGCCGCAAGTGGTACGAGAAATTAACCACAGCTCTCGCTACCCTCGGCATCTACCCGCTCTACTCCGACTACGCTGTCTATCGCGCCGTCCGAGGCAATAGTCTTGCTCTGATGGCGATTCATATCGACGACAGTACTATAACCGGGAACTCGCCCGCGTTGATTGACGAAATTCAGGAGGAAGTTGGACGGATCTTCAAGATCACGATGTTAGGACCAATTAGCTGGTTGTTGGGGATGGAGGTTCGTCGGGACCACGAGAAGCGCACGCTGGCGCTGTCTCAGACGACATATATCGACTCATTGCTACGCAAATTCAACATGATGGATTGCAAGGCAATTTCCGTACCGCTTGATCCCACGGTTCAACTCAGCCGTGATCAATGCCCCACGACTCCAGCCGACATTGCGGAGATGAAGGGTACACCCTACCGAGAGCTGATTGGCGGGCTTGTATGGCTCGCAACGGCGACTCGACCAGACCTGGCATTTACTGTCTGTGTCTTATCCCGCTTCATCGACAACCCCGGGCCTCCGCATTGGACTGCTGCGAAGCGTGTTCTGCAATACCTGAAGGGAACGCGCACGCATGCACTCACCTATAGTGCCTCTGACTCCGCACTCGGCCTCGAGATTTATGCCGACGCCGACGGGATGTCGCTCGAGAATCGCAAAGCCATTTCCGGCTACGCGTTCATTTTAAATGGCGCCGCGGTTTCTTGGTCATCCAAACAGCAGGAGATTGTTTCTCTATCTACCACAGAGGCGGAATACATTGCTATCACTTACACGGCAAAGGAGGCTATCTGGTTCCGTTATTTCATGGCGGAGCTCTTCGGTCCCATCACCTTCCCATTCACTATTTACAACGACAACCAATCCGCTATCTCGCTCGCACACGCCGAACTTGGTCAATTTCACGCTCGTACCAAGCACATCGACATACGATACCATTTTATTCGCGAGCAGATTGAAACCGGCACCCTCCAAGTCATCTACTGCCCAACAAACGAGATGACGGCGGATGTATTCACCAAGGCGCTGGCCGCCTTCAAATTTAAACCGCTTGTTCAAGCCTTGGGATTAATTTCGGCTTGAGGGGGAGTGTTGGAAGGATTACCAAGCCGAGTCAGTACGAGTCACGTACCGAGTCAGGTTGCACAGGATCGTTGGTACGCTGGCGTAGAGACGCACAGCCGACCGCAGTACGATGAGATCCAGCTGGGCTGGATCGAATACTTACCATTGTCCTACCTCATAGATTTGTACTTGTAGTAACCATTATTCTCTAGGGTATAAAAGGCGTTGTAGTTCGTTGAATAGACAACTAGATTTTCCCCTACCTGCGCACATTAAGCATATTTATTCTACAAAAGCTGCCTTATTTAGGCAGATATCAGGGCAACATTGTTTTGTACCTGATTATTCGCAATAAAAACGATACTATAAGGGCCTTATTATTTGCGGTCCAGCCCAGTGGAGGGCCATCTGCTAGATTAGCGAGGATTGTGCAGGGAAAAGCAGGCAACCGGCAGCTACAGCGCTGGACCGCAAATAATAAGGCCCTTAAAGTATCGTTTTTATTACAAATAATCAGGTACAAAACAATGTTGCCCTGATATTTGCCTAAATAAGGCAGCTTTCAGGCCACCTTTTTGTTCAGATAAAAAGGGGCCTGATTTGGGCCCTTTTTTGTGCCATAAAAACGATACTTTAAGCCGCTTATTATTCGTGGTCCTGCGGTGTGTGTGAAACCGCCTCTGATTTGTGTCTGCGGCGATCACCGTGATTGCAACTGTGCAGTTGAATTTTGGTTGACTCGTGGAGGAAGGCGTGCATTACTGTGATTCGCACAAAAATCACGAAACGGTAGCTCATGCGATCGCTTGAGGCATTGAATCAGTAAACTGCTTCGTGATATATCTCAACAAATGAAACGACTTGGAATCAGATCCATTCAATATCGTACAAGGCATACTGATACAGGCAAGGATACAGGTATTAAAATTCAGAACTTCATCCCAGTGCACTGCCATCCGGCCATGTCCCTGAACCTTCACTTTCACGTTCACGTTCACCCTCATCCTAATCCTCGCCATCCCAAGCCGCATCATACCCCAACGCACTCCGATCCCACCCGCCCTCCTTCCCACCATACGCGACCCACCCAAGCCTATCCGTAACCACCCCCGCCGCCCTAACAAACACCGTCCCATCCATCTTCCCCGCCCCCACATGCGTCTCCTTCTCCTCCCCATCCTTCACGCCGATCGCCTCCCCAGCTTTCCTATCCCCGTACTTCACCGCACAGTAATACAACGTGCGTACAACCTTCATGACATGCGCATCGGTATGATGCAAGGAATTCTCGATGATCGCAAGCCAGGGGTTGGTTTCCTCGCCGGGCTTAGTCCCCAGGGCGGCAGAAGAGCCGGGCGGCGTACCCTTCGGCGGGGCGGGGAATTCGGTGTACGACATCAAGAGCGGGATGTCGATGCGGGGGCGGCCGCGTATGAGGATGTACAGCGCACTCGACCGGATGTAGCCTTGAAGAAGCTGCGCCTTATGCACGGGATCCGGGAGGATGGAAAGCAAGCTGGGTAGGCAGATCGCCGACGTCAATACATGCATCAAAAAGAAATCCGGGCGTGGGGCGCGATTGGGCTTGCCGGTCGCAGCGAGCAAGAGAGTGGCGTGCCAGAAACATTCTTCAATCTTATCGGCAATCTCTTTATCAAGCGCTGCGCCGGTGAGACTGGTGTCGATGGACCATTTCGCGTAGATCCGTTTGAGTTCCGCGCCACGGTCATCGGTTTCCATGAGTTGTTTGGTGCGGGTGCTGAGAAGGGCGTTGGGGTCGTATGGGAGAACGGGAGTGAGAACTTGAGAGTCGTAGACTTCGCGTAGGAGGCTCAGGAGAGTGACTCCTTTGCTTGATTTGGTGCTGATTTCCGGGAGACCAGACGGCTTGTCGAGAACGTATGCAGTTGTACCTGCCGAGGTAACGGCGGCCATTGCCAAACCTCAAAATGATTCAGTATTGCACGAAGATGATTCGAATTGAGGTAATCAAATACCTTGAGCGACCATATAGTCTTGTCCGAATTCGGCTCCAAACTATATAGACCAAGAGGGTAAGTGCTGCGATACCGAGAACAAGAGGGCAAAACTGACTCCAACTTGGAGGAATGGATGAAGGCTACGTGTTTGGTTTAAATCCCGCTGGAGGACGACAACGAAAAGATTTCACTCACGCGCCGCCCAAAAGCCTAGCAAACATCAATGCGTCATTCCCATTCGCCTCCGGCGCCATCACAAATCTCTTCATCGTCTCTTGCACTCCACTTTTGGCAATCTGTTCCGCAAAGAAAGCAAGGTAACTTCCGTACGCTCTGTAATCCTCGTCAGTAAAACGATCTCACACGAGGAAGATAGAACGTGAGTACGCACTTATGCTCGCCAAGCCTCGTCGTCCAATTCCTTTCAGTGATATCCTCCCCTTGACGGTCGATGGCCCGCAGCGTCGGTGCCTCGTCTTTGTAAATCAGCTCAAGCAATGCCGGCGAGGCGCCCAAGTCATAAGCCGCTACAAGGCTGCATACGCACGCAGTCGTGTCAGCACACCCTTCCACATATTATCACCTATGATACACGACGCTCACTGGTGCGGCAAATGGTTATGAAACCCCAGGTCATTGAAAAAACAATGATGCGAAACGTAGTCCTTATGCAGCAACTCCCGCAGCGTAGCCGTCGCTGCGGGTGTCACAGCAAAATTGGTGAGCCCGGGACGCACAGACTGCGGGGTAGGTGGTGAGATGGCTTGGGGCGACATGGGAGGAGAAGGAGAAGACGAGTAGTAAGCAAGAGACGGATGAAAACCTCGTGACATCATGCAGTGGGAACCCTTGCCTTCGGCCGATGAGTCAGCAATATAAGATCCGGGAAACGTCAAAGCAAACCTGACAATTCGGGCGTCGTAGTATTCGGGCCTGGAGCAGAAGATGTACTGCGCCATGTCCCATGGTGGTGGTAAGAGCAAAAGGTGAGTTCGGATGTGAGGCCGTTGATGAGAGATCAAACTTCGGATCAATCGGCCGTAGTCGAGGATTCAACCTGAAAAGTGGCCGAAAATTTGGCGAAAATACGTGGTCGGCTCAAATGGTTAGGGAACGGAACGAACGCTGGAGCCGTCAAATCTATTCACTCTCTGAAGCTTTTGGAAAAGCGATGAATTCATCCTTGGTCTAATTTCCCCTCGAACTTGTTGAGTTGTACCAGGGTTGTACAGACTTGTACTTGTCGACGTCGATTCGAATACAAAGCACTCGGTTCGAATTCAGATTCAGAAGGAACTATCAAATGCCACGTATCCAACGCTGTTTCAGCACGAATTCCCCGAACGGGCCCAAATTCAACAAACTCGATGTGTTTTGCGGTGCTACCCCATGAATGAATGGACGTCGGTGTACTTTGTATATTAGAGTCACCATTCACGTCGAGAACAGCTTTCCCAGAGCCTCCAAGCTAACATTCCCACCGCTGAAAACAACGCCCAAATCCCACCCCTCCTCACCACCCTCCTTCTCCACCATCGCACGAAAATCCTCATTGAACAACGCCACAGCCAACCCCACCACCGCGCTCGGCTCTACCACCACCTTAACTCTCTCATACACCAGCCTCAGGGCCGCGAGAATCTCCTTCTCCGATACGCTGTACATCCCACTCACAAGCCGCCTTTCATAGATAATGCTCCAGGGATACGCGCCGACAGGTGTGCGCAGCCCATCGGCGATGGTGAGCGATTTAACCATGGTGATGCGGGTACCGGAGTAATATCCTCGCGTAGCGTCGTCCGCACCTTCGTAGTTCGGCTCTGCGCCGAAGACGCGGATGCCGGTGTTCTCGCAGGAAAGTGCAACTCCGGAGAGCATGCCGCCGCCGCCACAAGGGGCGATGATTGCGTTGAGGCCGATGCGCGGCGATTGAGTTGGAGGTAGAAGAGAGGAGTATGGAGGAGACGGCGAGGCTAGGGCTTCAGTGACTTGATCCTGCAGTTCAAGCCCGAGGGTTCCTTGGCCTAGGATGATATCTGGATGGTCGTAAGGCGGGACGAGACGCGCGCCGGTGTCTTGTATCACTTTGTCTGCGGCTGCTTCGCGTTCAACGCTGGTGCTGCCGCTGAAGATGACGGTTGCGCCGTATCCTTTTGTTGCAGCGATCTTGGGAGCGGCGGAAATATCGGGCATGACGATGTAGGCGGGGATATTATTCTCTCGTGCGGCGAGAGCTAGCGCCTGGGCGTGATTTCCTGAACGTTTAGCCTATTAAAGACAACAATTGCTACTAGAATGTGAAAGAAACGTACCCGAACTATGCGTAACCACCCCTTTCTCCTTCCCTCCGCTCTCAACCCATTTCTTATCGCGTTTAAGCCGCTCGATAGCGTGGAACGCACCGCGGATCTTGAAAGCCCCTATACGCTGTAGATTCTCACATTTAAGCCATATTCTGATCACAGGCTTCGCAGGGGTACGGCCAGCCCATGGAGTGCCTTCCAGCTCAGCCGCTGGACGAGGTGTCGAAGCTAATTTACTGAGCGTGGTGTTTGTGAGTACAGGTGTTTTGTGGATGTGCGGCAGGATGAGTTTGTGAGCCTCTTGAACGGATGAACGCGTCAAGGGCGGCGATGTCGATGGATCGGCCATCGTGGTCGAGGAGAAAAAGGCTCTTGTAGGCCGTCGGCCCGCCAATCCGGCCACTTGTTTTGGCCTTCGGAAGATGCCGAGATTTTCTCACCACATTCAACTGAAACTTTTCCTCATCACTATGGGCAAAAACCAATTGGAATAGCTTTCAGAATACACCGTTACACAAGATCAACGGGATTTACTAGGTAGATGACCAGAATTTGTTCAGGTATTTCGACCGAGTCGGTCAAGACTCGGTCAAATCAATCAAATATTTGGTTCGTCTGGTTGCGAAGTAAGCAGAGCTGAGATTCGAAGATCAGCAGATGATAAAACAAACAGCAAAGCATTACCTGTGGGAAGATAATCTATAGATGCGATTCGCAATGAGAATGAAGAAAAGAAAATGATATTATTGAAGACGGACGTTGGTTCGATGGATCGGTCAAACTCGTCGGATTGACCACGCATCTGTACGCCGCAATAGTTCCTCGTCCAGGAAACCATTGATTACTGACGACAGCGTCGGTGTAGAACGTTCGCGCGGATGAAACGGTCTGCTTATCAGGTTAGGATTCGGGGGCAGATGGAGAAGGCAAGGAGGACCGTACCCCGAAGCCAGTATCAACATCTGAAGTGAGTACGACTCGCTTGAGCGGTGATCCCGAGTGGGACGGTCTTGAAACCTCCGGCTGAACGAGCACAATAGGTTTTTCGAAACTTCCCAGTTTGCCGATTTTCGCGAACGAAATGTCATCTCCGTCCGAAATTGGTTCCTGCGCAGCAATGTCTGCATAGAGTTCCGAGCCACGGTATACCACCTTTTCCTCCGCGCTAGCAATGCAACGTTTGATTGATACAGCATCTCGAGGAGGACAAATGAGACTGCGGTCGATCCTGCCGAGTGAGGGATCTTCTGCGTCCAACGCGGTTGCGGATGCGTCTTCCTCCGTCCTTGTGAACAGACGATAGTATACTGTTATTCAGTGGATCAATAAATTCGAAACTAAAACGGGAGATGACCACGAACGATAATCAATATTATGTTTGGCCTCGGTAGAGCTTCCCAGTGTGACTACAGCTGGGCGCTCCCCGGTAATATGATCGTCGTGGATTACAAGGGCGAAGGCCGTGTCCGGGGATGTACCATCTTGGATAGCGCCCAGGAAATCCAAGACAGCACTGTCGCACGCAGGCGTCGGGGAGTCGGCGCGGAGATACAAACTGCAATTATGGTCCCCGAGGTCCTCCGCTTTGACAAGGCAGCGGCGCAGCGTATCAACCCTGTGTGGAGGGGGTATTGATCTCACCATTAGACGGCCAAGGTATGAATTGTCCGCAAAGAACGCTGTCTTCGGTCGAATAGCGCCATCCAGCGTGTAGACTCGATAATACACTGGATGGATCATAGACGACTCGCTGTCAATCGTCTGGATTGTCACTCAAGTGATGTAAAACTTACAGTAGCGTATTTCTCTGCCGGTAGTGGCCGTGGCTAGCTGAATACCTGTTGCACCTTGCCCGTAAGGTGGTGGTGGAAATCCTTTGTCGTTTGCCATAGCTAGTGGGCGAAGTCATTGATTTGAAGCGTCAGTATCATCCCAGACTGAACACACTTTATTTTCGCTCTGTTTTTCGTTGAAATCCGGCGCAACAGTCCAGAAAGATAGTGGACGACGACAACGAGAAAAACGACAGGAGTCAAGGAAGAAGCCGGAATCAATTTGCCTAATTTGCCGCTGATGATCATCACCCAACAATGATCGGAAGAAATTATCGGAAGAAATTCAACGTAAATCATGATGCAACCAAAATGAGTTTTACAGCGATTTTATCAACAAGGTTTCAAATTTTATTCCCAAATCTTACTTCCAAAGACAGGGGAAACCGTTGTGCATGTTCATGTACACTAAAAACAGAGAGACAGTCCTAGATTACGGTAAATACCAAATATTTTGTCCGAAACCGGTCAAGTCCTGCGAGATGCACGCTCAAGAAAACGAAGACAACTGGTTATTAATCATCCAATGGTCAGCGTCCACTGTTGATTCGGCCCGAATGTGCATGTCCATATTTGAATTAAATTCCCATTGGTCGTGCTGCCCCCCGTTAGATCGACGCAGCTCGAATGCCCCGTCCATGTGATCGCGCTGCCTGAAAGGGTCCACATTTGATTCGTGTTTCCCGAGGCACACGTCCAGATCTGAGGAAAATCGTATAAGCAGGAGAGTCAAATACTTCCACTGAGAGTAAATATCTGACCTGCAGCTTCGTCCCATCGGCAGTCGCACCATTCGTAACATCGAGACACTTTGTGCCGAAAATTTTGAGGTTCGAGCCGGATATGGTCCATCCCTGCGACGTAGAGCCTCCAGAGATACAATCCTCAATTTCAACAGCAGCGCCATCCGTGTTAGAGGCAGCTGTGAGACACTTCGAAGCGCTGGCGGTAGGATGTATGTATGTAGCGGTGGGAGTTGGGCCAGTGACGGTCGTTGTGGATGAGAAGGTTGGTGTACCAGTCTCGCAGGTTATAGATCCGCCGCAAGCTGCGCCGGGATCCGGTGTACCGTCGCACGTCCACGAAGGCTTCATGGATCGGAGTAGAAATATTTAGAATCACAACGATCGAGAAATATTTTCGGAGGAACTTACGGTCTGTTGCTGTGGCACGCCAATAGCTTGATACGGATCCACACCGAGACATTGCGCCATCGTAACGAGCTAGTTAGATGTTTAGATCATTGGTCGTGTCGAAAAAGAACAGTTCCTTACGTTGTAACCCTTGCTCTGGAAGAGATTGATAGCATATGGAACAAGGGTCGAATCCGTTGTCTCTGTCAAGAATATTATGACTGCACTTGAACCCAGTCGTTTGAAATACACTCACGTTCCGTCTCATGCTCTAAAATCAACGCATTCTTGACCTTCGAATTCACGACATCGTTATAAACCGCTTCGGACTGAGCCGTCGTATTCCCATCAGCATCACCCGTGTCCCAGTCCCACAACGCAAGACTCTGGCCGCGGGCAGCAGCGATGGATTGGATGTTGTTGTCATAATCTCCAAACGGCGGACGCATGAAAGCCGGCTTGATTCCAAGAATTCGAGAGAAGGCTTCTTCCATACGGAACATCGCATCCTGAATTTGGGGTGTCGAAAGGGAGGTGAGATCTGCATGAGACCTATACATGATTTATTTAGCTCAGAGACGCAGAACCCAGAATGATAATCGAAAATTCTCACCAGGTGTGGCTGCCGATCATATGTCCCGCGGCGAATGCGTACTTGACGTCCGAAATGCGATCAGGGTTGTAAATACAGTCCCAGTTGTTGCCGTTCATGAAAAATGTCGCTTTGGCACCGGCTCTGGTGAATTGATCAGAGATGTCGCGGAGGTAGATGTAAGGGCCTATTGTTGAATTAACAAATGCACGAGGACGCAGAGCTGAAATATGGGATACCATCATCCTAGAGTCGACGGTTAGAATTTCAAGCCAAAGAGAAGAAAATATGCATACGAATGTGAGCGCAATGTCGTTGGAATTGATGCACGAGTCATAGACTTGAGGGGTAGCACGATATTCCTTAAGAAATAACTTGAGCCTAGGCGCAATGCGTAGTTCAACCGGCGTACCAGGTGGTGGCCTCGAGCAATTGAAGCAGTCAAAAGACCAGCCAATACCAGGCCGAAGGTCATCGTTGCTGGGGAGTTATGGAGGGGGCGAAGAGGGGCGCTCAATACACATCGACTGCCTCATCTGCATTTAAACTGCGCTGGCAAAAATAGACACACTCGACACCAGGTCATTCGGGTCAAAAACGAATAAATCCGAAGCGATCCATCGTTCCTGTCAAATTTGATAGCCTCACTTACCTCTAAATTCGGGTTCTGGAGTGACTAGGTGTGCTGCTGTGGCGTTATTTCGAGTTCCGGACACGGGTGCACATCGTCTAGGCCGACCTTTCAACGCAGGGACCGAGTGCTTGGACGACTCGAGTCGATAGGCCCACCGAAGAACATGGAGGAGGACCAGTGGGAAGGCGGCAAGTCAAGGTATGCCGACATTGTCGAACGTTCGGGGTAATATCACCGCCGTTTACAAAGCGGGAGAGGGAATGAATATGTTCAGAGACTCTAGGTTGACAGATGGATGCGGGCTAGCTCGTCTTTCATCTACAAATTAGGAGACAATCTGTACGTATGTTTAGCGCTGGCCGACCGGGGGTTGACAGACACCAACATCTATTCCATCTTTTTTGAACGTTTCATTACCCGTTGTGAGATGAGTACCTTGGCCGCGTGAGCCACGACTCGGGGCGTTGCGAGTGCTGAATTAATCCAGCTTGGACGCTGAACGCGAAAACCGCGTCGGTGTTGCTGTATTCGTTGAAAGCCGCCTAGCCTTCGAATTGTTTTGTCATAACCGTCGTCGAAAGCTGGTGGAAAGCCTCGAATCGTTCGCCTCGGCCATGCAGTTGCATGCAGCACGTCCGTCCAGTTCGGTGATGCGGCGGCGATTGAACGTCTATCTGAAGCTCGAAATAGCAGTCTTCCGAGAACAACGCAAAGCAAGTCGAAATGGGAGGCAGTCTAGTCCCGCAGTTGGATTGAATTGAATAACCAGCGACACCGAAAAATCTCCGGCGGCCTCGAATTCATGTCGATATGGGCCCGTAAGAATAACTCAAGTGCGAATCGGACATCGAAGTAAACTGTAGAACAACAACGTATGATTCTGCACACACATTTACCGAAATACAAGCATCCTGGTTTAGTACATCAGTCCCGTCCTGTTGTATTCAATGCAGATAAATATAGCTTACACTCTAACGAAAGAAAAGACGGCAGATCTGCTCCGTATGTGACTGCTGTGAGTATTCAAGGCTAATATTAGTAGAGCGGGGCGAGACATTTAACTATAGCGCATACATACCGGACCAGAAACTCGAAGAATGTCGGCTGACATTCAAAGGCAGACAGTAGGGTCCGAAGAGATCTCTGGAAGCAATGAATCAGTCGTTTCCTCTGATAGGGGCGGCCGAAATCAAGTTATCTAAAGACTCACCCTGTCCGTAATAAGTCCAGTGAACAGAGCTCAAGGCGAAGGTCGCTGAATAGAGTGCGCATGAAACCAAAAAACAGCAAGAACAAGAGAAAAGCACGCACTGAGCTTAGCACTACAGGCAGGATCCTCACCCCCAACGCATTTCTTGATAGTTCTTTCGCGGGCGAGCAAGAATGGGATGGGGTCTGAGTATTGCCAGTATTCGGTCGCGCTGTTGATCCAGATCAGTTGTCGTGGGCGGTAATAGTGACGAATGAACAGGTCTATTTTACTTACAAATGGGCGTAGCCGAGGGACGGGAAAATAAACCCTGGGATGCCGTCTACAGGAACGAATGAATTGGAGGGTAAGCTAAGACATCTGAGCACGCACCGGTGGTATGCACGGCTGGAGAAACGAGAACAACGGTAAAAATTAATCAGCAAGGGCGATTATGAAAGCAAAGGGGACAGCTGGCTCACAGCGGTGGATGTTCTGCTCGCCAAGAAGGTCTTCCATATACGTAGCGTAGCTGGGGTCGCCGGTACGAGGTTGGCCTGCGTGGATACAATCAACACATGCTCCATAAATTGCGGAGAGAGGAAATGGAAGTAACACGAACCAAAAGTATAGAGCTTGAGCGGGACTGCATCCCCCAACGCCACTCTTAGCGACGGAGCGGCGATGGCCGCGACACCGCCCCCCAAGCTGTGGCCTGGATAGCAAGAAACTCAGCCAGTTTTACTCTCAGGTCGGGACAGAACATACCAGTAACAATGATCCGATATCCTGGGTGAGCCACGAGCTGCTCCTTGACGATGCGGATGACGTCGTCCGCCACACCGTTGTAGGAGTTCAGGAAACCCGTGTGAACAGAAAATGTTTCATTGATGCCTCGAGATATGAATGGGGTGAGAGCGAGCTGGCCGACTGGAGAAATATTGAATGGACCGTGTTTATACAATGGGAGACGCGTTTTACTCACCGGTGAGAGCGTCGTCAACAGAGTGAGTTCCACGGAAAGTGACGACGATTTCCAAGCGCCCGTCGTCGCGGGCGATGAAACCGGTGATGTGGCCGGGTTCATTGAACTGTATGCACAATCAGGTCGTGTAAAATGGATTACAACCGAGAAAGGTTTGCCGTGTGAACGAGAGCTCTCCCGACAGGCCTCGCGCAGTTCTCTCGATAGGAAGCGGAACAATACTTGGTATAGAGAATGAAGTCGTCAAAGAGAGCGGACGTGATACCGGTCACAACATCGATGACCGGAGAGGTTGAATTTGCGACAGGGACTGCGAGCGGCGATGCTACAACCGAGGTTGCGATCGAAAGAGCGGACAAAACCCAGGGAACGAAAGTATACATCGCGCTCGGTGAAGTGAAGACCAAAAGGATGGAACCCCAACGAAAGTCGATAAATCGAACGGCTTATAAGGGATTTAGTTCAATACGTGCGTGACCATGGAGTGGTCAACTCGAGCTTACGTGCGTCTACTGTTTGCGTGTCAGAAAGCTTGCAATAATGTTACGACCAGGGGGTAAATTGAGGTTCTAGGGCCGAAGAACCTCGACGAATCTGATTTCAAATGCCTTCGTAGAGGGATTTTAGCTTCTGACAGTGGCAAAGAACCTACCTGAAGATTTCCGTCTCATTGACCCAGTCAACCCAACAGCAAGGAAAACTTCATCTGCGCTGAAGGTGGTAACTAATATCCTGGAAGAATAGCCAAAGAGGCTGACCTCGAAGTGGTCACAAAAGAGCAGTCCATCTGCAATCATCTATCCTTGAGGATATACCAGCAGTTCGTGATTACGCTGCAACCCATGAAGACCAGACAAGACACACCTCCGGCCAAAAGCGAGGAGCCTCGTGCGGCGTAACACCGTTAATTTGCCCAATCTTCTTCTCGCTCGCGCTGCTTCCTTGAATTTCTCGTCGCATTGAAGATTCCAAATTTGAGAGGAAGCCATATCCATGAGTCTGAGTTCTCCAACGTGCAAATGCCACAAGTGCCGCTAGCCTGGCGCCACACTCCGTTCGCTGCAACTTCCCATATTCAGCAGTGAGTTCTGTAACTATGCGCCGCGTTAGCTGCCTGAAACTTCCCGAAACTTCCCGCCTCCTTTGAATTTCGTACCAACCCTCTGCGCGGTTCGCAGCGATCACGAAACTTTGCGAGGTCGGAAAGTTGTAAGAAGCTGGAGTAGAAACATGTCGCTCAGCTTCACGGGCCAACGGTTCAAGAAAAAAAACAAAGAGGAAAACAACGAGGATTTCTTACAGCGTTTTTCTCTTCCCTTCCTTCAGTCCGGGAAACATGCCGATTCCACCGTATCCCACAGCAATGAACGTCGCAGAGTGATATTCCGGCCCGACAGTTTTCTTCGCTTCCGGGTAATGACAGGAGGGGCGTTATATGAATTCCGAGTGCCACTAGTGAGTCGTGACCACACAGCAGATTCCTGGATCGATAAAACCCCAGGAGCCGAGGAGCATGAAGCCGTTGCGGGAGATTCAGTACCATTATAGCATATCCATGCAATTTTGGGCGTTTGAGCGCGTAGGGAGGAGTGCGGAGATGATGGTGGTTTGAGAAGAGCCGGTGTCACGCCTGTCACAATCTCGTGGGTGTTATGATACGCGCTGTCACGCAACATATTTTTTGTTCCCATGGTAACCCGCAGCCGCCCTCTTCCTCGTTCCGCCTCGACGGCGCTCGCACCCTCGTTATGATTACATAGCTCGGCCACCTTGCAGCCAACTGGGCGTCCTGAGGATCGGCATGAGAAGTGAGCGCTGAGCGTGCAACGCGCGCTTAACCGGCGCCCGCCGCTGAAGCCTGGTGTGACTCACGATCTAACCAACCACGACTCTTCCGCAGCCTCTCCCATCATGTTCCCTACACTCGTCGTCCTCATCTCCTTGACCGTCCTCGCATTCTCATTGTATGACAAATCTCCAGTCGCTGCTGCAGTCTCTTTCGTCAAGAGGACTTCAGCTACTCCACTGGTCACTGAGCTCCTTCGATTCATATTTCTGGGTGCGTCAAAAGCAGTCGCACGCATCTTGCTCAATCTTCTGACGCGGAGTCTAGGAACAATCGTCGGAGCCGGCCGCCAACTGGGAGATATGATTGTGAAGCTCGGGTTGAGTTGTGAGTCTCTTTTAGTCTTCCCTCTCGTATTTGAAATAAGATGTCGTCCAGTACTCGTCGTGGAGGCTGAGGTGAGTAGAGGTTTCAGCCTGAGGCTGCTCGCCCACCAAGGGAATGAACACAACTCAAGTTCAGCACGAACGACTTCGCGTACGATTGGGTACTAAGTTATTTGGAGAACAATCGCGTTTGGAAAGAGAGTCGCTTCTTCAAAGTTGTTGCCCGAATTTCGGTTCCCAGGATTCCTCCGACTCCTTCAGCCATGAAAATGGACGGGCATCCTGACGTACGTTACTCACTTACATCTCAATCACATCACCGTTGGAGTGACGATTGCGTAGGCACTGTACGAACCAGCGTCCCTCACACCATCTGTTTTCCAGTGGCAAGGCTATTGGATCTCCGTGGCAAGTCCAGATTTTTATCCTCTCTTCAACTTTGAACTTGAATGACGCATGTACAGAAGAAAACGGTTACTGGTCAGTCGCACTTCACCACAGGTCAAGAAATGGGGGGTACCCTGACGATCAGGCAAGTATCTATGAGAATCATTCTGCGTCCAACTCGTCTCTCATCACCTAACCGTCTAGAATCTGGAGCCGCAACCGCCAAGCCCTGGACGACTTCGTTCAAGCCGCACGAAAGTTCTACATCGATTCGGACGTGCCTCCCCGAAAGCTTGATCGCGAATGCGACCGAGTGAGCTTTCCAATACATTAGCCGTTCTTCGCACTCTTAATCTTCCACCAGTCGGGAGGTCTCGTTACTGCCCTCTTTCATCAGGGTGATTTGTCCTACGATTGGATGCTTGCCTTCTTGGTATGCTTTTATCCCAAACGAACCATGCTTGCTATTCGACCGACCCCCTGTTAAACAGCGTTCCGTTAAAGTGCTCCAAGATTTCCAAGACTACAGTATCAGCACGAAACAGAGCGATCTAGACTGGGGAAACGGTCCGCAAGATCTTGTTCGATACCTCCCTGCGCACGATACAAAACAACAACTTCTCTTCACGTCGCCGAGAACAGGGAAGAAGACGTGGCTTCAATGTATTTCGTTTCTTTTCTTCATTCCGCTATAATTATTGGTATCTAACCATCTAAAATCCACTGACAGTCGTCGTGGCTCCTGGGCATCACAACCGTAGCTCGTCAGTGGAAACAGGAGGCTCAATCACGGTGATGTATGCCACCTCAACCCTCGAACTTTACTCTGTAAAAAAAAGCTCAACGTGGATTTTCTCAGACTACATTCTTGTGACCGGTCAACCCTGGCAGATCTCATTGATACAGGCCCACAAAATCTATGTGGAGCACGGAGTCTCGAATGTCAGTGTTCGCCTGACGGATAACGTGAGCTTCGCGCAGTACTCCTCAAAACTAGATTCCTTATTATACTCATTTTATCCTTGATCAGAAAGGCAGATGGGCCAAAACACTAACCAAGAACCGCCGGGCGTTTCCGAGTTTGATATTACCCGAGGGGATCAAAGAGACACTCGTTTCTGACGCTAAACAATTCTTGGAGAGCGAAAAGTGGTATAACGAGGTTGGAGTCCCTCATCGCAGAGGTAGGAATCACTAAATCTCGCATCGCAAGTCACTTTAATTCGATCCTTCAGGATATTTGTTATGTACGCTTTCTGCTTCTTTCGATTTCAGACGAGACGCATTCCATTTGACTGCCTTTGAACAGACGGTGAACCAGGAACGGGAAAGAGTACGACAATCCACGTTTTAGCAGGTGAACTGGGTCTCGACGTGAGTATTTCAGACCGCAGACAGACACTCATTTCACAAATCAGCTGGTGGATCTAGATTTACTTCATTTCCCTCGCGAGTCCCGGTATCGACGATTATAGCTTAGCAAAACTCATCAATGATACCCCCTCGCGATGTATCCTGCTCCTCGAGTCAGTCTTCCTTGTATTCACCTCCGATGTCGATTCGCGGAAACAGCTCGTTGTAGGGACATTGACTGCGCTTTCCCCTCTCGGGACGATACATACGGGGAAGATGAAGACGAGGACACCGTTTTCGACAAAGATGGCCAACCCGTAACTCGTTCGGCACCGCCTAAATCCGCCGTGACGCTGTCGGGTTTGCTCAATGTCCTTGATTCGGTATCGAGCGGCGAGGGACGGCTCACCTTTGGGACGGTTCGTCGTTTCAAGTACATACGTGTAGATTGATTGGACTTTTTTGCAGACAAATCATATCGAGAATCTGGACTCCGCTCTAATCAGAGCAGGTCGGTTTGACGTCAAAGTTTGTTCTCTTATTTCCCGCCGAACCATTCATCGCCGACATCGGCGTGTTGCAGCTTGGTTGTAGTGTTAAATCAAGGCCCTACCCTCATGGACTCACTTCTGGCGCTGTGTACAGGACCAAACGAAGTGATCACACCTTCCTCCTTTGTATGCTTCGCCACTCGATCCCCTGGCTTTGATTCGGCTCACGCTCGCCGTGCTAGCGGAGACAGTCGATCGGATATCAAGACCCTACCCTTGGACTGGTGGTCCTCTGGCTCTGGGTCCGGGAGCCGAATGAAGTGCTCGCACCTTCCTACTATGAATGCTTCGCCACTCGATCCCCTGGCGTCAATTCGGCTCCCTGCTCGCCGTGCTTACGGATCTACTCGACTGGATAGCATATAAACTGTTGCAACGCCCACTCTTCAACACAATGCAGTTTTTCAAGCTCTTCTCACTTTCGCTCTTTGCGATCTCTGCCCAATGCCTGGACACCGAGACCACTCTTGCACCTGTATCCCGGGCTGTATGACGCACCCCATTGCTAGCACAATACTTCCGCACTGATTGTAGGAGCGTAGGCAGAGCCGGGTTTCACTTGGTGCTACGAAAAGGACATGGGCGGCCTGTGCTTCGACGTGAGCACACCGCCTGGCCAGTGCGTCAATGTCCCGGGACCGAACAACGACAAGGCATCGAGTGCGACCGCCCATGCGGGCTCGCGGTGCACCCTTTACCAGTGGGTCGTGATATTTCTTGGTCTTTCCTCTGCGAGGCTAACGTTCCATGAGGCACGGGGATTGCAAAGGTCGAACGCTGGAACTCCAGCCTCTGCAGGCTCTCAACAAATTCTCCGATTACAATTTCGACAAGGCCATGAGTGCGTATCGGTGTAATTGGGTGAGTCCGCCATGCTACACCAGGGTATGTGCATGTGAGCGACATTGCGCAGCAATTGCCCACCACCCCATGCAACATCTTGGTTACAGATGCGAGTAATGGAACAGAGTATGGGTACATTAATACCCAGCTTAACGACAAAGGCTTCTACGGGAACATCCACCATCTCGGACGGGTGCCTTGCAAGTGTCGTTCTCATACCCTGGATCCGCGTTACCGACATCGCTCACTTCGACTCACCCTGCGCGCCGCAAACGGCCCCAGCGCCTCCCCGGACTCGAGGTTCCCATTCTTCGGTGGTAGTAAGCACATTCTTTTGTTTTGATTATGACATTTATCTTGTGGGTTCACTAATCACTCGTGGGAATCCAGTTGTTTGGGGAAATGAGCGACTAGCGCTGTACCCCGGGGGCTACACGTGTGTTACAATCCCTGGTGACGGACTCGTTTATCAACTGTGAACAGATCTATCCCCCTCGGCCAAACGCGGGAATCCCCACCCTCCGGCCTGCCTCGCGTCTTCACAAACGACAACTCCCTGAGCGCCGCGACCGACGGCGAGCCCGCATTTGTCGAGAGCCCGATCTGGCGCTACGACCCCACTACGCAGGAGCTTACGGCGCAGTGGATCAACCCTGACGGGGACGAGCCGGAGACGACACTTGTTTTCGAGCATTACCCATACCCTCGTGCGACAGACTCGTTAAAATCTAATGTGAGGTACTGACGGAACGTGAAGATACCCCTCCGGCCCTGGTGCTTGCAGGTGATGTCGAAGCAATGAAGCAGCACGGCGATTTCTTCCATGACAAGGGATCGTATCCGGTGGTGGTGAGCTTTAGTTTCTTATAGTTATGTCTTCGTGCTTATACTTATATGATTATCTAGAAGCTCAAATGCGTGCTCAGCGGTGGAAACGAAGGCGTAGCGCGAGCTTGAAGGCTGAAGCCCCTGTTGTAAGACGAGATGGCGAATCGTGCAACTTGTACCGGACATCTTGTCAACGTGTTCAACGTGTCGAAATACATCGTAATAATGGCAGCGCAGGGTCCCGAGTCCGACGCGAGTCCAATGTGGCCCGTGCGTAACCCGTGGGCCGTTGGCCGATTCCGGGGCCATTTCTCGAGAGGCGAATTGCAACTGAATGATTCTGTTTTCTGCAGAGGAGGTGGATTGGCAACAGGAAATGTTGAGGCCTGCTAATTTTTGACTCTTGAGCTTTTTGCGAAGGAGGTTGGGAAGGTGAGCCCTCCGATGATCGATCGTCGGGCTTCAAGGCCGACACCCATCTTCCGATCATTGTCACTGCCACAATGTCACTGTGACTATCTTCCTCTCGTCTCCACCTTCCACCACCTTCCCAGGAGTTCAAGCTGATTCAGACCAGTTCTCGCTCATTCTGGTCAGCCCACCCTACGCGCCCAATAGTGCCGCGGACCCGTGCGAATTCTTTGCTAAACGTCACATCGAACAGCATCCAACGACTTTCAATTCGCTAAAGTTTTTGGGGCCGGATTTTGTGGGTATTTGGGCTCTGGCTTCTCGGAATCGACTCGCTATCACCACGTTTGCCCCCACGAGAACAATAATTTGTGGTACAACCCTAAGGATCCCCGTTGTAAGTCGCTGCTTCGTAGATCACAGCTCACCTCACGGCGCCTAAGTAATCCTGGTACACTGGCGCCTATTCCCCAAGCTCCGAAGCTTAAAGCTCCTCGTTTTTGCTGGCGGAACGCTCACAAGCGTCACACCCACCGTTATTTTACAGGCACTATCATTTGCTCTGGTAATCCTTTTCGGAGACTTCGATCACGCCCTACGCTGATTACAGGATCCTTCTTGGATGTAATCCGGACTGTCCCGGCGGTTGGGGACATCGACCTGATGCGGGAGATTCGACCTCAGACTTGGCCATGCTACGACCTCTGCTCCCCGCCGACGCGACAAGACGCATTCGGAGTGGCCCACGTCAACATTTATCTCGCTGAACACGCTGTCCAGAACAGTGATCCTCCTTCCTCCTATGGAACTGCTTCAGTGTAGATACACTAGCCAGCTCCAGCTCGACAGCATCGTACATCCCATCCTCTCTCTACCCTCCGAACTCACCTACGAGATCTGTGCCAAGTACCCGCGGAAGGGCGTGATCGTGCAGCGCGGCGTGAAGCGTGCGCAAGAGTTGAAGAAGAAATATGATAAGAGACTGTATGACGTCGCGGAGGAGGATGTCTCGGTTCCCGACTCTTATTTCCCGCCGAATCGTTCATCGCCGATTTCAACGGGAAGCCCTAGATTCAATACAAGCTAGCAGAACGACTTCAAATCGAACAGGTGTTCAAAAGATTCTATCCAGTAGGCTTCGATGGCGGTGCAGCTTTCTCTGTGGCAACCTACACACAAACAACCGTAGAAGAATGCGCACTGAAATTTGCTCAAACCATCCCAGCCAGAATGTATTCCATCGCACAAATCCAGGGCTATCTGTTGACTAAGAAGATGGATCCTGTTGGAGCGTTGGAAGGCGTAGACGCGTGGTTGAAAGCGCAGGACGAGGAGAAGCGAATGATCAATGAGTTGAAGGATAAGAGAAAGGCGGAAAGAGCGGAGAAGTTGATATTGAGGAGGGGGAAAGTGGCTGTTGCCGTCGCGCTTACGGACAAAGCGCGGGAGGGAAGTTGAATATAGACCGCCAGAATTCCTAACTATTTGCGTGGAGCGAGCTTTCTCCGCCGTAGATCACAAGCAGAGGGTAGGATTCAAGGACATCACTAGAGTAACATATGATTTTGTCAGAGATCGCAGTGGGTCCCAAGTCATAGCCAAACTCACGCTGTCCAAAATAAAAAAGGTGGAAAGCGTTGATGCCGCCGGACGCTAAGTAGCCAGCGCATCAGACACAGCGGAACAGAGGCAGGAAGAGAGGTACGAAATTGGGCACTGCAAGTAAGATCTTCGCCCCCTGTGCATTTTCTGACAGTGTCTGCGGGGGGTTGCAGAAGGATGGGCTCTTCGTGTTGCCAGTATTCGCTCGCACTGTCGACGGAGTTAGTGACTCCGCATCGGTCCAAGCAGGTGATGACAGTTTTTAAACTCACAAATGTGCGTAGCCGAATATCGTGGGGACCATCGTCGGAACACCATCTACATAAAAGTTTGGGAATCGTAGGGGTAGAGAGCTCAATCAAAAGCGCGAACCCATCGTGTGCACCGCTGTACGGATAAATTCCAACAATAAAAACCAAATGAGCAAACGCTAGGGGGAAAACAAAGCGTGGGCTCACCGCGAAATATGTTTTCCTGACCCAGTATTGTTTCAACAGACCGAGCGAAGTTGACATTGCCTACGCGCGGCTGACCTGTACGAAATTAGTTGAAAATCAACAAGCCTAATATGACTACTAAAGACAAACCAAAGGTATAGAGTTTGAGCGTGACTGTCCCCAGTACTGGCTTCAGCGAGGGAGCAGCAATGGCCGCGATTGCGCCGCCCAAACTGTGGCCTGGTACGTCAAGACATTGATCAGCAATAATCACGAAACTGGCTCGACAAACAATATGTACTCACCAGTAAGAATGACCCGATATCCTGGGTGTGCCACCAGCTGCTGCTTGACATAGCGGACAACGTCCTGGGCTACGTTACTATATGCATCCAGGAAACCGTGGTGAACAAGCGATCCTTCCATTATGCCCGGAGACTCAAATGGGCGGAGGTCAAACTCGACGTCTACAGAAAGTCACGGAGACAGAATCGTCAGTCCACACAAGGGATGAAACAATTTTCTCACCGGTTAGAACGTCCTTCAAATCAGCAGTTCCTCGAAAAGCAACGACGATCTCCATCCGCGCATCGTCGCGGGCGATGAAGCCTTGAGTGCCAAGGGGCGGAAACTATGTACGGGATCATCAGATAGTGTATAAGATCGCCAAAGCTGAAAGGGAACATAATTACCTGATAGATCAGTGTTCTCCCGACAGGCCTCGGGCAAATGAGCTGATACGTAGCGGAAGAGTACTGGGTGTAGAGAACGAGGTCGTCATAGACAGCTGACAGGATACCAGAGCGCGGAGCGATGGAAGGAGAGGTAGAGTTCACGATAGCAGCAGATGCAGAAGTTGCGACTGGCGATCCCGCAGCCAAAGTTATCAGAGAAAGAGTGAGCACCGCACAGGATAGAACGAAGGCGTTCATCGCGCTCAGTCGAGTGAACCCCGTCGAAACACAGGAGAACCGAGCAGCTTTTAAGCGATTCAGTTCAATACGTGCTTGTCAGGTGTGAAACTCGATTTTATGAGCTATCTCTATCATGTCTGTATGCGCAGAGCGCTGAAAGGCAATGACTGCCTTCCGGATTGGTATCAGAAGGAGTTTCTTCGTTTGCGGTGGACAATAAAGGCTTCGAAGGCTCAACTCGGAAAGTACAATTCCAGACCAGTCTTAGCTTCGGGCCACGAGGGCTAGAAGACTGACACAAAGATAGCATCTCATGGTGCCGGGGCCAGCTATGCACCAGGTGATATGGCGCATCCAGGACCGGGGAAAGCCTTTTCCTCTTCGCTTGCATTCAGAACGTCGTGAAAGACGAGTACATGCGGCGTAGGATGGATCATATGAAGGTGAGTGCACAAGGTGCTAGCTTGGATCCGACCACGCAGCGCTTGACACGTCGAAAGCAGATGCCATTGCAAAAGCCTTCAGAGGAGCATATGAGGGCCAGGTGCAGCATACCAACTGGGGGAGGGGGAAATGGTAGTGGTCAAGAGCAGAGGGTGTCACGCCTGTCAAAGTCACGTGAGAGTGACGGTACGTGGTGCTTCGACAACCCGGCACGATAATCTCATCGTGAGCGCTCTCGAATTCGACACGGCGTGAACGCGTCGGGGAGCGCGGAGAGAGAGGCTGTGTAAGAGCTGCAGAATCCACCTCGCCAATGTATGTCAATGAATATACAGCATCGCCGCCAAAGTACTTAAGTATTTATGATTTTACCTGTACTGGAATTCGACCGGTATTTGTGAAGTATGTGACCGTTTCTGCGGCCGCGCTAGTGCAGACATGGATACATGGATAGGCAGCTGACGGACGAGCTCAAGCTGAAGGTTTCGGTAGGCGTCAAATGTTGTTGAAAGGGCAAAGCGAAGAAAGGCGTGTGCTGGAGGGGTCAGCGGTGGAGAGGGAGAAGGTGAACTCGGCGAAGGGAAGATAGCTGTCACCGCAGAGAATGTACTGTATTATAACTGAACTTGAAGTTGAATATCCCTCTTGGAGTCACATCCAGTGTAAAAATCTTCAAAATTCGTTAGCGCGATCCGAACGAAGCATTACTATACACAGTAAAAATACAAATCGTTAGCATAATCATTGACCGGGATCCAAAGATCCACTGGGACAGTCCACCTCCTTGACTCCAAATTCAAGATATGGCAGAAATGGGGCATTCTCGTCGACTTCCCTCGTATTTATTGGCGGCGCCGGCATTTCCACCAACAATGCCAAGGTTAATCTCGAACATGTCTGGTTATCCGCTGGAGACACGGATTTTCCCGAATTCGCGGAACTTCGCACTTGGGCGGGATGTAATAATTGCTGCATGGATATTGGCTGTACACAAATGAGAAGTCCAGCGTAATAATCGAAAGACTTGTTTGATGCGCACCATCAGAGTATGCCACAAATCACCGTGCCTTCCCAAATATACGTCGTATAGAATAGGTCGAGTTTTATTCTGCCCAGTGTCGATTTGTCCTTGGGAAATGGGTCGTTGACGGGCAATTCGCCTCTCCATGACGCGCGAACGCCAACAAAGCATCGCCGCGATGACTACGACGATGGACAGCGCCGCCACAACGATATAGCCTGACCAGGGAGAAAAAATCAACGAACAATCATCTTGCGCGCATCGGAATAAGGACGTACGATAAAGAGCACTTCCAACGGTGAAAGGAGGGTTGTTGGTGGTACCGGTAGACATCGTCGCACCAAGTAGAGCGCGTCAGAAAGCACTTCCCGGGACAGACGGTGGTGCGCGCTGGGCCTCCTGCCTGCCAGCTGGCTTGGTGGGAGTCGGAGAGAACGACGACGTGAAAACCTCCGTGTGGACAAGGCGAGGCCGGTGATTGCCGATCCCTGGAGCATCACGCGACCCCAGGCACGTCACGAGCGATGGCATCAAAACACAAACGCGGTTTGCCTTCTCCCCCATGTTCTCCCCTCCTCTGAATCCTCTGCCCCCATTAGCGATATTGGCCGGTCGCATTTCAGTAATTGTTGCTCAAACTATCAGCCTGTCGTTCCGTGGCCCTATCAGCAGAAGTTTGCTCGAGATCCAAGACAGAGACTGAGTCTGAGAAATTGCTGTCGTGGCAATCTGGAATCAAGAACTACATGGCACTGTTCACAGTGAGTTGCACCCAATATTTTATTGCACATCCCAACACGAAAAGACGTCGTAGTCTGTGATGAAACTGTGAAAAATATCGCAGGTCCGGTACCAATGTATTATGTCGACGATTCCCATTCCGACCCGATGTCGGAGGTGTTGCTCGGATTTCATCTGGTTGGTTACTCATGATATGCATGATATCTGGTCTAATCTGGCATAGATGTTGTGGAACTTGATCCTCGTGCATTCACTCATATTGATGCATTTTTTCGACTGCCGAGAAAAATCCAGCGGTTCCTAATTTTCTTGTCTGGCATCCTATTTCAGGCCGCCCACAATCAGCGTGGCCTGCGCCTCCTCGGTTCACACACAGACTTCGAGACCGTCGTTGATAAACGCGCCTCCTTCGCGTGGCCAACGACACTACAGTACGCCTTTCCTGCGTTTTTGATTGTTTGCTGCATAAATTGATATCAGAATCATATCTGTAGTCCCCGTATTTGAAACCTCTTAAATGCCCCTCGTGGATCGACAGCTTCAAAACAGTCCTATCGAGCACTGCCAACAGTCACAGACGAGGTCCCGTCCCCCTTTCCTTCGCACCATCTGCATCAACTAATTACTTTGCAGAAAATTGACGGACTCGGAGGAGCACACGCTCTTGTGTGTTCCCCTGCATGCTTTCCGCCTCATGAGAGTCGCATAGCCTGCGCTATACTTGGTTTCTTTGATCAGTTAGCTGAGCAAACATCTCACGTATGGTACTCAAGTCTACTGACACAGGAAAGGATGGAAAGGAATCTGCGTCTGTCGCACTCGGATCTCGGTGCACCAAAGCACACAAGTGAGCTGTCTCGTTTCCAATATCTTTCTTCGCAGTTGTCATCCTAGCTGGAGTATAGATCTCCGCGTTGAAATATTGGGATGAGACGGTATCGTCGAGAGTTGTGGCGTGTTCGGTGAGCGCGGACAATGCTCCCGTGGACCTACAAACCTCAACCTCCGTGTTTCAGATACTTCGACGTTCAAGCCAAGCGAAAATATCAGGTCAACGCGGGATACACCACTGGCACAGAATTTGGAATTGAGAGAAAGATGTACGAGATTCAAGAAGCCTGGTGCATTGGTCTATTGATCGTCAGCCTCGCCTTCAGGATGGGCATTCCAGATTTTGAAGCTTCCAGCCGACGGTTGCGAACTTCTCTGAGACGCCCGTGATGGCAACAACAAGCGGATAACCAACGCATCACTAGTTGTCAACACAAAAAAGCGGCGATGCCAGACGACGCTGCGAACGCCGCGTTGCCAACAATCAAACGGAGCCGGCTGTAGCTTGATGAGCGTCCCGAGATAGGTAAGGTTCCCATTATATTATAATACTCGCATCATAACCACTGCTGAGTCTCGATGAACGTGATCTCCCAGCGGCACAGCTCGTTGTCCGGTCTGCCCTGCTTTAAGGATGCACTCGATGCGGCCAGCGACGCAGCTGGTGCTTTGTCTGTTCCCCGCTTTTTCTATAACTTCTCTCCCTCATCCCCAAGCGTTATTGGATCATGGATGAGGCCCTTATTCCTTCTACTTCGAATTTTATGGCGGACAGACTGAGCGGCCTGGAGCCCTGCCATTTGTGTGCGGGATCTTCGAATAATCTATTCCATTCCAAGTTAAAACGCACCTCGTTTCGGTTTGATCGAGGTGAGTTTTATTTTTTGGTGCGCTGTTGCAGAATTCACCAGGATTTATTCATCATGCCAGGGCTGGCATCGAGGGCCGAATACGACTCTTACGATGATTCTCCCTGGTTTGCGGCCAGAGTATTCACTTCGCTGTCCCGTCGAGCGCAGTCCAAAGCGCCTGCTATTGCCGGGGCTATCGCTGGACTGGTGGCATTATTATTGCTGGCTTGTTTACTTTGGTTGTACCTCCGTCGGCGGAAGGAGGTGGAGGATAAAGAACAAGCTGTTGATGGTGAGTCTTCGTCAACCCCTTTGTCTTCGCACAAATACTGAACGTGATATGCCTGCACCTGCAGTGGCTACTCGACCTTTTCCGCTATCTGCCAAACCTGGTCGGCGCGAGAAACCACAACTCCCCCGCATTATCACCTCTTTTCCACCAACAGCGTCGACCACTAGAAACGGGGTATCAAAAGCTCCCAACCGGGCCGCTCCTTCAAAGGGTGTTGCCTCGAGGAAGATTCCCATCGAGAAGAAAGAGCGCGTTAAGCGACGTTCTGGCATCTCAGAGTCTATTCGGAGTCTAAGGCTCCGTGTTTCACGACACGCGCAGCCGAAAGCTTCGACCTCGAAACTCACTCTCGACGCTGAAAAGGCCGCACCAAGCTCTACCCCAGTCCCTCCATCGCGATCAACAAAGACGAAGCCCCGCCATAAGCATCCGGATCCCAAACCCGCTCGTCGACTACATCTCCGTTCCTCACCACAGTCCCAGGGCTACGTTGCAGTGTCAGAACCCCACCCGCGGAATACATCCGCCGACAAAGCTCCTGAGACGAAGAGTCGCAAACCGCGGCCCGCTCAACCCGCCGCGAAAACGTCTCGGAGAGGCCGCCGGCGATCTAGTATTTCCAAATCACTGCTGGCGCTTCGTTGGAATTTACCACCCGTCTCTGAGGGCTATGGTGTCGGTTTAATGACACGGAAACCGATCGGGGACGACCCTCCTCCGTTTTATCAATAGAGGCTCCCTGGACAATATTTATTCTACCCGCTTATACTTAATCGTGTATTGTGAGCTAGGTCAAATAAGTAAGGGCGACCTCAGTCGCTCGGGAATAAATTGTATGAGTTTGACTATCCCCCCGAACAGTGCTCGCTCGCAGTAACCTGCGAGCACATCGGTTGACTGTTGCCGATCATCACTCTCGTTCGGTAATATCCGGAGCCAAGGTAGTGGCGCTGCCAACTTAGAATCACACCACGACGACAAAATGGCTCGGTTTCAATGTTCTGCCCTCTAGGCCACCGCCATGGGCAACGTTGGCCTCGGAAATTATGTTCTGGCGCACTCCTTGCTTACCTATTCGAGCCCGGACTTGGCACCGGCAACTTGTCAGTTGCTGCTGTTTGACTGGTTCGCAAAGTTCACCTTCAAAAGTCCCTCCGACACCAAATGTTGATTTATTCACCGACCAAGAACGCTCGTGCTATCTTCAATTGAACTAACTTACAGGTTCGCTCCATATCCATCTTACGTCGAGCCCTTTTCTGTTCACTAGTCTAACTTCTGGCAGCGATGGCACGGAGGTTGACGGACATATGTGGCTGAATGTTACTGCGCATGGATCTTTCTCCAGCTAGATTCAACAACCAACCGGCCGATAGTCGGTGTTCTTTCTTGAGCAGCAAAACCGTCACCTGAAAACGGATCCCCGACCTATTGGAGCTTGACCCACTTCCACGAAGGTATGTTTCTCGCGCGAACTAGTCCTGTATGTGGTTTAATCGTTGATAGCGGTATCTTGAAAAGATGTGGCGCAGGCCCTTGTGGTCATACTAATCAATTTTCGGAGGTTTGCACCCACAACGAACCAAGATCCCCACCGATGTGACCGTGGGGATCGATTGCTATGTTTTCTTATAAAAGCTAGTCAATGCTTCCTCCGCGGCCTAAGCATGGCCTCCTCATTCCTCTTCACGGTGATTACCCTCTGTATAACGCTTGGGACAGTACTCTACGCACGACGCAAGCGATCGGCTCTACCATTACCACCAGGTCCGAAGAAGCGCGCATTTTTCGGGAACATTTTTGACATTCCGCAAACTCATCCTTGGGAGGCGTATATGGCATGGAGTAAAGAACTCAGTGGGTGCTTAGCTCTGTGCTCAGCGGTCCGCAACTGACGGAGAGACGGTTTTCCGTAGACAGCGACATCCTCCATTTAGATCTGGCAGGAACATCGTTGATTGTTCTTTCCTCCCCCAAAGCCGCGGACGCTCTCTTGGAGAAGCGTTCGGCCCTATATTCCGACCGGTATGTGCTAACGGGCTGGTAGGGTGCAGTATGGATTGTAATGAATCCTTACTAGCCCAAGGCTCCCCATGCTCGTGGAATTGATGGGTTGGGATTTCAATGTCGGTAAGTCTTCGAAAATGTTCGAGAGAACTTTGACATTTATCTATATCTATATGCAGCAATGATGAAGTATGGTGAGTCTTCTTCCATTTCGCATCCGTTTCACGATATGATCCTGAATTGCCTACCCAGGAGATGAATGGTAGCTATTTTGGAACTCCGCGAGCCTGAGAGTGACATAGATTTCAGGCGTGCCCATCGACGACTGTTCAATCAAAGATTCACAGCAAAGGCGTCCTTGCAATATCGCCCACAGCAGTTGGTTGCTACGCACCACCTTCTTCAGAACCTCTTGAACGAACCAGACTCCTTCATGAATCATTTTCGCCAGTACGAGATTCATCTCTTCTCATACACATAACTGATACACGATTTCATTTCCAGATGGGCCAGCGAGATTATCATGGCCGTTGCGTATGGAATCGATGTTCTTCCGTCGGAAGACCCGTACGTTTCACTCGCCTACGAAGCGGTTGAGACGCTGTCTTACGCAGGCGTCCCTGGTCGTTTCATTGTGGTCAGTGCTTTTCCCGTTCGTCTAATTATCCCAAATCATTTCATATCAGGACTCTCTGCCGTTCCTGAAATATGTTCCACCATGGTTCCCCGGGGCAAAGTTTCGTCGTCAAGCGAAAGAGTGGCGCAAAATATCCACACAGCTCGGAGACGTGTCGTTTGAGGAGACGAAGCGACGCATGGTATGAATCCCAGTCACTGGTATCGCTCTGGCTCATCAATATCTTTGGTTCAATCAGGAACTCGGCACCGCCAAACCATCTTTCACGGCTGACACTCTGAACGCATTGAAAGATTCAACAGAGGAATACTATACCGAAAGTACCGTACGCGCCACGAGCGCCACGATGTACCTCGGTGGCGCAGACACGACAGTATCGGCACTCGGCAGCTTCGTGTTAGGGATGCTAGCCAATCCCACTGCTCAACGAAAAGCGCAAGCTCTCATCGATGCAGTGACTGAAGGAAAGGCTCTCCCCGATTACGCAGATCGGAATGCACTGCCGTATGTGGATGCTATCGTGCAGGAAGTTCTTCGGTGGAAGAATGTTGGGCCGATGGGTGAGTCTAGGCTCCTTTGGTCGATGAAATTTAACTGTATACATACCCTATCGGCAGCAATCCCGCATTTCCTGACTGTGGAGGACGAATACCAAGGATATAGAATCCCCGCCAATTCGATTGTCGTCGGAAATACCTGGTCAGAAAATTCTTAATTTGCTGTACTCATTCCTCCTCTCTAACTCCGTCCTTCGTATGGCAGGGCTATCCTGCATGACGAGGTAAATTGCAAATCGACCGCGCGAAATTCCCGTATTTACGCACTTAGACTGTATACCCTGACCCCTACGCCTTCCGACCGGAACGCTTTCTCCGCGAAGACGGGACTCTCAACCCAGAAGTTCCCTCTCCCGACGAGGCATTCGGTTATGGGCGACGGTGCGTACCCTTTCGAACAATCAATGCCTTGATCGCTGAAGTAGCTAATCAACCGTAGTCGCTGTCCGGGCCGCCACATGGCCGACGCAGGACTTTGGATTGCCATCGCCTCCATTCTCGCCAGTTTCGATATCACGAAGGCCGTAGACGAGGACGGCCGTGAGATTGAGCCATCGTATGAGTTCGATGCGGGATTTATCAAGTACGTGTCACTGAGCCTGATGCTTTGTTCAAACCCGATGAGAATATTGTACAGCGCGCCGTTGCCTTTCAAATGCTCCATTCGACCCAGGTCGCAGAAAACGGCAGGGCTAGTTCGGGCTACGGGTCAGGAATTGTAAGAACAGAAACATCTTGTAGCTTTGAATTCGTGTACTATCACGCTGTAGAACATTGTGTGTATTGTAATGCGGAACCGAATTGAACATCACGAGGACAGGGTTACTTATGCCGCGAGCTTGTGAGGTTCCTAGGAACAGATACACTCTCTTTTGACTTTACATACACGATACAAATGTCATGATACACTCTACCAGGTGGCATACGGCAAGAACTTCCCGCTAGACAATGCTCATAAGCAATTGGCTGGAGTAGAGAAACGAACAAATTCACTCAAAGGTAAGCACAACACGATCGCCTTTCGGGTCCGGTTTCTTCTGAATGTCGATCTGTCATCGCAACAAGAATTAGTTTAGGGCAAAAGAAGAGAACCTAAGGTGACGTGCGGACCTTGCAGTCGATCATACTCATGATACCGTCGCCAAACTGACAAACAGAACAGTGAATAGGCAAGAAGAGAAATATTACAATGCGTACTTTCTCGTGAATAATGGCCTTGATAGGATGCCCGTATACAAGCACACCCTATGATACAGCCCTCAAAATCCAATGTAACGTATGCGATAGTATTGCGCACCTCATATAGACGATAAATCACGGGATCTGTAGGAGGAGTCGTACCCAGGCCGCGATTCGGCCACCAGTTCTCTCCGATTTCCCCTTGCAAATTGAAGACCCCGAGAACTTCGCTGACCTTTGCCAGCTCTTGCGCTGTGAACTTTGCTTGGCCTGAACCGCAGAACCGAGTCAGTTGTTTGCTTTTGATCGTCGCGTCCAGAGTTTAGCTGGACCACAGAAACGAACGAACCGTAGAATGCCGACGCAACCCAGACTTCGTCCTTGCCGATTGCCTTCGCGATATCGTCGAAAGTCAGGCCTAGATGCACCTCGTCAGTGCGAGCACAAGGTAAGGCGGAGCGACACACCTTTCTTTGCCTTCGCTGCCAAAAGCTTGGTGGTTATAGACGAGAGGTCCTGCAGCGGGCGGAGTGAGTATGTACTGCAGGTAGAACGAGCGTTTTGCGGACTCACAGACATGGGGGATAAGAGTGATGTCAGTGCGAGGTGTCACTGTCAGGGCTTAAATACGATGGGTCACATGGATGGGAATCGGACTTCCTTCCGGAACCCCGCGTTAATTAGTATATCCCGAGCCGGGCCATAGAGGTGGGAGTCGGATCGTTGCATTTTCGCAGATCGAATTGGTGCTAGGCGGGAGGATTCGGTCATGTAGTGAAGATGAAGTTATTAACAACTCCAGAAAAATATAACTCTCCCTCGGCGTCTACAAAAGTCACGACTCGGAATTCTTCCCTACATCCTTGGCCGCCTGCATGAGCTCGTATAATTGACCGATTTGCTCCGCCGACATCTGTGGGGAGAACTGTAAGGCGACCGCACGATTCAAGTGGGAAAACTGTCAACGAGCCTTTTCGTATACCGTCGGATCCAGCTTTTTCCCAGCAAAATCCTTGGCGCCGGGTCCTTTCGGGACGCCATCCAGGTAGACTTTCCATTGTGATAGAAAGCCAATGACATGGACAGGATTCGTTATTTTCTCGTGTCGTCGAAATTCTTGAAATAAATCAATGGTGGTACACAGGAGTCTGAGCTGAGATCCATGATCACCTGCTTTGACATAGTTGTCTCCCATGTATCGAAGGTCTGCCGCCAGACCTCGATGCGCGCGTAATATCCGACGATATAGCCTGGCCAAAAAATCAGCCCGGGCCGGATTTTGACGGGAAGAACCCGAGTACGGTTTGGGTGGTAGCAGCGAGGCGCTATACTCTGTAAGATTGAGTGGTCTGCTTGGGAAAGACTCGGCCAAACGAAGAAGTGTGGCTCGCATGACGAACGTTGAGACGAAGAGAGAGTTGATGGGCACTGCCACACATCACGATCTGATGAATTTTGAAACCCCGCTAAGCGCCTTTCGTTTTACCACCACCACCATGTCAGCGAAACATTATATATCGGTGCAGGAATTGCCGGCTTTATGGGTTGGCTTCTGTGCAGGGGCTCCGAGGGTACTTTCTCATGTGCCCTGGTGGTTCCTGCCAGGGTAAGTGCTGCTGGCAAAACATCAATCTTAGCTTTGGCTGCGCTTCGATGGTCAGTACCCGCAAATTTCAGAAGGCGAAAACTCATAAGTACCGTTCCTGCACACAGAAATTTTTGAATCCTGGAACATATCACTTTACCCAGACGCAGTGCGCGGGCTCGTAGTACGTTTCTTTCTGATCAATCCTGCTTAAACGTTGAAGACAATGAAAATCCCCAAAAGGACGAAGAGCCGTCGTCAGTCACCATCTGACGCCTCACAGTCCGTATCTGTCTTGAATTCTCAGTGCGGTGAGGAAGTCTCTGAATCATGGTTTGATGCAGTTGACCGATATACATGAGTCACCAATACTTCGAATCTCTAAAGGATCTCGTGTCTCATGCTCGTTCTCAGCAGCATCCCAGGATTCATCGAATGCACGATGTCGAGGGGAAAGGTATGATCTTGGAGTACACAGAACAGCATTATATTAATCAACAGGCGATGCGGCAGATACAATTCGTAGCAAAGAACACACAGAGCAGTAATACATGGAAATCCAGGGTCCATACAGTCGTGGTGAGGCATCGCCGACTCAACAAGTCAATCGATCCACACAACGCCCACGGTGTTTCTGCCAAAGACCTAGAAGCGTTATGAGAAGACTATTCTTGAGCGAGAGTGCGAAGTGGGTGGGTTACCTGGGTAGTATTCAGACCTCTTGTCAAGGCGGATCTCCTTCTGGCATTTCCGACAATGCACGAAGTGCCTGCCGAAGCGCTCCGCATAGAAGTCGGCCTTCAGAAGGGCGACTCGCTGCTCCAAGGTGCGCGCGCCCTTCTTCTTTCGATAGGTGGCGCTCTTCACGACCGGCACGTCGACCGGGCTAGTTGGATAAATGTCGGTGAGCTCATGCATATGCTACTGTGCGGCACTGTCGACTTACTTGAGGAGATTTCTCAGGTATTTGGGGCCACGGCCGCGCCCACGGCGTGCACCAGCGTCGCGACGACGACCTTGAGAAGGGCAGGTGCCCGTGGAGGTGTGGGCGTACCCATAATCACCGAAAAGAGTGCTCATGGTGGGTCCTCGAGGCGAGCCAAAGCGGTCGATGGCGAGCTTGGCCATTTGTTCGTGCAGGAGAGACATGTGGGGTGCAAAGTGGAGGAGCGATTTGGGAGTAAAGAACTGGTGGTAAAAGGCTGAGGGCTTTTAAGGTGTCCACACTCGGCACCGCCTGAATTGGTTATTGTTTGGTTCAATGATGGTACCACCTCAGAACAAGGCGGTCGGTCTCCTGGTGATACCTGAAAAATGATTTTCACGGCGCTGATCCCTTCTTTTTTTCCGGTCCGTTTTGTTGTCTCTTGAATACAATAACATCTGATTATTCACATAGGCTCTTCTGCTTTGTTCTTATACAATTCGTCCCGGCAATGGTCACAAATTTATAGAATATTCTCTGGACTTGTTCTTGCGACGCAGGACACACACAAATGAAAGTGAGTCCAGAAGCCGAAATTTCCCTCAAACTGAAAGCTGATCATGATTGTGACCCACAAGTGACCCAGCTAGGCGACGGCCGGCCGGAGAAGGCCCACCAAATCGATTGTGGGCGCATCGGGGCTCGAGTCAATATTCCGGACTGATTTTCCGGGATATAATGAAATGGAAGGAGAAAAGGTGTGCATGGTACGCACGGCCTTCACGCTGCCGCCAAACTGAGACTGAACAGCCCATTCATGGCAAGTTCTGGAGTAGAAACAGCCAAATCTGAGCGCCAGCCTTGATCAGCCTCGCTGCAGTGCGTGAAGGTGTGTGATAGCAGTCATTATAATCATTCTGGCTCATTTTTCACACCAACCGCACATAACAGCAGCCGAATCTGAAGCTTCGCAGTAAAAATTACAGTAAAACGAAAGTTGAGAAATTCGACTCACGTGATCCAACGCGTCTCTTCGCGGCACGCAACATGGCCAAAGAACGATTTTTCTCTCGCGTTCGCGTGTGTCTGGTTTTCTTGGAAACTGCCCTGCAATCCCCTTGACGCAGACGCATCATTACCCGAGTGGCATAACACCAAGTTCTTCCCCATTCCCAACAGTGGAAGGCTTGTGGACCCTTGTGGATCACTATTGGCTCGGTATGAGATGATGCACAAGGGAATTTCCCGCCGGTGTCTGATGCGCCAAGGAATTCCCTATTGTCTTGGACCATCCTTCTGCGTCGTAACCAAGCCGTTTCGGACAATCTCTCCCAAAATCTAGGTATGCTCTCCAAATAGTGTGAATCTGCCAAACTAAGAACAAGGTCAAGTCTAAACGTGGAAACGCTGTGAATGTCCGTCTATTGTCTTGCTGTTCGCTTATTGTGCCCCGCTGGCATCGGCTACAGGCTGTACCACTTCCCTTGATTATCTTACGAGACGACCGTCCGACTCATATGCTGTCTCAACGGTTTACCCATGCAAGTCAATGGCTCAGACGCCCGTCCTCCACACCCTCCCAGCAGAGCTGGTGCGGGAGATCATTCGCGCCTCCTGCGAGGAGTCTTCGGAGATAGTCCTCCCCGTTCCAACGCCCCCATCCCCCGTCTTATCGGCCTCGCAATTCTGCAGCAGATGGCGCACGATCGCCCACTGCGAGCGCGCGTTATGGCAGAACTTCCGAATTGATCTCCCGGACGCCCTCAGCGAAGCACAGTACGAGACATTGATGAATTATCTCGCAAACGGCGCTCGCAGCAATCGCCTTACCCTGACCCTTCGACAAGGCGTACATCGGGCGTTGGATGTGAACCCAGCGATCCACATTCTCGTCTCATATGCGCCTCATCTACGATCTCTCTCCCTCGAGCTTCCCGCGGAAACATTTATCGAACTTCTTACGCTCCCGGTGCCTCCACTCGCACTACATCACCTAGAAGAGCTCTCCGTGGGGGTTCGAGTAACAGAGGAAATCGAGGACGCGTTTATGGCCGTAGACACTCTTCCGTCTCCTTTCTTCAACATAGCGCCGCAACTGACGACGTTGACACTGGGATACGACCGTCTCAGGCCCATTCCACTCATGCCTTTCCCTATAGAGCCATTCAATTTACCTTGGAACCAATTAACCCGCGTCAACGCTGTGAATGTTTGGTGCGATGTCAACCATTTCTTTCTCTTTGCATTGCGGTCTCCCAACGTCAGTTTCACTCTCCTTGCACTCTCTGAATTACCACTGCTGAAACCTTCACTTAATCAGCTCACCGAATTTGTGTTGACTCTCGATGCCGAAGGCACGCTCATCTTCGCCAATCCACGAGGAACGCTGACGTGCTCTCAGATACGGAAGACCCAGAAAGCCCCGAGGACATCTCAACGCTCCCCAACCTGCGCAAATTTCACGTCACTTTTCTGGACTTCTACCGCTGGCTTTGGACAAACACGACGATGCCGGGCATCGTCGATCTAAAGATCGCGACATATATCGACGATCTTGAATGGGAGGATGACGCGTTCGAGGAATTCATGGACCGCTCATGTTTCAACCTAACACACCTCGAGCTGCACTTTGGGCTCCACAATTTGTGCTTAGCTATGCCCCAGCTTCTGAATCGGAGTCCAGAGCTCCTGGAGCTAACTGTACGCTGGACTCGGGAAGACGAACCGGAGGAAGCTATGGATAACACCCCGCTCATGGCATTGCTAGCGTACGATCCCAATACTCCGCTGAAGAATGCGCAAATCCATACCCTCAGAGTGGACGCAACACGCGGGAGTCTGCAGATGCTCACATCTCGGGCAACGGCGCCGAACTCCACATTGAAGGAGGTAGTGCTGTACGCGCGGGAACCGGCGGCCTGCGTAAGCGTTTTTGCGACCGAGATCTACCGGATACGTGCGGCGGGTGTGGATGTGCGGTGTGAAGAGATCGTCTTTCCTGACAAGTGGGTATACCAAGATCAAGCGGATCTTGATCCTCGACCGATGGCTATGGAGGATGACGAAGAAGAGGAAGAGACCACAGGCTCGGAGGAGGAGGAAGCAGATGCAGAAGAGTCGGGATCGTAATCTCACCGTCATACCCATACCCACCGATACCCCTCGATTTATGATACCTCCTTCGCGAGAGGACGGCAAAGCCGGTAGATCATAAGCAAGGATTTTCATAACAAAACATTATACACTCGACATTACCTAGGCTCGTGACCAACCGCTTCTTCACGTGGCTGCGCTTTATCACGTTGCGAAGCGGCTGGGATGACTCGTCATCTTTTTTGGCTGGTCCACCAAAATGCGGTTTCGGACTTGGTTTTTTCGACCTTCCGCACCTTTGAAAAAAGTGTCAGGAGTTGCATAGTGAAAGTGGAGCAGTTTTGGATTCTAAAGCAAACGAGCCTCACTTGTTTTCCAATTTTCCCGAAAATCAAGTCGGGCTCAATGGATTCTAAATCGGAAATGGGCCAACTTTCATTGTATGACCAGGGCAGTTGGGGGAAAGAGGCGGAAGATAGGCAAAGGTGAATTATGGGGAGAACAAGGCAGAAACGAGCTGAAACGACTAAGTCCGAAATCATGTTTAGCGGCATCAGCCAAAATCGTGACCAATTGTTCCAGTCGCTATGACAGCTTATCTCGCTCGCCCCGTGATGAGCGTCATAGCGTACTGGTCGCGAGTCTAGACATTACCATACCACACTATCCCATCCCAAGCATCCCAAAACAATCGTCGTGCGAAGCTACCTATACAAGTACACTCATCACAACTCAAGTTAGTCGCGAAAACCATTTTACACCTTCTCCTCTTCCCGCTCCACAGCCTCCGTATTCACATGACCTTCCGGAATCGCGTTGAGCTGCGACTCCATCTTGTCGATGCCGCGAACGTGTATCCAGAAGACGATGCCGGAGACGAAGGAGATGACGCCCATGGAGCCGTAGTTCCATACGAGGAGGGGATCCTGAGGGAGCGGGATGAGTATTGCGCAATAGAAACGGAAGAAAAGAGAAAGCCAGAGTGGTGACATCATCGGTACCGAGGCAGGAGGAGAGGAGAATAGAGAAAGACGCTCACCGTCGACAAGCTGACGAACGCCTCGCCAATCGCGCTGGCAAGCCCAGACTGGAACAGGAAGACGGACATGACGAGCGAGCGCATGTTCTTCGGCGCCTTGGTGAACGCGTACTCGAGGCCGGTGATGGAGGCGAAGATCTCGGAGATGGCGATGAGGATGTAGGAGCCGGTCTGCGTGGTCGAATCGTTAGTAATGAAGGGATAGCGGGGGAAAGCAGGGGAGAAGAGGAGGAATACACACCTGAATCCAGACATTCAGCGGCGAGGGGATGACATTGCCGTCATCGTCGGCACAGGTCGTGGCGTTGTATCCACAAGGGCTGGTCTGTAACACGGGGAGCTTCAGCATGTGTTCCGTAGTATAGTAGCTATCATCGACTGACCTTGTAAATGTAATGCTGTACGGCAGCCGCCCAGGCCATCGCGGCCGCACCAGTCAAGAACCCGGCGAATACCTTCTTGAGGGGGGTGAAGTTCCAGCCCCAGCGGTAGAAGGCGGGGTAGATCTATGTGCGGGGAAGCAAGCGAACGAGATGAGTATATTGGAAGGGGAAGGAAGGGGAGGACGCACGATTCTATCACAGATGGGAATGAGGATGATCAGGGCGAGGGGGTCGAGATTGGAGAGAATGTCGTTAGGCAGGCCGTGCGTATTCATAGAACCCGCTTGCGAGGTCAAGTTGTTGGTCATTTGGTTATATGTCAGCCCTATATTCACCATCGTCAGCTCCGCAAACGATCCAAGCAAGGCAACGAGTAATACGCACACCAAAGCGGGAAATACAGGAACACCCAGCACGCCTTGATACCCCTGCGCACCTCAGCAACCCAGGTGTCATCGTAGGTCATCCACCGCGGCTTCGGCTTGCCCGCAGCGACCACGTTGGTGGGCTTCGCGGCCTCCCAGAAGTCCGGCGCGTTGAGGTTGCGGATGGTCTTGACGGGGTTCAACGACCAGCGCCCGCGCGCGGCGTACCCGAAGGCGTTGAGGAAGAGCGCGAGGACGGAGCCGGTGGGCGGGGAGCGGACGTAGCGGTTGCGGCCGAAGAAGAGGACCAGCGGGCAGAAGAGGAAGACGATGGTGGGGAGGGTGTAGGAGAGCCAGAAGCCGACGTACTGTGGGGTGGCGTTAGCGGGGGAAGAAAATGCAAGCCAGGCGAGAGAGAGAGGGAGAGAGACGAACCTTCTCAGCGTAGACCATGGTGATTTGGCCGACGAGCGCACCGACGTTGATGAAGAGGTAGAAGTACATGTATACACGCGCAATTGTCAATGTCGGATCGACAATAACACGCTCTCCAGATCTTGTGGTACGAATGAAGAGCTTCGTGCGACGGTATTGCTCCGCGACGAGAGGCGAGATATTTGCCTTGAAGAGACCGGTACCTGTATAGGAAACGTGTCAGCACCTTCTCCTCGATTGAAGACACAAGGATGCGAAAACCCACCGAAACCCATAATAACCTGCGCCAGCATAAACACACCAAGGGAGGTGTTAGGTTTTTCAATGACACCGGGAACGGCCGAGACGATTAGGATGATGTGGCCGACGAGAGCGACGAGGACGGCGACACAAATGGTCTTGTACCGACCCCAGTGTGCGTCAGCGATGTACGCGCCGATGAGCGGGGTCACATAGCACCTACACCGAGTTGATTAGTCAGAAAAAAGTTATCTGAATAGAATTATATTGAATAGGGCTGCGGCCCGCGGAAAATCTCTGCGACATGAAAGATACGCGGGGCGCGCAGCAAAATGCGGGGAGGGAGACAGATCGTTGCGATGGGACGGCAAACGCAAGCAAACGACGGGTATTGTGCGCGGTACTCACCAGAATTGATAGAATGTACCGATACCCGTGGATGTTTGCTGGCCCTTACCGAGGGCACCAGACTGCCCGTTAGGGCCACCTGCACCGGTGTGAGAGCCAGGGGGGAGGGTGTGTTGGAGGAAGTTCGTGAAGACAATGCTGGAGCCGTAGAACTAGGGCAGAAAAATGTCAGAAAATGATATGAAAAGCGAATAGGACCGGAACGCACGGAAAAGCGCTCAGCAGCTTCAACGGCTGCGATGACTGCGAGATGGTGAGAAAATTGCGGGGAAAGCGAGGAAAGTATCGGGCAACGTACGGTAGCCATTCCAGGGGATCGCATCCGATACACGGCGAAGGGTGAGTTTCTCCTCCTCAGTAGGGAATTCAAGCCCGTCGTAGATTCCGTCATCAGCTTCCTCCACTGAGAACGAGTGCTCCGAGCGCGCTTTGTCGTCGACGTGTTTGAGCACTTCGCTTTGTGCAACGACGAGATCGACGTCGGCAGGCTGCAGTCCGGCCATTGCAATACTCTAGTGAAAAGTATGCGGTAGTGGTGGCGGGAGGGAGAGACGGACGGTGGAAACCTTTGATTGCAGCCGAGTTATATGGGGCCTCGGGTCGTGTGCTGTTTCGTCCCAAAACGAAAGCATGTGGAGAGCAGATAAGCGTCACTTGGGCCCCATGTGCTCCAGCCTCGCTAAAATCTATCGGCGAGTCGAAGCCGGCTGGAACTGACCCAGAACTGCGCATTAGAGTGAATCTTTCGAGCAAGATTTAATCCTGAAGTAGCGGGAACCTACCAGGGTGGAACGATGCATCGAGCAGACCGTCTTCGCCATTATCGAAGAGCCAGTGTCGACTCGGAAACGTGGGAGCCAAAGTTGCTTCGACGACACTATTTTTAGCACGCGTCGGCCCGGCAACAGCCGGCTTGGCGCTTTTTGAAAGTGGCGCGCGAAGAGCTCTGCTGTGGATCATTGAATAGAGCTAACTTAGGTAGAAGGCGCAAAGAAGGCACGACGGCCCAGCAGTGGGAGTTCAAGATGAAAATAGAAACATACAAGATTTTCGCAAGGCGAGAAGACAACGGATCCAACCCGAAAAAAAACTCAACGGTCCTTATCGCTCCCGAGTCTCTAGCCTCTAACTGAGTATCCCCAAGAAGATGGAAACAGTCAATAAATTTGGAGCAGTGCCTGAAATGGCTCACTCACAGTCTCCCACCAGCTCCCACCACAAGTCCCCTTGACAGTAAAAACGCTGACTGGCTTCTTTTGTGATTCTGAAGATCCGAATGGTGCCTGAAACCCGCTCCCGCTAACCAACTTGATACGTCTCGCAATGTGAAAGTTCTCGAGCAAGCCGGGCGCCGAAATGTTCTGCGTCGAATGTCAGAGTCGAATGTCGACTGAAGACGACCAAACGACGCAAGAACGGAAGTGTTTCAGCGTGCAATCATGATCAGCAAGCGGCCATCGTGAGAAGTGTGCGCCGCATGTGATGATCCGCGCGTCAGACGGAGGCAATTGTCGGGGAGCGGGATTGATAGGAACACTCATTTTAGATGGCCGGTGTTTGTGCCAGAAAACATAGGAAAATATTCGAAGTGAAAAGTAGCAGAAGAATAGACGGAACGGGGCGCTGGAGAAATGAATGCGCAAATCAGTTAGAAGCGGTTGAAGCCCACTAGAAACTGATACTCACGCACGAAATGTTTTCTCTGTATTCTTTGCTCATTTTTGCAACTGAAAAGTGAGAGTTGGAAGCCGCACACCTGCAGCGAGTTCACAATTTTGCTCTACAATTCCAAAACACGATCCTGTCGCTCTATCAGCTTCAAAATCCCCGACCATTGGATTGAAATTCATACCTGCCACCATCGCTTTACTTCACGCTCCTCCGTAACCATCTGCAACTTCAAAAGAAATGAGGCAAGACACCGACGCAATCATAACCAGAACAAATCGCACCATATTTCGAGCCATCAGACGAGGAAATCGGTCTGACGATAATGTTTCTTCCTCTGGACTTGAAGCCATTGTTAGGAATTGTACAACGCGAGGTCTCGAAGTGGCTTGGGGAGAAGATAGCACCCAGTCGAGCAACGCGCAGTCTGCGCCGGAAAAGGTGTTTCCCCAGACCACGAACACTATAGTGTGGAGGTGACTGCATTGCGAGATTTTGGCTAGCGTCGCAGGGACCATCGGAGGAAGCCCTTCAAAGATCGTTATGCGAAAGATTCGCAATTCAGGAAACAAGGAGAGGTCGAGCGGAGTCTCTTCGTCCTATCCAAGAATCAAATTTCCGTTTGGGTATGAATAGGTGTACTCACCATAGGATCAATATCGAGGACACGAAGCGCATGGGTAGGTATCGTGTCCCATTGAATAGGCGACAAACAGGAAATGGAAAATGCCTTGAGGCCAGTAAGATCAAAGGGATAAAACCCCAGCGAATGCGGGGTCTGGGGCGTCTTGGTGAGAGCTCGCACCCCGACTGTAAGCCCCAGAGACCTCAGTTGCATCGGCAGATCCACGTTAAATGCAGTTATCGGTTTAAGGGATGCCTTTTGATCGTAGGCGACCTCGAGGTGCTCGATAGAGGAGGAGAGATGCGGCAGGACATAGGCCACGCACTCGGGGAGTGGGATACTGTATACAGAGACAGAAAGACGTACTACCGCAAAGTGCGCAGCGCAAACCCAAAAGAGACTTGAGAGCAGCTCCGTATTGTCTTGACCGGCGCAGGGTAAGCGATAGACTCTGCAGATACCCAGGGTGAACGGGATATCGACGCTGCATAATTTTTTCATTCAAGGGGGAGTGAAGAAATTCTGAGTGCGACTCGTCGCCGAGTCTGAGTTCCCGGACATAACGCACAAGATGTGGGGACTCGGCCAACGCTTTATACAGTTGGCTGAGTATAACATCATATGAATGCGTGTCCGTTTCGAATAGGTCCATTGGGGCGAAAAAAAGGTGGGACTTGTCCAAGGGCGAGCGACTAGTGCGCACGAGAGAAGATCGCGTCGAGACGATGCGAGAGACCCGATGCAGAGATCCAGCAGCTCAGGGATTTCGAGAGGATTCTGTTTGCTCGACATGGTGGTCAAGGGCGGAGTTTGGCGGAGCTCAAAATTAATTGATGTGGCGATGCACTTCTGATGACCGGTTGTTTTTTCTCTTCTTGCTTGGTTGCTTACTCGATGTTTTGTGCGGAGTAAGAATATTCCACAACAATGGGTTAGAATCAAGCCCTACCCTGATCTTGTACAGAGCCATATAGAACAATGTTCATATATTTAGATGTTTGTCGCACCGAAGTCCGAAAGTTGAATATGGGGTTTCAACGATTCAGGCGGATCGAGAGCCAGTTGTGCGAGAAATAACCATGCGAGCTGGGCTTGCAATCCAAGAAATGAGCAAGAAGGATGTAGTATAACCCGTTAATTACTTCGAGCCTCATCAAATCACGGCTGCTCGAGTGAAGACTTCAGACGGAGAAGACCAAGAGTCCAATGTCAATGTCGAAGTAAAGGCATCCGAAGTCTGGAGTCGCGCTGAATAAGTGGCTTCTAACCAGAGATTTACAAGCACTCGTACACATATACTTGTTACAATTTTGATTTCCGCAAAGGCGCGAACACCGGCTGACTGCGAGCTTTGGCGGCTCGAAGACTTTCTGGGATGTCCTAAACAATATCATGTCATTTTTTACGCAACAGAGAGACGCGTCTGAGCCGCAAACTCACAGCAGTCTGCAAGGCACCAGCGTTCCATGCAGCAGTGTATTCAAGATTCTGAGCCACACTGTATAGAATTCGTCAGCCAGATTGAATATCATCAAAGCTGATGTATCAACACAAGTGAAGCGCCCACCTATGATCCCGCGAATGCGTCAAAATCCGCTTCGTCCCACTCACTGCGACAGGGCTCTTCTGCGCGATGACAGCGGCCAAATCAAGCGCAGCGCGCACGACGCCCTCTCGGCCACCCGCTACTACGTTGGAGAGGAGACCGAGTCGTAAAGCTTCCTCGGCCGAAAACATCCGCGCTGTATACGCTAATTCTCGCATAAGGGATTCGTTGCCTGAGATTTTGGGTAGGTAGGCGAGTGTGCCGATGTCTGCAGCCAGACCGACGTCGACTTCCTAGAATTATAGCGAAGGAAGTTCTCAGTCAAGAGAAAAAAATACCAAGACAACAGTGGTATATATATTTTATCCGCACCTTGATCGTGAATTGCGTTCCCTCCGCTGCAAGCCGTATATCGCAGGCCGAGATAATATCAATACCAAGTCCAATGACCAGCCCATGCACTGCGGCGATTACAGGAAATGGACAGCGCTCCGGAGACCCGATTGCGTGCTGGAATTCTTTGAGATGTGTGTGGGTGGCGAGGGATTTGCGAGCGTTGTCAGCGGCGGGTGGTCCGGCGCCCAGGTCTGCAACTAGAGAAGATCAGAGATTCAACTCACCATTACGGTGAAAACAGAACCAAAACAAAGCGGACGACATACTGTCGATTCCAGCGGTAAACACCTTCGGAAGAGCCGAGGAAAGCACAAGGGCGCGAACGTCGCGTCCCTCATGCGTTATTCTGTCCATCAGAGCGCCGTAGTCCGCCCATAATCTTGAATAGCATCAACTCTAGCACTTTCCTGAAAGACAGGGGACACGGACTCGCTCGAAAATGCGTTCACGGGCGTTCTAGGATGGATTGCCATCGAATGAGTGAGTGATATCTGTGAGTGATGAAAGGGGCTTGGATACCTGTGAAGTTCAACATGCAGAACGTGGGGATGAGGTTCCGAGACGTTTATCCACTTGGACGATAGACTCGCGGCCAAGGACATGGTAGATTGAGAGCAAGAGAGGAAGTTACGGAATTTACCGAATTTTCACCTGCGCGGTGATGGCGGCATTCGGTAACCGGCTTCCTGAGTTAGCCGGGACAAGTAACTTGAAATTCAAATTGACTTCGAAGCAACAATTCAACGGTGCAATTCGACAAGCCGGAATCAGACGAGTACTCCCATCTCCGCCCCAGTCATGATCGATTCGTATCTTTCCCAGCAAATTCGTTTGCCAACATTGGCATCTTCTTGACATTTTCTCTGTTTTCAGATACATATGAGTACTGCTGACCCTTCAAGACGCCGGCGCTGCAATGGCGAACGCGGGGCTAGCAGCCAAGACCCAATCCACATTGCTATCAGAAATTCAATTCAGTCCATGGCCCCCAAACGAAAAACATAGTAGGAAACGTACGTAGCATTAACAACGTGCAACGAATATCCCTCCCTAAATTGAAAATTCACCCGAACGCATCAGCAAATGTCCGTCTAACTGTAAATCTCAATTCTAAATATGTACTCACGCAGGACGCAAAGTCGCCGGAAGCAAAGTATGAATCTGCCCGAGGTCGGTCTGCAGATTATTCCCAATAAACGCCTTCAAATCGAAGTGGTTGCTGGCGTTGGTCAAGAAAAGACTGAACGTCGGGGGGTCGCGGTCCGTGAAAGTCCAGTTGATCTCAGTGACTTCGCCTGCGGTTGGGTTGGTGGGGACGTCGATGGTGAATGCTGCAATGAGAGGTGCAGCGAGCGCCGCAAGAAGACTATGGATTGTTAAGATTGTGGTTCGGAGAGTTGAGTTGGCAAGCACCTGTGGGTGAATACACGCATATTTTGAAAGAAGGAAGATGTAGATGATGGTTGGGACCAGGACAGTCTCTTATATACTAATTACCTTCGCATCAATCTCAGGGTGGATCTTCGGGTAAAGTGAATTGTGCCGTACTTGTTTAATTTCCGTTCACGAAGCAGGTTGCAACCGTTGAGACATTCGAAAAGAACAGCGAAGTTGCAAGATTATCATCCTTTTCGTGCCAATTGCCTGGACCTCAAGACGTCGTAGATCAGACTGAGTCCACGAAAATGCAATGACGGACGGAAATACAGACAGTGAAGCGTCATCCGAATACCTGCCGCAAAAATGCTCTTGGCACTTCATGTGGCCTGCCCGCTGCTCTTGGATAAGTACGCGATACTGAATAGAGTCAATTGTTGAATCAGACAGGCCACCGACGTGATCAGATAATCCGTAAGCTTCAGAACCGGTTGTAACTTGAGAACTCGTTGACATTCCGCCAAACGACATTGGATTGCGTGTCATGTCAGGGTGCAGAGTTTCGGCAATGGATAGATTCGTTGGCTTTCTGTGAGATGAGTGAATGGTCGAAAAAGAGTGAGCGAAAGAAGGCACTCATTTTTGAAAAGGTTTTGAAGCATTAGCAGAGCTTGATGTGTTTGGTGTGCTCTTGAAATATAATTGCGCTGGCTAGATGAGGACAGCATCAGAAGAAATGTCAACATCCACTGCCAGTCTCCAGGTCGCTGGTGCCACTGGTTGGCCTACGACGATGGGTAAACTTGAGAATGTCGGGTTTCACGGTTGGAGCCAAGCCAATAGAAGCAGCCCACATAACAGCTCGTCCATGCGCAGACTCGAGGCCCAAGACGGGCCCCGGAATTCCATACAATCACTGGAGTCGAAAACAGGCGCTGATTCACCGTGAATTGGCTTCATTCCGCCACCTTCGGAACAAAGATAACCAAGTATACGTCTAGATCCTCGATTTCACGACTCGGACAGAGAATCTCAACTTGTTCGGAACCATCAGTACATACAATTCTTTCAGTTATGAACATCTCCAGTCCATCATATTCATACATTTCTCGACCAACCAACCAACCAACCAACCAACCAATCAGTTCGTCAGAATATTCGTAGTCAGCACATCCAACGCCGCCATCTGGCCCCAGGACGTGAATCCTTGCGGCGGGCCCGGCCAAGACGAGGAATACGTGTTGCCGGTTGCGGCGAGGTCAAGGAGGGCGTTGTACTAAGATTTAAATTGTGTGTCAGTTCGAGAACGTATTATAGAGTGGAATGGAGAGTTGGAGAGTTGAGGGGGGGGAGAAAAAGAAAGCTTACCTGAACGTCGCCGTAGCTGTGAATGAGCGTTGTGAGAGGTCCGTTGTTCGCGTTTCGGGTCCAGGCTTCGGCGAGGCCGCGGATGAGGACCGCTACATTAGGATGCCAATGCAGTCAAATTCGAGGAATCTAGGAAGAAAAGCGAAGTAGACACACATTTGAAACCAACCGCATCGTTATTCTCATTCGGGCTCGCGCCTTCGGTGATAATACCGTCGGACCCCTCCCACACGTTCGTCTTGACGGCCGAGTTGAGGATGTTGACCATTCTGTCATTTATTGCGATAATTCAGTCTTTCGTTAGCAATCACGCACATCGCAGTAAATGGTATGAGGGGGGAAACGCACAAACTAGTCCACTGACTATCCCCTGTAATTGCCCCCAGAACACTCAACCCCTCGATATACTTGCCCGAGTTGTAGGTGAAAATCCAGCCATCTGGGGATCGGGAGCAGTCGGTGGCGAGGATTGAGTCGAGGAGGAGGTTGTCTGAGCGGATTTGGTGGGATCGCATCCTATTCAATTTATCAGAAGGGATGAATGAATTCTAATTTCTTCTCCGAAATAGAGAAAGAGGTGAGTATATTAGGTATAACTTACCATTCTGCGCTCTGGATAGCTGCGGAGGTGTATTTCGAGTCTTGCGTGTATTCTGCGAGGAAAGCAGAGAGCCTATAGAACGGTGAGAAGGGAGACTTGTGGTCGAGGGAGGCGCATACGTGAGGTATAAGCTGGGGATACATAATCAAGATGAGCCGAAATATACTTAACACGCAATGAACGCGTACCCAGTCGTGATAGAGTTGATACTCGTATCGTCAGTTGTCGGTCGCCAGAACACCGCACCAGCCATCGTCGCTGTGAAATGCTGAGCCCATGAATGCCCAGCATACGAAAAGCTAAAGCTCACCTCCATTGCAAGTTGACTGAATTGCGAAATTCTTATTGGGGTTTCTTCCCGAGGATGCTTGGTCGGGAGTGATAACACTGGTGCATCCGGGTGAACTTCATATGAGGGTGAACGAGGGAGAAGAGCATACTATCCGGTGACGTGGTCCCAGACGTCCATGGCGTGGCTCAGCAGGTCGCTATTCTATACCGCAAAATTCGTAAGATGTTCGAACAAAGAAGGGAACAAATTGAAGAAGTCACGCACCCCGTATGCGCGATACGCATATAAAGCGGCCTGTGCCCACCACCTAACATTCGTAAGCGATCCGAAATCGGAGCACGGATGGTTAAACATACATGGCATCGTCGTTGAACTAGAAACCAAATATGAGTGTCAGTTTGATCACGTTTGAACCTCAAAACTTACCCTGAAACCCATACGCCAGTCCCATTAGTCATCGCTTCTACCGGCTGAAAGAGATAAACGCACCCATTTTGATCATAATGCTGCCACCGACTGAAGACGAGATTGAGATTGTTGACTACCAGGTCTCTGTTGATCGTAGTGCCCGCGAGACGGTCTTGATTCGCAAGAACCGACCAAACGTTTCCGGATTGCCAGTATCCGATTCCTATATAGACATTATGATTTCCTGCGTGCCAATCCTGCTCATGATCGAACTTGCTGAGCGTACTTACCATTGAATTCTCCAGTCCCAGAGTTCAACTGTGGAGTCATCTGGTTGATAGCATTCTGCGCAATCGAGATACGCTCGTCCTTCGGCCGGCTGTTGCTGAATTTCTGTACGAATAGTACGGTGAACATCACGATCGACGACTCCGCAGAGATGTTGAGTGAATCCATACCCGCCATGAGAGCGGCACACCGAGATCCTGAGCAGCAACCGATGAGAGGAGAGCGACGAGGGAAAAGGTTGGAAGGAGCATAGTGGGTGCGTGGGTGTAAGTTGCGAGCAGGTCGCGGTTTAAAACAACACGCAACCGTTGCGAATCGACTTGATCGGAGCTGGACGGTCTCAGACTCTCACGCGCGCTGGTGGGGCTGCAGAACCGTCGAAACGGCTTCTTCGCGGTCAGCTGACAATGACGTCGACAGTGCCATGGGGAAGAATCTCGGAGGCGATGCTGTGACTCAACATGCCGGCGTGCCGGAACGGAAAATCAAGCCGTGTTTGCCACCACCTCTTTTCTTTTCACCGCGATCGATGACGACGGATAAAGGTACCCTCATCTTCCGCCCACGTCGCCCAACTCAACCTGTGCAGTCCTCGTTGGTGTGATCGGCGGCAGTGGCCTGTATAACCTGAACAATCTCACCTTTATGTCCGTCAAATTCCTTCTCATCCACGCAAACCACAAGCTAAATTACTTTGTTGTCCACCCAGAAAACATGTAAACCCCGAAACGGTTCGCCTTCCCATTCCCCTCTCTATCTCAAAGTTTCAACTCAGCATACGACCTGCAGCCATGGGGCCACCCCTCCTCCCCCATCGCCATCTCCTCCCTCCCCTCCGGCGCCCTCGTCGCCTTCCTCGCCCGCCACGGAACCCACCACAGCCTGCCCCCCTCCGCCATCCCCTCCCGCGCCAACATCGCCGCCCTCAAATCCCTCGGCGTCTCTACCATCCTCGCCTTCTCCGCCGTCGGCTCCCTCCGCGAAGACATCGCCCCAGGCGACTTCGTCCTCCCCTCCCAGCTCATCGACCGCACCAAGGGCGTGCGCCCGGCGTCGTTCTTCGAGGATACGGGCGTCGTGGCGCATGCGGGGTTCAGCGACCCGTATTCGATTGGGCTTGGGAAGTGGCTGGCGGGCGCGGTGGAGGAGGCGTTGAGGGAGGAGGAGGAGGATGAGGGCAAGAGGGTGAGGCTCTGGAGGGAGAAGACGCTCGTGGTGATGGAGGGTCCGCAGTTTTCGACGAGGGCGGAGAGTTTGATGTATCGTGCGTGGGGAGGGGATATCATCGGGATGACGGCGTTGCCCGAGGCGAAGCTTGCGAGGGAGGCCGAGATTAGGTGCGTTTACATTTTCTTCCTTTGTCTTCCTACATTCATTGCTTTGCAGCTTCGCCCTAATCGCAACAGCAACCGACTACGACGCCTGGCGCCCCCACCAGCCAGGCGTCACCGCCACAGAGGTCGGCGCTATACTCGAGAAGAACGCCCACACGTCGAGACATGTTGCAGCGCACGTCATTGAGCGGCTGCTGAAAGTGGCTCTGAGCGAAGCGAAGACGGAGGGAAAGAACGCGAAGGGACTCCTCAACGAGGAAACAGGGTGCATGCGATTTGGGATAATGCTCAACATGGAGGAGAAGGTCAAGAATGCGAAGCTCGCGTATGTCTTGCCGGAGTACTTTACGGCGGAGTGAGGATCATGGTCCTCATAATTTTTGGATGATTTTCACATTACCGTAAGTTGAAAGTGATCATTCACGAGACAAATTCAATCGAATTACTTACGAAACGGACAAACGAACCAACGAGCAGCTCAAGCTATCTATCTCGACTCAATCCCGCTCTCCCAACGTACGAACACCCGTATCAAACGCCGGAACCTCGACGAAAAGCCCAGCGTTACCATAGATGTGGCCCACACTCGCCTCGTTCCCATACGCAACATAATGCGACGACGCGCGGTTCAGCTCAGATATCTTCGTCACCCACTGCACCGCCGTCTTCTGCACCTGCTCCTTCTTCTGCCCAGCTTTCTCCTCCATCCTCCTCCCCCGCTTCGCCCGAAAATCACTCATCCTCTCCTCATCGCGCTCCAGCATCACCCCATACCGCTCGATATCCTCCATCAGCCCCCCATCCTCGTCGTACACCTCGTTCATATTGAGCACATCGTCAACGAGGACGTCGTTCCCGGGACTATGGTACTTCTCCCCGCTGTCATACAGCAGCTTGACATGCGTCTGCAGCCCCACACGTTCGGAAGCCGCGCGGATGCGCGCGTCGCTGCCCTTCAGGAGCTTCAGCAACGGCGGAAGGCGGCTGGGTGGGTAGATGATGTGGTGGTTTTTGCGATCCCAGCCGAGGCCCTCGGGTTCGGAGGGCATGGGGTATTGGTGGGACAGGCCAAACGCGAGGAATCCGCCGTTCGGGAGGAAGTTGGAGTTTGCTAGGAGTGTGCGGAGGGTATCTTCGAAGACGCGGTCGGGGTTGTGGGATGGGACAACGCGTACCACACTGTAGGGAGCCTTGGGTCTTTCGTCGCGGAGGAATAAATTGTAGGTGAGTGTGACGCGGTGGCCGGATACGACTGGCGCGACGGCGTGAGTGACGTCGCTGTAGAACGCGACATATGCTACTACTGGTTTGTTGTTTGCTGCAGCGAGCTCCGAGGCGGAGTCGAACGTCCATGCCGCGCCGTCGTGTTCGAGGGTAAGCCCGCCGCCTTGGTGGGATGTTGGAAAAATGACGACAAGGGAACCGAGCATGTCGTCCCCCCTTGGAGTGTCTTTGTGGGCTTTGAAAAACGAGCCGGGACCTGCAGGCACGAACAGGAAAATCCTCAATCAGCGGGTGTGTATGGATAAATCAGGGTTTATAATTTCGCACCGTACACGTTGAGCTTGTAGAGCTCGGGGATGAGGATTTTGTCCTCAGCATTCAGATCCTGTCCTTGAAGGATATCCTGCTTGATCGCAGTCAGGAGGCCAGAGCTGAGAATGTCCAATCGCGAAGCAAATTTATCTAAATCCATCTTTCCCGCCTTTCGATACGTCTCGTCGAGAACATCGGCTTGGTTCAGACCGAAGGTGGCTTTCTGGCATGCGTTAGCGAGGTCGTGGAGATCATTGTCCCAGGCATTGCCCAAGTCAATTCGTCTACAAGATTGTTAGCCTCGCCGGGTTTCGTGTAAAGGAAAATCAATCGAAAACGCACCGAGGGCGTTCGCCTTCGACATCATAGTAAACAACGAGAGCTTCCGCTTTGACAGGGTGCACCCCTCCGATGTAGGGCACTTGCTTCTGGATTGCATTGCGTAGAATCTCGAGGCTTTCCGCGATTGTCTGATCGGAGGTTGGCTCGGGCGTCGCGGGTTCGGGCTACAGTGCGCAAGGTTGGTATTAACTGAAAGAGCTGGAATTGATACGAGAAAGACACTCACATCTGGGGTCAACATTGCTGGTCAGTGGCAAAAGGCGTTGTGGGTTGGTTGTGGGTCCAAGGAAGAGTACGCAACGAGGCACTGGTAAAACGAGGATTATCAGATATCACAACGTGTTGGGCGTGTTCTAGTAGAACGGGTGGCGATCACTGGCACAGAGTTTCCAGCATTCGAACTGAGAGTGGATTCAGTGGGACTGGGCCTCGGTGACGATCGATTCGATAGTGTAAAAGTCTAAACAAAACTGAACGCACCAGCTGCCAAACGCTGAGAATGTGGAAGGAAGGTGGAAGGCAAACCAGGAACTGATGCAATCAAAGAAAAAATTGCTGATTGATGCCATCATGCCGGATGTTGCCGTTCACCCAAACCTTCATCGCGTCCTTCCTTGACCGCTCTCTAACATGCCGCCGAGTAACCTCAGCACGTCGGGGATCCGAGCTCTTGGACTACATTCGGACTCCAGCCTCAGCATGCGCTTTAGCTTCGTCCGTGGGTGTCGGATATCTCGGGACTTGTCGTGGACACTGGTCCCTGGACACTGGAAGGAGGCTCTTGAGGTTTTGGCGCACTTTTCTCCTCTCAATAGCCTTTAACCTTTGATTCTTTCTAAATACTCGAGCGCAACAGACATCTTGCCTGAGGCGATTAACTCTATGGGTGCTTCCACCGGAACGAGACTCGGAGAAATATCGAAAACAGCGATAAAGTCCTGATTATTTTTAGCTGTGCCCTAACTCTGCTTCCGGGGTTGAATTGTGGAATATCCCCTCATGGCCGCTATATTACCCCGGTCTGCATGATGTACACCGCGAATTTTAATCAGTGACATTCCCTCAATCACCAGTCCTCGCTCTTTCTCTCTCCCCGACATCTCGCAATGCTTTTACGCCAGCAGATACTCCTCAGCGTCGTTGGCTTCCCCTTCATCGCAGCTGCTCAGCCCACGGTCACCTACGACTACGTAATTGTAGGCGGCGGAGCAGTTGGGCTGCCGCTTGCTGTCCGGTTGTCGGAGGATCCCACAAAGACAGTTGTCGTACTGGAAGCCGGAAATAGGTGCGTCTCTTTCTTATACTTATGTGCATATCCTCCCGTTCAAATCCGTGAATGAAACGCTATGCAGCGGGATTGGAAAGTGCGTCCTTGACAAACCAAATCATCCTCACCTTGCTAATGAAAGCCTTACAGCCCGAATATCACTAACCTCCGCCTCAACGCCAACAACTTTGGAACCGCAAACGACTGGTATTTCTCTTGAGATTTAAATTGTTCGTCCTTCAGCAATACTCACACCAGCACAGGCAGTTCCTGACGGTCCCACAAGCTGATGTCGGCAACAGAGTACAAGCGCAGGTGCAGGGAAAGGTTCTTGGGTGCGTTTTATTCCAATCCCGTATCATTAAGACAGTCAAATCATAATGTATCGAAGGGGTGGCTCCGCAATCAACTCTGGAATGTATCTACGGTGCGGCCTCGTCTAGATCTTGCATATTTTTCGCTCCGACACTTAGACGCAATGCTCAGGGGAAACAAAGAAGAATACGACGCACTCGAAACGCTCGGTGCCACGGGATGGAATTGGGATAGTATGTTTGCCGCAGCGAAGAAGGTCTACTATTACATCTTCTGCACGTCTCAATGGCAGCATGTAAAGTCTAAATCCACTTTTTCCAGAGCGAACACTTCCACCCGCCCTCTCCCAAAGAAGCCTCAACATTCAACCTAACCTACAACCCTACATCTCACGGGTTCTCCGGCCCCATCTCAATCGCCATCCAAGCAGTCAATGTGTCCAACTTCTTCCCCGACTTCGCCGTACCCACACTCGAAGCCCTTGGACACAAGATGAATTTTGATCCAAATGGCGGGTTCCATACCGGCCCGAGCTGGGATTTCCTGGTGCGCAATAAATGCTATTCCTATTATATATTGCTTTGATGATGCTTTCCTTCAAGACTGCTCTCCCGGATTCGAGCACACGCTCTTATGCGGTCTCCGGATACTGTACGTATACCCTCCATTATGTTGGAATATTCCGCCAATGACTTGTCTTACAGACCTCCCCGTCATCAACCGAACCAACCTCCACGTCATGACCGAGTGTCAAGGCACCAAAATCATCTGGTCCACGAAAGAGAACACGTTGGCTCCTCGGAATGACTTGCTGACGGCGACAGGCGTCGAATATATCGTACTCGACGACGCCGGTGTTGCACAGACTCGAACAATCGTGAGTTTCAAAGTTTCTTCTGACTTTTTCTTTTTCAACAGACCTTGGCTTTATCAACTAGAGTGCAAGAAACGTCATCTTAAGCGGGAGCGCGTTGAACACGCCGAAGATTCTCGAGCTGAGCGGGGTCGGAGATCCGACGATTCTGAACAGGTAAGTTATTCCTTCATATATGTATTCATTCTCCTCATCAATGTTCAACCGATGTTAGTTTGAACATCACCACTCTAGTCGACCTTCCCGGGGTTGGAGCTAACTTATGCAATCGTGCGTTTTCTCTTCCCGGTTCTCCCTTACCCCGCAACTGAAAATTAACGCTCTGAATCGCAGAACCGATTACCACAGCTTCCTATCTATTGAAGAATGGTTCCATCGATGGTTAGTGTAGTATCCCCCGGTGAAACAAACATCTCAACTTGAACACTGATAATATCACCCTCACAGCCGGAAACGCAATTCGCTCCGCCATCATCGATATCCAACCCTTCTCCGGCTACCTCAGCGCAGAAGACTTACATCGCTCCGAACAACTCCTCCAAACCAAACCGGACTTGCTTTCGGAAGCCCAGTTCAAAGTCATGAAAAAGCAGATCAAGAACGGGGTGCCTCAGATGGAATTCGCTTGGGCAAGGACAATTTTTTTTTCTCCTGCGTGCTTGGATTCAGTCAATTTATATATCCATATCTTGATGCACAGAACGTTGCCACAAACTCGAACAACATTACGACCCTCACTTTTGATCGCCTTATTTTATCGAAACCGTTTTCGCGGGGAACTGTTGTGAGTCTGTTCAGTTTCTTGTTCTGTGGAATCCCATTCTCACTCTGATTTCTTGTTTTTTTCTTTCTGCAGCATATAAACTCAACGGATCCTTTGATCCCTCCAGTGATTGACCCTAAGTAGTGCGTCTTCCATTACTGCATTTTCCTGGTCAGTGTCTGATAAATCGAGGTAGTTTGAGTGCACCGCACGATAAGGTAATCAACGTTCAATTCCAGCTTTGGATATTAACCGAGATCATTCTTCTGTTCCTGTTCAAGTTCGCTTTCGCAAAAGGCGTTCAATATACTAGAAAAATCGTGGACACCGAGCCGCTGAAGAGTATCATCGCAGGTGAGGTCAACATAAACCCATCGGGTTTCTTTGTTGGTGTGGAGTTTGAATGTATACTGCAGCCCCGCTATCACCCGATGCCAGCGTTCAAACCGACGAGGACTTTGTCAACTACGTGAACACTGTGTCTGTTTCCGAGTCAGTAGCTTCTCCGTCCCTGTCAAAATTGATATGTACTTGACTCCTTTGCCTTGCAGACATCACTTCGTCGGCACATCAGCGATGACGCCTCGTTCGGAAGGGGGGGTGGTGGATCCGTCTATGGTCGTGGTACGCTCGTCTTCGATCTAATTTGACCATCCATCATCCATTCTGATGACGTGCAGTACGGAACGACCAATGTTCGAGTCGCCGATTTATCCATCATTGCAAATTTACCTGGGATTCATACCGTTTCGCGTAAGGCCTTTCTTACCATTGATTCATTCTGCTTTCTAGACTAAATTGGTTGACTCTTTCGCTGATAGTGGCGTATATGGTGGCTGAACGAGCTGCTGAAATCATCAAATCGGAGAATGGGCACAAAATGTGAAGGCAGGTTATGGGTCGAACGGTACTGTCGATAAATGTATTAACGGTGCTGTGAACGAACTCAATATTGCTACGGGTATACTTCTGCAATCAGGTCGAAGTCATGTCTCAAATCTCAAGATGATGCCTGCACGGGCTCCATCTCCCTCGTCTCTTCCTCTCCGTGGGGGTTGATCTCATCCTTCGGCGAGTCGTGCCTGGAAGTGGCGTATGTGCAGCTAAGGAGCACGCATCTGCCGACGAAACACATAAATGCTTGGTCAAGAACCAAGAAATGATACGTACGCAAGCCATTCAGTCATTACGCCCATCAGATATTCGACCAGGGTATAGTGCGAGGAGAAGCCATGTTCTCCGTAAGTGTTAGCTAGAAAAGTAGAAATCAATTTGTAATTGGGGAAAGTAGACAGGTGGAGGGGACTGGCGATTGTAGTACGAGAGCTGTCAAGTTGATATTCATAAGGGATTCATATGAGGGTAAGAACGAGAACAAGAGCGCACCTCAAAGTCGGCAGACTGAAGGACGCCATAAATTCCACGCACAATAAGGGGGACCCAAGTGACTAGCAACAGCACCAACGTCGGATGCACACCGGACCACCCATTTATACGAGGAGCAGTCCGCCGATTGTTGCGGATCGTAACCAGAATAATGGCCAACAGCGCAGCATTGCACGCTAAGAACACCCCCTGCCCTGTCGTTCTTGTAACCCTCGCCACGCGAATCTTCCTCTGGGTATCGGCAGAATCGAATTGCGAAAGATCCGCGTTAATTAGATAAGAGCCGCCGACTATGATGGTGCTATTGGCGAGGGCGAGGAGGACGTGGAAGGCGGCCATGATGTTATCGTGGTAGATGAGGAGGGCAAACGGCCCGAGGAAGAGGAATGCGAGGAGGCGACGGATGCGTGCGCGACTGTCGATTTTAGCTCCACGGCGGGGTTCAAGCCAAGAGACGCCGTTCGGGAGGTTGTGTTGGTGCCATGAGATAACGAAGCGGAAGGTGCACAGGACCTGCAAGATGGAATAATTAAGTAATTGGGATGAAGCCACCAGTGTGCAAAGTTAAAGGGGATGGTTTTTACCAGAGTGAAGTAGCCTTCAGCGCCGAGAATAAGGAATGCTATGAAGATATTTTTGTTCGCGAAACCGAGAATGGCGAAACCGATAGCGCAGCCTTGCGACGCCAGACGAATTGCGACGTGGAAAAAGAGAACGGACCATCGAGAACGCCATTTCATACGGTGGGTGATGTATGCATAGAAGAGCCAGATAAACACGAAGAGATACTAGCAGCATACAATCGAGTCAGAACTCATTTTTGGGTTCATCGAGTTGCAGTACGAGAACGCACCAGAATCATGAATAACAGGCCAGCTCCGGCCTCGCCATTGAACTTCGACATGAGGGGCCTTGCAATCTGTTCGCAGATGGTTTCGTTTGCGAATGAAAAATAAAGAGAAGGGCATGACAATTTATAGGGAAGCGAATAAAAACGCGGTACCCATCTTACTTCTCATCATCACGGACGCGCCAAAATCGCGAATAAGCTGTCGATCTTCTACGCAGTTGCCCTGGTCCGCAGTCGCAATTTAAAACATGGAGAAAATTCATAGAAGACGCCCCTACTGACACGGCGCCAAGTTTTCTGGCGTTGTATCCGGGAGGAATGGCTAAGCGGAGGCGTTGCTGTTGAATTACTGGATGCCAGCACATCATGCATGCGGCAAACAGTGCCGAGGACCGCACAAACATTCAATCAAACTGGTGCGAAAGCTCAGGCCACGAGTCTCCTCAAAAGCAGCGAGACTGAGAACAAGCTGTGGTTCTTCTGCGCAGTCGACCATAGTCCGCAGTCAGTATACAATTCAAATATAAACCAAAAGCTGTAGAGACTCACAAGAGCAGGTCTTCATCGTCGGCGTGATGCTGTCGCATTGCTGCATATCCAAAAACGCGCAAAAAATGACACGAACTTTCGGACCACAAATTTTGAAGCGTGTCAGTCCAATTTTCGGGCTTCAAAGTCGCTGGCAGGCCAGACAAAGCAGCGAAAGTTGCTGGTGAGCATCTGAACGCGACGCTTAGTGCGTTGTATCGAGGCAAGGCCAGGACCGGGAAACTTGCGGGAAACAGTGTAGGCAGGACGTCTGTATATATCCATCTTGTTTCGCGTCACACTGTAGTGAGCGCACTGCTCAAAATCCGATAGAGCCGCCGCAGCATGAGAAGGTAGGTATCATGAAACCCACTAACAGTGGTGGTATAGAGAAAAGAGAGGAAAACAGTGAGCGATTGATCCCTCGGCAAGGACCGTGATCTCATCATCAACAGGTTGACGCAAGGGTTGACGGCCCGAGTCTCTGACCAACGAAGCATGAGTAAGCATCAAGCAGACAATACGCCAAAGATGATCGCATCATGCAGCTCCTTGCCCTCTTCTCTCGTCTCGGAAGCTCTCGCTGGCGCATCCACCTCATTTGCACCTCATTCTCGTCCAGGGAAACGTCGTTTGTTTTCGCTGTTGTGCTGCAATATTGACTAGAAAGCTTCAAGCTCGAATGGAACATGTCGCAATTGAGATTGAGGTTCACAAGGTACTACGTAGGGCTTCAACCCGTCCGTCCCGTCCGTTTCCGGCCAAGAAAACGGGAAAAACGGCGGTCAGCCGTCCGGACCCGTCCGTCTAGCATACACTCAAAGCCTCAGACGGGACGGGTGCCGTCCGTCCCGTCCCGTCCGTTTCACGGCAGTAACCAGGTAAATTCGCGGTGATTGACAACAAAAACAGTCGGAATCGACTTCAATCAGCTGACCGCGTGGAGTGCCGAATTCAAATTTGACGGCATCTGAACCCGTCGATGGCGCGAACCCGTCCCGTTCCCGTCCGTCTTGTTGACCTCGCAAAGCCTGGACGGGACGGGTTCCGTCCGTCCGTCCCGTCCGTTTTTTCCGTCCAAAGACGGACGGGTTAGAGCCCTACACCGCAAACCAAGAAAAGTGTCCGGGCAGCGTCTGTAGCAAGTTGTTTGTAGGATGTTTTGTATAAATATCAGTTTGAGGCAATTTTGAGGCCCTCACGGTGTTCAAGGCTCGGATGTCTGAATGATATCTCACGCAACGTTCGTGGGATGTGTGACGTGTGACATCCTACGGTCCTCATTCTCCAGCATCATTCAAAGCTCTCGTCGCTCATCTGTGTGCTGTCTCTGCTTCTGGCCTCAATATGACCTCTTTTCATGAACCTTGCTGCCGCCTCTCCCTTCAAGCCACATCGTCTTACCGGGTTTCCTTTCTGCCACCACAAACCAAGATATCATGAGCTCGAGTGTCGTGCCTGGGATGAATTTTGTGCTGAATGTACAGGGTTCAGGACCCTTCGTGAGTCAATCTATACTTCGGTTCACAACATAGGCTAACTTAAGTCTTCAGACTTTCAATTTCAATCTTTCTGGAACATCCTTGCCTCGCGACGAACCTCTCACCCTCTCCATTAATCTGAATCTCGCCGCCGAACGGACCGACACCCCTCGCTCTATTAGCCCGGCCTCAGCCACGCCGAAATCGACGCGAAAGACTCGCAAATTCTTGGCTACTCCGACCCCAAGGCCTCGCGGCAATACTGAAGTGCCAGAAACACCAGAACCTGCACTACCGTCACCTCTGCCCCCGAGGAAGAAACCTCGCCTCGAAGCTCTTGAGAGCCAGACAGCCAATGCTGGGGGAAGCCCCCGAAGCGAAATCCCGGATAGTTCAGAGACAGAGGGTAGCATCACGGATTTCCATGAGAATGAGCCGGTCGCGACTTTCAGTCCGGGAAATCAGGTATGCTCCTTAACAAGCTTATGAAACATTCCACTCAGCAATTTTGTTATCTTCTTTAGCTGGTTACACCATCCCGCAAACGAGCTGGGGATAGAATGGAGCAAGACACACGGGTGGATGGGGCGGACGGATTTCGTGACACATTCAAGCAACCATATCTCAGGTGGCACGTACAAAAGCTCGAACAGCAGTAGATATTAATGAATACGTCTTCGTTTGTTACCCTGGCCCCCAGCCTGAGCTTCACCACCCAACACAAGTTCCTCCATATCATCACCGCCCTCCGCGTCAACACCTTCCTCATCTGAGCTCTCTACGACCTGTGCGACCTTCTTGGCGGCTAATGTAGCTTTCCGTTTTTCTTGTGTCCGTGCGCGCTTTGAGGCTTGTGAACTGCGTACTCGGATAGCGATCTCGTTGTGGTGTGCTCGGCGATCTGAATAAAGCGGTCGCGGAACAGTAAGGGCGATTGGTAGGTGGCGACGGAGTAACGTCGCATTATGGAGCGCCGCCATGTTGATCACAAAGTGGTCATTGTCGGCGTGTTCCAATAGCTTAATTGTCCGGCTTGTTACTTGCCTTTCTTGCATAACAGCTTGCAACGCAGTTGGTGCGCATTTAGCCAATCTACAATCGTGAGCGGCCGAGAAAATAAACAAGATGTCCTGCAGAAGAAAGAAATGAGAAAGACAATGGAACTTCAACCAATACACACCATGGCGGGTACAGCCGACTGTGACTGAGTGCCTTGCCTCTGTAAAACAGGCATTCCGAAGTCCGGGTGCAAAATCTCTGATACGACAAAGTTATCGATGGTTACAAGCCCGCTCGGAACATCATTCGGGCGGGATTCTGGGACGATGACCTCTCGAATGCGCCCGACTGCGACTGAATCCTGTTATTGTTGAGTATAGATGAACAGTAAGTATAACCAGTGTCACTCACTCCAGTTTTGCGTACAAAAACCCAAGAGTCGTTGCGGCAGAAGTCCCCGGATTGTGCAGTAACACCGATCGCTGAACGCCAACGAACAGAGTTCAAGTTGGATGCTACCGAGCCGTTCATTGCGGCAAATGCCTCTGTTTTGTCCCATGATACAAACGGTGCTTTTGCTTCAGAGGCCAAACGAGCTTTCCCTGTGAACAGATTAGCCCAGTAATTTTAAATTTGTAGTGAACTACTGTACCTGGAATGATTGTTTTTGGAGGCACCCAGCCCAAATGTCGCTGAATGATAGGCATGTCCGCGAGTACAGAGAGAACATTTGGGCCGGCATGAACCCATTCATTCCCTACGGACCAAAATCCACCACTTAAAATATGCTTCAGGCGATCCATCGAAGCGAATTTGAGCGCAATATCCCGACTCGGAGCTTGATGATTGCTCAAAATTGAGCATAAGCGAAAAATTGCGTTGAAGCATTCAAAGACTTCAGTCGCATTTCGAATTGGTGGCCCAAAGCGAATAGCGTCCTCCACGAGGTGCGGGAGAAGGTGGAGTTTGATTTTAACAAGGATCTTGGCGGAATCGTGATCGCCAAAGGCATCGAGGACATTTCCGATGAGAATCGCAAGATCATTCTGGTCAAGATTCAGTTGTATGTGCCCAGGAAAGAGACTGTGCGCACCGTATACACGGCCATATCGTCGATCTCGTGAACCCAAAGCTGCGCGCCCAATTCGGAGACAGCCTTGACAAGAGCAAAGAGTTCGGGCGAAACAAGATCATGCACATGAAAGATCATGGTCTGCATGAGGGTCTTGAAGTGTTTACCAATGAGACCGTTTCGGTATTGCATCATGTACGCCGCACGTATTTGCGGGATATTCAATCCGTCGATGTCGGTTGACTGTAGCCTGATTACAAAGAGGTCGCGCTGCGCTTCGGACCACCCAGAGTGGAGCATGTACCAAACATACTTGATTATACCAAGTAGAATAGTGTGCAGAATCTCGACTGGAGTATCACGGTTTGGATCGAGTCCTGTGCGGGTTTCAGAAGGATCCAATTATATATGTCGACAATACAGAGAATACTCGCCGGCAATTTCTAGCAATGGATTGATCTTGTCTCCCGGTTGCGCTTCAAGCCAGATCCGGAGCTCTTCTTGAATTGATTCGGGGCTGCGACTAGGATTGTTGCCCTTGATTTCACGAGCTTTCTGAAGCAAAATATCAATCCAATACTGTGCAACCTTGTCTTTGACGCCGGTAGCCGTCTGGAGTCGGGTTACAGGTGCTTCAACCCCAAGCATAGCCAGTTTGATCTGTTCCTCAAGTACAGCTTTCGTTTCCGATGCTGAGCGGGCAACACCGACCTGTACCCGCAGTTTAGAAATTCCATATTGCAGCAAATTCATAGAGATAGATCGACTCACAAAATGCATGGCATGATATCCTTCATCAGACTCTGTGTATGCATGTGTTCCGCCAACTTTACACCGCCGGCATTTGCAGTTCGCATTTCCGCCAATATGTGACGCTTCCTCGGACTGCTGAGGATTATCTGCGGGAAGGCTGGGGACTCGCAAGATTACACAGCAGTTGCGCCGAGTCTCCGCGTTGAAGCACCGGATCGGTTTGGTGTGCGTGGCTCTTTGATTTATGTTAGCTTAGTGCACGGGCCCGGCTGGAATCAGGTAGGAACTCTCACTGAATCTGATCCCGTATTGCCGAGAATTGCTCCAGCGATGTTGCGTGCGGAGAAGTAGACACAAATCGCACGAAGTATTCTTGTTGGAGCAGGCGGCCTGGTAAGTTCGAATTGGCTAAATACATGTTAATGTGCTTGTTGTATTGCTTTGACTTGTTGCCGGAAACATCGTCTGCCCAGATTGGGACCATCACCACAAATAAATCCTCACCACCGGCGAGTGTACGCAGCGGATTGGGCATCTCGGGTGGCGCAATATCATCTAGACTTATTTGTTTAGCAGCCGGTGAGCAAAGGAAACCCACTGACCTGCCCATTGTATCTTGTCCCCAATCTGCTGAATTATATCATCGTAATTATAGCGGAATTGTGAAGCAGGAACAGAGAAGGCACGAGTGCCTATTCTCCAACCCGTCTGTGTGTGCTGTGAATGAACCGATTTTTAATCCGAAAAACAAATGATAGACGTACCGTGGCCGGTGAAACCTTCAAGCAATCACTACATAAGACTCCGCCTCGCTTGATCCAAGAGACTGGAAGTACCAATGAACCGTCTTCAAGTTGACAAACCTCCTCAATGAAGAATTGGCGGAGTCCACGCGAATACATGGGTGTTAGTTCCGAGGGTTTGTACTCCTTCCAGCGTTGAGCTTGCCAGACTTCCGAGACTGGACCAGATGTTTCTTCTGGATAAAATTGCAAATGCTTTGCAACTTCCGGGTTCGAAAAATCCTAAATCAAAACATCGCGATTAACAACAAGTGCGGGATAAAAGGAAAGCCTTACTCGAGCGATTGTCTCCCTAATATCATTCACAAAGAAGCGATTCCCAGCGCTAGAGGTGTAGCCCACTGGCTTGCTGCCTGTTGATTTTCGAAGTTCTTCCTGCATACGGCGGAAATGGTTGTAAGATGGGATATTCGAAACATTACATTCTTTGAGGAGCCACAGAATCATTTTGAACTGATTGCTTGACATTCTCAGACGGGGCAGGTTGTCGAGAATGTCTAGTAGCATGCTCTACATCAATAGATATGAATAATTGATGTGCTCGTGCTCAGATTGTGGCACCCACCACTCGACTCGGATATGGAAAATATGCGGCGGAGGGGGAGACTTGAGTATAGGCCATGTCGCCGTCCAATTCGTTTTCATTTTCTGCACACAAAACTCGGAGTCAGCGGCACAGTACCAAAAAAACTTTTAACGACAATGGCAAACCAAAATCTTCCCCCGAAATATGTCCCGTAGTTGGCAACGCTATGTCATCTTCTTCAAGGGAAGTTTCTTCAGATCGTGTTAGCATTCGTTCAACAGCAGCCCGCAGTCTGTTTCCTTCTTCGTAGGGATCATGCAGAGGCATATTTGTGGGGATCGACGGTACTGCCAGACCCGCGGCGGCGTAATCAGAATAAGTTGGATTCCATTCGTCAGAGTCGAACATAGCGGGCATTGAATAGGATGTCTCCTGAGTATTGGAATCGAGAAGAGAAGCCTCTGGCCCAGAATATACATCGTTGAGCCTTTGTGAATTCTCAGCAGCTTCTCGCACACGCTGTTCCCTGCTTAATACATGGGCAGCATGAAGAGTGGACTTAAGATGGCCCGCCATAGAGTTTCGAGCAATCCAGCTTCCAAGATTTGCTGGGTCCCCTTGTTTGCATGCCAGACAACGCACTTTCTTGGAAATAGGGTCCTCTTCGAAGTCTGTATATGCCGACAGAATATAACCAGGGCTTCCAAGGTTTGAGTCAGATGAATCTTACCATCGGAAAGCGGTTTTCGAGGGCCTCTCCCCATGGCTGAAAGAGAAATGAAGTCAAAGAAAAATACTCAGAGCATTCAAGTCGGAATAGCCGACTGATTTGATGGACTTCCGCTTTCGGCAAATTGAAGTGGCTAAATTTTGGTGCTGTATAAGTGCTGAGGATGGGGAAAAGAGATATTTATTGCAGCTGTCCAGATCTTGAGACTTGCGCTGCTTGAATGAGCTGTTCACATTATTTCGAGTCGAAGCCAGCGCAAAAGCCTCAAGTCACAAAGTGTCACAGTCACAGCTCTCAACCGCGACCAAACCGCGACGGCGCGACCCTTGACAACCCTGTTTTTTCATTGCGTCCAGCATGTCCGCTTGCGACTGCTCAGGCACCGTACATAACCGAACACTTGCGCCACTTTTCACACCCGACTCTTCGCACTTTCCTCCATGACCACATTTACCAACGAAAACATTGACCCCGCCCTCCTTGCCATGGACCCAGCAGCACAACTTCTGGCGCAACTGCGCTCAGGGTCGGGGCCTTCCGCCTCCGCCATAAACTCTCCCAATGCACCTCATGACGACGACGAGGACAACGAGATGCCTCCAGCTCGTATTACCTTCCCTGGTTCCAATAACTCACTTGCCGCCTTTGGCCGGCTTGTGAAGAACCAGCTTAAGCTTTCCGAGAATTCTTCGGTTTCTCTCGACCAAGCCTGCCAGGTCTGTCCCCGTTATATTTCCTCTTTCGTATGGCATCTTCTGACTCTCTTTTTGCTCAAAAGCTTTCGGCAGATGAGCGTATAATCATGCTCTTTGCCCACGTTCTCGAGCTCGGCGACCTCGTTCGTAAGAATGAAAAGTCAGAAAAATGGGCTGTCTCCAACCAACTCAAGGTGTGTCATGAGCATCGTGTGCATATATTGAGCCGTGCTGACATGTCTTTCAGCGGAAGATTGCAACATACGTTCAGACACTCACATACTCACCAGTGCTCACTGCATACCGCGGCCTTGGTGCCTCTGCTCATGTCATGGTACGCTAGTCTGCTCTGTTGATGAATGCAAATGACCACTTCATAGAATGCGATGCGTGAAAGCAATGTCCCCGAGCTTCCGTCAGAAGACCAAACCGTCGAATGCGAAGAAGTCCTTTCCAAAATTAGTAGCAAGGCCACCCAGTTTCGGAACGTTTTCAAAACCAATGTACGTTGTCTTCCTACGCTGTATATATCTCACCGCTTGCTTTCTGCAGATTACTTGCTCGCTTGTTTCTGGCAGTGAACTGCGCAATATTGCGGCCTTGACTAACAAAATTCTTTCGGGCACCTCTATCAAGGCGACACTTGAATTTTACGTGCGAGTGGCCTTCCTGGTGCGTATTCAAGCCTCAGCGCGGCAATCTTATACTGACATCTCTGCGCAGCGATGGGTGATGAAGGCCTACCCAGGCCTGGAGGACGGATTTTGGCTTCAAGTCGACATCTGTATCCATTCCAACAGCAAGCGATGTGACTCACAGAAGGAGCTCGACAGGTGAGTCTGGCATTCAATTACTATTTTCACCGCACCGCTCATCAAATCTTGTTAGTTTCTATAACGCGATCTACCAGGACGACATCAAGGAATACGGGGATCCTGCGGCAACGAGCTTCAAGACCGTCGACTTGAATACCGCCAATTCATCGTGGCAGGCCGCTGTCCGCCGTCATTCAAAACTTGTCGAGTTCAACCCGAAGTCGGAACAATTGCTGGCCGCTATGAAAGCTCAAGCTGTGGGTGGTCCGAAAGGGGTGAAGAGGGCGAGGGTTGAGGAGGCGATGAATGAGAACCAGCCGCTGGTGTCCGTCGAGGATCAGTAATTAGCTAAATGGCATATACACATTGTGTGGGCGCAACAATATAAGAACGTTGAAATAATACAGTGAGCCTATAATCGAGAGGGCTTTTGAGGAGTGGGTGGATGTCATTGTCAAGAATGCTTGAATCACAGCCTGATGTCTTGGGGACTTCACCTTCACATTCGGATAGCATGTGGATTAATGTATATCAAAGGCTTTCTGGTTGATGTCAGGTCGATATCTGACAAGTCGACCTCATTCTGAGGATTTGCCGCGGAACATCCCAATGACATTCCGGCTCACGCCGATGTTTTATTATTTTCATTTTTGGGGTCAATCAAACATCGTGACGATGGTCCTGTGCGCTCCTTCCTCTGACGTTCAAATCATTTCTGTCTGACCTCGTCTTGATCTCCAAGTCACCGTGTGGTGTACAAGGTAGGCTACTGCGCTATCGAATCCGAAAACCCAGGTTCGCATGATTCGGCCCATCCCAATGTTCCGTTGAGAACATTTGTGTTGGTATGCTGATGTACATGGTTCAAAATGGAAAGGACACTGTTGTCACTCGAAAACAATACGACTTTCTGCATGAATTCAATCTTTCCCAGCCAAAATCATCGCCGTACCTCCTGCGACACCAGATACTGATAACAAGGGTGAGCCTTATATCACTGGCAATCGAAAGTTCCTGCAATGAAGCAAACGTACCACCATCCACCACGAGCATCGTCGCCCCGATAGCAATTGCGATCTTCGGCTGCTTCGTCGCATCTACGGCTGCGCGAAGAATCTTTACCACGGGAGACAGCGGGCGAAGGAACTGGGCAGCCACAAGTTCCACTTTGTCAGCCTAACACTCAGTGGTTGAACACGTCACGATGAGAAGCACACGAGCGTACGCACCCCAACTTCGACAACATACCATACTGCGGCGCCTATGCCGAGCAATCCGGACGTGAACAAGAAGATTTGACCCGGTAGAGAACCGCGAGGACCACGCTGAAGACGCGTCAGCGCGAACCAGGCCGCTGTGCAACTCAGGGTGATTGTGGGAATCGATGCGGCCACCATTTTGCGCTTCAGGAGATCGATTAATATTTTTTCTTCCAATTCTAAGCAAAAGAGGAAAGTGCGTACCGGTGAACCAGACTGGAACATAGTGATAGGATCCAAGAGCCATATATCGATCATCGGGATGAGCATGCTGGAGCCGCTGTCGAATTGCAAGTCAGTCTTATCGTCAAGACGAAGAAAAAAGTTAAACCACTTGACGTACTTGATTATAGCCTTGGGTACGGCAGAAATCTTTGTCAAACCACCTTGTGCGGCACCGAGATTGCCCAGCGCCGCCCCGATACCCATCAAATCCAACATCATATCAGGTCCCGTCTGGATTATAGCAAGGATACCGCGCCACAAGATGGGAGAACGCTTTATTGTAGACGGACGAGTCGTTTTGCTGACGCTGGCCGAAGAAGAAACATTGGTCTGGGATGGATAGCACCCGACAATGATTTTGTGCATGATGGTAAACGGCACTGCAATTGCATAACACATTGCGTTTTCGATTCTGGGACAACGAGATCAGCGATAGCAAAGGTGTGGCACGCAGAAAAGATCGGCACGCACGTAAGATCAATGCTGAACATATCCTTGAATATAGCGCCAATCCCGGACGGCCACAGCGGTGCTCGAAGAAGATCCAAGAGCGACTTCGCAGCCTCCTTCACGAGATTGGTGATCGCCGTCACAACTGCAGACATGTTCTTCAAGACGAGTTTGAGCCCATCTTTGATATTATCGAGCAACGTGGTAATCGTGACGTTGTCCATGTCTTTGCGCAAAACGAAAGATTGGATGAGAGTGATGAACGCCTCGAAGGCCTTTTTTATGTCGGGCGAATAGAACTCGAGGAGAGAATTTTCGACCACAGTGGTCAAGTTAGTAAGCGTATCGAGTGAGGTATCTACCGGTTTGAGACCCAACCCATCGGCAGAGTCGAAAAACTGGTATGAAATACTGTGAGTTGAAAAGCACATAATCGGCCAAGTTACCTTGGACTGTAACCAAGTCACACTAGAGGGCAAAGTATTGTATACTTGTAGCGGATCTTTCTTTTTCTCTTCTTCTGTTGCAGCCGGAGACGCTCCCGCCGTATCGTACTTTCCCAGTTTCTCATCGCCTACTTTTGTCTCCGTAGTATCAACCGATTCGTTGACTTTGTCCGCGCAGTCGTTGAAGAATTTAGACGTAGCAAGAGGTAGCACATTGTTTATCATCTCCTGCATGGGAAGTTCAGTAAAGGGAGGCGCTGTAGCTTATCAATATCGCCTACCTGACAAACCGTTGGAAAGTTGGAAACATAACCCTTGAATATATCCGCTGTGCGAGTAACCTCCTTCCAGTCAAGCAGCTCAGCAAACCACCCGAACAAATCTGCGAAAACACATCGAACTTTCGCGAAGGCTGCCTCGACGACGTCGAAAACCTGACGAATAAATCTGACCACCCCGTCCCACACGTATGATACCCCATCTGATACGAGATCCAGAGTGACCTTGACGCCATTAGCGACTGCCTTGACGGTAATAGTCACAATCAAATAAAACTTCTCTTGAATACTGAGGAAAAGGTCTCCCCAAGGAATATCGAGTGGCAGAGGAGCTGGGTCGCCATCTGCAGCGATTGGGAGCTCGCCTTGAAACGACTCGAATCGGAGGCGATTCTCGGAGTCATCGTCCCCGAAATGTACACGAAATCCATGCCGTGCGATCCCGCCGGAGATATATCCTAGTGAGGGCTCGTGGGATGCTCGGAGGAAAGCGACCTCAGACGATAGCATGGCCCTGCCGCCCACCATCGCACTATCTAAATCTGAGGAGGCAGGTAGAGGGCCAGATGCATTCATCAGACCATTCAGCGTAGCCGCTAAGGACTTCAGTTCTGGATCACTCGCCTGGAGCACTTTGTTGCCGGTCTCCTGGTTCGTAGCGTCCTTCAACTGTTGGGGGGTAATGGTTGAGAAGAGTCGTCGGGTTCCCATCATCCCCTGAATATCGAGTTCCCTGCCCTGAGCGTATTTATTGGCGGTAAAGGTGAGCGTTGGAACTGCAAGGGAGCTGGCGGGAATGGTAATGGTGACTTTTCCCATGCCATTGCTGTAGCTGCGGTATTGTTTAAACGGATTAATGGCGACGGCGCAGCCATTGACGACGATCGTAGCATATTGATTGCAACCGAGCTCATAAGGGACACCTTCAATGCGATTCAGCGGATCGAGCATGTGATATGCAACTGCAGAAACGAACCAATCGCAGGGATATAATTTTCATCCTCCAGAGCAATTTCGGTGTAATAAACCCGCTGTTTCTCCACGTTCTCGAGCGCAGGCTCACTTATCACTTGGGAATTCCATGTTGTGGTATCTGAGTCCTGCGTCATCTTACTCCATGAGCCGTCCTTGTTTACGATCATCATGGCAACAAATCCGGCAGGAGAAGATGCAAGGAACATAGATTGTGTATTGATAGCTATAGGTGTTCGTCGACGGAGCCTGGCGCAGTATCAAGTTCTGAGATGATAGAAGAACCAGCGGTGCGCACCTCAGGCTACTATCGGCGTGGAAGGTTTGTTGGTCGAACGGTTCGGAACTGCTGTGAAGAATTTGATCTGCGTCTGAGACCGCAAAAATTTCTGCTTACGTACATCAATCTGGGCGAGTTCCCCGATATTATGCCACTTACCGATGGTGTAGGGTTTGACATCCGTGTTGGCCCGCAACACCGACTGGATTTGACGAAGTGGGACATTGGGGAAAACCTCTGTCTTGTTATAGTAGTCGCCGCCGGAGTAGGAGAAGGCTGTCGCCGTCCGTGTTGACGAGTCGAGAGCAAAAATGACGACGGGAGTGTTGAGAAATGGATATCTTACGAAGGAAAGAGAATCGTAAGCGCCTTTAGCAATGGGAGTCTGAGAATCAGTGAGCTGTGATTTTGTTATGCGTTCACCGCGGTGTAACTGACCGTCGAAAGAACTGGGGTACCGCCGGTGAGGATGGCAATGCCGGGGGAATTCGCAGCTACATCGTCGCCCGAGACAAGGAATCCGTAATTCGAATTATTAGAGGTGGAACCGAAGATTGCGTGCGGTATGAATTCCTCAACACGGTGTTCATTGTTCAGTTCGCACGATGAATATTATCTACACACCTTGATCACGAAGTTGCTGATATCGACGGCAGTGTCGATCTCCCACTTTGGTTTATCGTCGTCAGGGCGGATCAAGTAGAAGTTGGTTTCGAATTCGCCGCCAATTGGTTCCTTGCTGCTAATGAGAGCGGCCACCAAAAGCGTACCGTTCTTGTCAAGAAATGGCCTGGCGTCAATGGTGCGATACTTTTCCGGATCGACGTCTGGCTTTCCCATATTTTTCCAGTGGGGAGGCAAACCGCTTCCAGCACTTTCAGTTCGTTTGAGGAACCACACGTCGCCGACATCGGATACGACGATCACGATATCAACGCCGAGCGGCAGCACGATGGTATGGAGGGAGACAGGAGCGGCCGCTAGGAGAGTGTGAAAATTGCATATATGAAAGGGAATCAACAGACATACGAAACGCGGTATCCGTTACAATCCAGTCGGGGACAGCGTTGGTCGACGACAGATCGAACTGGCGCAGCCAGATAACCGTACTCCCTTGAATGAAGTAAAGTTGCAAGGACAATTCATCGCGTATTTCCCCGTCGATAGCGCCCAAACTCCAATGGGCGGGAGACGATGCGGAATAGTCGTACTGGAGCCGGGAGTCCACTCTGCAGGTCAGACTGGGTGGAATAGACATGATGAGGCTGTCAGCGCGTTTGTGGGGAAGGTGTTCACATTTCTAGGCACGGTAGGAAGGCGCCAAAGAGCAACCGATTGGTTGAATTGGCGTCGAGCGTTCCATGCGGACTGTCAAGGAAGTAAGTCTATTTAATTTTGTAAAGTCAACTGCAAGAATTTTCTCACCGATACAAAAGATACCGTCAAAGGGTACCATGTACGTGCAACTTGTCAAGCTTCCACATACGTTGGGATGAGGCTCAGGGGATAAATTGCGTTGCTGGTGTTAAAGCACCGTACACGACGCACGTTCATGCGGAGTAGCGAGGCAACTTCCTGACACTATGAATGAATAGTTCAGAACACTGATACCCGAATCACAAACCATACCAAGAAATGACATGTGTTAGATAAACTGCGTGGTACAGTATCTTGGTGGTACTACTCGCGAGTCTCGAATCTCGATGTCAGACTCTCGTTTTGATTATCTATCGTGATTCGTTGAGCTTCTTGTAGAAATGTATTCAAGAAAAGTGTCAAATTCACATACCCAAGGTTCATCTGCCGCGGATAACAACTCGTGTAGGTACCGTCGATGTGGGGGTGGCGGAGAGGAAGTCATGCTGTCACCCGTGACAGTGACAAGATTGTTGTGTGTTTGCCATGACATGTTCGACGAATTCCGCCGCACTTGTGCGCATTCCGCCGCAACGTGGCAACCGATAAGGGAATTTGATGAGAGCTGTGTTGGAAATCATTCCGGCGAAGCTCGGCATGCGCCAAACCCTTGTCCTTCATTTGCGCGAAGGGGACCAACCATTCGCGTCCCCTCCCCTCCCTCGCTCCGGGGGGTCCCCCAAGCCGGGGCCGCTCAGGTTGGCACTCTAAAGCCTCGTTCGCGCGAATCCTTCTGTTCCTCACCCCACACCCCCCCGAACCCTAACCACTAACCCAAACCTTAACCCTAACCAGGTACTAACCGAGTAATCTTTTGGCCTTCGGCAGTCACAAAAGTGGGAGCAAACCCTAACCACCTAACCAGCGACCTTTTGGCCTTCGGCAGTCATAGTATAAGTGAAGCAAAAAAAAATGTAAACAGAAAGAATTGAACTCACCACCCCAACAATTCGAATTTCCTATATCCACCTACAAACCTCTATACTACACAGCAATTGGTTGACCCCTTTCTTTCAGCACGACATTACACCCTCGAGGCTCGACGACTCACATTGATCTATGGTGTAAATATATTTGATCGCCGAAGATTCTGCCGCGATCAAATTCCTATATCGGGCGCGCACGTTGCGGCGGAAAGTCAAGAGTGTTCCGCCGCCAGGGGCTGTCCCAAAAAGGCGATGTTTGATGGCGGCAAGAGCCTCGGCGATCATTTATCCTGGTAAGGCAGGCGTCGTCGCGGGATCTCGAAGTAAAGCATGGCATCCAGGAAGCCAGGTTAGTGCAGTGGTTGATTGTGAGAGGTTTTGTACTGTAACCCTTTTTTTTCGCGTCGTTTATATAAGCTCGATCCCGCTTGCCATCATTTCTCAATATTCAATAACTCGTAGACGAAAGCACCAAATTAGTGAGAGGCTCGGGCATTAGGGTTGTTCAGATGCAAGTGGACAATACAAAATACGCCGTAGTTCCAGCATTGGATACATATATTTTACTCTGTTCTGTTTCTAATCCACTTGGACTCGGAGAATTGATGGTACCCGTCTGGTCCCCATATTCAAATTTCGCTATGATGATCTTCTTATCCTAAGGCTTTGGTCAATGCGCGCGCATCTCGGCTTGGTATTTGTGTTGGTGCAGTAGAACCACATTTCATACAGGGATCCCGGAGCCGTTATGTACTACAGTAGTAGTTCAATAGGTCAGACAGCATGATACATATCCTTAAAGTTTGACTTACAGTTGTGGACTTGCAATTTATTGACAAACGAAGTACTAGTCTAAGTTATAGTAGTCCAGTTTCACGCAAATTCACCAAGTTGAAGCGATGCCGAGAATTCTGCCGCAATGTTGGCCGAAACATGGCCGCCATCAAACATCGCCTTTTTGGGATAGCCCAAGTTGGTAAATGTTTTGTTCCAGGCTAGGGCTTTGAGTTGGATCTTTCCTTGAAATCTACGGAGACATCAAATATCCGACGGTGCAATGGCTGAGGTTGAATGGCAGATTGAATGCTTCGGAGTCTCTTCATCTTGCACAAATTCTCGACTACGATGCTTTGACAAATTGACGATGATCATGCTACAACAAAGTCGGAAAACAGGATTTTTCCAAAATTTCCTTTGGACTCGAGTTTTTCCATGCGGTATTAACATACGGTATAATAGCAGGACCCCGATATGTGAAGTAGCTCAAGTTGAGCGTAGGAAGCAAGGTAGATGGCGAGATCAACGCCTCTGTGTTTGTGAGCGATCCGTTCAACCTGTCAAATACACCTACCCGAACTTGACCCGAACACCTGTTGAAAAACAACATATATGGAAAGCGGCGAGATAGAAGCGCCGAAATCGAGACGAGCTTGTGCTATTTGGATGCGGTGTGAAATTTACAGAGGCGGAGAACAGTCTACCTGCCATGGACAATTCTGTTCAACACCTGTTGAAAAACAACATATATGGAAAGCGGCGAAATAGAAGCCCCGAAACCGAGACGAGCTGGATGCGGTGTGAAATTTACAGAGGCCGAGAACAGTCTACCTGCCATGGATAATCCACCTGCCGTCGTTGAATAATTGAGTGGGTATGTCTTTCAACAATCAAGTTACTGTACTTGCTCAGAAGACTATAAAAGACCGCGGATTATTCGACGTACTCCAGTTCATCCAAAGCCTAAACCGCACTCGACGAACAAACACTCATCAGAATGTCTGGCAAAAACCCTGGCACAGTGATCGGGTACCTACGCTTGCCATTTCCTGCGACCTGAAGTTAATATTGACCAAACTGCATAGGCTTTCCATCCCCACTAAAGGAGTCACTGTCACCTACAACGGGAACACCGACTTGAAGATCGAACCCGCCATTGGTACCACCTCCACGGCGAAGAAGGGCGACAGCATCACAATCGATAAGAGCTCGGAGGGGAACGATTTCAAGGCCAACGGTGTCACCGTTGCGACCGTCTGGAACCGCGACGACGTGGATAAGGTCGAGATCACCGGGGGTACCAACGTCGGCGGGACGTCGCCCTTCACCATTACCGTTAAGCTCACCTAAGTAATCGAGGAGGATGTTGGAGTCCGAAGGATTTGGAGGATGATTGTTCACGCGTCTGTTCTGTAAACCCCTCGAAAACCCCAGATGTATCGTTTAACGAATTGATAATTGTGTGCCTCGTGTTCATCCGTATCCCGGGCCAATTAGATCTAGATGCATTTCGTGTGCTATATTTCCCATTCTTTCGGGAAGATGAACGCGTATCGCGCGTGTGTCACCTGGAATGCTTCACTTACCCAATAGTGTCTAAGGACTGAAATTCGACGCTCACCCAATCGCAGGTCGATGTCCCTCTCATTGGCGGCTCGGACACTCAAGAGAGGATGCAAATGGAGTCTCCCTCTGGAGTTCCAACCCTGCATCCAGCGTTTGAGAAGCAATTCCTATAGCATCCCTGTGTTTTTGTTAGTAGGTTTCTAGCTGTTTGACAAGCAGAATGTTACAGTCATGCTCCAGAGTGCGAGTGATAGTGAAAGCCGTGGCAAGACTGTCCTGAATGTGGACAAGGCGGCAGACTGAGGCTCACAAAATTGCGCACCACATCAAGGCATTGTTTCGTTATTCGTATGCCTGGAACCAAATATCAGGGTATTGCAACATGAAGAAGTTGACGCGGTGCAAAGTTTACACGTTGAGCAATTAGCCCGGTCCGAAAATCAAGGTCACGTAGTAGAAGGTCCTGCGCTCGAAGTCAGCGAGCAAGTTCGATACCCCAAAAATTTCGAGAGGCAGGATACGGAAAGCGGCGAAATAGAAGCACCGAAGTAGAATCACTCATGCCAGTGAATTGATTCGTCGTTTGTCAGTTCGACTCGGCAGAACTTGTAGGCAAGCGAGAATTGACGCGCAAAATGAATGATCTAGACACAGAGAATGTTCTGGGAAAACTGAATACAGTCCTCGTGAACATGATAATGGAGGAGCTGAGACGTATAAAGAACTTACTGCTCATACACACTTCAAATTATTCAACGCCTAAGCGGCACTCGACGGACAAACACTCACTGAAATGCCCAATAAGTCCGACGTCATCATAGGGTACGTGTGTTTCGCTTCCTGCGCCGTGCAATTCAGACTAATACAGACTAAATCTCTCAGACTCACCGTGCCGGACAACGACAGCCCGATAAAGGGCGTCGTTGTCAAATACACCGGGAACACGACCTTAACTATCAACCCCGAAATTGCCTCGGTCTCCACTATGAAGACTGGCGACTCGATCCAGATTTTAAAGAGTCCCGAGGGCAATAAGTTCATAGCGTTCGGTATTACCGTTGCGACAGTTTGGAACCACGACGATATGGATAAGATTGAGGTCATTAGCGGAGGAACGGTGGGCGGGACCTCACCTTTTGAGATCACCGTCCAACTCACGTAGAGGTCGAATGAGATGGGTAGCGCATGCGAAGACTTCCCAAGTATATATATTGGAATACGAAGAGATATTGAGCCGCCGCACAGAGCGAGATAGCACCGCAGAAAAATGAGGGTGATACTGACGAATGAAACAGCGTCTGCGTGCTCGAATATGGTCATGGGGACGTTTGACTCACCCGCAAGGAAAGGACATGTCTCCGATACTTAGACGCGCAGAGAGCGCCTCGAGGTACAAGTATTCGCCGGGATTCCAAATAACAGACCCAGCTATTATTCTCGGTTTCTAAAAAGCTTCCTCGAAAGAAGATCTCTCACCGTTTCACGCTGGAGTCGAGTCACCATCGACAGCGACGAGTCGGAGTGCTGAGGATGCCAGTGGTTGGCATTGTTCCGGGATACCATGCTCAATGGGCAAATGTGCCAGAGTAGAGTGTCATTCGTTGATGGCACAGCGCTCGAGAGCTGGAGCACAGTGTCGATGAAGTTGAGGGAAGCTTGGAAGTTGGAGGGAAGAGAGAGTTTGGAGAGAGTCACGTTGTGACAACGTGTGATCACGGTGACAGTGTTGCCGTTTGTTCGTTCGGCAAAGGCCGTGATTGATAATCATCAAATTCTGCAATCTTGCTTAATTCCCACCTTGTTCGAAAAATCCGTCATTTCGAGGGCTTTCTGGTGGCCGAAAACCCATTTCCCGGCCGAGGGTTTTCCCCTTTGAGAAGCAAAAAAGTTTTGTTTTCTGCTGAATTTGTGGTCCTCAAGAAAAATTCAGTACATATACTACTGCCAAATCAGTACTACCCTGAAGGAAAATACAAAGCCGTACGGTTTTATCGCTCATCGTATACAGTTGTCGAAAACGGTGATTTAGTCACGTGACTATTTGATCGCAATCGGTCGCGTGGGAATCAGACCGTTTCCCATCAACCCTCGCCATCGCGGGGTTGCCCCTCAACCTTGTTCTCACCAGTGTCACCACCACTGTGGATTGCTGTCTGTTTGCTGGAATCTGGATCCCCGGACCAAAAGTGTCTTACTATAGTGTCTACCGGCTCTGGTGATCTACCACGGCTGCCAGCAGCGTTCGATTCGTTGGAACGCGTACTCGCCCATGACGTGGCCGCCCTACTCGATCTCAGGCTCAGGGATGCCACTGGTGAGCGGACCCAAGAGGAACGGTGTGCGAAATCGAACGCGGGCCGTGGGGGATTCTCGAGCAAGAGGACGAAAGAATGGAGGAGACTGATAGAGGTTGGGGTACACGCGTGAGGAGAGCAAAGCCGCGTTCTGGCGCCTAGCAAAGACATCGGTGCATTGGGTTGTGTAGAGCTGCTGCATACAAGGTGTTTAACCAAACGGGGATTTCTTTTTATGGTTGTGCGTGAACTATTCGTCATTCTCGATCTCATTTTCTCGCCCCTCTCACAGCGAATTTTCTTTGTTTCTGGATCACTCCGATGTTCAAGGGGCTAACAGTTACAGTTGAGCGTCTCTCCCTTATTATCCCGCTACCCTTCGATTTGTCCGACCCAATAATACGAGGAGGTCTCATAGAGACGGAGATTCATCAAGTCCGTGCCATGCTCACCTCTCTTCAAGCGATATCATTAGCGCTGCGCGGCATCTTCTGCCAAGCTATATCATCCTCCATGAACACGCTCCAGCTGACGACATACTGTATGTCCCGCTCTGCTACCCTCACCTCGATGAAGTCCGTCGCGCTTTTGACTGCCCTCACCATCGTATTGATTGTTCAATTCGTTTGCAACTTAGGTGAGATCAGATTAAACATTGCGTGACGGCGGACTTCGGTTCGCTCAGGCACGGCGGCCCGCCTTTCCGCGGTTCCGAGAATCTCCCGCAGTCGCCTGACCTCCGCCACCCGCCACTTCATTAAAAAGCTTCGAAAATGTCTACCGTTGGTTTGTCGCCGTTCTCAACTCATCATGGCCTCAACACACCCGGAAGACGCCTCCCTGGGGGTCGTTCATGCCGACAACACCCGCCTCGCCCACGAAATCGACAATTATGCGGAGGTCATTCACGATGCTGCAAAGGCTGATGAGGCGGAGCACACCATGTCCATCCGGCAAGCGCTGGCTATCCACAAGAAGGCGGTATTTTGGAGTATCGCGCTTTCTGCTGCATTGATTATGGAGGGATATGATGTCGTCGTGGTGCGTTTTTACGCGTGTTTTCATTCAGGCGCAGTCGTAATCTGTTTTTCTGTTCTAGATAGCCTCCTTCTATGAACAGCCAGCGTTCTTGAAACGTTTCGGCGAGGAGGACCCCGCAACTGGAAAGCTCGGCATCCCAGCTCCCTGGCAGTCTGGTCTTGGGAACGGTTCCAGCGTCGGTGGAATCATTGGGTTGATCATAAACGGATGGGCGAGCGAAAAGTTTGGCCCGCGACGCACGTACATGGTCTCCATGCTGGGAATGATCATTAGTATCTTCGGACCTGTGTTCAGTCAGACTTTGGCCCAGCTCACTGTATCGGAGATTATTTGCGGCTTGTTCTGGGGAGGTACGCTGCGTAGCCGCATCCTCAAATGTTTTCAGCCAAAAACTAAACGTTCTTCGTAGTATTCCAAACATTGACCACCGCGTATGCGTCTGAAGTATGCCCAATCGTTCTCCGACATTATCTGACGGCGTGCGTCAATCTCTCTCTCAATTCTCCTTCACAAATCTCTCATCCTCTTCCCTCTAGCTACATCAACATGTGCTGGGGCATCGGCATCCTCCTCTCCTCCGGCGTCGTCCGCGCAACCCTCACAATCAACTCCGACTGGGGCTGGCGCCTCCCCTTCGTCATCCAATGGGTCTGGCCCATACCCCTCCTCCTCCTCTGCTACTTCGCACCCGAATCCCCGTGGTGGCTCGTCCGCCAGGGACGCACCGACGACGCGGAGAACAGCGTCATGCGGTTGACGAACCCCGAATTGTTTTCGAGGGAGGACGCGAAGAGGAGTGTGGCGAATATGATCCATACGACGGCGTTGGAGAGGGAGATGCAGGTGGGGACGTCGTATGTGCAGTGTTTCAAGGGGATTGATTTGAGGAGGACGGAGATTGTGAGTGCGGCTTTGTTTCTGAATGGATTATGGTTTGAGGCTGGTGTAGGCGATGATGGTCTTTGCTATTCAGCTGCTTTCTGGGCAGAATTTGATCGGGCAGGGCGTCCAATTGTGCGTTCTTGTTTGAACGTGTTCACATTCGACTGAACTGACTAGTACTGTGCTCGTCCAATCAGCTTCGTCCAAGCAGGTCTCGGCACCGTCGCCGCATACGATGTCAATCTTGCGCTCAACGCCGTCTGTACCTTCCTTCCTACAGAAACAACTTTCACCTGACTTCAATTATCTAGATGTTCATCGTTGGCACCATAGCCTCGTGGTTCCGTGCGTCCTTTGTCTTTTCCTCCCGCTTTTCCTCTCTAGAACTCACAAACCCGCAGTCCTCTCCCGCTTCGGCCGCCGCACCCTCTACATCGCCGGCCTCGCCGCAATGGCCGTGGTACTCATCATCATCGGCGCACTCTCCTCGTCCAAAACGGACGCAGCCAAATGGGCCTCCGGCGCGCTACTTGTGTTGCTCAACTTCGCGTACAACTCTACGCTCGGTATGTAAAATTCAAACGTTTCTCCTCCCATCCCACTTCTTCTTCTCTCTTTGCTGAATCTGCTCACTCACACTCCTTCCTCTCTAAGGCGCCGTCTGCTACGTCATCATCGCGGAAGTCGGCTCAACGCGCCTCCGCGCGAAAACCATCGTCCTCGCGCGCTGTGCGTATCAAATTATGAACATCATCTGCGGGATCATCGTCCCCCGCATGCTGAGCCCGACGGCGTGGAACTGGGGCCCGAAGAGCGGGTACTTTTGGTTTGGGAGTGCGACGTTGAGTATGGTGTATTGTATCTTTAGGTTGCCGGAAAGTGAGTGTCGGGGTTTTTATTCTTCTTTTTCTTCTGTTTTCTTGTTTCTCTATCTATCTATTTGGTTTATTTATTTTCTTGGATGAGGAGTTGTGCTGATTCAACAACTTGATTATTTGCAGCGAGAGGACGTTCGTATGGTGAACTGGATATTCTGTTCGAGAATAAGGTCACTGCGTGGCGGTTTAGCAAGACGAAGGTCGACCGTGAGTGGCAATTTCTTCTTCTCAGACAGATATTCGTTGACGCTGGGATATTTAGAATTCGGCATCCCCGACCCTTCCTCGTCCTCACATGCGGATGAGAAAGTCAGCCATGAATCGAAACACGAGTAAGGTGATGAATCATGACTCATTTAAACCCCGAGAGCCAGCTTACATTGATCTACATAACCTACTTACGTCTCATGTATGGGAACACGAAAAATATAATGAAGAGGAAACGGTTCCAATTTTTACCTACACATCCTATAGATTGACCTCTACCCCAATGTCCTTGCGCGTCTACTCCGGATCCCCATCCTCGACTTTGATCTCCACCTGTTCCTCTATCTCACCCGCCTCCTCCTTCTCCTCTTCTTCGTCGGAGTCGGTTTCAACTGCACGCACCCCATCCCCGAATGCCGGTACGTCGACAAATAGGGCGACATTCCCGTAAACAAAACCCATGTACGCCTCGTTTCCTTGCCCGACGTACCGAGTCAGAGCCCGAGTCAGTTCATTGATTCTTGTAACCCAATGAACCGCTGTCCTGGGTCTTGGACTGCGCCGGAAAGCTTCTTCATCGTCTTCGCGCGTCCACCCACGTCTTCCATAAGTCTCCTCGAACCTCTCGTCGTCTCGCTCGAGCAGGATCCCCCTGTGTTCGATTTCGTACTGGAGAGAATCATTGTTTTCATCTTCGGCCCAGTCATCCAGATCAAGCACGTCGTCGGTGAGAACGTCCTGTCCTATTTCGTCACCGTCCCTATCCCCCAGGCTGTCGTAAAGAACTTTGATATTCGTTTCTAGATTGAGTCGTCTTGCCACGGCGCGGATACGCGCGTCGCTTCCTTTGAGCATGTCGGACACTACTTCGATACGGTAGTTCGATGGGATGGGATATTGATGGGAGAGTCCAAAACCTAGAAGACCGCCTTTCGGGAGAAACTCGGGATCCGCGAGGAGCGCTTCGAGGGTATTTTCGAATATGACATCAGGGTGCTGCGAGTGATAAAAGAGCGTTCCGCCATCGAGGCCGATAGCGGAATCTTCTCGCAGGAAGAGATTATACGTGAGAGTTACGCGGTATCCGGACATGACGGGCTGGACGGTGTGAATGACATCGCTGTAGAATGCAACGTAGGCAACAGATGAGGAGTTGGCGGCTTCGGCGATTTCCGTGGCGGAGTCGAAGGTCCAGACCGTTCCGTCGTGTTCGAGCGTAAGTTCGCCGCCTTTGTGGGAAGTTGGGAAAACGACAACGAGGGACCCAATCATCGAGTTGCTCCTGGGGGTGTCTTGATGGGCTTTGAAGAACGAGCCGGGTCCTACCAAACAATCAGAATCAGCCACGAATCGAAAGAAATCGAATAATTCTGAGCACAGACCGTAGACATTCAACTTGTACAGCTCAGCAATGAGAGTCTTGTCGTCATCTCTGGCGCGTGCTTGCATGATACCGGGGCTGATTGCTGCAACCAGCCCCGAACTCACGACGTCGAGTCGGGTGGCGAACTGGTTCAAGTCCATCTTCCCCGCTTTGCGATACGTCTCGTCGAGAACATCGTTTTGATTCAGCCCGAAAGTGGCTTTCTGACATGCAGCAGCGAGATCTTTGAGAGCTTCGTCTGACGCGTTGCTCAAGTCGATGGATCTTACGACGACACTCGATATGAGGCCTTCACGGGGGTAAAGAGGGAAGACACACCGAGCTCGGTTGTCTTCGACATTCACGTTGTAGTAAATAACAAGGTCTTCGGGTTTGACTGGACGCACTCCCGCCGTATATGGCGCTGTCTTCCTGATGGCATTTCGCAAAATCTCCATTCGATCTGCGATTGCCATTGGCGTGGGGGTTTCTTCACGTCGATCCTGCAGTATAAACTCATCTCAGATGCTTAGAATTCTCCGCGCCGTGCAATGGTACTCACCGGGGAATTCGACATGGCTAGTCAAGGTGCTTTGTGGGTCCAGCCAAGGTGCAACGAGGACAAAACGAGGAGGCAGAAGGCGAAAGATTGATCTCGGTTATCAACGGCACTTAAGGCGTGAAAGCGGGAATCACAGACATACGCAACAGATAGGGGAAACGTTCGATCTGCCGTTCGAATATCTGGCTCGACACGGAGCACTGAGAAATTCGCGATCGGCTGGAATCTGCCAGTGCTCACCGAGTGATCAGTGTTCACTGCTGGAGCGCGGGCCTCATTCCCCTGCCCAACGTATCAAGTCCGAGCCGTATTCATTCATTATCGTGACCCAATGCACCGATGTCTTCGCCAGGCGCCGGAACGCGGCTTTCAACTCTTCTCGCGCGTGTACCCCAACCTTCTATCAGTCCCCTACAACCTCTCGTCCTCTCGCTCGAAAAATCCGCCCGGCCCGCGTTCGATTTCACGCCTCCTCGGTCCACTCACTGAGTCACTGGCATCCGACGTAGGATCGGGCAGGGCGGGCAGTCTGGGCGGCCACGTCATCAGCGAGAACGCGTTCTGACGAATCGAACGTTGCTGGCAGCCGTGGTAGATAACCAGAGCCAGTAGACACTATAGTGAGGCATCTTTGGTGGGGCGATCGAGCAAACAGACAGCAATTCACAGTGGTGGTACTTAAGCACAAGGTGAGAAATACAAGCAAAATTTGCGCTTACCGTTGATGATGATCGTGATGATCATCACGGCCTTTGCCGAATGGATTCCTTCCGCCGTCACGCAATTGAACCGTCGGAAATGCTGCGAACGTTGAAAACTTTACTGTAGAGGACTTCACGAGACTTCACGGATCTGAAATTATGGGTTCTCTGAGTCGAAAAGCTTCTCAGTGTGTACAAAAATAATATTGCTCCCGAGAACGGTTTGATCGTAGTTCGTCGCAATTTGAATGAAAGCGAGCACCGGTCGCCGAGTCATCCAGGCACCACGAGTTCTGGTTGAAATTTCAACTCCTCACTAGTATTTATCATAAGGATAGACTGCCGAGATTGAACCGAAACCTTTCAAATTCAAGAGGCTCAAAATTCAGAAATGTATCTAGCATTCAGATATTGAGGTAAATGAAAGCCACGACAGACAAGAGCCAAATGAAACCAGGCTCCCTTCCCACCGCAGCATTCGGCACATCTGCAACCAACGTCCCCACCGGCACATCACTCCCAGTCCAAGTAACGAGTTCAGTTGTCTCTCCGGTCCCCTCGCCAACAGGAACCGTAACGTAACACGCAGCTTCATAATACCATCCAACGGGTTCAATCTGACATAACTTCGTCTCCGTCCTGGTTTTTTCGTCGTCATCGACAAGGGCTGCACCCGCGACTATCGCGAAGGCGTTTTCCATGATTGTTTCTGTTGATATGTGTGAGATAAATGACAGGTTTTATCCAAAGAAATACGATCAAGTGGGAAATGTAAATGGGTACAGAATCGATGAATACACACCAGTAATCGTAGTAGGCGCACTAATCTCCGTGATAGTCGTACTCCCCTCTACATACACCAGCGACGTTATCTCCTCCACGGCGACATAGGTCGTTTCTTGGTCGGAAAAATCAACGCCGGCCAAGGACAAGGAGGTGCTGCCGACGACGATTTTGGCCTGTGAGGGAGAGTGTCCATCGGCGACGTCGTAGAGAATGGCGGTGACTTCCCGCGCTTGCGCTGGGAGGTGTGGTGTTTAATGAGCGCTTGAAGGAGTTCGAATCTGGGCTTACCAAGATTGCAAACAAATTGAGCAATCAATACGATGTTGAGGGCAGCCAAAAGGGCGACTCGGATGGACTTCATCGAGGCGAGGGTAGCAGAGCGGGAAGTATGTCGTCAGCTGGAGCGTCTTCATGGAGGGTGATATAGCTTTTAAAGATATATGGGCAGAAATATGACGAACAGCCCTAATAATATCCCTTGAAGAGAGGTGAGCATGGCACGGACTTGATGAATCTCCGTCTTAATGAGACCTACTCGTATTATTGGATCGGATAATTCGAAGCGTAGCGGGATGATAATGGAGTGGAGAGACGCTCAACTGTAGCTGTTAGCCCCTTGAACATCGGAGTGATCCAAAAGCAAAGAAAATACGCTTTGAACGCGGGGAGAACACGAAGTAGGAATAACTGGTAGGAAGTTCGAGAATGACGAACGGTTCACGCACAACCATAAAAAGAAACAAAAATGTTCTCTTGCTTGAACAGCTTCTACACTATTAAAAGCTAATTGACTGCGTTCCTAGCGGCGATCGAAACCAAATTAACGCGCATGTTCAGCATTCCCGATGACAGGCACACACCACTTTACATCGCGGGATGCGTCGTCTTCCTCTTTTTATGCTTCCGCTTTCCCTCGTCCACCTCTTGTTCACCCTCATCTCCAACATCATCATGCCCAACCGCACGCACCCCCCGCCCAACCGCCGGCACCTCAACGAACAGCGCAGCACTCCCATAAACAAACTGCATCGACGCCTCGTTCCCCTGCCCAATATACCGCGACTTCGCTATATTCCGGCGATTGAACCGAACGACCCAGTGCACCCGCGTCTCGTCCGTTGCGTCTCCACTGTCGTCTTCATCATCGTAACTCAAAACCACCCCGTGGCTCTCGAGCGCCTCCTCCAGCGGCCCATCAACCTCTTCGTTCCAGTCGTCCAGATTTATGACATCGTTGGCGAGGATGTCTTTTGCATCCTCACGGGACGTATAACTATATCCCACCGTGTAGGTATCATAGACGATCTTGACCTTCGTTGAAAGCCCGACGTCTTCAGCGACGCTACGAATCCGCGCATCGCTCCCTTTCAACAACTTCAGCAGGGGTTCGATGCGATTGTGCTTCTCGTCCGAGGGGATGGGGTATCGATGAGTCAGCCCGAATCCCAACAACCCGCCGTTCGGGAGGAATTCTTCGTCCGCGAGGAGGGTGCGGAGGGTATTGTCGAATAGACGATCGGGGTGGTGAGCTGGGAGCACGCGTGTGCCCCCATTAGTGAGAGAGTGGATGGCTTCGTCGCGGAGGAAGAGGTTGTAGGTGAGGGTGACGCGGTAGCCGGATTTCACAGGCTCGACGGTGTGGATGACATCGCTGTAGAACGCGACGTAGGCGACGGAGGAGGAGGGGTGGGCGGACTGAGCGATTTTGGCGGCGGAGTCGAAAGTCCAGACCGTTTCGTCGTGTTCGAGGGTGAGTTCGCCGCCTTCGTGCGGAGTTGGGAAGGCGATCACAAGAGAGCCGATCATTGTATCGCTTCGAGGAGTGTCTTGGTGCGCTTTGAAGAACGAACCAGGTCCTACGAAAGAAATCGTTCAAACAAACAACGACGGTGGATACAGCTATGCCGCTCACCATAGACATTGAGTTTGTACAACTCCGCAATCAGAGTCTTATTGTCAGCTTCAGCTTGCCCCTGCATGATAGTGGGCCTGATTGCGGCCAATAGCCCCGAACTGAGGACGTCGAGCCGGGTGGCAAATTTGTCCAGATCCATCTTTCCCGCCTTCCGATACGTCTCGTCCAGGACGTCTTCCTGATTGAGCCCGAATGTGGCTTTCTGGCATGCGGCGGCGAGGTCTTGAAGCTCATTTTTCGACGCGTTGCCCAGATTGATTTCTCTGCCAGTACTTAGTATTAGATGGCGGGAACTTCGGAGAGTCGTAAATCTGAGACCCACCGAGGATGGTCACCGTCAACGCTGTAATAGATTGCCAGTTCTTCGGGCTTGAGATGATGTACCCCCGCTGTGTATGGCGCATCCTTGCGGATGGCTTTGCGCAAAGTCTTCAGGTGACTTTTGATTGTCGACGCTGCTACAGATGTAGCATCGTTTTCAGACTGCTTCAAGTCAACTCGGATAGGCTGAGAATAAACGAAAACGAACGTACGGTTGTCGACATGGCGCTGGTTTAGTTGGGAATTTATTTTGTGGAACGAGGTGATAAAAACGAGGCGCAGGTTACTTGGACAGGTGAGCTTCAAACTAAGGGATCACGATTTTGAAGATTTCCAAAACGTCGTTGCGAACCTAGTAATTAATGACCTTTGCCACTCGAAGTCAGAACTTAAAAGTCATAGTGTTGGCGGAAACGGCGCGTTGACGGCGCGCCACTGACCTTTCTAGATAGCATTCAGTCCAAGGCGTTAGTGCCCAGTCGAATGTAACATTCTTGAAGACTGCGAGCTGGGGATCGGTTGAAGGTGGTGGTAGCACAAAGAAAAGGGGTGATCGGCGGTTTGATCTGTTTACACACAAATTGATTGCCGCTGATGCCGAGCTTGTTCTGTTGAAAATTCGAAAATTCATTGCATTTCGTCTGCGACCGCGCCAGTAATGCTAGCTCTGCGTTCCTCGAGTCAAAGCGCACAATAGTGCTTTGAGTCTTACAATTGTACTGCCCGTGAATACTGAATCGAAACTTGAAGCATGCTGCATGCCACGGCAGTGCGTGATGATGCGTCGAACCGCCGGAGATAAGTATTAGTTCAGCTTCGTTCATCATCGTTTAATGCTGAGAATACTAGTGGCGGCGCTCGGAGCCAGACTCCTCGTGGTATTGGTTGTCCAGAAAACTCGAACTTTGCGTTTGTTCCATCAAGCCTTGATTGCAAACACTTCATCACCAAACATTCAGTTCCTTGTTTCCCGCCATCATCTACGGACACACACTTGGTGCATGGCCGCTGCAACGCAGCCCATCTTCACTGGAATGGTATACTACATTGACCCACACACCAGCAACTGGGATTTGGTTGTATTCTCGCTTGACGAGAACGACGCGGAAGAAACGACGAAACACGCTGACGCCACACGAATCATCGTCGACCGGCTGCACTACAGCAGATATGAGCCATCGAGATGCCGAGGCATCTTTGTAACGGTAGAGTTCTCGTCTCGTCAACGTCGGCTATAGCTCTCTGAGTACTGACTCGACTGATACAGCCGGAATGGGTATACGCCTCTGTCAAATGTGGCGCCAAAAGACCGTGAGCTCAATGAAGTTGTCCTTGAAAGGGTCGATGACGATGCCCCTTTAGATCGGAATACTACTCTCCCGATCCCGCAATGTTTTTTTCGTCCATTGTCGTTACCGCTTACCGAGTGGGTTTTTCTTCAAGTGAATTTACGTTTGATTTGACTCATTCGAGCTCCTTATTGCTCCACCGATAGATGTGCGCTGCTGATGAAAGGTTCATCTACGAGTCTGTCTCGTTGTTTGGAGGGCAATACACTCCGACCCTAACTGATGATACGACCCACCTGGTCGTCGATCCAACCAGTGCTGCGGGATCGGACTTCTATCACGCTGAATTTCGTCCCATCGTCGTCTCTTCCCACTGGATTCGTGACTGTATTGCAAATCATGCCCCTCTCCCAGTCACAGATTATTTGCTTCTTCCGCAAGACGCTTCCAACTCAGATGCAGAACAGCTTTGCGCCTTGCAACGTTTCGTACACAAATTTCTCAACAGCGGAAGCAATACCGAATATCTTGATGGATATTTATCTACTACAGAGGCACCGTTTCCCTCTCTTCCGTTCGAAATCATGGCGGAGATCTTCATCGTATTTCGTGACGATGCCCTCGATGAGGAACTACCGTGCCTGACCGACATGCAAGCAGTTTCGCAGGTCTGCAGGCGTTGGCGCGATGTCTCCCTTGCCATCCCTGAGCTCTGGGCTCGCATCCCTCTTAACTTCCACTCGAACAACCACTTCGCTCGCCTCAAGAACCTCCTCACCCTGTGGCTAGAACGCAGCACCCCCCGACCACTCGCACTCACCATCCGCAGCTGCTATCCAGACACCGAAAACCCCATCATCCAATTTCTCCTTTGTCACGCTCGCCGTATCCGCGAGCTCTCGCTCGACATTCCCGCCGCACATTATCTCCCGCTATTCAGCGCGCCGGCGGGCTCGTTCCCCTTGCTACAGCGTCTGAGCGTTACTGTTATCGACAAATGCGATGCAACATACGATCCGCAGTCCAATCTTTCGCGGCATCAGTATTTTTGCTTGCCATACGAAGGCTGGGGCGGATGTTCAGACGGTCCGATTCTTTGGGAGGACACCCCAGCTGCTGCTTTCGCGTGTTTCCAACATCTGCCCAGCCTACATAGTATCAGAGTCGAGGGCTCTGCTTTCACAAACCTCGACTGTCGTATGTTTGCGCTCGATTGGAGCACGCTAACTGACGTCGACCTCGAATTCGTCGCGCTCGATGTGGTGCAGACGGCGTATCTTCTTCCGCAGCTCACTCATGTTGAATGTTTGAAGTTTGCGACGGACCCGGATGAGGGGATTTCGGTGCCGGCTATGTCAGCGGTACTGGAGAGACTGACGACGCTGAATTGGAATAATCTTGACATTGACGACGTCTCGTTGTTCGAACAACTCACACTCCCGCGTCTGATCTCTCTCGACCTGCGTGACGCCTCGTGGCAGAGTCTCCACCTTCTCCACTCGCATTCGCGGCTTAAGCTGCAGAAGCTTTCTCTGGTGTTTGTTAGCATCGAACTCGCCCGCTTAAAAACTCTGCTCCGCGAAATGCCGTCGCTTGTGGATCTGGGGCTTTACCGGACGCATGGCGTGGATCTCACAGAGGAGCTGTTCAGGTTTTTCATGTATCATCGAAACGATAATCCGGTGCTTCCGAATTTGAGATACTTGGTGCTTACGCCGGGTGAGCCTGCTTGCCCAGGGTCGGAAGTTGCTATGGTGGAGATGTTGGAGTCTCGTTGGCGTTTGACGCCTTTGAAGAAGGTGAGGATATCTCCCAGGGAGGAGCAGGGAGCGTCGCTTGATGCGCATTCTGACATCCGGCGCCGCATTGTTCGATTGGTGGAGGAGGGGCTGGAGTTGACTTATAATGACTGATAACCGCGTTTTTGTAGATTGTTTATGATTCTTCGCTGGGAATGCCTTACTGTAGCACATAGTACTGATGTATCTTGGCCGTTCCAACACATACTGACACTCTCAAAATCCAAGGTACTTGATCTTCGGTGGTCCAAACAAGTTTTCGTCGAGGCACACCTGCACCTGCTCCGCATCCTCGGTTCCGTCTTCATCACCGCATTGCGTTGTTCTTTCTGTTGTCATATCGCTCTCTTAAGCGAAAAAACCGAACCTCTCATAGTTATCTGTATGGCGCACAATATCTGGGACAGCTGTAAAGATGTAGTACATTACATTTCTCATTATGCCCGTCGTGGGTATAGAATAATCTCTTCTTCAGTGTCCATGTCCGAGTCACTGAGCGCATCTGCGTCGCTTTCCGATTCTGCAGGATACGCGAATATGGGTTCTAAAACTCAACAAAAGGTAAATCAACTGACCATACTCCGACTCAGACCTGTCCGAGTTGTAGGAGAAGAAATACTGGTGACGAACTACGGCGAGTTTGCACTGCAGATGACTCGGAGGATCGACGCCATTCGAAAGGCGGTATAACGGATGCCCCAAGTGTTTTGCAACGTCCTGGCTTTCAGAATCAAACCCCTTCGCTTGATGAAACTCGCGTATGCCCTCGTAGACACTCGGATCCCAATAGTGCCCGTGTGCTTCCATTCTGAGCTCTACCTCCGGGAACCCAAGCTCACTCGCTTCTTCGTCCGTGAGCCGCTTGACACCAGCCGGGTCGAAGGACCAGCAGCGCGAAATGTCCGGGTAGCGAAGGCGGGCGCCGTTGTAAGACATTAGCTCGCGCATAGAGGGTAGGAACAGGAAAGCTTGGGAGGGAAGGGGCGTTGATTCCGAGGGTAGCATTCGATAAATATATTTGACTTGCTGCACATAAGCTGATGTATTGAGGTCAACTCAAGAATTTTATAAACGACTTTCAAGGAAACGAACCATAATGACTGGAATCCATGTCACTGCCGAGATGAGCTAGGATATGATTCGCCTGACTCAACCACGTCGATGCCGTTGGGCGGACCAGAGATATCAACTGCCTCAGGATAGCGGGACGGTCAGGAGACCCGAAGTGTATTCTGCGCACGAAATCAATGAACAACAACGGCAAAGGTTTATGCAGCAAGGTTTTACCGTGTCCATCCATTCTCCAGCTCAATGACATCAAGATCCCCTTCCGAATCCAGTGGATGCATTTCCGCTTTACAATTCTGCAAGATCGCTACTTCCTCTGCGGGCTCGGTAGAACGATTGATGATGCTCCCCAGTCGCACGGTAGAATTGCGGGATATAGGGACGAAATCGGACTGGGGAAGATATCTCTCGCAGATGATGTGATACTCTGCGAGTCTCAAGAACGCCATCAACTGAGATTTTTGGACAGGCGTGAGCAGGTGATTGTCTGGAAGACTCGGAGACAATGGGAGATCCTGATACTCGGCCGCTCGAGCCTGGATTATCAGTCCCTGCGACCCCGCTGGTCGGCTTAGCTCGATGCAGAGCTGACCGGTGACGGGTCGGATCCATAAAGTACAGTGCAGTGTGGACAGCTGCGGTTATGTTAGACGATATGTACGGCGGGATTTGGATGAGTGCTGATTACTACATACTCACCAGTGCGGCGTGCATCGCACGAGCAAGATACGCGCCGTGTGTCTGGAATATATGTCAACGACTCGAGTCATTACTGGAACCTGAGCTATACTTCAAATTCTCGAATCTGGGGAAGCATTTATCATTGGTAAAACGCGCGGGATGTGAGCGGCAGTGAAAGCAGAAATCCATCTACAACACAACCAACACACCACAAAACCGACGCGCGCGCAAGTTCGGGGCTCCATGCAAAGTATATGCATGCTGCAACCCAGACCATCGCGGGAAGACGACGGAGAAGAATAATAAAATAATAATAGAAACATGCACTCGCCAGCGAGCGCGCTGTCCAATATCTCTTGGGAAACCCCTCCCACCATCGCTCTAACCATCTCCAAATCAAACCTCTCAATCTCAGTCTCGTCGACACCATCTCCAACCCAATCCAAACCAAAATCAAAATCAAAACCTCACAATAAACCGTTCCGTAAATCCGTTCCACCCAATCCAACAAATCCAAAACAATCTTGAAGACCCATAGCGTTCCTTCTTCGGGTTCGAGAGCAACGACGGCAAGCGAACGATCCATAGTTGAAGTAGGGCTCTTGAGCAGCAAGTCCGAATAAAACCGAATCAGAAAATCAAGTAAGCAAGATCAAGTTAAGCCGTCAGAGAAAGCAGTCATGGGGTGAAAGTGGGGTGTAAATTCTCTATCGTACTGTACAAAACGGTGGTCCTTTTATACATCTACTGTTGATTTCTATTTGGCCTATAAAATCAACCCATCGTGTTTTGAATCAATCAATCAGCCCCAAAGATCAGAGGCTATACCGCCGATTTGATCCTAGGCTCGAAACCAGGTAATCCATCGTCCAATAAAATCCTCGAAATCCTCTCAACCAATAGTCTCGAGCACAGGTGCTTTAATTTCCGGGTTCTGGGCCTTCAACCCGAGTTTCATATATCGTTTCAACAAGTTGAACTTGTTTCGGCGTCTGGTTTCATCAAATCGCGATGATCATGTTGATGTGATCAAATCACGGAATGCGCGGCACTTTCCGCTGTTTTCACGGCTGAAAATTCACAGGGCTCATCATCTCCCTTTTTGACAAATTTTGACTGTCCCCAGTCAGCTCAGCTCTCCCGAATTCCGTTATCCAACAGTCTCCGCATCAAAACTTATCTCCTCAGCTTGGTTGAGTTCGCTGCCATCATTCTATGATGCGTGCCGCCCAATGCCGTTCCCAGAGCAATCTTCCCATGCCAGAGTCCGATTTTCCCGCTCTTCCTTTCTTTCCTCTCAACCACCACCATCAACACCACAAACTCTTTTGACAGTGGGTTTCTTTCGGCCGTGCACATGCGTATAGACTCGCGCACGCCCAAGGGGCACCCATCCTTAAAATCCTGGACACGGGGTCGGAAAACTGACTTAAGGCTCGGTCGACCCCTACCCCCCCATACGTAAGTGTTACATAAGCTCCAAAACGGGTAATTTCCATCAAAAACTGAGAAAATTTGTTCAAGTTTTGCCGTGATTTGGACTGTACCAGCACACTTCCGGGACACTTTGGTGCTCAAACGTGTTATCCCACAGATTTTTGCCTCCCAGCTGGCCGAAAGTTGCCGTTCGGGTCTGGTCGAGGGAGACCCAATATATTACGTAATCTAATATTTTCTGTTACTTTTTTTTTTGACCTTCGGAAACGTGTTTTTAGACCGATCTGAGGCTGGGTCGGAAAAGTGAAATAAGGCACCTCAGAGCCCCACCCCCCCCTAACCCTGTGTCTCGGGTTTTGCCGGTGGGTGCCCCTTGCGCACGCCGGAATGCTCTAGTCCTGTATCTGCCGTTGTAAGCATACTCTCCTCCAAGTTCTCTCGAGTTGTCTTCATCAACCGTTCCCGAGCATATTTCACCGACTCGGCTTCCATTTCATCGTTTCTCTGGCCATCCGGCTCCAAAAAGCTCGATCCTCAGTCTCTTTTCAAAATCAAATCTCCTCGCTGTGGAATCAACCGGCTATCTTTCAGTTCTCGAGTCACAACCCACTCAAACCAGCCGAATCCTGCTCGGGACCTGTTCTAACACATTCCGAATTTCTCGTGCTATCCTGATCAGAATACTCGGGGCAATCTCTATCCACCAACTCTTCAACAACATCAAGTGCTTTTTGTTCATCAGGTTTTGTTCTTTCCAACTCGGCACGCTCCAAAGCTTTCCTTTGTTTCTTCGTCAAAAGCGGCTGGAATGTACGCCTATCTCGCACTGGTACGTTGCTTTTCTTCTCTACTCCTTTCATCTCTTCTTTAACCCAGTTCATCAGGAACGTCTCGGTGTTCTCCGTTACCAATCTCGGGGGTGCCTCGAGCATCTGCAAGTTCCGTATTTGTGTCTGAATGGTACGAATTTCATCGCGAACCACATCTGATTCGTTCATCATCTCCTCGTGTAGAGCATCCAAATCGATCCTTTTGTGCTCGAATCCCTCCTGCAAGTTCCTCAAGGATTCTCGAATAAATCCTAACTCATCGGAAACCCTGATGAGCTCATTCTCTACTTCTTCAATCTTGTTCCGTTCCAACCGATGGCTCAATTCCTCCATAGTCATTCGTTCCGGCAGAGTCCCGCATATCTGTGCGTTGCGTAGTCGTACTCGGATGGTACGAACCTCATCCCGAAGCACATCAAAGTCGCTGAATAGTTCCTCGTGCAGTGAGTCTACCTCAATTTTTAACTGCTCAACTCCGTGCTGCGATTCTCCGAATTGCTTGCGAGTTATATCCAATTCCTCGCTGACTCCCTTTTCGACAGCTTTCATCGCGTCCCAGAGAATTCCGAATTCGTCTCGATACCATGCGAGCATCTCCTCGCAATCTTTTCGACGGATTATTTCAAACTCGTGGACAACTTGGGTGAGTCTTTCTGATATTTCGTTGCGTTCATCCGTGTCATCTCCGTATCCAGCACCTAGTAAATCAGGCGCGATCTTCGCCGTTTCATTCTGTGCAAAAACCTGCAAGGCATCATGCTCAGCGGTGAGCAACTCGCGATATTCATTTTGTCCAAATCTGTTCAACGTTGCCGCTGGCAGTGCAGTTGGGGATTTCTGCCGTCTGGGGCCCGTATCGCTCTCGTTTGGGAACAGGTACGTCGTATCGGTCTGGGAAATCACCTCCGCAATTTCAACTAGATCCCGCAGATCAATAACATCCTCTTTCCTCTGAGCGTGTTCTTTTGTATGCTCGCTGTCGTTCAACCCAGCGCCCAGCTGCCGCAATGATACTCGTGCAACCTCTCGCTCATCAACCGCTTTTCTGACTCGTCCAGCAAAGGCGCGATCCAGTGCTTTCAGATACTTTATGCAGGCGTCTCGGTTTGTGATCAACGCTAAGGGCGTCTTCAACCTGTTCACCACGCCGCAAAATCGAAGTCCAAATCGTCGTAACCGTCCCTCTTCATTCTGCTGAATTCCTCTAAATCCATTACCGAGTTCTTCCAAGCAGGCAAGCGATCCGCGCTGCTGTTCCGCAATCTCGGGGTATAAACTCAAGATCTCTATCCGGAAATCTGCATACGAATGCCCAGCATTATACGTCTTCAATTCACGCCACATATCTCGTGTACGAATTGGCAAATAACTCGTTACCAGCGCCTTGCGCTCATTGTCGTCATCGACTCGCCCGAGTTCGATAATATCCTCCACATTCTCGAAGAAGTCGACAAGATCGTCCACGTTTTCGCTTGCCAACGTCGGCGCATCACGATCCCAAGGTCGTGGAATATAAAATGGCGCGTTTCGACGATCTCGTCTCGTCTCCGCCCGGTCTCTATCTTCCTCGTTGTGTAGCTTGTTTCGTCGAATAAATATATGTCGTTCAACATCGAGTCCGCCGGCGGAATCGTGTGATCGGTGTGTGATATGCGACGCCAGCGCCGACTTTTCTTCCTCGCCATTGTCCTTGCCGACTCCGTTGATCATTTGGATGAGCCCCTCGCGGTGGGCATATGAAACGCGCGGGATGTGAGCGGCAGTGAAAGCAGAAATCCATCTACAACACAACCAACACACCACAAAACCGACGCGCGCAAGTTCGGGGCTCCATGCAAAGTATATGCATGCTGCAACCCAGACGATCGCGGGAAGACGACGGAGAAGAATAATAAAATAATAATAGAAACATGCACTCGCCAGCGAGCGCGCTGTCCAATATCTCTTGGGAAACCCCTCCCACCATCGCTCTAACCATCTCCAAATCAAACCTCTCAATCTCAGTCTCGTCGACACCATCTCCAACCCAATCCAAACCAAAATCAAAATCAAAACCTCACAATAAACCGTTCCGTAAATCCGTTCCACCCAATCCAACAAATCCAAAACAATCTTGAAGACCCATAGCGTTCCTTCTTCGGGTTCGAGAGCAACGACGGCAAGCGAACGATCCATAGTTGAAGTAGGGCTCTTGAGCAGCAAGTCCGAATAAAACCGAATCAGAAAATCAAGTAAGCAAGATCAAGTTAAGCCGTCAGAGAAAGCAGTCATGGGGTGAAAGTGGGGTGTAAATTCTCTATCGTACTGTACAAAACGGTGGTCCTTTTATACATCTACTGTTGATTTCTATTTGGCCTATAAAATCAACCCATCGTGTTTTGAATCAATCAATCAGCCCCAAAGATCAGAGGCTATACCGCCGATTTGATCCTAGGCTCGAAACCAGGTAATCCATCGTCCAATAAAATCCTCGAAATCCTCTCAACCAATAGTCTCGAGCACAGGTGCTTTAATTTCCGGGTTCTGGGCCTTCAACCCGAGTTTCATATATCGTTTCAACAAGTTGAACTTGTTTCGGCGTCTGGTTTCATCAAATCGCGATGATCATGTTGATGTGATCAAATCACGGAATGCGCGGCACTTTCCGCTGTTTTCACGGCTGAAAATTCACAGGGCTCATCATTGGTCAAGGAGGATACACCGTATTTGGTACTCACAATAAAAGCGTAGAAGTAAACAGTCGATATAGGCGAGTGCCGGTACTCGGGCAGCAGCGATCTCGCGGGTACCAGTTCTACAAATATACGGTGGGGATCAGAGACCGGGTGAACCAAGGAGGGCAGACGAGGGTCACCGTGATGGAAAATAGCGGCATAAAAGTTGGCCGATGTTGAAATTCCGTATAATTGGAGTACATTCGGATGTCTATATGAGTTAAGCTTTAAATCGGGAAAGGGACGTGTATCGGCGGACCGTAGATTTAGATACGGTGAGATATCCCCGTACCATTCCTATAATAAACAATGGCGATATTGTCGGAGGACAATAAGGAAACGTTGGCTGAGGCACCACTCACCGATTCCGCTTCCTCCCCTTCATATATGGCAACAGTCGTGGTGGAGTTGCGACCGTCAATAAGCGCAGAATGCACCCGTCGTATAGTAGCGCCTCTGTATCCACGAACTTGCAACACGCCAGAGTTCCTGCCGAGAACGATATCCCCGAGAGGGATTGTACGAAAATCTGCGCAACGGGGTGAGTGGTGGCTGCAAGGTAAGCGAAGAGGATCACTACGACGTACTCGAGGTATCTGTTTGGTGGATGTGCGTGATGCTCTGGAAGTGGCCGCCGTTGATGATGAACTGCGAGGCATTTGGGAAGAAAGAGCCTGACAGCCTGTGTATCTGCAGGAACAGATGGTTAGTCGAGTTCGCAGCAATTAGGAGGGGTTGAGGCTGACCTCGGTTGCTCGTATCGTCCTCCACTGGCATCCCCTGAGGCCTGCATGGTGCTGTGAGAGATGCGTACAGGCAGCCTGAGAGCCGTAGTACTTGTCTTGAATCGAAGCAACATACAGCACGATGTCAGAAATACTGATGATGAGTCGCAATTTTAGATGCGCCAGTGGCTGCTTCCGATGTGACAGACCGGGGCAGGTTCACACTAAGAACTCACTCGGAGAGGATGATGAGGCGGCAAGCCGATCAATGGCAAGACTCGAGGCTGGGGGGCTGATTCGGGGACCGAGGTGCTGCCAGTGTTTGAGTAGTTGATCGTTTTCGAGCCCATGGTCAACTAGAGTGGAGGAAGTGATTCGCACGGCTCATGTGGGCTCAGGTACTATGTCTGTGGTTCTTACGGAGCCTGGGGGAACAAAACCGTCTTTTTCAAAACGAGGTCCAAAGAGGGACTCTGAGGGAGGCACTTACACAAGAATGTCAAGCTCGTGTGCCTCATTTATGCAACTCTGGATTGTCAATGTCATTCGCTGGAAGCGTCAACACACCGTAAGTAACCTCGTTCGGAGGTAGGTTCGGATCAAGCCGCCTTCTCAACTCACATGACATTCACGTGCGGACACACGGATTCTGAGTTAGTCCGGCTTGCCCGGACCGGAGAAGGCTTGTTCCGAACCTAGTTCGGAGGCATGAAAGGCAAAGGAAAGAGCGGTGATTGACAGGAGTTTGTCCACGCTTCACGTGACGCTTGGTGCACGACCGAACGCCTGACCGAAATCCGCCGGATTTCTTCCAATATGTTCGGAGAAAATTGCTGCAAAACTCCTCGGTAGTCCTCTTGAGAAGCCCCGCTGTTTGCACTCTTTATAGTTACAGAAATCCGGGCCGCCGGGCCTCATCACCCCCGTCATTGATTGATTGCCTGAACATGCCGAGGTAGAAGTCGTCATACCAAGCCGAGGCGAATGGCTGATCGGAGCCGGAGTCTGCCGTCAATCATCCTCGCCTTGATTCATTCAAGTCTGGGTGTACCGTTCGAACATAGTCTGCCCTTGTCAATTGCGACATTCCAACCAGTATTTGCAGCTATACCGTACAATTACGTTCAATTCGACAGGGGGTGTGACGCGTGACCCCCGTGGAACCGATTCGACAACTCGACAAACGGAAAATTTTGCGTGACCAAGGGCAAAATTTCGAAGAAAAAAATTTCAAAACCGCAAAATCTTCTCTTTTTTGCACGATTTGGACGCTTTTTCTCTCAGCGTGACGCTCAAGACGTTCGACAACGACCCTCGTGACGGCGGGACCAAAACTCAAAGTTCGGATCGACACGGGGGTGCGTGACGCGGGACATCCGAATTGAACGAAATTATACGGTATTTTCTCTTGTCTATTTTTTCGAAGACAAATTTATCAACCATGGGTCGCAGTATGCTGTATACTTCAAAAGACGTGTAAGTTGAAGGTTATGGTTAATTCTCTTTCGCTTCTTCGTCCTGGGCCTGCAAAAGCTATAGTTGTTACAGTGAAATTATAAGATCAGCAATTTACGCACAACAGGGGAGGTTCCCTTGAAACAATTGAACCATTTCCGGCCCATGAACTGTCGGTTGATTTCTAAATATACGGCTGGTTTTCCATCCATGACTGCGATGGTTCGGCCCCAACATAGTCGCCTCTGGGATGTCTCCGGTATCCAGATTATCAAGTCTCTATCTGGCTCCGGCCCGCGAATCCAGCCATCGCTTGAAAGCTTGCAACCCTCCGGAAAATTACCTCGCGACACGCTGTCACTGTTGATATCCCAGACTCGTACCGCCCTATCTCTAGAAGAAGATACCAGGCGGCGCCCATCGTTTGAGAATGCCACAGAGGTTATTGGATCGCGATGGCCAGTAAGCGCACCAAGAATCCGATTTCCAGTAGATGCATCCCAAATCTCGATATTTCGGCCGATGACTATCGCTATGCGAGTCCCATGAGCAGCAAGGCATTCAACTCTTGAAGAATTCTTGAGCAGATAATATTCATCCTGGATGGTAAAATCCTGCGCCAAGGGCCACCGTATGACGCAGTTGTAGCAAGCAGCTACCAAGATACGAGGTTCTGATGTAACCGCCAACGAATAGATACGACGGCTAGTGCGAGCCAGAAGGCGAGTCCAAAAGTCGCGTTTCCCAGATTTTACGCGATGAATGAAGATCGACTTGTCAAAGGACCCAGTCAGGACGGTCTCGTCATCGAGAAATATAATGGACGAAACGGATTCGCTGTGACCAGAGAAAATCTGGCCATGTTGCCGGCGAGTGCGGACATCCCAGAAAGCTACGGTTCCATCTTCGTAGCCTGAAGCGACAATGATTCCTCCTGGCGACACAGCTACAGAGGTCACTTGAGCGTCAATTTGGCGTGGCAGACGACTGGGGTGGTCAGGACTTTGATCCCATACATAGAGCGCGCCGCTGTGAGAACCAAAGACAAGAAGCTTCGAGGCCGAATGAAAAGCCAAGCAAGTGATAGGAGAGTCGTTTAACAATGGCGTTCGCACCGGTTTGCCAGTGTCGGGATTCCAGAAACGAAGGCTACCATCGTTTGAAGCAGACGCAACATGTCCTCGTTGGATGAATAGTGCAGCGAGCACATCATCAACATGCCCCTCAACGTGCTGAGCCACTTCATCACCGTGAGCGACGTACACGATATTGTTTAATACGTCGCGTCGTCCATCCCGGAGACCGTCCGGTGTCTGCAGACGCAGAGACGTGCAGAGTCCTATCCACGGAGAGTATAGTTGATATATCTTGGAGCTCGGAGGCGTGAAGTTGAGGGCCGACAGATAAACATGCGGAGCGCACTTGCTGACACACGCTCCGAACGTCTCGACAAACTCCATGGCATCGTTGAGCAATTTCTTCCAGGGCGTGTCCAGTCGCTGTTAGGCGCTCGTCAGCATAAAGATCATTGTTGAACACAGAACACCAACGGAAGTAAATTCCTTTGCCGTCATCAATTGAGAAAGTGCGCTAGACATATCCTTCATCAAGCTTAGCGTTTCGAGCCAAAACAAGAATTTTGTTTCCAAGAACTTCTTGAGAGCTGCGAGAAGTCTAGGTTCGTCGCGCTCGTTCTCAGGCTGAAGTGCGGATAGAGTATCGGCCCAATATTTGCACGCAAAGGACAGCTCCCCTGATACGACGGCCGGTTGTTTGGGATTCGGTTGATAAGACGTTCGGAATTTCGACAGATCAAAGTGCAAGTTGGAATCCAGGACCTTGAGCAATGCCAGAGCGATCGACCGCAATTGTCTACTACGCTGAATTCGAAAACAGCGAGGACAACCGTCGGAGCGCAAGAAGTCGACGAAGGACAGGTGACGAAATGCCAGGTACGCCTTGTCTGACCGTAATACCGGACGTAATTTGTCGCATATAAACTTGATTGTGGAAATCCTAATGCCCAGGATGGTGAAAAGTGGGCTATACTTTTCGAGCGGATGATGGGCTGTGACCATCGCCCCGACAAAGTCTTTGAACTCGCTGAGCAATTTAGGAGAAGATCGGTCGAAAGATAGGCGGAGAATAGCAGTGTATAGACGGCTAAGATCGCCCTCTATATCCATATCGCCATACAAAATCGAATGGAGGGCCTCCTGCGGATCTGGCCTGTCCACAAATGTCACCACTGTGGCAGCCCAAACGAAGAGACCGTTGGCCTTGAGATTGAGATCTCGCATTTCGTCCTGCGTCGGCCAATCTGGAAGATGATATTCTTGGCCGATTCTCCTGAATTCTTCCCGGAAGAATAATTCGATGTCACGCTTGGCTTCATGGCTATCCAACTCCAGTTCGAGCCGGGTGCTAATTGGAGATAGCACCGCAGAAATCCAGGTTTCATCGCGACTGGTGACGACGAGGCGTAGAGACGGTGGCAGGTTGGCCCAGTCTTGTATCATCGAAAGGATTTTCTTCACGTCTCGGGAACGAGACTGCGTAAGCCCACCACATTCGTCAATACCGTCAATGAGGATGATGAGAGATCTGCCGTTTTCCTCCGTTATTTGCGAAAACCTGCAGAGGATTATAAATCAGACGCCGAAACTGGGTCATTATGCTCGTCGTTGCGAAGTCTGGCGTCCGTGAACCCAGCTCATCATTCAAAGCCATTAAGAAATCGGAGTGATCGCAGAGATCAGCACAGATGCTGCGCAGCATCGTTGATGGAGCGGTAAAATTTCCATCGTCGCGCTGAAAGAAGAAGCTTGCTCCATAATTTGAAGCAGCCGTTTCCTTGAGTCTTTCCACAGCGGAGCAAACAACACAGGATTTGCCGCACCCCCGGGTGTCCGGTGATCCACAGAATATTGCGAGAGTCCCTGGATGCGGCAAACGAAGCGATTACTTCCAAAGCCTGTTCGCGTGTGCCGCCTAAACACCGTGGAATGGGGTGTACGCGATGAAGTCCAGGGGGTTTTATTTCGTCTCTCCGGCTGTTGTGCCATTTGTTCACTATAAATAAATAGCAACGACGAAGCGTGATTCAATGAGACATCCGAGGAATTATTTTGCGACTCACCAAATTCCGACCGGGCGTTGAGCTCCTCCACCACTTCGCGTACTTGTCCAATCTGCTTCAGAGTTTCTGCATTAAGCCCATACAGAAAGTCATCCGTCCATCGCTCGAAACGTCGTTTGAGATCGTTGTACTCGTTCATCTCGGTCTGGAACGAAAAGCCTACTTAGCAACATGAGTGCCCCTCAGTCTGGATTGATATTACAGCGGTAACACGCACCCGTGCCGCTGATATTTTGATATCAGGAATCCCGTGCGCTTGATTATGGGAACGAGTGCTTTTAGAGTCTGCTGGAAGTGCGGAATACTGGTGAACACGTTGATGTGGTCGATATACACGAGGAAAGCCGTCATATCTTCTATGAGGTCATGTAATTGGTCGTTCCAAGTGTCGAGCTTGTCGCATAGCTGAAATTTCGGAGATCAGGCAGGCGAGAGTAACCTAAAAGACGACACAGACATTATAAATTTGCCCTAACCCAGAGGCCACAGCTTTGGCAATCGAATTCATCTGAACATCGACAAATGCATTGGCTTTGCCCAACGAAGGGACATTGATGCTTACCTCGCAGGCAGAGCTGAGAATCCTGGCCATATTCTCGAGCAAATCTTTGGAGCGACCCAAACGGCGCAAGAGTTTACGGCGTTTTGTTAGTTTATCTGTGCTCTCCAGCAGGATTTCCTGGGGTGTAGGCGTTGGCTTTTCCTTCGGCGTTATTTGTTCCTCTTCTCGTCTGTGTTTCTTCACTCTTCTCCGTCTCTGTACGTCCAGTTCCACGGCATCGCGCTCCAGGGTCCGCTCAGAGGTTCTTCGCTTCTCCCTCCGTGGTTGCCCGTTGATCGACACATGTGTCGGAGTCGGGGGAGATGCGGTCGTTTCTACCGCTGGGCAGCGGTCGACACAGGAGTTTTCTTGTATCTGCTTTGGTGCGGACGGAGGGACGATCTCGTCGGCGATGCAGGGCAGATCATGTCCGAGCCGAACTGTTATCTCAGGGATTGCTGGAAAAACATGTTCTGTACCACTTAGTCTCCCACAGAGTGCGAGCGTAAGCAGCACTCACCAATTGTCCTCGGCCAATCCCGATGACTTGGAAAGCAGATGTTGAATTTCAGAAGCCGATACCGCCGAAGACTTGACTACGGTTCGAAGCGGCCACACGTAGAACGGCCGTCGATACAGGCAAAGGTTGCAAATCGACTTCTGGGTGTAATGGACTGCCGATGGAGAGGATTCAGCGACGAGATAGGTTATGTAACAGGAGTAAAGAAATCATACAAGACTGGGAATACCACGATTTCTTGAGGATACTGATGGCGAAGCCGTCGTTCAAACGTGATAGAGCCGTCCGCAAGCAAGCAAAGATAGTAAAATCCGATACCCGCGCTTGCATGGTTAACTTTCGCGTCTAGATGCAGTCTGATTATTAATTTGGAACCGATATCAAAGAATTTACGAGCCTGAGATGTGAAGCAGAGGTCTGTGAAGCTGATATTTAGCCACTCAAAAGCCTATTTTCGCTCGGACTCACCCTGAATTTAGCGGCGTTAGTTCGAACCGAAAGTCCAAGAGACCCGTCAGCTGAATCAATGTGATGTTCAGTAGATATGGTTCTGCATAGTTTTCTTCTTACGGGGTCAAGTTCAATCTGTAGTGTAATATTGGCTCCTTCGTTTGTCGCTTCGTCGGCTGTTTCGGTTTCCCCTATCAACGCCGTGCGATATGCCAAGACGGACGAATTACCTTGTCGAACCTGCTTCACTATTTCTCTGAAGGCAACATTTCGAGATACCGTTGATGTTTTGCTCCAGATTTGCTTGTTATGGATACAATGAATCGCAAGAAACGTCCCTCGTCGAATCCTGAAAGAAGGATTAGTATGCCGGTTAAATCATCAGGAACATCAGTTCACACTACAGGATCCGCAAGCAATTTTCTTCGTTTTTTATTCCCCTCAAGATTGATGGTATCGGATTTTACCCCGTCGACCGTCAAGGTGCAAGTAATTGACCCTTGAATACCAGAGCTCAAGACCACACCTGCCAGCGCATCATGAATTTGCGCTTATCGATATCGATATGGAGCACATACTTGATATCTCCAGAGTTTTCAGGCTCATGGTGCGGAATGAGGTTCGACCTGAGTATCCTACGAGCAGCAGTCGAGCACCGTGGCTTCGTCAGCCCAGCAGAGTGTCTTCAAATATTGGCCGCGATGGCGACAGAGAAGAGCTGAGAGAGAAAAGCGTCCATTACGTCGAATATCGCAAATCGAAGGATGCCCGAGGAAAGGCAGTCAAAAGCTTAATTTGCGGTGCGCGCCGCCGGATCCGCGTTTGCGTGAAAGAATTGCGGAGCGTGCCTTTACAAGTGCTTTACCGGAAGGGCCTGAGGGACGAAGGTCAACCAAATGAGAACAGGTGACAAAAGAAACATCCAGAGCAGAATTCAGACATTGCAAGGCGTGCAAGCAGAACGATGGAGGATTCAGGAAAAGAGGCGGGATCACTCGGAGAAGCAACGTAAATTTTGATGCGGAGATTGCCGGGCAAGAGGTATACCATTCCCAGGCGGGACTCGGCGGGTGTCGGCCGAACAGCCAGTATTTTCATGACTTCGCCGACTGAGAGTGGCAAACTCGATGATTGCTATGGGCAATTGGTGGAAAAAACAAACTTCCGACAAATCACAGGAAAATTCTATTTGGCACCCCGGGGTGCTGGAGTACCTTGACAGTACCCCGGGTAGTACTATTTGGCACCCCCACCTAATTAGCATAAATTTGCTGCAGATCCCATCAGTTCCGGCATCAAGCCGTCAAGCCGTTCACAAGCCTCGAGTCTGTTGGTTGGTTGAAGTTGAAATTTATCTTGCTCAGGCAGAAGGTGAATGTGAATAAATACATATAGAAGCAGACCTCAGCCAGATATAGCACTCATTTCTTTCCACAACCCAAGTCGCTCTCCACTCGAGGATTTCAAATCGTGACTCCGATCATTCCGAAATGGTGCCGGCGTATAATCTGCGACTTCAATTGGAACTACATGGACAGCAGAGATACTTAGACTGGGATTCAAGTAAATAATTACTAACCGCATAATCTGCTTAACTACTCAGCGCAGTACTCAGCACTGACCTCTGAGGATAAGACAAAATTACCTGGTTGTGATGGCCGGAAAACGGCAATTTTCCGGCACTATCTGTAGAGTTCCAGGAACTCCACACATCTGGTTGTGACACAGTACCAATCAAACAGGCTAATTAGAGCCTTTATATTATTTTTTCATTCATATTTTACTGAGAGCTGTCTATACACCTTTAAACTGTTCAGTGATGGCTTGACGGCCACTCTTCGGCATGGCGCTTGCCGCAGTGGCACGTGGCTGGAATCCGAGGTGCCAAATAGAAAAGTGCTATTTAGCACCCGGGGTATTCCGCCACCTCGGGGTGCCAAATAGAATTTTCCCCAAATCACACAAACGAGAAAAAATCTGATCATGCACCCCTAATTGTCAGAAGGAAAAAGTTCGGTGGCTTGAGCCAGGATTTCCGGTGAAATGAAGCTGTTCTCACCATTCATCTGCAAGTGGGAAAGCATTCAAAATTTGTGATTTCTCTCCTCTCAAATAATATTACAATAATCAAGTAATTGTGTTGTTAGGGCCTTCGCCTGGCGTTGAGTACTATCGATACAACGGATTTTCGAGTTCTATATCTGCATTATCACAAGTCAGAAGAGTATTCAACAGACATCGTGCATTCAGACATACCACCATTAATGAGAACGGTAGTTCGTAAACCGGGAGCCGCGGTGGAACCCAGATATGTTGAAAATATCCCTTCGTTCGCGTTCGTGAGCGTGAGTGAAGTGCCCGTTCTTGTCCGTCTTCCAGACATCGACGAAAGGGACGGATCGCGTAGGTTAAACATGAGCCGAGTGATCATGACGGAGGAGATTCTGTGGCGTTTTGATTAATTGAAGAATGTGACCGGGGATGAAATGCGAGGGTACGCACACGTTGGCGAACGTGGTGAGCACGCCACGACTGTATACCTGGTGAAATTGATAAGTTGTGCCCCCCATTGACGGACGAAGGTACTTACGCCAGCGAGCTGAAGGTGAAATAATCTTGTCAGAAGCAGCAGGAACGGATGGAATCGTACTCACAAGGAAAGTAAGTATATTACTGAGATTGACCAAGAGTATTACGCTGAGTAGCAGACTTGAGTATCGCGCATAACGCTCGCGGAAGCAACTCACCCAAAGTAGATGGATCCTGTGCGGCGTAAGCAGGAACCGCCGGCAAGAGAGAGAATACACGCACCATCGCGAAGTAGCACCCGCTACCAGATCTAACCCTCGCACGCGATTGCGGCTCAACGCTCTGTAAAGCGTAAGAATGAAGATAGTGCAGTCGAATACGCCCATTCCGGCCCAAGCGGCAGCCAGCCCGACGGCTCTGGATTACCGATTCTCGTCAGACCTGACTGGCAAGCGGAGATAACAACGCACTGGGAGGACGAAACACCCGTGGAGCACCCGCTGTACAGAGCTAACTGGGCTACCTCGTCGCCGGGTTTGGGAGTGGGTCCAGCGACAACCGCCCACTAATATGACGCTCGGTCAGACGGGTTTGGAAAAGATATGTGACGAGCCGCACCGCGCCTACTCCAATGACACCCGCCGCGACAAATATCATAAGGCCAAGGATGCGCCGATTTCGTTCATAGAGCGCGTAGGTACGGAAGATGAGCATTACTATCAGTATCGTTGTCAGCACGCAAACAGACATGAAAGATGAAAGATTCCGGCGAACGTACCGCCGATGATGACCTGGCTGATTACAGCGAACCATTGGTGATAGTCATGAAACACTCTGCATCTGAGTGCCGTCGTCTCAGGGATTTGTCTGTGTCGAAGGCGAGCTGAACTTACATCTATTGAAAAAGGTCAATGCGCTGAGGCAGACGAGAGACAATCCGACTTACTGCGAGTTTCTGCGGCGTGCTTTCGGCGGCCCAAAAATACTGGACAATTACCGGCACAGTACCCAGTAGCATGCCATAACGATTGAGGAAAAAGAGCACAGTCGGAGTCGTCGGCTTCAGTCCCCAGTAGCGCGAGACCTCCAAGTTTATCGTGATGAAGTATTCATAGTAGAGTAGGCTGAAGCTAATGAGATTCAGGTAATAATTAGCAAGTCTGCCAGGTTGTCAAAAGTCAGCAAAAAGGAGCGAAGCTGACAGCAAGACTGTGCGGGACGTACAACTGGAGTTGGATCGGAACGTCAACAGTGCTCATCGGGTGTCGTGCCAACGACCTCACATATGAGCTTCCTCTGCTTGCGCCTAGCTGTGGAAGAGGTGCGCCGGTGGGGGAAAGAGTAAGAAAGATCTTCGCGCCCAGTCCCTCAATTTGACCGACGGACGGAGGATACGGATCATGGTCCGATATGAAGTTTCAAACCACACGACGTCGGCTAAACGCAATCATTCCTGCCATTCCTTGTGTCAGCATTTGGTCAACGTTGCCCTGTTCTTGGCTTGCCTGGAATAGCCTTCATGTCCAAAATGCTATGGACCATAGATCCTGGATGCAAAGCCGTCGCCGGATGATTATTTCGAGTTCAAACAACGCGCAACCTCGAAATCAATATTCGGGTGGCGTTTTTGCAGCATGCTTCACTTTCACGTGGAATGAGGGCCAGATGCCCACTATCCTTAGTGGGTTTTGGGGTGCGCCTAATCAGTAAAATGGATCGCGCAGTTGATGCGGGGCTGCCTTTGTGATCCCTTCCCCTACACTTTTTGATGCGAATGATCCCATCGAGCCGCCGGCAACAGACAGCCAAAATTTCCTTTTCGGAGTGTTTTTTCTCATGCTTCGCGTTGACTTGTCCGCGGCGTGCTGCGACGCGGTCACGTTGCCTTGCTGTGGGCTGCGCCGCGCTGCGCGATGCTGTTCTCCATTCCCATCGAAACGCAGATCGACTCATGATGGGTGCGAGTCACAAGCGCTTGCTTGACTTAAAACCGCTGCGCGGTATGCACGGGACTCCCATTTCCTCTCTTTCCGCACATGTCTGTCTCTATCAACGGATGTTCTCCCACTGTACTCGCTTTCACTGCGGAGCCTAAGACTACCCTCTCTCGTGCCTTTGCTCATCAGCTCTATCCTTCTGGTCGACTCCCCTCCTGGCTTCCTATCTCCTTGAATACTAGACAACATGGATCTTTTACGGTTCTCTTGCAGCCCGTCGTGGGGACTTCACAGTGCGCTCTCTCGCTCGGGCTGGACTGGAAGGCCTTCATGCGAGAGCTGCTGCTTTCTTCCGGCTGGAGCTTGAACTCGGACTTCGACCCAGTCAGCTATTTCTTGCCGGCTCGTATGTTTTTCCTAGCACGCGCTTTCCTGAGCTCAGCTGACACCGGAGCCTTTTTAGTGGTCACCGTCTCTTCGGGGGCGGGTGGCCGCTTGTCTGTTCGCCCCGACGCTTACAGACAGGAGGCCCTTCCTCCCGGCTCGCACATTTCCCGTGTTGCGAGTTCCAGCGCAGGCGGAGCTGTTAATTCCCCAAGTGCCGGTGGCGCTTCCAGTGCAGGAGGAGCTGTTAATTCCCCAAGTGCCGGTGGCGCTTTCAGTGCAGGAGGAGCTGTTAATTCCCCAAGTGCCGGTGGCGCTTTAATGTTTAATGCTGTTGAATTTCCAAGTGCCGGTGGTGCTTTATCGTCTTCCAGTGCCGGTGGTGCTGTTGATCTCCCAAGTGCCGGTGGCGCTTTGTCTTCCAGTGCCGGTGGTGCTGTTGCGTCTTCTAGTCGTGTACGTGTTGTAGGGGCGCCTTCTGCTCGCTTGAATGGATGTAACCTCTTACGTGCTACGATTGTTGGCGGCGATGTAGCTTACAATGTTTTTCTTAATTCTGATACCACTTTTTTCGACCGAATGTCGGACGCGCATGGCATTGTCAGCAATTTGTTTCAGTCTGTTGAACAATATCGAGCCGCCATATTGTCCCACCTTATGCTTGGAATGTGTTCTGGGCGCGCGATGTCATGCCACGCTGGTTGTGCTGCTGTTGCCGCAGATTTTGCGACCCCTTTGGAACAAGCCTATTTTGCGATCTCCTCTTTGTTATCCACCCCTGATATCACATTTTCGCAGCTGAGGCTTTGCGCGGGTTCAGTGGGGTTCGACGCTGCGCGAGGTTCTGGTGCGAGTGTCGATCAGTCGCTTGAAGCAGTGAGATCTTATCTTTCAGAGAAGCGTCGGGCTCTCGTCTCTGACTACGCTGGTCTACACCCTGCTCACGTTTTCTTCCACGACGTCGAATACATGTCTACGTCTACCCTGGCGTCCGTCGCAAGCTTGCATCGCTTATCTTTTCATAATGCCACATCCGACGGCTTGCGGAACTCTTTGATCTCTCATATGGCGTCCGGACAGTGTGCAATACAGGCCGAACCCCAGCATCCGCTTGGATGTGCCTCAGTTGTTGACCAGTTGTTTCCTGCGGGCCCGCCGTCATCGATGGCGGCTGACGATTTGAAGGGTGCAATGGAAATTCAGTTGTTGACGTATCTTTTGCCGCGCATGTCTAAGAAATTGTGCAGGCGTGTCCTTACTGTTCGTGGCGTCGAGTGGACTTCTTCGCAAGGCATAGCCAGCCTCAGGTCGACTGTGCGTAAGTATATAGGTCAGTTGAGCAAAGGGAAGGAGCTTGTATCAGATCGCGTGTTCGCTGAGAGGCAGGCCCGAAAAATGCAGATCGATTCTAATGCTGCAGTCCGAGCGCAGGCGTCCGATAAACTGAGGAGTGAGTGGCCTAAGTTGGCGAGTGCTGACAAGAAGAGGCGATTTAAAGACATATTCGAGAGTTACATTTCGAAGGCTACTCTGGAGACCTTCGTGTGTGGCAGTTGTGTAGAGCGTTGCAGGGTAGATAGGAGGACCTTCATAGACTTCGATTCTATTGATTTCGATCTTTTGCGACGTCCGGACATGTTGGTCGACTTGCCTGACGATGATGTGGACGATCCCATGGACAGCGCTCCTTTCACGCCCCCGTTGAATCCGCGCGATGACGACGTTGCCATGCCTGGCGTCGATGAGGTGCTTGAGGGTCACGATAGAGTACTTCGGTCTGAGGAGAGAGACATTGGCGAGGACTTTGAAACGGAGGATCCGCCCTCCAGTACGACTTGGTTGGATCCGGACGTGATTCCTCCAGAGATGCCCGTGTCTTCTGGTGTATATTCGTCTTTGCTCGTGGATCCGGATTGCATTGGGTTCGGCGAGGAGTCGGGCGCTGCACAGCTGACGGTTTGTCGTGAATGTCGTTCCGAGCTCGTGAGGGGAGTGGTGCCGCGTCGTTCAATGGCGAACAAAAACTTCTTGGGGAGTGTTCCTAAGGAGCTGAAGGATCTTAGCGTTGTAGAGGAAGCCATGATCGCCCGCTGCCGTGCCAAATGCTGGATTATCCAAATGCAGGAGCAGGAGGACAGAGGCTTCCCTAACGTGCAACGCGGGTTCAAAGGCCACATCATAGTCTATCCGCAGAGACCTTCGGTCATTGTTTCTAGCTTGCCTCCGTCCATAGAGGATATTACTACCCCCATATGTGTATTGTTTATCGGCGCAAAGCCTCCGTCGGTCGAGTGGCTTCGGAATAACGCCAAGCCGTTGATTGTACGCAAGGAAAGGGTCATGAGGGCTCTTGAATGGCTGGTGGCCCACAATCCGTTGTATAAAAATGTTACCATTAATCGCGAAGTTTTTCGCGGTCACGGAGATGTTGTCGATATTCCTTTTCACGTTGAGCATGTTATTCCATCTGACGGCACTGACGCCACTACTTCTTCTTACGCCCCCGCTTCCGCACCTCTCCCTAGTTCTAATGCTAGTATTCCGGATGCATCAGGCTTCGCAGAGCCTGTAGCGAATCCCAGTGTCGCGTTCGACAGACTGCAAGACATGGTTTTGCCGGCTGAACCAGACCCTGTGGCCTTTGAAAGTGTAGTAGTAACCGATGTCACGGGCCACGAACCGTCAAACGTTTTGCGCAAAGCGGCGTCGAACCATCTCCAGAAACAGGGAGCGAACTATCTTGGTATTCCGCATGACCCGAGTCCTGTCAACGAGTTTAACAATCCGGATTTGTTGCCTCTGATATACCCTACGTTGTTTCCGTATGGCATTGGCGGGCCAGAGAACCCGACGAGGCGGACCTCTTTTGGTTTTGAAGCGCATATTCGACATTTCTTTAATTTGGCTGACAGGCGGTTTCAGGAGCATTACTCTTTCTTATTTACAGTGTTCAACATGCTGCAGCGACGACGTCTTCTGCAGCGCACGAGCTTCAAAGTGAAGCGCAAGAATTTTGATACAGTGGCCGCTCGATTTGCCGCGGTATCCCCCCTTGCCATACACACAGTGTCTGAGAGAGTAAGCAAAGGCGATTTGAGCACAGTCAACAGCGACGACGAGCGTCAGGTGCTTGCATTGATGAAAGAGGTGAATCTGATCAACGCGAGCGTATACGGTTCCCCTCAATCGAAGTTAGTTATGAGGAACGAGATACGTGGCCTGATGCTCGAGAAAGGTTTACCCAGCTTTTACATCACAATAAATCCGGCAGATGTGCACAACCCCTTGGTTAGGTTTCTCGCAGGCGAGGAGATAGACATTGACAGACTCACTCCAGGAGATATGAAAAATCGCCCCGATCAAGGCATATTAATTGCCAAAAATCCGTCTGTCGCCGCGGAATTTTTCAATCTTTACATTAAAGCGTTTATCGCAGCGCTCGAATATGATCCTTCTCACAAAGACGTGGAGGGGGGTATTCTGGGAGTAGTGAGTGCATACTATGGCTGCGTCGAGGCTCAGGGAAGAGGAACGTTACATTGTCACATGCTCGTCTGGGTCGAGGGAGGCCTGAATCCCAACGAGATCAAACGGAAAGCGCTCGAGAATGGAGGTAATGTAGAGTTTCAGCAGAGGTTGATTGCCTTTTTGGAGGATACCATTTCGACTTCCATTCCTTCCGACGCTGCTCAACCGGTTTCGCACCCGCTTTCTCAGTATCATCCCAGTGCCACTCGGGGACCCTCCAAGGCTTCCTTGTCTCCAGAAGAGTTCAGTGTTGCTCGTGACAGCGATTTTCGCGAATTAGCGCGAGTTTGCCAATATCACAAGCATCAGCGCACCTGCTATAAATATTGGAAAGGACCTGGTTACGAGAAGGAGTGTCGGTTCGACCTTGACGAGTCCAATGTTAGGCCCATCAGCGTTTTTGACCCTGAGACAGGCTCCCTGGAGCTCCGTTGCCTCGATGGCATGGTTAATCAGTTCAATGCTACAATGCTGGAGAGTTTGCGATGCAATATGGACATTAAATTTATTTCCTCTGGTAAGGCTGCCAAGGCGGTTATGCATTATATCACAGATTATATTACCAAAACGCAGCTGAAAGCGCATGTAGCTTACGCGGCACTCGAATTGGCGGCTAGTCGTTTGGGTGAATTTGATCCTGAAATAGACGAGTTCACGTTGCGTGCCAAGAAACTTTTGCAGAAGTGTGCTCACTCGATGATAGCACAGCAAGAGCTCAGCGCTCAGCAGGTGGTGTCCTATCTCATGGGATTTGAAGATCATTTCACGAGCCATGAATACGTCAACTTATATTGGCCTTCGTTGGAACAGTTTATAGAATCAGAGCGCCCGAGTCCTGAGTGCTATACGGCTAAGCCCCGAGTCGCCGACGAATGGGATCTCGATCCTCCCACAGACCCAGTTCACGAGGACTCTATCGACGTCCATGTTCCTGACGATGCGTCTCGACAGCCTCCCTTTGCTCTAAATGAAGACGAGTCTGCTGATGGGGAGCCCATTCTCATGGACGACGAGATCGCGTTGCAGATTGGGAAGGACGGTAAATTTACGCCCACCGCTAACCAGGCTAGAGACTATCAATGTAGAGGAGCGGCTCTCGAGGACGTCAGCGTATGGGACTTCGTAGCGCAGGTAGATAAAACTCGCATAGTCAAATCGCGGCGCGATCATAACGGCAAAGAGCGCACCAACGAATCCGAAATTCCAGAACGCATTGACATAGACGAGTATGCAGCCGGTCAGCGGTGGGATGTGGATCGGGATGGGCCTATCTTGCGATGGACCGGAAAGCGGCGGCCTAGAATACACTTGTTAGAAGAGCACTTGGAAGATAAGACTCATTTCCTTCGCGTTTTGTCGCCGCAAGGGCGCAAAGTTCCGGTTCCCATAGGCCCGTCTTTACCTCGTAGAGATCGAGAGGAGTCTGGTCCGAAGTATGCTCGATTAATGCTTATCTTGTTCAAACCTTGGCGACATTACACGGACCTTATCAAGGATGGTCAGTCGTGGCTGGACGCCTTCAAAGAGTTTGTGGAGACTTGCTCTTCGCGGACTTTGGACGTGATGGACAACATGCAACTTATACACGAGTGTAAAGATAGTCGGGACGATCATTTTGCTAGCCGTGCTGCCCGAAAGGTCGGGGACGGAGTTCCTACAAGAGTGATGAATGCCGACGGAAACCTGGGGGATTACGACGAGTCTGATGTTATCGCCCACATGGATGCAGTGGATGCCTGCTATTCGAATAGAAGAGAACAATGCGACCAGCGAATTAAGGAGGCGATCCGAACGCTGACTCGTAGTGGCATGTTCTCCGACGATACAGGCGATACCTCTGGGCACCATGATGGCGCAGAACAGTCGTCTGGACACGATCTCGTCCGTGAGCGACAGCCCGCGTTAGAGCAGCGATGGGAGAAAAATTACGAAGATCGCAAGGATGCTTGGAAGAAGGTGGCGACTGCTCCTGTAGCAACAGATGTGCCCGTGCATCAGGATTCGCGCGCGTTAGGAGCTTCAGTGCAAGACGGTTCTGTATTCCGCAAAGGAGGGCGTGTTCTCGCCGGAGAGTTTGAGGGAGTCGGAGTTCAGCGTGGCCCCGTCCCGGACGAACAGGAACCTTCTACACCTAGAGACGCTGAAGCACTGATCGCCGAGATAGCCGCTGACTTTACTTTGAACACAGAACAGACGCGAGCTTTTGAGATCGTCGCACGTCACAGCCTTGATCGCTCCGCAGACCCGTTGAGGATGTATCTTGGTGGGCCTGGCGGAACCGGGAAATCACGCGTGATTGACGCTTTGAAGGCGTTTTTTGACGCTCGCACAGAGTCAAGGCGTTTCAGGTTGTCGTCCTACACTGGAGTGGCCGCTCGCAACATCTCTGGCATGACGCTTCACGCAGCGCTGGGTATGGGTCAAGGGTCGGCTCGCGCGTCAAGGTCTGGAAAGGGCTTGAGAGATCTTATGTCAATGTGGGATGGCGTTGATTACCTGTTCATCGACGAGATCTCGATGGTGGGGTGTGCCCTTCTGTATGACATTAGCGAGGCTTTATGTGCGGCGAAGGGTGACCCGTCCTTGGCGTTTGGCGGAGTGAATATGATTTTTGCTGGGGACTTCTATCAGCTGCCTCCTGTCAGGCAACAGAGGCTATATGCCCACCTAGAGCTTGAATCTGCTCACAAAAAGCGAAAATCTTCGGGAATAAAAACTTCTACCGCTTCTACGGAGATGGGTCAGAAAAACATATGCGGCAAACTTCTTTGGTTGAGTGTCAAGACAGTGGTCCTGTTGACGGAGAACAAGAGACAGTCAGGGGCGGAGAACGCGCGCTTTCAGCAGCTGCTGGATCGACTCAGATACGGCAGGTGTACTGTCGACGATTTCGAGCTTCTGAACACCCGTTTACTGGACAATGTTGATATCGATTGGACGACAGAACCGTGGTGCAATACTCCGTTGATTGTGAATGAGAATGAAATGAAGGATCGCTTGAACTACAAGGCAACGGTCGAGTTCGCTAAGAGATCGAAGCGTCCTCTTCGTTGGTATTACACTGACGATGTGATCGAGAAGCAAGCAGTCTCACCTGGCGACCTTGCCGAGCGTTTGGCCCGTTTAGATACAGGCAAGACGAACCAGAGGATGGGCAAGATTCCGCTTGTCATTGGCATGCCCGTAACGATAACCCAGAATTTTGACGTTCCAGGCGGCGTTGTGAACGGGTCATTCGGGACTCTGCAGAGTGTGCGGTATACGTTGGACGATGACGGAAATAGGCACGCCATATCCTGTGTCATCGAATGCAAGGACACCAGCGATCACATCGTGCCAGGTCTTCCCAATCATCACGTAGTGGCCCTTCGTGACACGACCTATTTTAAAATCGAGCATCCGTATACGCATAAAAAAGTGCTCGGTCCGTCGAACTCAACTCCCAGTGCAACCGGGGTTTGTTATGACCGCATACAAGTCCCAAGGCAAGACTCTTGCTGCCAGCGCCGTTAACATCAGTGACTCCAAAGGAACAGAGTCGCCTTATGTTATGATATCGAGAGTGACATCCCTTGAAGGTTTGCTCATAGTAAGTCCTTTTTCTCACGCCAGAATAACCTGTCGCACGTCTGAGGACCTGAGGCGAGAGACTAAGAGACTGGAGTTCTTATCGCTCCGCACTAAAATGAAGTATGGGACGGAAGTTGAAGGCTTGGCGGCAAAGGCAGAGATCAAAGCTCGATTTCCGGCTGATGCGATGGGTGACAGCGACTCAGAGTCTGAAGACGAGAATGTCGTCCCCGAGCACCCTTGGAATCGGTTGAAAAGCAAACAAACGGCGAATGTCAAGCTGACTAGATTTATTGCAGTCCCCGCTAAGCGCGAGGTGAACAGGCGAGATCTCAGTCGTTCTTTGACACGGGTTCGCCCTGCGTTTGCTTATACCCTGGGACTGCCCATGGGCCCGACCTCGGGGTCGGGGCATGTCCCAGCCTCTCTCGAGGACAGCGGGTCATTGCCCGGAAGCGCCCCTGCGCGTAAACGGCGCAGAAAGAATCTTGATGAAGCGGTGAGTACTGCGGCAGCCGATTTGTACCGGCATTCGTGGAATTAATGCTATCACGCAGGTGGAGACGAGTCAGATGACGTGACGCTCGCTGCAGTTTGACGAGGACGGGGGTGCTAGGTACCTTCCTTCCTTTTCTTGCTTCTCGCTTGCTGAAAAATGTTGTCTGTAGCCATGTGCATCACAGACCGTTTGAAGTCGCTTTATCACGCGATGAGCCACAGTCAAGAGGCCTATTCCCCGGGTCCGGTGTGTGCTGCGGTGTCAGTCTCTTGTCGTGTATGCAGAGTATTCGAACTTACTTCTTTTGTCTCAGGATACTACTCCGACATCCACTGCCTCACCATAGCACCGCCCTCGAAAGTCATTGTTAATCTGACTCGAGAACTGCGATTTGATCAATTCTTCGAAAATCTCGATTGATTGTTTCACTTTACATTCATCATTGTGTTTCCCACGCTACGCGTTATTGTCGCGCAGCTGTTCCATTTCACGTTAGACCTTGGCCTGCGATCACGTTAGCACGCAGTTCCGCTCTTTCAGTCGATCGAGATATGTATTTCTGTCTCCACCCCCCATGCTATAAATACGGGTCAAATATGTTATGTTGAACAAGCGAACTACCTGAGTGCTAATGGCCGAGGTTTCTGACGACGATACTCTGCTTTCTGGTATGTCTTGGACCTTGGTTCCCCGTGCCCCGTGGTGACCGGGTTCAGTTTTTGACCAGAGGAACGAGTGTGGCTTGTATGACGAGTTGGCCAATAGTTTAGAGGCTATGGGCAAAGCAGCTTTAGGCAACGTCGATTGCCCTGAGGACTTTGCCCGTTATCAGCCTGCTTATGGCTCCAATATCGAGTTCCGCACCCCTGACGGGTTCGAGTTTCGCACCGTGATCATGGGGGAAATCGCGTCCCCTTCTGAGGGTACTGTGATGCGAGCCACCGGTAATTATTATGTCGGAAATAAAGTCAGTTTTTCGTCCTCCAGTCTGGTTTTGCGGCGCTCACCTGCTCGCAGTTTCAGCCCATAGACGACACGAAGAAAACAGTTAAAGACGTTCTGGCGCTCGTCATGCCCACCGCTTCTTCAGTTCGCCTCGCCAATTTTTTCAGCAACCAAACTGTCCCGCTGAGAGACGCGATCGATCATGAAGAGGAAATGGACGAGCGCGCGGTACCTTATCAGGTAGGCACTGTTCTACCCTCGTGGCTCGACTTACGCCCAGGAACAGGAGTATCTAAGCCGACCGTGGATGCGGTCTGTGAGCCAAGACAGCACCCAGGACGATATCATAGTCGTTCATATGATGCCGAAATACGGGGTGCGTGCCTATACAATCATTTCGTATTTGTCCGCAGACGGTAACGCAAAACGACACAGATACCAGCGGCCACCGGCACAGTTGCACCCGTTGCACGACGAGCCAAGCGCAAGTTGGATGACGTGACTGGCCCCGTCGTGGACGCTGTACCGGCGCGATCAACTCCAAGCAGCGTGGTCTCGTTGCCTCGCGGTGAGTCGGTGAATTGGGATTGATGAATACCTCTAAGGTGATGTTCCTTAGAGTCGGACATTAAGTTGGGGGCGTTCTACGATCCTCGCTTACTTGAAGATTACGGGGGCGACTATTTCCGCCACGTCAAAGCGAAGCTGCTCCAACTCGACGTTCGAGATGCTACTGTCAAGAGGAAGCCGCGCGAAAAAGAAGATGTGCTCGTGCCTCCCTGGGAGTTTTACAGTAAACTTCGCCCCGGAACTCTGGTTCTCGTCAACGCCACACTTCACATATTCGTTATGAACGACATTGATTCGAAAGGCATCACTCGCCCAAGGAAGAGAAAGGTGATTGCTTGGCAGTTTATCGGTCTCGGATCGCTTACTCGCTTGTTTCTTGAGATTTATCAAATCAACGCGCACAGCATCAAGATACTCAGCCATTCCGACTTGCCTGTCGAAAAGCGATCTATCTTGGTCCCCCCTGGTCTCGAAGGCTCTCCTTCGAACGCTGTCCCTCCTCCTCCTGCTTTCAGCTCGTTCACGTTGAAGTCCAAGCTCCCGCAAACTGAACCCCCTGCTCCCCGTGCCCTCGACGAGCTCATGGATCAGGATGAAGACGCTGTGAGTTGGCCGCCAAGCCTTCCTGGTCAGTATGTCTGCTGCGTTTCGTGTCATCGACTTACCTGACTGTTCTTAGCGTCTCCCACTGAAAGTCATGCGCTGGCTTTCGAAGAGGAAACTTTCGACGATCCTATCCTGCCCATAGTCGACGAGGAACCACCTCCGCCGGAGCAGCCCAAGAAGCGGAAGAAGCGGGGAGCGAACTGATGTCGTGTCGAGCTGCCGCTTCTTGATAAACGCTAGGCGTGTTGTCGCTGCGTTATCTGGCTATTCAACTTGGCCTCCAGGGGCGCGTGCGGGGGTTTACTGCGATTAGCTATTAAACCTGCCGTCCAGTGGGATACCTTCAACGGCTCGCTGTGTAGAGTGTCGACTGTAAATAGGTTCTGTTTCTACTGCGATGTGATTAGTGTACTATAACTCGGCGATTCGACGCACTGGCAGCACATGAGTGTTCGTGTGAGAGTGAGAAAGGTCTCCCACGCTATTGTTCCCACGTTGAAATGGCCGCTGGCGGCATCATGCAATCGGCAGAAGCCCGGCATCTTGTTTACTTGCTCCTCCTCGTCGAGCTCGGTATCTTACTTTGTCTACCACCAGCTATCCGAGTTGCAGTGATCCGTGTTTGCTGGCGACCTCCGCGTGACTTGTTTGTGATATGGCTGCGCTGACGTCCCATGAATGGGCAAAGTTTCTATCTCAAAGCCGTGCATTGACCGCGTCAGACGCAATTCGCTGTGACGATGCAGTGGCTTACGCGTTGTTTGGCCAACGGAACGAGAGGCCTTTTCCAAGGGCTCACACTCTTGCTCGCTTGAGTGCAAGACCTGAGGATGTTGTCAGTCGCGAGTTTGCAGATGAGCTGCAAAGTGCGTTCGAGCGAAACAAAGCCGAGGTTTTCGTGGAATGTCGTTCTGCGGCTGAGTTCTGTAATCGCATATCGAGGTTGATCGACATGTCCGACTGGGCGCGCCGTGCGATGCCTTCGACCAGAAATCGACAATCATCTCGGGCGCTCACTTGGTTCAACCCATTGATTTGTGTATTCGTTGTGTTTACGTTTAATGTAGGTGTTTTCAGGCCCATCTCGTCCTACTCGATCCTTCCGCGCCTATAAAGCTCAAGTTGATAAAATTCGGCGAACTGGAATCCAATCAGTTCGGCGTAGTTGCCAAGCGGTATATCCAGCGGGATGCGGCAATCCCTCAGCTCATCGGTCAACTGTCGATCGACAACGTCGACGGTCTCGCGAAGGACAAGACAACCCAGCTCAGTGAAATCAAGGCTCGGGATGGTACGGCGCGAACGTTGTATGGCCCCATTCGGTTTGTGAATCATCATTGTCATCCTAATGCTGTGGTAAGTCTCTCTTCCGTCTCTGTGTCCCTCTTCTCTGTATCCCGCCATTTTGATCTGCGCTGAAAGTATGTGTGTGCGTCAGTTCGAGGAAATCAGACGAGGGTGTCACAACACCATTATCATCAAAACTGTGCGGGACATCGAAGAGGGGGAGGAAGTCACTGTTGATTACGGAGGTGATTTCTTCGCCGAACGCGGGGACTGTCGATGTCAGCAGTGCTGTCCGTCAGTGGCGAAGATGGGCGGGACGGCGAAGGTTTCTGGAATGCGCGTGATTGACGGAGAGAAGAAACAGCAAGCGCTAAATAGGAGGAATAAAAAGCGTCGAGAGGCGCGTGCCGCGAAATTTGGTGGAGGGGGCGGACGCGCGGTGTGAATTTCAGGTTTGCTTGTATGATCGTCGCAACTGTGTTTGAATGGCATTTGCCAATCAAAATTCGTTTTTTTTTTTTTGTAATAGTACATAGAGCTGCACGATTAGTATAATAAAGCGTTGGATCCAGGGTTTAGAGAGCGGTTTCGTGGTCTTGTATGCCTTAGCTTGTTGAGCGTGACAAAGGTCGGCCATTGATGTTATGTACTTCGCGCGATAGCGGTCACATCATCACTGTCACGGACATGAGTCACACGTCTCTCTTTCTTCTCGGTATCATGTCCCCATCCCTATTTAGCATCGATGGCCCGTGGAACCACGCGCTGTGCGCTAAAGCTTCTAAACAACTCTTCGACGGAAGGGATGTTACTGCAGTTCTCGAGGTATCTCCTGCTGTAGCCTGTTGTCGACAGACAGTCTTAATTTAGCGTCGGTACCAGGGCTTCGGTTTCCCTGCCGATTTTGTTGGCCCGCTGGCTCACGAGATAGTGTCTTGGAGCACTCGACCCTTCGATGACCTTGACAGCGAATTCCGCCAGACCGCTCTGCGCTTCCTTCGTCTCTCGACGGAAGGCAACGGAGTGATGAACCGATACGTTTCGCCAGCGATTCGCCACGGTATTTTGCCGATTATTACCCTGGATCTTCTGTTGTACTCTGCGGACCCGGCTCAGACAGCTCCGCCCAGAATGCGCCAACTTACCCGTCCGTTCTCGTCGACCAAACACAAAAATGTGCGTTTGCTACGTGGCGTCCCGATTCTCGCGGTCTTATTTGCAATTCAGCATTTCCTCAAAGCTAATGACTGGTACCAAGTTTTGTCTGACGCGTCGGAGGCTCATCGCGAGCGTAAGAAGATCTCGAAACGACCCCGAACCAATTTGGCAGCCATCGCTGACGGAAGGAAGAAAAGTTGCCTCCGCAATTTGTCTCTCTTGAACAGCACCTCGAAGCCGGGCGATGTTGCCATATACAACCTGACTCAGGCTGCGTTCATGCTGAGAGCCATGAGACACGTAGGTCTCTTGCTGCTCGAATTCTGGCATTACTGACTGTTTCCAGGGAAAGATGGTCCTGACGTTGGAGTCCTTCATTGACTTGGGTCTACTGTAAGATCTCGTAGTCTCTCTTGGTACATTCACTCACATATAACAGTCAGGCGCGCGAGGAAGACCCTTCTGTCACGCGAGAGGAAGTAGAAGGAGTGCTTGTCAACCCTAATGTTGAGGGCATTCCTGCCACTCTTGCAGTGGCTGCCAGTATATCTCCTGTCTATCTTCTGTCCGGCCAAAACTATGCCAGCGGGACGTATAACCCTAGTACTTCCGTTTATGACGTGAGTGAATTCCTTTGTCCTTCCTTTCGTTGATCGAGCAAATCGACAGTATTGGTCTGCTTCGGGGAACATGCAACGCGTCGACTTGGAGCATCCGCTGGGAAAAGTCGAGCGTGTTTGCTGGATCGCGTTGCTTCGATTGGCTGCACGCGTCATTTCGGCTGAAGAAGCGATGGACAACATCTTCGATTCGGCAGTCGTTCAATCGGTTCTCAACAACGAGCCCTCCGAGCCTCAACTCCAGGTGCTGAGTAAGTGTGTCGTGCGCGTAACCAGTGAATGGCTCATCTGTTGTAGGCTTTCCCGATGACACGGACTTGCACACTATGAAGGATATGGATCCAGATGATGACTACGAGGTGGAAATGGCCCGACGAATCAAATCTGAACGAGAGAGGGAGGAAAAGGAGAAGGCGGACAAGGAGGAGGCGGAAAGGCAGTTGGCAGAGAATGAGAGGTTGGAGAAGGAGAAGGCGGAAAAGGAGCAGAAGGACAAGGAGGAAAGAGAGAAGAAGGAGGCAGAGAAAAAGCGTAGGGCAGAGGAGAAACGCGCTGATAATTTGGAGGCGCCTCCGACCGAGCGCAGGATGACTCGCTCACAGGACCCAGCCACAGCGGCGAAAGCGAAAGTTGTACAGGACCAGGTATCCTCCCCTCCCGCGCGTGCGCCGAGATCGAGAGGCTCCGCGGCAGTGGGGGTTTCCAAACCGTCAGTGCGCGTTCCCAAAAACGCGTATATCCACGTGATAGACGACGTGGTCTCCGACGAAAGGGAGCAGGTTTCTTTGGATTCGTTGGAGCCACTCGATTTTGCGGAGTCTCGCCCAGTGGGTGGCCTGTTCGCAATACGCTGATCGTACTTACATGCTTCAGATGCACCCGGAGCCTATGCACATTACTATCTACGCGCCTGGTAGCGCGCCGGGGCAATCCGTCGAAAGGACGTTCGAATATCGAATGTTCAAGAAATTCGTGAGTTCCTTACCAAATGGTATGAGTGTCACGCACTAAATTTCCGAGGCCCGGGATCGCAACATGATTGAGGCGATGTTACAGAGCGAGCCTACCCCGACACCGCTTTTCCTACAAGACAGCGCTCGCAATCCCGATCCCCTCCTTCAAGCGTCCGAGTCCCAGAGCGTTTTGTTCGTATCCACGCAGAAAGATTACGCGAAATTGTCGCGCAGCGTTAAGTTCGAAATCCATCGACGTCGTTGTGTCCTCATCGTCGATGTCACTGGCGACGACGAGGCTCCACCTCCCTTCGATTGGGATACGATGCAAGCTTTTCGAAACCCGGAAATGCCTTGTCACATACAAGGTAAATATGGTTGTTCGCGACGCTGCTCTTGCTTATCAGATGTGTATAGATATGGGCGTTGCCAAGGATTCGGGTGACGCATATCTGAGGGCGGGTCCGTTACGCGATCTGTTGCCTAAGGAAGGAAGGCCCGTGTTGAACGCTATTCATCATCCCCTTTCTTCTCATCAAATGCCTTCGCCTCCGGGGTTTTCGTGCGTGTCACATTTAGCCGTCTTTGTATACTTTCCTGAGACGACGACAGTCATTTTTGTTCACTCGGGAGAGCTATGATGTCCTTGAACGGCCACAGGCACCTTCCGACAGTCGCTCATCCTTGGGGTGATCTACGCTGGGGCTTGTGCGCTACTGCCCTAGCGCGAACAGGCACTCACCAGGACATTGCCGCAACAGAGATGACGGTCTTGGTCGGAGAGAAGATGATCATCCTCGGCGTGCCCAGGGTAGAAAGATTCGAGAGCAGCGAATATAGGGCTGACCTAGGCTCTCGCTTTTCTTTCCTGAACTGGGAGGCCGTGCAGGAGGACGCGCAAACTGATATTTATAGGTGGGAAGCCTTTTGTTTGCGTCCTAACATGGCTTTGTGCGTGTCCCGGCATTTTGATTGATGCGAGGCTGACTATTGCGGTGCAGCTATATGAGACCCGGTACACCTCATTTTGTCATATCGCTGGAGGACACGATCGCGTATGGATCACATACCATCAACGCCGCCCAAATCCAGGCTGCGGTGTTCAGTGTGCTGCACAACTTCGTAACAGAAGGTTTCCACGCCAATGCAGAACATCGAGTGCTCCAGTGGCTGCTCGTTCGCATGTCTGTATTTTGGTCCGAGCTGATACCGCTGGGTGCGTACTTTCTCTGGTCTAGTGAGATGACCGCTAAATACAGCAGAGAGGCCCGCGCCATGTGTCCATTATCCTAACATCGGCACTCCTGACGGACTCTTAGACCTCTTGACGCTGCACTGCTATCTGATTCTCTACCCCGCGCTACTGATCGAGTCTTACCAAGGCATGAGCTCGGTCCCAGGGACGTTCGGAGCGGCGCCTTCGATGTGTTCAACGCGGTACCAAGAATACGACTATGCGTTATACGCTGCCGCGTGTCTTGAAAACTGGATAGATACGCACAAGTTTGTGAACGACCGGACCCCAGGGAAACACCCTAAGCGCGGGCGTGAGCACACCTACACCACTTTGCTGCATGTGAGTTTATTCTTATTGACGTCCGTTGCTGCACTCAACCGTTCGATGACAGACATCCGTCGTGAACATGGCATGCTGTCTGGTACGCTATCGCACCGAATGGATCGAGAGGCAGCGAGCGAACGGCGGGTCTGTCACGGCGGGTTTCACTGTTACCGCGTTCAAACAGCAGCTGCATCGAGCCATGGCCGCTTATGAGCATTGCTCTGGGGGCCGTTTGGGTGGTTTGTCGGATTTTTCGCCGCAGAATATAAGCCTGAAGGAAGGGAGATTGGCGGAGCTCTTTGATGGGGAAATGGAATCCTCTGAGGGGACGGATGACTCTGCGCCGATGGAAGAGGGTTCGGGAGAATCGAGTCACACTCACTTCATGCCATGGGACTTGTACTCCAGGCCGTTTGCTTGCCACATGCGAACAATGGTTAGAGCTGTGATGCAGCCGTCCAACTCTTCCAAGCGTCTTGGCGACGATGTCGACGAGCCTCGCAGAAAACGTCGAAGGGTGTAGGCATTTGTTGGCTCGCTGCGCCTCGTCTCTTTTTTTGCCGCTCTATCTGTATGGTTTCACTCAAGTTGTATGTAACGCGTTGCAGGCTGCAAATGTACATTTTTTTTCACGGGTCACCGATGGATTTTCCAGTGTCTCAACAAAGGTCCCGAAATGGCCGAAAATCGACGAAAGAAGAAAACAGATTTTTTGTGGCGCGCTGCTTTGGGCCACATCCTTCGATGTGAGTGAGTTTCTTGTTCAATGTTCTCGATTTCGCACCTGAATCAGTGTTTCCGACTGATTGCAAGCCTAAAACAACCAGAAACAGTCCGTAAAATAGTTGAACGGTTCTTGTGCACCTTTCTGTTGAACTTTGTGGATATCCAGGTCCAACAAGTCGTTTGAAAGTATCCGTGGTGTTCACCCATCAGAACCGCCGTTTAAGAACCCAAAAAAAACCCCTCGAACGCGTGTCACCGTCCACAACTTTCCTGCTTGAATTCAGGACTTCTACTCCGCCGGTCGCAGGTCACAGCGAGGGAGAAATGGCCGATCCTATACAGTATCATGCGTGTCCACTGTCTTCTCTTGCGAAGGAGCCGATTTATTTCATGTTTTGATGGCAGCGAGAAATGCTGAACACAAGTCCTTCGCTGCTTGTGAGTACGACGCGCAACAACAAGCCTCGTCACGCGGGCGCGTCTCCGATGGCATGATGCGAACTCCGGCATTACGGATTTTCCCTCGTTCTCGCCGCGGCCGGCGTTGCACGAGGCGTCATCACCACCGTCTTCCGACGTTAAATCAGATAAGCGCTGCAAACTTTAATTCCATTGTCGCCGTCTATTGAGCTTCGAACTCCGCAGTGACTCGCGGTGATTGAATCTTTTTCGGTGACGCCTGGAACCGAATCCCATCAAACACCGAAACTCCTCTTTTCCTCTCGCTCGCCACCATGCAAGCCTTTCCTCCCGAAGTCGTGTGCATGATATTCAAGTCAGTACTCGGGGACGTGACTCGTCGGGAACAAGGATCGAAAGCTAGAGGAAAATTGGCCAGAGTCTGCAAAAAGTGGAGGCTCATATTGTACGAAACCGGTACGAAGCCATGTTCACACAATGGAATAGTTGACCTACGATATATAGGAGAGCTCTGGAATGTGTCGTTCGTGCATTTTCGCATGGATATAAAACACATTCAGCTCGTATGCCGTTTGGCTGTTGGAACAGGCGAGCGCGCGCGCGCCCATCTGCCTATTCTCCACGTATCGACGGAGGATGAGGACGAGCCAGACGCGGCCACATTAAAAGAGTGTGGCTCGCCCGAAGCGCTGGCCGAATGGCTCGCGGCGGTCGCAGGATTTTTGGCGCCAGTAGTTGCGCACGCGAAGTCCCTTACAATCGACTCCACCACGCCTCTCGGAGTGTCCGCGATCTTGACCAGTATCGGGGTGCAGCAAGCGTCGAATCTCGAGCAGCTGACATGCTACTCTTATGATCGCCACTCCGACAACGTCGACTACCTTCAATCTGTTGTTTCTCGCCAGCTTCAGTCCTTGTCGATAACGAGAATTAATCCCATCGGTCTCGCTCCATGCCTCGAAAACCAATCCCCCAATCTCTTGCACAACGTCACGGCACTGCACTTGTATATGCTTACCAACCTTACCTGGGACCAGATGAAGATGATACTCAGGAGCCCTGTCGCGCTCCAGGAGCTCGACGTGTGGGAGGTCGAATGTAGCGGAGACCCTGGCACCGAGGTTGTCCACCTCCCCCAGCTTCGAAGTCTCGCCATGGATGATTTGGAAAGCGGGGGCCTTCAATTAGCAGCGTTTCTCTCGATGCCAGCCATCGAAAATCTCACGGTTAACGCAGCGGGTGGCGGTGATGGGGGCTGGGGACGTCTGTTGGACTTCGAGGACGTCATACACCGGGTCAAGACGTGTCGTATTGGGTCGTGGTATTGTAATCCCGCGATGAAGGCATTCATAGGCAAGTCTTGGCTAATTCCCTTATTCGCGATCCTGACACTGGTGTAGGCAAACTGACCTCCGCTCGACTAATCGACTTAAGCTCGTGCGCTGATACCTTCCTCGCCGAATTTCTCCGAACTCGCGGGCTTGAACGCCCTAGGCTTGAAAACGTTAAGCGCTGGATAGTTCGGGATGACATTACACGCCCACAAGCGAAGGTGCTTCTTACGTGGCCAGGTTCAGCCGTAGAAGCAATCTATGCTAAGCCGATGGACGAGGAGGGTGACTGGTTCTACCGGTGGCTGCTCACCCCACACGGTTGCACGATTCAGCGCGTTGATGACCGGCCTTATGATCAATGATGTACTTGTGGTAGCCTACAGTCGACTCGTAGCAGTCTGTCAATGGACATAGCGCGCGAAAGCACTCCGTATGAATGCGCACTGCACCAATTCCGGGTACCATTCGCTGAGTGGGTATTCAAAATAAGTACTTTACGATGGAATGATGTGACATCACGGTAGGATTCGATGTGATGATGTGACATCGCGGTACCAAGAGCTGACAACGATGTGACATCACGGTTCGAAGACCTGATAACGGCTTGTGACTGTCACTGTGACCCCCGTTACATCTCTCCGTCACCTGCTTGCACTTCGTTCCTCGAGAAATGTCTTCCTCCGGCTCTGCCTCTCGCCCGCTCTTGGCACGTCCAAACTCTAGGAAGGTAAACATTGCTCCAGCTGCTTCCACGGGTCTGGCGTCCGCCTCGCTTTCTCTGTATGACGATGTCGCTTCCGCCGGTCGACTGGCTGAGCAGGAGGCGCTTTCCTCCTCCTCCGGACACTCCTACGGACAGGGCAATCGAATATCTGATCACTCTTCGTCTGTTGCTCCAGATGTCTCGTCGCAGCTACATTCCGAGATTCCAGACCACCCCTTTCCTGTCCATGTACCCTCTCGGTGTTTGGATAACGACTTCGGCCCTTCGTATGTCGTAGTGCCAATTGAAGGGTCCGATCGTGGGTGGTTTCAGCCGCCCGAGTGGTCGAACAGCCCCCCACAGAAAAAAATGGTCAATTTCGCCCTCTCCGATTATTATGGCTTGCTGGTTTGGAAGCAGACATCTAAAGTGGGCTCCGCTTTCAGGGCGTATGATCGAGAGCTCTGTCGCGTACTGTGCTTTAATGGAGCACATGCGGATGTATTCGCAGGGGTTATCGAGCCAGAAAAAAACGGAATGCCTGTTCCGGCTTTTCCTTTTCTGACCAGTCAAGGAAACTGGTGTACCCCCCAAAAGGCTTCTTCTTGGATGCACCTCCGAGAGAAGGGTGGACCAGTACCTTATCACCCGCCAAGCGTTCCCTCTGCCGACGCCCTGCGAACTCCACCCCCCAATCCTTTTCAGGCCATAGTGCAAAACTATGGTGACGATAGTGAAGATGAGGAGGCGGGATCCGAAGCCGACGAAGATCTCCATCTACGGAACCCGTTTCCCCACGAGATATCTACCAACGTTCTATCTTTGCACGGGAAGCTCCATCGCCTTCCTCAGCCTCTAAGCCTTATCGCCCGCGATATAAGCAGCGATATACACGAGATTGCTTATCGCGAGGTACGCCCGCTGGCGATGGCCAGGAACTCAGAGTCTTTGTCGGTCATGTTCGCTACGACTACAGATGCTCTGTACGCGTTGGGAGTGTTTGATCGATATCTGGATCCCCTGGCCACTGTTAGATTCGAGTCTCCCGACAGTTTCGCCGAATCGTTCAACGCTGGAGAAAGATGGAAGGATCCTGGTCTGGATTGGTCCCCGCTACAGTCTGCCGTGGTGGTTTGCGCGGAAGAAGTCTCTTTCTGCACTAATGAGTCTGGAACTTCAGCAGCTATGCCGCCACCCTTGATCGTCAGCGAACGCCATACTCCCAGTGTGCCTATAGCACGGCTCGAAGACTCGGCGGAGCAATCCGGTGGGCACGAAGCAAGCGATAGTGCAACAGATGATTTATCGCAAAACCCTGCTTCGTCCTCGGTTTCTCCACCTTGGATACTCACACCGATCCCACCGCCTCATGATGCTATATCATACGATCAATCTCTTGGCCGTGACGAAGTTCAGCCCAGGGGGCAGGATAACCCGATGATTACTACATCCTCTCCACCTCTGAGACCTCGGTCGTCTCCCGTGGTGCAAGAGTCTGTCCTTCCGCTCGATGCCCTCGAGCTCCCTTCGTCAACCGTATCGTCGCCGTTGTCGAGTATTGACTCAGAGTCCGAGCACGAAAGTTCGCCCACTTCTGGTTAGAACCTCTTCTTGTCGTGCACGCCCGTTGATTCCTTATGGTGTTACAGGTCCTCGGATGTTGCCCCAAAAGCGCACACTGGCATCTGAGGAGACTGCAGAGCCACCGAGGGTTAAGCGAGTCAAGCTCGTGGTTCCCCAGCGTCGCCAGCTGCAGGTGGACCCTTACTTTGGGAAGTCAGGCTAGTCGAACAGATCCCTTGCTCCCAAGTTGCCACTCAGATTTTTTACTACAGACACTCACGAAGTTCTCTTCACGAACGGAGAGTCGTGGGACGCGGGTCCGAGTTATTTTTCGTTTCGCTTCTATAAACGAGAGTTGAATAGTTAACCAGTGTATCACGCTGCTTTTCAATATGGGAGCGAAAGGAGTGACCGGTACGTCCGCCCAGTGAAGTCCACAGGCAAACCAACTATCCTTCGTCGTTTAGATTTGCTCTGGCGCAGATTTTGCGAGAAAAGGAGACTGGTATCTGTTCCATCCACGGGCGGTACGGGCTCCTCGACACTGCAGGGTATATTGAAGAATATGTGTGTATTCTGGCGTTGTATCCGCGATGCCTCATTCTCGTATTTTCGCGTCAACCTTAGGCTCCTTGCACTGAAGATGTGGCGATTGCTAACTTCAAAGAGGAATATCTCCAATATACGGGACATTCCTGGGACGATCAATACAGACGCTCGGGTCCTCCGGGCAACATACGTCGGCCATGGGGACAGTATTTTTGGGTCGGTGAGTGTGGTGTCAGGTATTGCTGTCCTGTTTCTCACGAGCAGGTTGCCGTGTGTTCAGGGCATAGTGATGACGTTGGCGTGCAAATATATCCTGTAGATTACGATGAGCGTGGACGTTAGGGCAATATCTCTCAATTTGGATTCCCGGTGGGACGTAGTTCTATTTTGCCGTTTCTTCCTACGAGAATGCTATTCTATGGTCTCCGCCCATTTAAGAGAGGCCGACGGGTTAAAACCCTGTGGGGACGCGCTTCAGTTGCCCCTCCACGCGCCAAAAATCCCCCGCAACCGAGACCCTATGTACTTAAATCGAAGGATTCTATGTGATTCTAAGGCGGTATAGGTTCAAGGAAGTGGAAGTGATATGCGGCTGGAGTGCGGGCGGTGCTGCGAGCATTACTGTGCTTGATATATATGTCGACAATTTTGAACCTGACATATTCGAATCAGCTAACAATCCGCGTAAAGTGAGTGAATTGCCCGAGAAATTCGTTATTTGTCTCTTTCAGAGACTTTCTATAAAGGTGAGCTACAGTCTCGCTGGCCCGTCAGGGCGAGAGCCGCGTCCTGCACCGACATCTCTTTCTCGGTTTCGTGCGCATCACGTCTCGGACTTGGTAGTTTCGCTTTTTCGAGCAGCGGGTATATCAGTTTCGCGCGTTGACCGGTCATGGCGAAGCACGCGTCCTGCAATACTAGTTGCTCGTAGTCTGCAAGAGAGCCGCAGTTCGATGCACAGTTCGTTATTTGTTTGGCCGTGTTTCGTTGATGTATCATTGATTGCCAGCTGGCCGTCTCGGTGACCAGTTGGTCATCTTCATCATGATGGCTTGATACGCACGTGACCTTTTTCAAACTCGTTCTCGTACTCTCCTGTCCACATAGCGCATTCATCTTCCTGCTTCTATGGCTGATCTCTACGTCCCCGGATCTGGTGTAAAAGTGAAGGCCGACCCAGACTTCTATCGCCTATGCAGTGTGCTCACTTTATCAATAGTCTGCGAAGCGAAGGAGGGTGTCTTCGGTGGCAGATTTTTTGGATCTTGCTGCTGAAGAGGATCGAGGAGAAGAGGATGAAGACTCTGAGGATGAGGATGGTGAGGTTTCTCGCTGATCAGAATTTTCGTCTTTAACGTGAATAGCAGCATTCGCCCTATCTTCATTTCTAGACCCGTCCGACGACGAAGACACGGGGGCCCCTGAAACACTCCCTCCACGTCTGACAACTTCCGCTCTGCCGCAAGAGGATGCAGAAGAACTTGCGAGGAAGATAAAGGATCGATATTCGCGTCGCCGGATGTCTGAATGTGGTGCCGTACCTCAGGGAGGTGAGGACGAGGGGTCCTCGCGCTCTATATTTCGCTGGATGCACACGGTGGAACATACCACGAACACTACAAAGACTCCTATTTGGACTGTTAAAGCAACGGTATGTAGTCCTGCTGCGTGTCATTTGTCTATTTTCTGAATTTATGGTGTCAGAGAGGTCGAGAGTGGGATGTTGTCTGTACAATCTTCAAAATCGCCGCATGCTTTCCTGCCGACGGCAAAATTCTCTCAGTGTCTGCCAGTCCCGCCTCTCCCGGACACGTATATATCGAGTGTGTGTCACCAGTCATTGTGGGGAATTTGTTGCGTCGAGTCGCGTTTACGCGACGGACCGTTCTTCCGAGGTCGATCACTGCTCTCGATCTGAAGTCGGTCCTAGTCTTGCCTGCTCCTACCATGAAGCCGGGCACTTGGGTTCGTGTGCGTTCGAATAACGTGTATCACCTTGACCTCGCATGGGTTTACGATTATAATCCGGTCACGTCCGATGCCTTGATTTATCTCGTGCCGCGCTGGTCTGGCAAGCAACGCCGCCACCGCTCCCCGCTCAGGCTGGTCGCTGGCGAGATCTTGGAGTCAGACGTTTCCTGCGAGAACGAACCGCGTCAGTCTTCCCTCGGTGTGAGGCAAGATATCAAGCGAAGTCGAGCCGATACAAGAACGGGCACTCGCCAAGCTCTGCTCTCCGAGCATGTGGACGGCACTCTTGACGCGACGTGTCCATACGAGCTCGACGGGTCTTTATACCGCTTTGGCTTTCTCGTTCGGCGAGAGCCTTTCATAGACCTCATTGTTCATCGTGTGCAGCCTGCCGAACAAGAGCTTGCTCTGTGGATGCAGAGTCCCGTGTATAATTTTGTCAAGAAATGTGCCGATCTCGAGCAAGTAGATCTTGAGGTCGTAAACATGAGCGAGCTCCTTACTAGCAGCTGTGATATGCAAAGATCTCTTCGGTGGAATCGTCTGGCGCTTAGAATTGGGGATCGTGTCAGATTGCCAGAGGGCGATGATTTGGGTCCCGTGGGTTGGGTCACTTCGGTGACCGCGGAGCATGTGCAAGTCGAGATGTATGATGACGCGCGAGAGGGGACCTTCATCTCCGCCAGCTGGCCTACAGAAGCAGTTGTTGGTGACTTCCGCGTTGGAGATTATGTTGAGGTGATCACAGGACGATGGGTTGGTTTGAGGGCGTGGATTGTTCAAGTTGAATGGAGTCGGCGCGAGATTCAGTTGATGAACCAAACTTACGTCGAGGAAGGTGTTCGCTTGCTAGACGACGGGCAGGTAACTATTCCATTTAACTCGGTCTTTATTCAATCTTATCTTCTTGGGATGTTCAACAGTCAGATATTCCATATGCCGATGTTCTTGGTGCGGTAGGCGACGAAGGGACCGCAGGTTCTATCGCTTCTCTTGTTCGCGTTAGTCTGTTCAATCTGGCTTTACTCATACTCGACGTTGACCGCCAATCAGAAAGGTGATCTAAAAGTCGTCGTTCGGCCCGCGCTCGCCGAAGTGAGGGTATTCTTCGAGGTCTCGTTTAAATACAAGTACTGACATGCCGATAGCTTATTTTACCATGGTCTTTTGTTCGCGTGGCGTCGTCAGAAACCAGGCTTTCGTCGACAGGCGGGCTTTCTGCGCAAAAAAACCCCGCTCCGCCTGCCGCTGAAGGGCCGCGAAGACACGTCGTTCCAGATCCTTTCTCTCAGATGGAAGTGCAAGCGTTTGAACGAAATATCGGGACTTTCTATGGCATGGTCGTCGGGACCAGTGCTGATCGTAAAAAGGTGTCAATTAGAACGGAGGGGAGAGCTGTCAACACCGTCGAGCTGATATCTGTCTGCGATGTAAAGGAACGTCAGTGAGTCATGGCTCTATTATCCACTGGTTATTTGTGCTGTGCTCACAGAGTCCAAAGCACGGGGTTGTCTTTGACTGATTACCGCAATGCGTCCGCAGAACAGATCAGGGAGTTGCGAACCGCGCAAGATAAATCTCGGTTGATCGCAGCTGCTGTGTCCGAGGGCCCAGAATTCTCGCCGGAAGATCTTCCCGGAGCAGCGGACGCGTGGCCAGAGGCGTTTGGAGGGGCTGTTCACGCAGCATCTCAATCGCTTGCGCCCGCGGCTTCTTCGCAGTCCTCGTCTGAACCGCCTTCCAATTGGCTTCTGCAGACTGCTCTGGAGAACAGCTGTCTAGACGTTGTGGTGAGAGGAGCAAGCACCTCGTCTACTAAGCCTTATAACGATGTGGTCGGGGTCATCCGAAGCATGCCCAAAGTAAAGCGGAACGATCGCGGCTCTGTCAAAGTTCGATTTGGGCGTGTGATTTGCACCGACAAATGGATTCCCGTGAAAAACCTTTTTCCTCTCACAACCACCGAGTTCGAGGGAGTGACATCTCGTGCGTTGGCTAGGCCTATCCTGGATGTGATAGGCGTTAATGTCGTAGTCATCGGCCCCGACACGGAAGGGCGGTGCGACTTTGTGGGGAGCACTGGGATCACGTCGTCGCACGGCAAGGTGAACATTGATGGTGCTCTGATCCTGTTTCCGGTTACCTCGCTTTGTCGCTCTGATCCGATTGCAAGATAGTCGCGTGCTCATGTACGATTTACTTCCGTAATTCGAAGAATACATTGCTAGATCCCCTTTTGTGTGATTCGGACTAGCGCGTCCCTGTAACGTTTGGACTCCGCATCGGCGTCTTATAAGCAGGAGTCGCAGATTTGCCTACGCGCTGACATGGCTGATGATCTCCACTTCCGTTATACTAGCTTGTCTCCCAGTGATTTCTTCCCTCCCCCTCCACCCCCGTCTCCAGGTAAGTCGTTTTTCCTTTCTTTAACATGCCGCTCCATTGCTGACTTTGATATTTTTCTTGTCCTCAGATTATTGCTCAGCATGCATTCGTTCTGTGCATAACGACTTCGCTCTCGAAGATAACGAGCCGCATTCCTTTTTCAGTTCCGATGGCCGAAGTACGCAGGATTCCCTTTTCTTTCGCGGTGTTGAGGTCGTCCACGCTCCTAGTTTTGCGATGCAACGGTCCCCGCGATTTCGGGGAAATTGAGTTGGAAGACGGAAGTCCGGGCTTACAAGGTGTGCAACGTCTGTCCATGCGTCTGTAACGACCCTGCATTCGTCATTTACGCCTTGTCCGAGTCAGGCGTTTTGCCGGCAGAGAAGCCCCGCCTAAGTACGTGCTGTCTTCCTTGCTGTGACTTGATGTCTCAGTACTCCGTTCATTTAGTTCACTCTCCGCTGCCCGTTCCTTCTTTCGAGCACACTGTCCCTCCTGCATTGAGCGACATGTTGGTAGAAGATGTAGATGGCAACTGTGTTCATCCCAACGAGCTGCAGCTTTCATTTGACGGCAGTGCGCTATTCCGATTCTATATCCATTCCGTCGTGTTTACTTTGTCGATCAACAGAATGCTTCTCTTCTGCTCATGTCGCGCATGACAGTGCCCCAGAGCGCTCTCCTGTCGGGTCCGAATTGACAACCCGCAGCAGTACCTCCAGTCTATTCGGATCTGAAGACGATACGAGGGAACGCGAGACGCTTGATGAAGGTTTGCATTCATGTTTGTTGCTCCACTGCATACCTGTAGCTCGACGCGCAGATCTCGTCCATAACCCTGAAACTCGATATACTGCGTGCATATTGCATCGCATGCGAGTCGGAAACGCGGATATCGTAAGCATCGATCCCATGCGTGAGTGGCGTCTCTCGCAGTTCCTTCGCCCGCTCAAGTCCAAACAGTCCCCGATCGGTTCACGTCGGAACTTAGAAATCGCATTATTTCGGCTTTTCAGTTTGGCGGCGTGCCTGACTACGACACGTTCAAAGCCATCCTTTACGCTCCGATCATCGTGCAGGCTTTTTTTCCTGTTGAGAGCTCCGGGGTGAGCAGTGGTGAGTACACTGTCTGTCACGAGGGAGAGCGAATTTCACTCTGGTCTGTTCCCTGCAGTTTTGGCCACGGACAATCTAGAGCTCGGTCACGTCGAAGAGCAAGAGCAGGTTCACTCGTCGAACGGTGAGTTTTTTGAAGTTGTGGTGGATGGTTTTTTTTTTGATCCGGGACTGGTACCTCAGAGCGGGATTTCATGTCCGACATAGTCCTTGACGGCGACTTTGAGGCAAACACGCAGGTGGAGGGGGGCGGGGGCACAGCTGTCAGTGTAACATCTGACTCTCTGGATCGACCTGTTGTATATTATGGTGAATAGTGATTATATAGTGGAGAATCTGTGTTGACTTTACGCAGAAGATTATGGTGAGGACCTGCTTTCCCGAAGGAAGGATACAGGTGAAAGATCGATACGAGTTCTGTTTTCCTCGAGATCTTTCTTATTCTTTTCCTTAGCCTCGCCGCGGGCCTCGCGAAAGACGAAGAAATCTGGTCCCGCAAAAGATGGAAAGATTACCAGTTTTTTCGGTCGTGTTCGTCAGCGGCGTGCAAGGGTTGCATTGGTCCGGCGCCTTCGAAACCCGGCCCGTTCCTCCCCTCTGTCCGGCCCACCGGGGTCCTCCCTCGCCTCTGCTAGTAGCTACGATCCACGCGTCCATCGACCCGAGGTCATGCCTATGGTCGTCCCTCGCGTACCACGTGTCCCGGGGTCCAAAAGCTATTCCGCCGGCAACCGAATCGCGCGCGCTCGACGGTTACGCGTTGAGGATCTTTACGTTGGATACGTGAGAAGTGCACCTGTTGTCGCTCCTCGTCGAGCTAGTGATCAGTGCCCTGTGTGTAGACAGTTAATTTCCCATCCAGTGCGGTAGGATTTCTCTTTTCTGTACATCCCGCGACAGACGTTCAACATTTCTGTGTAGACTCTGCTGTGGACACGAGACATGCTACGTCTGTATTCGGGTGCATTTCGAGCATAAATGGGAATGCCCGGTCTGTCGAACAACCGTTCACGAACCTCCTGTTTCAGCGGTATCTCATGAACGGGCAATTCGCGTCGAGTATGGCAATTGGGACCTTACGAGGGTGAACTTTAGCTGGGTGGGATTGGAATGGCCTGTGCAGACGTCGACTTAGAAACTTGGATGAGTTGAACTTAGTGTTTTTTTCTTTCTTTTTGTTTCGTACCGCAATCAAATGATTGCGTTATTTATACCGAGATCTCGACGTGGTCCTTGTCCCATTCGCTGGGCGCTTTACTGTCGAATATGGACGAGCAATGTGGGAGACAGAGGCTGTACAAACTTCGATTATATAATAATGATGGGCAGTTATCTATAAAAGACGATTTCCTGATGGTGTAGGTATATAGCGAACCTCTCACTCTTCCACTCATGTTACCCAGAATCGTTTCCAGAGCCAAGAAACTTTTGACTGGTCAGCAGCTCGTACAACCAAGCCAGGCTGTTCCGCACCTCATGGCGGAGGTCGAGGACTTCTCTGTCGAGCTTGTGAGCCGTAAGGTAAGTGCAGTCTGCTATTTTGTTCTGGTCGTCGTTGGCTCATTGTTCTTTCCTCTCTTCTCCTTTGACGGTGTAGGGATACGAAGCGAAAGTCGACGGATGCTTCTTCGCCACCGATGTCCATCTTCCCATTCTTGTGCCTACCCCGTTCAATGTCGGGACCGACTTCGCTCACGCGACCATATACGATCTCTACGTGAACGCGTTTGTCGCGTATGCTGGGCTCGCTCATGCCGTCGACATGTCCCGTGGAATGCGTACCGTGGAAGGCTACCGTGGCCTCGTCCTCGACAACCCTTACACGATCTTCTTCACCCCCCAGAACGTCGATGAGCCTCTCAATATGAGCGTCGCCACCGACAAAGGCAGAACGGTCTGGCGCGGCAACATTCTTGTAGTCAAGCACGAAGCAGACACAGACAAGCCTTTGAACATTACACAGGACGAGGCCGCCAGAATTACGCTTATTGTTCGAAAGTCGGTTTCTTTCACTTGTTATCTTCGCTATCTCTGACTAAATCGTGTTCTTTACAGGCAGTTGGATCATGGGTGGTTAGTTTAGATGTTAGTGGAATAAGGGGCTTGTATTTACTACTTGACAAATTGTGTTCTCGTTTCCAAGCTGTGGACGACAAGCTCGCCATTTTTTTTTGTCGCTTTGCTTTTCTCTCTTCTTTACTCCCTGCACTGAATCAATCACAAGTCGTCACCCCTCACAATTTGGACCCTGCACCGGCGTCCTATACTCATGTCGGTTACACTGCGTCGGTGTTAGCCGCCGGTCATACGTGCCTTGGCGCTGCCTGTGCGGTTCTCGGTGCGGCGCAGCGTGGACATCAGTTTGATCTTTTCCATCAGTTTGAGGTCTGATATATATTCATTTCACTGCTTCAGACTTTGCCCGTTGACTGTGCAACAAGAACCTGATGTAGTGCCGTTCGGCTGGGTCAAGCACATGCACGTACCTACATGGGGTTTTCCACGGTATGCTTGTCCTGTTTCGTGACCGTTCGCTTACCATATTTGGTTAGTTCTAGTTAGGGCGCTATTTTTTTGGGTTGGCTTGTGAATTTCGTTGGTGTCTTTCATGTCGATGGGATGTGACATGTAAGCGATAATGCATGTAACCCTTTTCTCTGTTTTTACCCTCGTAGCGGTATCATCGTATCCTCTCGCTGGATTCGATGGCCCTATTTCCTCCCTTTTTGTGGTGGTGCCTGCACTCTATAGCGCAGCGCCTAAGTGTGGTGTTTGGGCAGAATTCTGAGTTCTCGTCCGTGTGGCTGAAATCAGTCACGCTCTACGGCGACGAGTTGGGGCGGTCGGTAGCTTTAGCGAGCAGGCTCGGCGTGTGATTCTTCCCCTGCAGGGTCCAAATATTAGCCGCGCGAGGACGGCGGAATTCGATTGAATGTGTACTTGGCCTAAGGGGGCTGTCGGTGGAAACGAGGAGTCGGATGTTGTGTTGCGGCCCGCATGTCTGACGCTTCGCGCCATCTTTCCGGTTGCGAACTAATTGGAGTGTGTCCTATCTCATTGCGTGCGTGTAGGGTCGCGGTGCACCCGAACCTCGGTCGCCGATCTTTCGGGAGCCGGGACTTCGCGACTGTGACTCGCGTCTGATTCATTGCCCCGCGTCTTCGTTTTGATTGAGTTTCGCGTCGAATACATCGCTGCGCAAGTTGCCTTCTATGAGTCGGATACATCCGGGAAAAAAAATGTATAATCTGATTCGTGCCCAGAATGCACAGTCTTGACATCTGGTTTGTCGACTTATGGCTTTCGGAATTTTTGTTTACGGTGTTTATTCTTACTGGTGCGATGCCGCGCCCTATAAAAGGGGAAACAATAACTAATCAAGCATGTCTTTCGCAGGCTTCAAACGCCGTCGCAACCGCAAAAAAACCAACAAATCTTCTGCCTCGACTCATTCTGTTATGTCATCGGATTCCTCTAGCCTCTCGTCGCCTCCACCTTCTAAGCATTCGCGATCTGAGGATCTTGCGGTCCAGCAATCCGTCGCTCGGCGTTCGACTTTCGCTGCCATGTTCCCCGCTCTTTTCACCCTGCTCAACTGCTTCAACGTGATGGAGACCATACTCGGTTACGTCGATTTTCAGGATATGCTGGCATTTGGACAGTCGTAAGTCTGCCTTTCGAATATGATCAACGATGTAACCATGTTTATGCCCACTCCCGTTCAGAAATAAGGCTTTCCAGGAAATTAGTCGTCGTTTTTTTCGAACTCGTGTCGATCGTCAGATTTCGACTTTCTTGTCCAGCGCGCCCCTGAACAGCTCCGAGTTCAGTATTGCGCTTCAGCGGTTCTGGGACCTCATGGATCGATCGCATTCCGCCGTTCATGGTTCACTCCTCCTCTATCTGGAGCGCTGCGAGGAAGCGGTCAAGCCATGGATCCCCGCCAACCTGAATATCGCGATCCCAGGCGGCGCCCTCTTCCCGTGGATCCGATACCTGCATAATTTGAGTGCAGGCGATATGGGGTTCCGAGAGCTAGAAGTCGATGCGTGTCTGCAGGTGCATATCGCGTCCAGGTATCGGTTTGAGCTTGTTCCCGTGAGTACATTTCGTTCTGTGTTTTTCTGGTCTGTGTCGACCTTTTCTTCTGTTAGGGGCGCCATATAATCCTCACTCAGACTCAAGGACCTAGCATCGCTGAAGCCATTGTCGTCTCGCCCCATACTGCTAATATCCAGTTCCTTACCAGAGACTTTTTGGTCATGTATTACCCGAGAAAGGCTTTTGACGGGAGTGCCATCGATAGTTGGTATTATCCGCCAATCCAGGCGAGTCAGGATCTAGAGCGTCGAGGAATTCGCAAATCTATAGACAACAGCAGCTGGCTTACCGGGTGTGGAGCCGCTTGTCCTATTCTTTGGAGACACTTCTCGCGTGATCGTGATTCGCTGGTCCTGCGCGTTGGATCCGACTCAGCTGTCCTCGACCCCGTTATCATGTCTTCGAAGATGAAATGGCGACTCGGTGACACTTGCTATAACAGCGAATGCAAGAATTATGCAACTCATTACTATCCGTTCATGCCTGTGCGTTTTGTTGTTGTTCCTTGTTCTTGCTGAGTCAACGCTAACTCGGTGTTTGTAGCGAATTCGGCGTCGTGCTGCCTTCCACATAATGGCGAGTGTCGACAGCTTATTATTTTGCCCTCTGACTCCTTTTTACTCTCAGTAAACGGAACGGGTCTTGTTCTGAGGCGCTTGACACGTTGATGTCGGCAGTTACATTTATCGAGCGGGGGGGGGGGGGGTTTGGTTTTTGGTTTCCTTGTTCTTACCCCGATGCTACTCTGTCTACGACTTTTTTTTTCGGACTCGCGTGTCGTCCTTGAAATATCTTAACTTGTGGTGCTGCATAATTGCGTGCTTGATTTATGCCATGACCTCCACTTATTGAACGTCCGTGAGGGCAATGGGTGTCACTGTTACAGCCGGCTCGCGAAGCCATGTCACATCAATGATGTATCACCAGTCACGTGATCGTGACTGCGGGCTCAGTCTTTAGTTTCCAACGAGCCACCATCCAACAACTGGGATGATCTGCTTTGAAACTGTATTTTTGGCGATCATACTACTCTTTGGCCTGCGGAACATGAACTTGCGCAATGAGTCACATTGCCTCTCCCGAGTCATCATAACTGCGGGTATTGTTTTGGATTTTAAATACGGCTCACGAGAAGTTAAGAGCTCGTTGTCTCTTCGACCGTACACCACTGTAGCTCATGGTTATTGAAGGTATTATGTGTCCGTCTTCTATTGTGCTGTGCTCATTCGCTAGTAGATCCCATATTGGCACCGAATCCCGGTCGCTTCTCGTTATTTCCCATCACTTATCCCCAGGTATGTCTTCTTGTTTGTGTTCCCCGCCGTTAATGTGCACTCATGCGTCTGGTCGTAGATATGGATGATGTATAAGAAAGCTGTTGCCTGTTTTTGGACCGCGGAAGAGTTAGATCTGGCGCACGATCTTGTTCATTGGAAGTCGAGCCTGTCCGACAATGAGCGGCACTTCATCACCACTGTTCTGGCGTTTTTTCGCGACGGCGGACGGTGTAGTGAACGAGAATCTGGTTCAGCGTTTCGCCGATGAGGTGCAAATCCCAGAAGCACGCTGTTTCTACGGATTCCAGATTATGATAGAGAATATCCACTCGGAGACGTACTCGCTGCTAATCGACGCCTATATCGACGACCCCGAGCAGAAAGACCGTCTGTTTCGGTCGATCGAAACAGTCCCGTGCGTGCGTCAGAAAGCCAGCTGGATGATCAAATGGATGGACGAAGAAAGGCCCTTTGCAGAACGCCTTGTAGCGTTCGCCGCCGTGGAGGGCATATTTTTTTCGGCTTCTTTCGCGTCTATCTTTTGGCTCAAAAAGAGAGGGTTGATGCCAGGGCTCACTTTTTCGAACGAGCTTATTAGTCGGGACGAGGGCATGCACACCGATTTCGCGTGTCTGTTATTTTCGTTGTTGCAGACGAAACCAGCCTCCGCAAGTGTAGAGGCTATCGTTCGGGAAGCAGTGTCTGTAGAGACCGATTTCGTCCACGGTACTTGAATCGACTTTTTCTCCGTCGACTTACACTAACAATACACATGTAGAAGCGTTGCCCTTCCGACTCCTTGGCATCAATCCGGATTCTATGATTCAATACGTGCAATATGTGGCAGACAGGCTTCTGGATAGTTTCGGCGTGGCGAAAGTGTTCAATAGCGAAAATCCGTTTGACTTCATGGAATTGATCTCTTTGGAGGGGAAGACCAATTTCTTTGAAAAGCGGGGTGTCGGAATACAGCAAAGCTCACATGCTCGGACGCGAGAACCGAGGGAACGTGTGAGTCCACTCCTCTCACTTACGAACCGAACGCCAATTGACAGCATCTGATAGAGTTTTGGATGCCGACTTCTGACTGCGTAACTAGGGTCGTGCTGGTAAGCGAATTAGTCGAGATCTCCATTAGAATCATGAGCGTTTCTGGGTCTTGTACTAAAGGAGAGCATGCGGTCAATTGAGACGCGGTCGAGCTTCCGGGCGCAGCAGTATTCGCACATATTCCGTATTTTCTCTTGTGATATTCGGCCTGTGTCAAGCGTAGCAGATAGATCGGATCTGCGATCAGCTCCCATAAATATTTTTCTACCTCTACTGCGACGATATACCTTCCTGAGACATCGAACTATGAGCAGCCAGCCTCGCTTTGTGGAACCACTCGTCTTTATTGCTCGTCAGTTCTTATGCATTGCCCTCTCCTCTGATATTTCTGACCACTGGCCATCAACTTGGGGCAGCTGTCCACGAACGTATGTTGCCTCTTAATAGACCTTGCCGATTATTGTGGTGCTGATTAGAGTGTACAGCTGCTGATATTCAACTGGTCGCGGACGTCAATTCGGCTGTTAGTCCAAAGGCGGCTCTGAGCCTTTTTCCTGTATCTTGAAAGCGTCGGCTTCTGCGCCCCTGTCGACGAAGCGTTGGCGCGCATCAACTGTATGCAGATGTTCGACGCTGCCTTGCGTAGTACCGGGTTGGCGGCCAGCAATGTGCATAATTTTGTGGGCGTACATGTCGACGAACCCATCATTCGCAGAGGTGCCTTTTGTTCTGCTTTGCAGACTCTATCGCTTTGCTCACTGTTCTATTATCAGCAGCTAAGTTGGTCGTTAGAGACGCTCTCGACAAATATCGTACGTGTTGGCTACTACAGTGGACGAAATGTTTATAGTTTTCCAGGAAAGCGTACCTTTAACGGTCCCGTCCACAACCGCGTTTTGATGGCGGAATTCATCTGCAGTTTGCTCAACAAAGGGGAGAAAGATCGCACTTTAGAGGACGACGTTATTCTTCCTTTGCTCCTCCAGTACAGCGTCAGCCGACTCCTCGAGCCTTTTGGACTTTATTTCGGAGACCTAGTACTCCTTCACTCCACGACCGGGGACCGTCCTGTGCGGCGAGTTCGTTGAAGCTTTGCTGGATTGTCGTCTTCGGCCTCGATGTCTCGATTTCTTTTGCGGGTATGGAGTGGAAAGCAGGGTCAGGTCGTACCTCATGAACGTGGGCAAGTTCAAATTGCGGGGCGTCAAGACCGAGGGCAACCCCCCCGGAGTCACTATGAGTGTGGGGCTCGAGAATGCGGATGGTATGAGGATACGCCTGTTTCAACTCGCTACGTTCTCGTCAATCCAAGCTGTTTTCCCGTCCCCTGCTGTGGCTGGAATGAGTGAGCATTCTATTCCCGCTTGGCTCATGCGAGTTGCGGAGCTAATTTGCATGTAATGTAGGTGTTATTATCAGGCGCCCCGACACTACTAATCGTTTCGGACCGTATGCTCGAGTGCTTCACCGACGTACCCTGCCCGCGTCATTTTTTGTGCCGTTCGCTGTAGTTTAGCCGAGTCTGTCCTATCACGAGGTCGTGTTTGCCGTATCTGCCGGAGTGATGACTGCATAATCAATGGAATGGCATTTACGTAACCACTGCCTTCTCTCTTTTTACCACCACGACTGTTGCGGCGTTGTTCTCAATTTTGGCGCTCAGTCAAGATCGAGATGTGATCTCCTGTCCCGCATCTGTGGTCCTCTGTATGGAAGACGCGCGTGCTCTGATGACGTAAACGGTTAGAAGATCTCTGTGTTCCTGGATTCGATGGAGAGCCAGTCTTCGGCTTTTCGCCTTTCGGCGAGCAGAGACTAATATCGGGCTGTGTGCAGAGTCGGGCGACAGAAGCCTCTGCGTCGAGCACAGTCTGAAACGCTGATCGGACGATCATCAATGTTCACAATAAATATAAATATACCTCCGAGTCCGAGTCAGTGTGTTACTCTCTTCGCGTCCATGCCCTATATTGTGCGCCCCCCTCTTTCCTGTCAGTATCTGGATAACTGTCCTTTGCGAGAGCTCTCACTTACGCTCGCCGCCTAGTCGATGTTCTCGCTAGACAGGATACGATTAAGCGTGTATTGTGGTGTGACTTGGCGGAACGTTATCTGCACGAGATGAACCGCATATCAGTTGTTCACAACCGCTTTACGCAGTCGTATGGGCGCGATGAACGTTGCTAAATTCATGGCTATAACGGTCGACGAGGGTCTTGGATGAGAAACGTACGTTTGCGTGGTAGTTCTGTCCTCTTGTTAACACGTCGCTACAGTTCCAGAGCTAGAGGCAAAGGTCGCAGCGCACAGTGGGTCCTCTTTATCTCCCATATTGAGCGCTGAGCGTTCATGTGCGGGGCAGGCCTCAATACTAATCGGCAGCACGACCACCAGAGCTTTGTTGCCCTGTTCAGGCGACTTATACAGTCTGCCGCGCGCGATTTGAAGCCAGAAGACGTCCGTTTGCGGTCTGATCTTCTGGAGTATATGACAGCACATCTTCTCTCGCAGTTCGAATTGCGTTACGGAGACGTGAAGCTCATGCAGGCGGCAACAGGCGCTTTTGATTTCGGGCTCCTTCATTGCGGCTTTGGTTTCACCGACATTTTCGACCTAACGATCTCGACTTTTTCTGCGGAAATGACAGGACAGACGACATCGTTAAATATTTCCAAAATCAGGTGGATGTCGAGTACGTTGTAGAGACGGGCGGCGATGAAGGTTACCAGAACTGTGCGTGGCGTGCGGCGGGTAACCACACTCACCAGCCCCCGCGGTTGCGTGCTCAATATCGTGGAGGCCTATTCCGAGTCGCCACAGGGAGATCATACTTAATTTCCATTCCGCTCCGACCCGGGGGGTGCGCTCGGCTGGGATGCGTTTGCTCACTACGAAGTCCATCGTGCTAGGAACGGCTTGGCTCTGGTTACTCCTCGCTCCTTGCCCGTCAACGCAGATGACCTCGATAGCCAGATCGAGGCTTGGAACATTCTGCACAAGTATATGCGCCGCGGCGTCACTTTTATTTTCGAATACAATGTGCCGCACGAATGTGGCAAGCACATAGACTGTCCCGCTACCCCCCGCACCACGGCTGACGACGGCTGTTTACGCTTCAGTCTCCCACCGATCAGCATACCGGACTTTGCGCCGTCGCCGGCTCAGGTTTTCACTTGGTCGTTTGGGTCCTGTGGGCATGTGCTCCACTGGAACTGTGGGCGGAGTCAAATTGGAGCACACGAGGACTTTTCGTAATTTGCGTATTTTACAGGCATGCCATACGCTGACTCTTATAACAGAACATCTCGTCTTTCGAAAGCTAGTTGGCGCGCTCATACAACTTCACGACGTTCCAGACGAGCCAGTTCAGATTTATCCTTGGACCGAGAGCTGGAGTGCCGATGGAGTGGACGATTCTGACTCTGAGTAGCGTGTTTTATTCTGACTCAGAGTAGCGTGTATTACACCTGATGTATTACCGACTCGAATTGCGTTTCTCACCTCCGCGTGACAGCCACGCGCCGCCAGGTCGCAATGTCAGGTCTCTCCTTCTTTGTTTGCCGACTCCGCAATTTTCCGCAGGTCTGGTGCGAAAGATTGTGACTCGGGTAGGTGTGCCCTGTGACTGATTCAGATGGTATCTGAAACTTTTGTTAGCGCGATGTTATCGCTCTAGAGCGATCGGCGTATTGGAGCGGAAAGTGGAAATGTGTGTGGCGCTCCAATCGCAGCACCCGCGACATCCCGCCAATACGGAAGTCTACCCACGGTTGCTCGCAGGTAGTTCGTTTCACCTATGACGACTTTTGCCAGCACTCGACTATTGGGACCTCGGAACGAAATGCGACCGGTTCTCGCCACGGACGTCGCCCGTGAACATTTTTTCCTCACTCGCGATAAGGGAATGTTGGACGTTGAGGGATACATGCATCGATATAGCTACAAGTGGGAGGGTCGCGACCTGGGCGCCACTCTCGGGGCCGCTTTCCGCGTGAGGTTGGCCAAGTACCGCACGAGCATAATCGCCAGAGTCCTCGAATGCGAGTACGAGTTCCTGCTGAACCCGTTGGGCATGGAGGTGGGTTTCCATCCTTCGTTTTGGCGATATGTTTATATCCTGCCTGCAAGGGATGTCCTCGAGAGAGTTCTCGGCTCACGTTGGGCTGTCCTCCGGGCGTAGATCTGACGACGGGCGAATTTTATGACCGCCAGATTCAGACCTTGAACGAAGTCGTCGCCGCCGATGCCCAGGATAAAGTGAGTGTCTGACTCTGATTCTTTCCCCGGCCCTTTTCTCGATGTGCTTATCGGTCTATAGCCAGGGGTAGTGGATCGAAATTGGACAAAGCAGGGAAAAGATGGGGCGATGTTAATCGAGGTCTGTCCTGCTTTTGTCGGTCCTTCCCGTGGACTGAAATTGGTGGTCTTCGAGGTTGTCGTCGGCGTGCCGCCTGACCGCTTGTGTGCAGAATTACCTGTAGGTAGAGACGTGGAGATTACGCTCAATCTTTCCAAGGACGAATATTTGCATGCTGACGGGATACTGCTTAAGGTCCGTGTCCAGGGAAACTCGTACCCATCGCGACCTGACGAATCGTTCACAGAAATTTGTATTGTGGCTCAGGGATTACAGGCAGTTACACGACTCCGAATTGGGACGATCTTGAGATCTCAGTTACACAATCACCGAGATCAATGATCGATTTACTTAGCCCGAGCTTTTCCTGTCCGTGTACCTATATAAAGTGTGGTAGCCTTTGACTAACCGTGGTCTTCATGTCGGATACCTCCATAGCTGGCAGGCTTTTGCACGCCGAGCGCAGCTTGACCCACCCACTGCTCGGTACCGACGTCTTGAAATCAGCATTACGCCTCCACGCGGGATACCAGCCTCATCGACATCGCCGGTTGCTGTTCGCGTTACACCTACAAGTCCTTGATTCCTCAAGCTCCCACTGCTGGTGCTCCTGTATTCGTAGAGCGCTCTCGCAGGGATTACGCGAAGTACCGATCCTTGCTCATAGTAGAGGTGCACGAGGTCAACGTGGTATACAAGGATAATCCGCTTGGGAAAGAGGTGCCGTCGTTTCTGTCGCCTCTTGTCCCATTATCTGATGATCCAAAAGCGTAGCGGGCGTCGGTGCACTCGCATCACCACTAGATGTCCTAGCGGGGGCCGACGAAGATACTGTCAAGTTATTTCATTTGCAAGCGGCCAAGTTACAGACAATCATCGACGAAGACTTGAAGGAGACGGTAAGATATACGAGTTCTATCGACTGGCTTCGGTAACCCGCGTTTTTGTAGCCAGGAGAGGTGACCACTAGTTGGTTGAAGAAGACTGCTAACGGCTCCCCGCTTATCGACGTCATGGTGCGTCGACTTGGCTTCCCTTTCATTCGGCTTTCGTCTCCTTTTTCCTTTTTTCTTACTTTTTATCTTATTTCTCGAGACTCTGTCCTGAAATACTTTCGCAGATTATGGGTACGCCTCGAGACTTGGCCATGCGAATGAATTTGGTGCCCGGAACCGACTTGGAGTTAACGGTGTCACTGTGTAAGGATGAGCGCTTGGATGCAGATGGGGCACGTTTCAAGGTCGGTTTCGCCGACCATAAGGTTTTTTTTTCGTGCTCAACCAGCCCCAGGAGTTCTCTGCGTGGGATCCGATGGTGGCGACCGATCTCTGCTGCCGAAATCGGGAGACTGTGAGGCTGTGGTCGCGCGCCTCTAAAGTACATTGTTAATTAAGTCGAATCATTTATTTACGAGAGTCATTGACTTTACCACGATCAGCGGTCGTTTTGATGCAACGCAGATCTGAAGCTGTGCCGTAACTGGAGTTGTCAGCTACCACGACAATGGAAAAAGATGAAGAAACGCTGCGTCAGGTTACACGCATAGCAGGCATGCTACGAGCAAGAACTCTCGACGACGACGTGTGTGACTTGGACTATGGGGCCATCCGCCATTCCTCTCTGGGAGAAAACGCGCAGCGCTTCTTATATGTCGATTTTCGGAGGATGGAATCGATCCACTCCCTCGAGGGGAAGCGAGGGCACAGTGTTTGGTCGTGGTATCGACCTTTGATTGCAGGACGGGTACTCAGAGCAGAACAGCAACTCGTCGCACACCCGCTTCTGGAATCGGCGAGTTCTTGTTCTGTTTTTTCCTCCGACCACTTATTTATTGTCTTCGTTATGTTTTAGAAACAGGCAAAAATATGTACCGTTCTACATCTGGTTGAGTTCACACCCTCCTCTGGACATTTCTCGAAGCAACTAGCGGCTCTGAAACAGCTGATTCATGACGAGAACATGTTACCAGTGAGAGTCTGCTTGAATACTGTTAACACGGACCACTCAGTAATACTCAGTTTGTCAAAACGATCGTCAGTTGGGTCGACGTAGCGGATCACGTAGCTAAGGTTAGAGCCCTTGACCACCTTCGATTTTCTCTCTTACTTTGCGTGCAGGTCATCGTCTGTGACGAGAGCGAACATTCGAGAGTCCGAGTGGGAGATTGCGTCATATGGTTAGTCTATCTGACTCGAGACGAGTCATTGACTCGCTGCGGAGAACTGAAACGAGTGCGCTTTGCTTTCTGCGCACATGTCTGCGGGCGCTTACCTCAACATAGGAATATAGCATCTGGGCGATGTGATGTCTCATGTACGTTATTCGTAGTCCGCGAATATAAACAGTGCTGCAATGTTCTGTTCTGCCATAATGTCACACCTGAGCATCTATTCTTTCTTGGAAGATGTCGAGCAAAATCGCGTTCTGGCGGACGAGGTCTACCCTGTAGACCTTGGCATGACGCGGGATAAGACCATGAAGTACAGGGGGGCACATTCACTGCTTTTCCTGTAAGAATGCGGCGCATAGCATCCGCAACGCGTCAAGCACCTTGGCTAGAGTGAGAAAGCCGTTGCCAGCCGTGTATATAGGCTGGGTGGAAGGACAGATTCATCAGATCCGCGCGGAATTTGGTTTTCGATATATTAACGGGAAAGGAGAGGTAAGCAGTTCTGAGAATCAAGATTCGGTTCTATCCTTTCCTCTGGCTCTGACAGCGGCACTTATTCTAGGACGCGCGCAATTGTTATGTTATGACCTGTGGCATGTTCCGACTTTTGCTCAGCAGGAGGACCGTGTTTTCTTTTCAAGGCAGGTTGGTGTACTACAGCAAGTCAAGGCGTGTGATTTGCATACGAGTGCAGTGGTTGCGTTACGGTTCTCAGACATACTTCTCTGGCCGCGACTGACCGTTTTCAACAGGTACCCGACTCCTGTTCGTTGCTGGGGCCTAGAATCAACGGTTTCCCTCCCATCAACGTTGGTCGCCAACAGTACGATACAGTAACACGCTAACTCTCTGACCTTTAGATCGTTCTCACCGAAGGGGAGATGCGACTCTGGAACGGCGGAGATTGGGCCTTTGCATTAGGCCGGCAACTAAGAGCGGCGATCAGCTTGCAGAGGCATGACGGTCTGCCTAATGCACAACATGTCAGTCTTCCTGAGTGTTTCCGCGCTCTCAATCCCCTCATTATTTCTTTCTTTTACAGACATTCACCGAGTGGCTTCAATATTTCTCCGTGTCCGACAACCCAGAAGGCTGGGTCACATAGAGAGAGAACGAGAGACAGAAGAAAGAGACGGATTGTCTATATATATATGACTCGACGCCTATTTGAACCGACTCATATAAGCACGCTGCGTTCTTACTGCGCATATTATTTATTATGATGAGTTTGTTTGACTTGGACGATGTGACCATACCTATAAGAGGCACGTAACGCTTTTTTTTCTTAAAAAAAAAAAAAACACAGCATGTCAGTTATGGACCTTTCTACGCGTTTACAAGCACGGACGACCATGAACGGATCTGGGCAATGGGGGGATGGAGGATGGGGCGGTGGTTGGGGCTCGTCGGGCCCCTGGGATGCAACATTGAGCAGTGTTTCTACGATCTCCGAGGTGCGCTGCTGTGACCCCATAGAATTCGGAATACATACTTACTTCATTCAAGGGACTACGGCCTCTCCTACGACGAGTGTTGTATCCTGTGGAGCG